>OX940878.1:150229634-150854634 GCA_954870665.1 Stratiomys singularior | reverse complement strand
ATCATCATATGAGCTGATATGCCAATGGTAGCTCCAGATTCGCCTTCCCCTTGCTTATTTGCACAAGAAATGCGTCCCTTCAATATTTTGGGATCTCTCCCTTCCGCACACAGGCATTGAATGCGCTGAGTAACATGTCAGAATTTTGTACACTTTGTACCCGAGATGTTTCATTTCAGCTGGAGTGGCGGCTGGTTCCGTGACTTTTTTCATTTTAACGTGCGGCTTACATCGTCCAGCACAATGGAACTGAATGGCGGGCACCCAACAGGATTTTCGTTATATGCATAGGAAAAACCGCTTGGACAATCGAGTCCATTTTATCCGCCTCAAGCACACAGGAAGTTCGTAAGGCCCTGAGTTTTGACAAGTCAAGCTTATAACCGAAGCCTCATGGATACTTGTTTATGTCCTGAACGAAGTTATGTTTGTAGCGAACCTGGCTTTCACTGACTAACCTGCGAAGGAATTTTCTAGTCGAACTGTATGCTAACATTTAATCCCTTCAGCGTAGAGTTTGCGGCGAAGGCGGAGACATTTTCTTCACTTTTCAGTAACTTCTACTGACCACCAGTACACTGAACACTTATTGATAAGCGACGTGATATGACACATAACGTAGTTTATCTTGTTTTCGGCTGAGAAGTCGCTTACGCAGTCTGCGATATGGTTTTAGGAAAGCCCCCTGACATCCACTTTAGGATAGTTCGAACCTGGGATTGAAGGTAGAGCTTCTGCGCGTCGAGCAGGACGCTCGTCAATCCGAATACAATGTATTAGTGATCACTCTCCGAGTAGTCCTCCAGTATCCTCCATTTGTGTTTGGTACGCACGAAGGACTCCAAAGAGAATATCATATCCAGGATGGTTCACATGCAGCCTCTCCGGCAGAAGGGTGGTGTATTGCTAACGTCCATGACGACATATTTGGTCGTAGCCGCCATTTTTAGGGTTCGTTTCCCTCTAGAGTCTGGACGACGCATTCCCCATTCAATCGGCATAATATTGAAGTCACATCCAACAAGGACGCCCCTCCGTTCTCGAGACGGCTTCGTCCGGTTCCTTGAGCTTGCTCTGAAAGATTTGGCTCATTTGGTGTGACATAGTCTCTAATAGCAATCATAATAGTAATAGTCGTAATAAAATTGACCATAACTGTAATTAAAATAAATAATAACAAAATTTTCGCACAAACGCTACCAGCAACATGCAAATTCAGTTGCAAAGGCGCCTATAAAATAGCGTGCAAAAGTGGCGTTTAGCTGTTGGTCATTTAATTTGCCTGTAGTCACTATCTACCATCAACTGATTAATTTTGCAATATTAATAATTCACAATAATTAACATAATTTTACGATATTTCATTTCATTGCGAGCTTAATATGAAATCCCGGTGAATTCCCAATGATAATATACTTTCTTTCTCAAACTGACGAACAAATGAAACTTCCATCCAAGAAATGTTTACGAAAGCAACAGCGTCTGCAGATATTTAACACTTCGATTTCTTGTGCCAAAAAAAAAACTCACGAAACCGATGAGTCATGATGGACAACATCATGATGGACAACAAATGCAGTTTACAATGGAGAGAACTCCGCTTCGAGTGAAAGTCATTTCTTTCAATTAATAACCGGGCACAAGAGGAGGAAAAAAACATTTCACATGTACACATGTGTCACTTATTCAGACCAACAAGTGTGCAAGCATATACCTTTGCACGTACTGCATGTAGATGCCGGATGCGAATAAATTGTTCTATAAAAAGATATCAGATACGGTACGTCCTCAGTTAATGTTGTCACATGAATCTGGTAATCTTGAGACAGTAGGGTTCCAATTTAGTGTATTTAGGCTATTTATATCTTGTGGTTCACGTTGCTGATGACGCTAGTGGTCAGGCATAGTCTCTTCAGCGTAACACAGTGAATGGTTAAGTTCTTTAAAAATTAACTTTTCGCAGATCTTATCAGAGAATGTACTGCAGTGAACGTCGACTTTCGCGGTATGAACATACGACGTTCATTACACATTGGACGCATATGTCTTATCAAACTTCTGAGAAACTGCTGCGGCATATGTAGGTTAATTTGCCGTTATATATTTTATGAGAACGAATCTGAATGAGTGGACAGTTCCCGTGTTGTGTGGCGTCTTCATTGAAAGGAATAAATTAACTATGCATATTTATCGTCACATGCTAAATAAATTACTTTTATACGAGAGTTATGGCGGAGCATAATGTAGGCAAGAATTGGTCTGACAAAGTTATTTATTCTCGTCACGAAGTCTTTTTCAACAGCTTCAGGAAATAGTTTGTCGATTGCGTAAATTCAGAATATGTTGCTCAGTCTGATTCCGTACAAATTAGACAGCCATTACGATTTGTACAAACGGTAATGAGAAAAATGAATTGTTGCTCGCATGAGTGTGTGGCGAAAATTTTAATAACAATTGAAGAAAGTTACTGTTGTTACACTATTATTGTTAGATATTTGTGTTCAAAACCACCATTAAGCTATTACGTAGTCTATAATTTCGATTTGTTTCAGCGTACTACCTCGAGCAATGTCCGCGCGATGAACAGACAGTCAATGAATGCCTTAAAAATAGTGGGAATCGGCTAATCAAGTATCTACGCCAAGGCGTGCCCGAGTTAGATATTTACGATGTCGAGCCTGTGATTATCGATGAGATTGGAATCATGCTTGGAAGTGGTCCAGATGGATATCGAGCTGTGTTTAGAAACATTGAAGCATACGGAGTTAGTAACTTGACGATTACCAACATAAGGTACGTAGTAAAGAAATCAAAGAAGAAATGCCTAAAACTGTTTTTGTATCTATTTTTCGTTCGTTTTTGGAGCGATTTAGTCCAATATAACACTTTTATATGTGGTTCCATAGTGTAGCGGTTATCACGTCTGCTTTACACGCAGAAGGTCTCCAGTTCGATCCTGGATGGAACCATGGTAACGTTTTGGAAGCGTTTGTGGCCGCCATTGATAATTCATTTGTTAGATGTCTCAACAAGCTCTCCTTGGTTATTATCAAAACGCATAAATATGAATGATTTTTCTTTTTTTTTTACAAAGAGCACTGTAAATGCACATCCCGAATTCGGGAAAAGTGAGAGAAAGCCAATGGTTTGATCTATTTGCAGATAATAGCGCTTAGTAAGTAGATATAAATTGAAGGTTCAGGTGGAAAACGCGGAACGAGATTTTCAACCCAAAAATCCTTTAGATGTAATGTTTCAAATAAAATAACACCTTTTCCTCTTCAGCATTTCTATGCCTATATATGGTATATAACTTAATTGAGGTGAATCTTTATCACATGTAATTAGTAACACAGTTTAAATACTTTTGTTACTAATGCAGTTTAAATATAATTTACACTTGTCTGTGGCTATTTTGTACGCGATCTCATTTGATTTAGGGGATTCTTTAGTTTCCAGCATCTTGAATTTCTGCAATTGAAGCAGATCTGCCTCTATAGTGAGTTCTTGTGTTACTTTTCTATAGTGAGCTCTCGTCCTATAGCTCGTCCTATATAGTAAGCTTGCTTTTTGCTTTGTTTGCTGTCGCATATTTATCGTATTTTCTCGAATTCTAACACAAAAACCATATTACAATAAATACTTCCAAGCATACGTGGTTTTCTATTTGTTTGTTATTAATTATTCATTGATAATTATTGTCGATTTCTAAGCAGAATAGACAATAATTCATGAATGAAAATCGCTTTGTTGTTTTTCAAAGTATTCTTCATGGTGATCGATACACGTTTGCATGCGTTTTATCAAATTGTCTGAATATTTTTTCCACTACGTCTGAAAAAACTCCAAAACATGGAATTTGCATCTCTTTAACAGCTATATCGTGCGTCGCAAATTGCTATCCACGCTGTTTAATTTTTGATATAAGAGAACAACAAAAATCAGCGAGTAACAAATAAGGAATGTACCGCGGATGACCCATTCATTCAATGTTTTAACCGATCAAAAAGTCAATTCACCATTATCATGGTGAAGATGAATTCGAAGATGCAGGCAGCTTCGAGGCAGCATGCTTCGTTTCTAGCACGAACAATTCTTGTCTGATTTGTCTGATCATACGCATAAATCCATGTTTCGCTACCTGTCATGACCTTATAATGACTCTTTCGTTTGAAGCATCGTAATTCGATTTTTTGATCGCATCGAACGCGAACAATTTATTTTCTCGGCTAAGTGTTCATGTAGTATCGTATGTACGCTGATGTAAGCATGCTCAAAGATTTCTCAGTTCGACGGTATGTCACATGATGATCTTTCATTATTAATTTTCTGACAGCATTGGTGTTTTCTTAAAATATCAGTAATTTTCAACGGCCAGTAAGAAACTTATCGGTGAGCGAATGGCGACCACGATTAAGTTCGTTTTACAAGTTTTTTTGTTGCAGTTTTCAAGCTAAAGCTGATAAACCACTCTCCACTGTCTTGATAATTCACTTCGAAGATCATAGTAAATTATGTTCACGGTTTCATTCAAGTTTTTTTTTTGGCAAGATTAATTTTACTTTTAAGTTACTACAAAATAGCGTACGTTAAAATGTTCTTATCAGTATACAATATTATAAATTTTCTGACTCCAAACTTAGAAAATCACAAATTTTGGATGACCTGCATGAAACTTATCGGTCAACAAACGTGATTGATTTCGTTATACGATTTTTCACAATGCTTAAAGACGGACCTTAATCACCAAAAGTTGATTTAAATTGAGCGATGCACTCTTGTCTTGATAATTTACGTCGAAAATCGTAGTAAGTTATCGCACGAAAACATTCACGATTTAGAATAATTCAGATGAATTTCGCAAGTTCTCTAAACAAAGCTAATAGCGTACGTCAAAATGTTCATATCGGTATATATTATTCTCTCGTACTAAAAAGTGTCAAACTTTACGAATATGACAGTGGTTTGCTTTCGACAACGTTAGTATTGCCATACGTAAGAAATATAAGTAGGAATTCTTGTTTAAGACAGAATTGCTAGAAAAACAAACGGCACGTTTGTTTCATGCATACAAAAGAACTAGAATATTTTTCGCCGCCAGTTCTATAAGGTCTTAACTCCTTATACAAGAGGAGCTAAGAGACGATGCGGACCGTTTTCATATAGTAGACTTAGTGTTAAAACTCAAAGTAATAAACACTAAATATAGAGAACAGACATTATTAAAATAATAATATTAGGAAGACTGGAAAGTAAAGTCGCTTTCTAGCATTCAATTAAAAACGAAGAAATTTTTAATATCCATTTGTTGTTGATCAATGATATTATTATTCTCGTTATCAAAAAGCGTTTGTTGCAAACTTGCGAAAACCGGATCGTTAAAGACCAATAAGCTTTTGAGTAAAATGTCTTAATATGGTATTTTGGATTTATTCGAATTTTCAAAGTTTGTCCTACTAAAAAAGTGTAGATGGAGGGAAATCTGAGGGTGCAATATCGGGCGAATATGGTATGTGAAGCGATGCCTCTAACACCAACTCATTTTTTTTCTTCGGTTGCTTGGTCTAGCATTGTCTTGATGAAGATTACCTTTCTGTTGACAGTCGCTGAAAAATTTTCGATTAAAATTTAGTTTACTCGGTCCAATTGTTTACAAAAAAGGTTTGCATTAAAAGTTCATCCAGGTTTCGATTACTGGTGGCGTAATAATTCAATAATTCACAATGGTATTTTCGTACTTCTTATGGAGATTGCAACAATCCTCTAAGTCTAAGAGATAACTTGCTCACAATGTAGGAAGTCCTGGAAAATTAACTCCTGTCAATTGAACGAGAGCAGACTATCTATTGCTTAGCTCATCTAATTCATGGTTTCGAAATTATCTCTAATATAACCTTAGAAACAAGGAAGACAATCCGAAATCTTCCTATCATTTTCCTAATTGCAGTGTACCAAATTTTTTTCGTTCCGATATTTTTTCTTTCGCAAATGAGATACTCATCATATAAATGAAAGGTGATTGCCAGAAATTTCGCCAGCAAAAGGTATACTTAGCAGCATGTCAACCGCTTAAGCGAATGTATAGCGAGCGTGATCCTTAAAATCTTGAAAAGTTGCGTCACTTGAAGCCTTATGCTTAGGCAGTATAATGTGATGAAACCGGAGCGTCAGTAAAAGCCGATGCTAGAGTGATTCCTTGATATTCACTTCCTTTACATTAGAGAAGCGAACCGTGTACCAGAACATGCCATTAGTTGTGCCTCTAGCCAGAAGAAATGTGTAAACTTTCCAGGCAGTATTCGCGTCCTCAGAAACGAAAAACAAAAAATCGAGAAATTTTTGTTATGTCATAACTCGATTACAGTGAATTAGAAATGCTGGGCGGCCAAAATGCAGAAAATTAGTGAATCTGGAAGCATTAAACATTTCTGGAACTTCATCAGGCATACAAAAATATATCATACGTGATAAAAAACTCCAATTGCAAAACTTCTCTTACGAAGAATAAGCCAAACGTTGCAAGAGCGCATAAAACAGAAACATAATCCAAAACTGGTTTCACAACCGCATTCTAAAGCATCCATCGACAAGTACATAACATTCAGGATAGACGAACTAGAATGTATACTTGTCAAAATAAGCAGATCCATAGCAGGACTTGACAATATTTACAATGAAAAAATTAAATCCCTTTTGATGCACCATCAGAACAGTCTGCTCAAAACCATCAATAATGCAGTAACAAAAAGACCTGAAACTCGCAGATACATCAGGATTTTAACCGTTCCCGAGCTCAACAAAGGTCTTTCTAACTTATGAACTTATGAAAAAGTAGATCTGGATCACCGCAGAGAAACCCTGCTTAAACTTTACATACCCAACATGTACGTGCCTCAGTTCTGGTATATGCATAACAGCAGTGTCTTACATATAACAAGGTTACCACAGAGATCACAAATGGTATCCCATAGAGTGAGGTGCTTAGCCGATCCTCTGTAATATTTATACCACAAAATAACATGCTATAGTCGATTCCAACACTTTTTTTATGCTACAACATTAAGTGGATCGATCCACTTGAGTAGGTATCTGGGGCTACCCATAAACTCTAAGTATTCGCTTATTTAGCACTTAAAATCCCATCCATAGGTTATATCTTAAGAAAACCCCCAGTAAGAGGAGCAACAACATCAAAAATCTGGGCAGATTATTAAACAGAATTGTTTCTTTCAAAGAACTGGAGACAAAATATAATACATTTGAAGCCCGTCAGTTTCATCAAATTTCCGGACAAAGCAACTCAGAGCTTTAAGCCAACACTGGTGCTCCACTTATATAAATCTACCATCTTACAGAAGCTAGAATGTAGCTGCAACACTTTTGCACATGCTCTAGGATATTTATTTCTAAACATAGACAAGATTAAAGATACGAGATTCATATAATAACTACGGCTACTACCCAGAACTCTTAATCTTTATGGTTTAGAAAAAGCTGTTGAGCCCAAAACTATGTTAAGAGCATAGTACCAAACTGCAAAAGGAAGTAGGCAAGCTTATCAATAACAACATCCTTCAGGAGACCAATGAAGCCAAGGAGAGTTATCACCTAGCTATAGCCATTTCTTGTTGAAATTCATGAGCCACTTATCCAGGTTTAATCCTACATAGCACTAAGCCAACCAACAATTAAATCATCTCCAATCAAAATTACGCGTAGCGGACGCTGCACTCACTTTGGTACAGGCATCGGCCACCACAACCTCAACCTGAACAACTCCCACAACTTTAGCATTCGTAGTACGGTCACCACTTTAGAGGCGGAAATTAACGCCATTTTTTCAGCCTTAAGCTAGTATGCCCCTAACAACTGCTATCAAGAAGTGGCGTTCACTGATTCCAGCCTGTTCCTTAAGATCATCAACAAAAACTGGACAGAAGAGGGGTTGCACAGGACACCTGGAGTTTAATGCAGAATAATGCTGATATAACCTGTACTATCCAGTGGATACCCGGGCACGGCGGTATCCAGTCGAGAATGTCGAAAGCACGGCAAAGGGAGCCACAGTAAGAAGTGACTAATTTGAAACTGGTTTAAATTATTTCTCAAATATGTGATGAAACCATGGATCGTTGGCAGGGTTTGATACGTGTGGGTACCGAAAACTTCAAACCATTTATTTGGAAGGACGCACATCACATCAAAAACGATAATACCCCTTGGCTTCACAACATGAAACTTGGTCCCAAATGTATCAAGATCATTAACAAATTTTTAACAAACAGATCTTAAGACAATCGGTAACTCTCCCAGATCAAGAGCGCTAGTCCCGACCATTGCAAGTTCTGCAACATCACAGACACCATTGATCACCAGATATTTCAATTCACCAAATACAACGATAACAGGGTAACTATGGTTTTTCCCACAAATGCCGTAACGTAAAGGATTTGTATGTTTCTTGAGGCAGAATGATTGATGACAAACACATACTACCTCTTCCCCCAAAAATCAGTAATTTAACACAACATGAACTGACAGTGACAGGAGGACAAACAATACGGCTTAGATCATACAAGATCGTTTAACGTTGGCCGGTGTCAGAGTGTCAGAGCTGATTTCCCTGGACCCAGGCCCATCATCAAAAAAATAAAATTTGAACATATGTCATTAGAGCCATAGCATTGATATGGTCTTATCTGTACAGGACACTTATACAAATAGAACCCTTTCAAGCAATCGTGATCCTGGTGTATATCTCGTAATCCTGGTGTCATGAACCACTGAATGTCAAACGAATTGTTCAATATATAAACACTAGCCACATCCCTTTATCCATAATTTACGAGTACATGATTTCAAAAATAGTAAAGGATTCGATAGTTTTCTATAGTATAGTATAGTCTTCTTCTTCATATTTCAGATCAGACGTTGATTCTTTACAATTCCAATTGACTCTGGAAATTCCCAAAATCAAAGTACGAGCAAAATATCAGTCATCAGGCATTTTAATTTTGGTTCGAGCTTCCGGTTCAGGAGATTATTGGGGTGAATACGGTATGTCGATTAACTAAAATTAATTCAATTTGCAAAAGCCACTTTTTTACAAAATAGAGGACCCTAGTTCAAATCATTTCTTTTCTTTCAGAGGGTGTTAAGGCTAAGGTGTACTTCAAGGCAGTTGGAAAACCAAATGAAATTGGCTACACATATATGGACTTGGAACATGTGAAAATGGATTTCAGTGTAAAGGATATCCGAATGGGTGTGGAAAATATCGCGAATGAAAATGTTGTTATAAGTAAGTAGTGACAATAGATTAAACTAGAGAATCTTTACTAATTTTTACCGTGGACTTGCAGAAGCTGCTTTGAATTTGTTCATCAACAGCAACGCTCAAGATCTTCTCAAGGAAATGAAGCCTGCATTGAAGACCAAGCTGGCCATGGTCATAGGCAAATTTATGGAAAGACTTTTCAAGAAAACCCCATTGGAACATTGGCTCTATTAGTTCATTGTTATTTTAAATTAAATATAATAGAATTAGGTTCGTTGATTTAGATACATTTAAAATATTATTTTTTTATTATTTTCAATAATCTAGTGACGTTTTTAATGATCAGTTTTTTTTAAATTAAATTATAATATATTTTGTTGGTTTTTGTAACGATGTCTGTTTTATAGTGTCGTTTGTGTCAGCCGGGTTGGATTGTACTGGTTTTTGCAAGGACATGTTTCTGCTATTTGCAGCCATCATCAGCGCATTCTGAACTGTTGGTGACATTGAATGTCTGTACGGCTGGTTTTAATAAGTGTGTTAACACGTATATGGTTTCGATAAATCTTTGCAGTGGCATGTATGGGTTGATTAAGCGGAGCAGGGCTGTTATCCTGATTCGTTTGGGTTTTGTGGAAATACGATTGTCTGTTTTATCAAGTTTGTTTGGTTTGCCAGTATCGAGAGAAAAACTGGAAATATTGTGTCAGAGTTTTTCACCAGTTTTTTGTCTATAACTATGTCGTGCAATTTCGTACCTGCAAATTTCTAGTCTACCAACATATCTGGACATAGACCTTTCTATAGTTTGTGTAGTAATGCCATCGAATTGGCCATTGTAACGGAAGCATGTGGCCGGGTCTGTGATGGTGTTCCATGAATCTATTTGTTGGTTTCCGTGAATTATCACAGTCTGCATGCCAGTTGATATATGCCGCTTATTTCATATGTATATTCACTCTAAAGATTTGATCCTAGTTCGTTTTCAATCTTGTTGGTTTCAAAAACGATTGGTAATTTGTGCATCTTGAACATGTTTGTCAACTGGTCTGAGTCCTTGATTATGTACGTTGCTGTGACCCATTTTCTTGAGCGTCATCCGATGCTTCTGGCTGTTTCTTTTTATTCCTGTTCTATACGATTAGTTTTTTGATATTATGATAGTTTTACCCGTTGTTGTCAGTTATCCCATATACGAGGGCGGTTCAATAAGTACCCGTGTTAGAAATGAAGACACCATTTTATTATTTTTCAACAAAGTCCGCTTTTAGACCTTTCTACACTTATCTCAACTTTCCAAAATAGGATAGGATTTCTCGAACTTCGCAAAATATTCCTCTATCTCGGCAATGACTTCCGTGTTTCAGCTAAATTTTTATCCCGCGAGCCATTTATTCATGTTGAATGTGCTGGTGTGCTATCATGGTGGAACAACATCTTCTTTTATGCCAAAAGCGGCCGTGTCTCCTTCATTGTCATCTTGTGTCTCCTTCATTGCAGTGTCCAGTGATCGTTCTTTCTTTTTCTGAAAAATCCTTGGGGAGGACGCCGTTTGCATCCCAAAAAATCGTCGTCGTCCCTTTCAGCCGATGTGACAGTCTTCGCCTGCTTTGGAGTAGATTCACCGGGAGAATTTCAGTGTTTTGATTGTTGCTTTGTTTCTGGTGCGTAATGATCAATCTAGGTTTCATCAAGGGTGACATTTTAACCCAAAAGCTACCTTCGGATCTTCCTTAAATTTCTTCAAACACTGCTTTGAAGTTCACAGCCGCATCCGCTTTTTATCCACTGTGAGCAATCGTGGCACCCATCGAACCGGCAATTTTTTCATCGCCAATTTAGCACATAAAATATTAATTGCCATTCTGGTCGACACATCTATGGCTTTTGCTACTTTGCGCACTTTCGTTTGTCAATCCGCGAGAATCATATTGTCGACTTTGAATGATTTCCTCGGTAACCACGTCTGCCGAGCATCCTGGTTGCTTCTTATCAAAAACAGATGTTCGCCCACGTTTACACTCGTTTAACGAATATCTAACTGTGGTCATAGATGGCGAAGTGTCCTCATAAACAGCATCCAACTTTGCAATTATCTCCTTGCATTTTTTCCATCCCAATAAAGAAAGCGAATAACCGAACTATACTTTTTCCATTTAAGCGAATATCGAAAAACCACATCTTACTCAAACCGCTACCAAAGACAAACTAACGTATCAATCAGTCTGAAATTTATTTTATCGTCAATTGATAGATGACAGCACACGATGAAAATACTATCTAACCTCAGGAGCGCACTTTGTACCGCCCTCGTATGTTAGTTTTTTGAACTAGTTTCAGCAATTAATGAGGATGGAGTGAAGTATCTGCGCTGTTAATCTGTACTCGGATATTTTAAGCAAGGTGAAGCCCGTCAATTTTTCCTGTATGGTGTGATCCATTTTAGTTGGTTTGATGAATATCTTGAGCCCAAAGCGGGACTGTTCTATTCTGATTCTCTCGGGTTGCATGGCAAACTTAATTTAAGTCGTCCACATATCGTCTTTAGTAGACAATGTTGATTTTTCTTTTTTTCGGTATTTTAACTTTCTCTGCACATAACTGCATCACCTCTAATATGTCTGATAATATTGGAAGTTCCGAGTGAAGTCGCTTTAGGTATGTGTTTCTGTCTTCTTGTTCCAAATGAACAAATTCTTGTGGAACTTCCTTATAACTTTAGAAGATGGATCCAGCTCTACTCATTTTTATCGTCAGTGACCATGTTCGTTGACTTTATTGATCTATTTCTGTTCTCGAGAGTGTTTGGTCGTGGAATGGCAGTGTAATGTTTCTTCTGACGATGAAAAACCAAAAAAATACATTTTACAATCGGTGAATAGTGGAATGTAAACTTCTGATGTATTCCTTAATATGGTATAGCACTGGCTTAGATAAAATATACTTCAGAGATATAAATTAAAATTTTCCCAATAACTAAAAATGAAGCCCCGCCATTTTGCAAATCAAACTGTTGATGGTTTTTGAAAGAATTCGAAATAAAAATATATATGTATATGATCGGTGATCAAAATAATAGGAAACTGAAGATCAGTACTCAGGAAGATTATGATAATCAGTGAAAGAAATCCTTAAAGGGTTGTGATTAGCAATGGCGGGAAATGTAACGACTTTTTTTGTTTTTTTTAATATCGTAATCGATATTTATTAGAACACTATTAGTAGTACGCGTCTTCATATCCTTTTCCATTTTTTCTCTAAAAAAATATATCTACATAAAGGGACTACAGCTCTCTCCCAAAGGACCTTTTTGAGCACCTCGAGAGGACACGATAGCTCGACTCATCTGAAATTAGTCATGAAAAAGACTTTGTTGCAACATTTCATTTGTTAGTGCCTGGCCACAGAACCACTGAATGTCTGCTGAATATATAAGTAACTGAAGAACTGAATAACTGGAGGATATATTTTCAATTTTTTCAAAACTTTGGTAAATCAAGATCTAAATACGGGTGAAATCATTGAAAATTTTTTTGTTCATCGTATTTCAATCGGTGAATCGTTCGATACCAAATCAAGTAAGTAAAACTAAACATTTTATGAAAAAATATATTTTATTACGCCTAAAATAAGTGAAATTGTTTTTATTCGGGGAAAAATTGATCATAATCATAGCGGGCGGTTAGTGAATTAGCTATTTCTTTAACTCGTTTCTCAAGTATATTCTCAATCTCTGGAATGGTTCCTTGACTTAGCGTGTCAAAATTGTCATTGATTAAATCATTTATAGCGTTTCCTAGACTTGGATCACCTTGAAATAAGTTTTCAGCTCTTACTTTACCATTTCCGACTTGTAATCTAATTCGAAGCTTTTCAATGATCATTTGTTTATGTCCATCCTTATCAACAATATTCGCTTTCATCTTAACTAATCCAGATACTGCTTCTGTAAAACGAATATTTTTTAAATGAGCTTACAGCGATTACGCAGAATTAAACAGTAGCGACTTACTAAATTCACCAGTAAAAGGACCTTTGCCTTTGATTGGAATCTTTAAAACTTCTCCATCAACCTCATATTCACCTTTCAGATTTAGTGTTGGAATTTTAACAACAAATTCATAAACGTTGCTTTTCGGATTTACTCTGTTGAATGATATGATTATAAAAATATTATTATAGTATGTAATGAACCGCAGAAGTAATTAAACGTAAATAAGCTATTCCATAAACAAAGTTAATATCAACTAGTTAATGATTGTTTTATCACTTTAAAAGGTTAACTTGCTTTTAAAGAGTACCCTGCGGTTGCCAGTCGCGTATACTTAACATTTTTATGCCAATTATTTGCATTGTTTCGGAAATATGATTTTATTTCATCGCTTCGATTTTTTCACAAACTCACAATTTTTTTCAATATGACAAACTTATACTCAAAGTCGGGCAACCCATTGAAATTCTTTCAAATTAGTTTTATTTCTGTTAAAAATATCCCATGTTAAAGCTAATAAATTTCCCCTTTTCTTAAAATAAGCTAAACAAAATTAATACGAGGAAAAAGTTTCCAGGAATTTTGTTCTAAAGCTGAAAGTTTTCCAAAATTTATGTATCCATTTCGTCTGATAAATGTCACATTCAAATTTGGGTACGTTGCGCTCTCACTAACGGCCGTGTTTAGCTGGAAAAATCCGCGAGTTCGGGGTTGGGAAAGAAATGGAAGATTTCGTTTATGGCAAAGAAAAAATGCTACCCTCTCTTAACAGCTGTAGAACTCAGAGACAGATTGAAGGACATCAAAAACGTGGAGAAGAGTGCTGAAACAGTTTGTCGATTTCTGAGGAATGGCTTGCCAAAAGTCTTTAAATTCGGAGGGGGATTGCTAGCTAAGGTATCGGTTTGCTGAGGAGCATCAAGATAAGGATATGGAATTTTGTTCAAGGGTCACTTTTTGAAGTTTGTTTGGTTGTTGCCGCAGGCTAAAATTAATACTGTGTTGCTTGGGTCCGCCGGGCCTTGCTTTGTTGGTTTCGAGGACGCGTTTCGGCTATATAGGTCGTACACATTAGATTAACTCGACCTAACCCTCCGATAAAAGTTGCACCTATAAAAAGATGTACACCGCGACAAAGACGTCATAACGAGCTGAAGATGGCCAACAAAGCAAGGCCCGGTGGACCCAAGCAACACAGTATTAATTTTAGCCTGCGGTGTCATTTTTAGTCAATTAGTGTCACTTTTTGACTTCGTTTCATACATTTCTTTTGACTCTGCTATCCTAAGTAGATACTCTTCACAGACGAAACAATTAAACCTGTTCGGTTCCGATGGGTAGGGATTTTTTTGGAAGAAGCTCTGGGATGTTTACGATGGACGATTCACAAAAAAAAAAACCGTCAAACCTGGTTCGAGCTCTTTGATGATGTAGGGCTGCATGTCCGTCGTAAGCATCGGTAATTTACATTTCATTCCAGCAACTTATGACTGAATGTGTTATCAAGATATTTTAAAATAAATTTGCTAAAGATAGTATGGAGAGTCCTGGAATTGCGAATAACTATGTCTTTTATGTAGACAGTGATCCAAAACATGCAGTGTGGGTGGTAAAAAGTTGGCTTCTGTATAATTGCCCTAACGTTTTTGCAGGTCTTCCTTGTCTCCCGATTTGAATGTCATAGGGTAATTGTTGGCAAAATTTTAAAAGGGTGGGCAGAATAATGTCCCAAATAGAAACGATATAAGTATGGAGGAATAGCCAGAAAGTGAGTCCTCGTTTTACAAAAAAAAAAAAGAATTGCCAATTAGGTCTTTCCACCTTTCTTTCTAATTATAAATTTACTTTCGATGTTATTCGATAAAGTTGATCTAAACTTCCGCACGTATCAGTCTTCACTAAGTCAGCTTAGCAATGGTGTAAGTCACTTACAATTTGGTAATTGAGAATGGATAAGTTGATCTAACAAAGCTTCTATGATTAATGCCAAGACGTCTAGAGGCCGTTATAATTAGGAAAGAATTCCATATATCATTTAATTTTCATCGGTCTTCCAATATTTGAGTGTGAGTCACTCCTAGTACGTTGTAATATCAGAGATCATGATTAAAAATGTTGGACGGCAGTAGGAAGGATCTTGTAAATCAACACTCAGTTCTTGTTTTCGACTATCGATATGTTTGGTTTACAATTTTCATACTCGCTAGTTGCCATGTCATTATTCTTTGCTTTTTGCCACACTATCAACACAAATGGCATGATTTATGGAGCATCTTAAGAAAAACCATGATTGCATCGCGATTTACATTCAGGATGCAGGTAGTTTACATATGAGCGCAGCAATTCGAGGTAACGCCTAATATTGTGTCTAAGCTTTCCGATTTTAAAAGAGCTGCTCAACATGAGATTTGATTAACAGAAGAGACTTACTGACCACTAACGTAGCTCAAGTAAATCGAGAAATCTGTGTATTTCGAGCACAAATTTAAAAAATGAAGGCAGAAGGCTTAGATAGTAACAGTGAAAAAATTCAACGAAAGCTGAAAAGGCACTGTTAAGATTATTAGTGGGTTTGAATAACATGTGGCGTTGGCGGTTGTGGTGTCCTGTGGATTCGTAATGATTTACTGACAGAATTTGCATGCGGTAGAGTTCGCGCGAACGCCCTGCAACGAAACATGAGCCCAACCGGGCTCCTCTACTCTTGATCATACATAAAGCAAAGTTACGGTTGAGATTTCCAACAGAACCCTCTAAGTGTTTACCATATCAAAGATGCATGTATGATGACATACAAATATACGTCACATCCTTGCCCTATCAAATTCGATTTGTATCATAACCTAGCCCAAAATGTGAGCGTTACACATGAAAAGAGTCACGCATTCACGAGTCTTATTAGTTTTAACTTTTGAAAATTTGAAATTCTTGAGGAGAATTCAACAGTGTGGCATCATTCATCGATGGTTTAAATACATCTTGACTTAAAAAAACATTATTTAAGGATCCGTTTCGATTTTTTGGGATTTCAGCTTCAAATAACCTGCTCATGATTATGGTTTTGACAGAAACAGACGAGCAATAAAAGGACTCGAATGAATATATTGTTAAGGAGACTTTTAAATGTTGCAAATTCATTTATATATGTATATTCTATCTCATTGCAATAGAATACTGCTCAGAATGAAAAACGCTTTAAGTACGTTTCATTATGGTGGCGCGAAATGTTCGATTTTAATTAAGCATTTGAAGGGAGTAGCGCTCAAGACAGTTTATAAAATGTAAATTCATCTTCTCAATTCATTGAGTTCCAACTTATAACCATTGGAAGACCCTTCACATACTCACTTCAGATCACTAACTTCGTATTGACCTCCTCCAGTGGAAACTACGTTCTTCACAATAAGTCCAAATCCTGTTTTCGCCTTATCCGATACCACGACTCTATCTATTACAAACGGATCTATTTGAGGTATCCCATTCTCAGGTATTCCTTTCACAATGCGTGATCGCAAAGCATTCACCGAATTCAGAATACATTCATCGACATTTGGATCACTTCGATGACAAAGGGACACATATTCGGCTAGAAATATGTAAACATATTTTAATATTAAAATGCAATAAGTCGCGCTTTTCACTTGTTCTACACTTACGAATATTTTCCGTTCCGAATACGGCAGCAAAGCACGCACAAAGTAGTAACAACGACAAAAACTTCATTGTGTATATTACGAATAGTTGCAATTGATTGGACAGTTAGTGTAGTATGTGCTAATAAACTTAGTATCTAGATACGAACAGATCAACAAAACTAAAGTTTCAATGGATAACGATTGAATGGAAATACTTGAGGAAAATAGATGGAGCTAAGCTTTTTATAGGTGATTCGAGTGAGGAAAAGCTGAGAATGATTCTGTAAATGATTGATGTAATTATTTAATTTTCCTTGCTCTCGACATTCGAACCTGCAGTGGTTTTAAATAATCAACTGCTTTTCTAAGTACTACAAGCGCCTGTTACAGGTAAACATTCAGAAACTCAATCAAATATGTGCAAGTTTCCCATTGAATCGCTCTTTGCCTAATGCAAAAATGAAATTTAAATATTTGCATTGGATAGCAGTAAAAGGCAACATATAATAGTTGTAGTATTTTTCATACATTGCACATTAGATTAATAATGTTCATACTTTTAATGGCTTGAAAATTATTCTAAATGCAATATTGCAATTTGTTTATATTTTCAGAAAATATTTTCAACGTTTCACTACAATTATTGTTTTCCAAGTTAGTCCCTTCATAGATGCAGTATCCTGGCACGTACATAAATACTTGTAATAAATGCAGGCACGTATGCATTATTTTTGAATAATGAATGAAAGACAAGAATAAATTTTGATAATAAATGATTACGTTTTATTAATTAGACGTCTGAATACTTAAATCTTCAAGAATATTTTTTTACTACTAAATTATTTTTGAAATAAATTACATTATTCTTTTGCACATGGGAATGCCTTTAAATTATCTACGCGAAGGTAGATCTAATTCAGAGGTAATTTCGTTTCATGTATTTATTAATTGATTTAATTACAGTTGAATATTTTGTATTAGAAGAAGAAGAAGAAATAAATCTGTGAGTAAAAAAATCTTCCAAAAAGCTAGTTGGACAGAAATGCTTGGAGAATCAGACTGTCTCGTCAAAATAAGAAGTTCAGTTGCAAAGAGTACACAGTTTTTTCGATTATGTAATAAGAATAAATTGAGCATCCAGTTTAAATTTCTGAATTTTGCAGACTTTCGCCAGAAGTCATTTTAAAGTGTAACAAAGAGATATTTAAATCCTATCACAAATCATCAGATCCTTATAAATGTCTTTACTGCCGAATTGTTCCCGAGTGGAGATCTATCAGCAGCTGCTTAACTTCTTTTTGAAAGAACCTTTCCTTTGTCTTTTAAAATTGGAGTTTGAGCCAACATTTAATTTTCTCTACTAACAGTGTCTGTGCGTGTCCAACTATGTCCTGTCCAATGTGGAAAAAATCCAGTTTAATTCTGTTTCGAACATGATTATCAACGTAAGGACTATCATCATAAGTTTTTTCGAAAACAGTAGCAGGGATAATCGCCCCCTTCCATGTTGACTGTAGTCTTAAGGGGTTATACCTATGTGAATTTTGTATTATTTTTTCTAATTGTTTTTATTTGCTTAAACGATGCTAACACATCCCTAGAATTGAAATCAAAAAGGTCCAAATACTAATATACTTCAGAAAATTTTTGAGAATCAATTTTCTGAAGCAACCTTAAGGTAGTAGTCCGGTGTGATGGGTTCAAAAAATCTTTTGTTTTTCTTTTACATTTTTTTATAGAAAAACCTTTCAAAAATATACTGTAAAATTTCTAGACCGAAATTTTCAATCTTTTCGAAATTATAGCCACAAAAGGAGAGCGCACCGTAGTGCGTATGAAAGTAGTGGCTACGCCAGCGGCAGCTGCTCTGTCCGGTCCCTCTTGTATTGTCTTTCCGACCTTTATTATTCAAAAACACGCAGGTATACTTAATAAATCAAGCAATTCCGATTGACAAAGACGAAATATAAGAATTTTGTACAGTATAACAGAAAGATTTTGAAGTAGTTCATCAGTTACCATTTTTCGCTCGACGAGTGCATATTTTTACTGGGGAAAACGTTCTGGAAATTGCTACCAATACGGCTGCCTGTATCTTTAATGAGAGTTTTCTACCTGAACTCAAAATTATGGAGGTAATGGGGGTCACAATTGGTCAAACAGCCAGGGATTACGCTGACACTGTAGACAATGCACGAGTTTCACGGGCGGAGAAAACTGCAGAAGTCAACCGTAAAGAGGCCAGAACTTTACACAGGGCTCTGAAAGCCGCTGAAAATGATGATTTTGAAATAACAGAAGGATTACTCTATGCACCAGGCATAGCTGATTGATTTATGTAAGTATTATTTGTTGTCAAAACTTTGAACGTGTTTTTCTCAAAACTATATTTTTAAAATTTCGGGGAAACACTGGCTAGAAAGTATTTAACCGATTTGGCTGAAAATTTAACTCGTTATTCTAGATACATATAGCTAAATACTAAACTTTTGAAACATTTATTTTTTTGATAATTTATTAATTTTTTTAACAATTTTTCAGCAAAAAAAATTCGATTTTCAATACCTTTTTTTTACAAGTCCACTATTTATTTTATTTATTTTTCGTATGCATTTTATTGGTTAGTTCACTAGAGTGAACTATAAACAATAATAATCTCTTCGATTTTTTTATTTCTGATGACTACGAAAGGCTGTGTGCTTCCCCGAAACCGCTCAACGTTCCTCCGAGGACTCCACTTCAACACAAAAAATTATGAATAAATCAATGTAAAATTGAGTAAAAAAAATTTTTTTGTATGCTTGAAAGTAGTAACAAAAACATGCATAAAAATACAAATCGATCGCATATTATTTTCCTGCTGAAAAAAATTCACGAAAAAACGTCGAAATTTCGGCCGTCACACCGGGCTACTACCTTAATGCTCGAAAAACGTAAAATTTGCTCGCTTTATATTATTTAGTAATTAATATACACTGAATAGGGCACGTTCCTTCGTAAACGACGCTAGGAGAGCTTCTGTTTACTCGATCGACTACACGCTGCATTTGAGGTTAAAGTACTATAGTAAATCGTTCAATGCAGTCGTGTGGTCCATCGCGCCGAAACATGTGTCGAGCGGCAAGACGGTGCTCGGTATCGCGACGGATATCGCAGTTATCTTATTTAATGATGGACTGTCGGGCCTTCTCCCCATCTACGACTCATTAGGATTGACTGCAGGACCCAATTTTTACAATTCCTGCTTAGAAACAGACGCCGAGCGAATAAAGGCTGCTGAGCGCTCAATTTCCGACGTTGTAAAGGAGGCGAGACGCGGGCTTTTAGCATCAAAAAATGACGAGAAGGAGAAATTCACGGTCTTGGAAGGCCAACTATATGGTGCTGGGATAGCAGAGTAAATGCTAAAAAAATTTGTATATAGTAAAATTTTGAAACTTCACAACTTTATAAGGTTTTGAAGCTTTAAACGCGTTTATCTCGAAAGTGTATTTTTGAAATTTGCCGGAAACGAAACTATTTCAGTTTTCATCCGATTGACTAGCCGTTATAACTGTAGCTTCTTGATATGATTATCTAGTGAAGTACAAATGGTTTTAGCGATTGGTTTTGTTTAAAAAAAGGTATAAACAATTAAAGTCATTTTTTGGGTCGAAAATGCAATTTTTTGGTTAAATGGTCGCCATTTTGCGAAAAATCGATATTAAACTATTATCTTGTGTACTTCACTAGCAAAACTCATTGAGCTTATGAGAAAATCTTTTATTGTTCTAGATGCAGATGGGGCTGAGAAACTTGTCCGGCCGCGGAACGTCTTTTGTAAATACTTGTGACTTTGACGTGCTCTACACCCGCCATTTTGTATTGAATTTAAAATAAAAAAATGTTTTTGCACTCCCGAAAAGTTGTCCTTTATATTGATATACTATTTATAAAAGCTTTTTATCAAAAATCCTTGAAAAAAAATCCTGAAAGAAGGCTTGTTTTTTAGCCTTCACATAGGTATAACAACTTAAGGACTCTATACAACTTGGTTTCTTAAAGCCGCCATAAAGTTTAAGTGGATGGCAAGGGTACAATGCAAAACACAATTCTTTTGAGAATGTTAGTAATATTGCTGGATATAACAAATGTCAATTCTTAAAAATAAAAAATGTGTCCGTGCTGGCTGCGTGCGTAATGTAATGTTTTGAAAACCTTTGCTTGATCCAACATTTCCTAGGGTCATGGAATGGCTTTTTCTTGTCCTGCTCGGCCAATTACCAATAGGAGTATTGGAATAGGAATATTTACACAATTCAAATCAATGGTAATCTATATATTTATCTCCTTGTCTTTCCCTGCATTTCTTTCAACCTATCCAGCGCTTGCTGTCTGGAGAAGTGGCATTCATCCAGACAAACAGCATAAAGCGCTTCCAAGGAAAGCATACAATGCTCTTTCTGTCACATTTAAGAGACCTCGTCGCATTACCCTTAGAAGAGTTACTGATGACCTGAACATATTGATTGGCTCGTGCCATTCGATTTTGATCCATAATTTGGGCATAATACGGGCCACATCGGAATTCGTACCAAAATATTTTAAATTTCAGAGAAAACAGCATCGCAATAACATTGCTAAGGAGTTGACTCGAAATTGGCTGCAAGGGGTCATAACTCGTGATGAATTATGAGTTTATGGTTATAGAGAGGAAACCGAGGCTCAATCATTACTATGGAAGCTGCCCCGGTCAAGCCAACACCGTAAAAAGCAAGCCAAGTTCAGTCAAATATAAAGGGTTTAGCTTACAGATTTCGTCAATTGCAGGAGCGTAGTGAATCATGAGCTCTTGCCACAGGGTAGACCGGTCATTAAGGAATTTAACTTGCAAGTAACGCACAATTTGTGCGAGACATCCGCAAGATACGTCTGGATTTGTGAAAGGGATAAATTTGGCTTTTGCACCATGATAACACATCGTAGTTCACACATCGTAGGTTGGGTGCGATTTTTTGTCCAAAATCAACACCGATTTCCACCGAATTTTTATCCGAAATTGAAGAAGCCTACAAAAGAAAGACGCTATGCCTCGATGGAGGAGATAATCAAAGGAGGAGCTGAACAAGATCACTAAAGACAATTTTTTGAAGTGCTTCGATGATTGTACAAATCGTTCGTACGTGTATAATATCTAATGGGGATGATTTTGAAAGGAACCAAATAAGTATTGATGAATTAATAACTTATTTTTTAAAATGAACATAAGATTCGCGATGATTTAGGGAATAAACCTGGTATGAGCCGCGCTGGAAACCAAGCTAGTAAAGCATGAATACAACGGAATAGCGCAACTACACCTAGCACTAACACTACCGAGGAGTGACGCGTAGAAAGAGAAATCAATACTCTTAATAGCAAAAAAAAAGGAAAAATCTACATGAGAGGAAGAATGAAAATCAAACTACGTTTTATCTTTTACGACACAAAGACACTCCGCTCCGGGATATATGTGGCGTATTTATGGTGTTTGTTGGCAAAAAAAAATATTAATGAGTGTCTAATAAATCGTATCTGCGTATCAACTTCAAAATAAAATCAAAACTGAAACAGTGGGTGTGTCAGTTATAAAATGATTAGATATACGATTATAAATTGAATTTTCGAGACCTTCGGCTGACGTAATGTGAGGTTATACGCTTATGTTAATATCTGAATCATGTTCTTCCTGCATGTAATTCTGATAGAGATCATTCACGCTGTTCAACATAAGGCAAAACTTAAAGTTTTGTGATCAAGAAAACGACGGAACCGCATTTCTGTTCCAATGTAATGCAATAGGACAACAGGAGTTTGGGTTACATTAATAAGTCAGTTAAATTTTAAAGCATATTTACCATCAAAATCGGTTCATTGTGGTAGATTAATTATTTTGTATATAATTAAAACAATATAGTTTTCGTCAGCTGCAAAATTAGGCGCCAAAGTTTGGGTTTGAACAAAACAGGTAACACCCTTCTAGGACATTCAAAAAACCAATAAAGAAGGCCAAACACATTGATCAAGATTCCAAATCAAAGGACCAACAGAATCGTAGAAAATTTTAGTGCTTGCAAAAGCTTAAACGTGATTATCTCAAAATGATTTTTCGGAGCTTGTCGAACATATTACTCAAAGATCGGTCCAATGATCATTTTGAAATTTCAACATTGGCTGAAAAATTAAATTTCCCAAATAGTACGCGGCCGTTTTTGATAGAATGCTATTTTTGTATTTAATAAACAATTTACTAACAGATTTTAAGGTTCCAAGTGGGTTTTATTCTCTGATAAAGCACAGCACAAAACCAACTTCAAATATCTTTTCGTAATTCTCGTATTTAAATTAGGAAAACAGGCCCTGAAAATTTCCAATCAACTTGTCCGTCCAAAGAGGACATTTTTCAAAACATATTTTCAAAGATACTCTGCATCATTCTCATTTTTTTTTAAACAAACTAATAAAATTGTTGTTATTTCTCAAAGCTCAATAAATGTTTAGGAAGCTCTTTAAAAAATTCTATTCCATATCGAATTTTCCCTAAATTATTCTTCAATGTTGGACCTTTTATTCCGTTCACTAGACTGATGTTTCCCTTTTAGCGAAGAACGCTTAGTAAATATCACGACAAAACGACGATTCTAATCAATGTACCATAAAGGACATTTGGAAAATTGGTGTTTATTTTTTGGTAGAAAAACAACCAAACTAAACTAAAATTGAAAAATTTGGTAGCATCATGACGAGGAAATAGCTAAGTAAGTTTAGAATGCAAGGACCAATAGGGCGGAGGGGAAGGTTAGTTAAAGGTTGTCTCACACATCACTTATGAGAAGCAATCAAATGATATCCGACTCCAATTTTTACAGATGCAAACGTGTTAGAATAAACTTTTAAGAATAAAGGCGAAAGTGAAATGTTGTATTGACTTTCCTTTAATTCTTGTATTCATGCACAACGAGTCGCAGGCACTGATGCACCGGATAAATTATTCTTGCATGCTATGCTAATAAATTTACAAGCTCTCTATGTTGCAAAGCTCGCCATATTTGCTTCATGGGGTACCCCTTTATCTTTTTTCGTAATGAACATCCGAAGTGTGAGCTGTTTTTAAGTAGTTGCGCTATGCTTTAAGCTGGATGTGGGCGAAGAATGCCACAGTGAATTGCTGAATATGTTTCAGAAGTCTTTTGCTTTATCTCGGGCAAAGACTTATTTCTTTTCAGAAACAATTATAATACAGGGAATTAGTTCACCGCTTCGTTATCATTGTTTCTGGTTATTTTATCTCATTTTCAATATTCTTAGTTATCAAACTTAATTAATTTTAATTTAATTAACTTAAAATCATTTCTATCAATAACTTTATTACATTATTTAAGTTATAAATAAGAAGAAAAGGTTGTAAAACTTAACTGATTAAGTTATTTGGTACGAATACTTTTGCTGATTCAGATAAGACGGTTGAAAGTTAACAATATCGTATGAACAAATTAGTAAAAATTTAAAAAAACTATAGAATAACTCTCGCTGTTCGAGTGAGACTTGAAATATAAGGAGTTCAACAGAAGACACATTAACGAAAAACTGTTTATGGGGGCAAAAGTTGGTCATATGTGAAATTTTCAAATAATTTTGTAGCAATTATTCTAAGTATGTTTGCCAATTTTTTCTCCAAAGTTGGCTTGATCTCGGTCAAAATGCTTTGCCAATTTTCATTGAGAAATTTATTAACAGCTGAGCCCAACTCAGGATCGCCGTTGAACAAATTCTCCAAATTTATTTTCGTGTCGCCAATATCAAATGTAGCTCCAATATCTTCCACCGTCAGATGTTCATCGCCATTCTTCATAACTCGTCCTGTTTTTATAAAGCTCGTGACATCAATGTCAGCTGTAAATTGGAAACATTAACGAACCTCACAGTTCATAAATTGCTATAAGTAATAAATAATTACAAAAGTTTCCACTGCACGGTCCTTCGCCTTGCAACGGCATCATCATAATTTTCCCCGATATTTTGTAGTTGGCATTAAGCACCATGTTGGGAAAATAAATCTTGAGTTGAAGGAAATTATTATCCAGGTCAATGTCTACGTCACGAAGTTGCCAATCAGATAAGCCGCGAACTTCAATATCTTTGTAGAGGGAATACAGCGCAATCGCTCCGGCATCTTCCTCGAGTTTTATCTCAGAAATCTTGAGTGGCTCTAGTGGAGGTATCCCAATGTCCTTTATCCCCTTGGTTAGGCGCGGGCGGAGAGCTTCAATCGACTCCCGGACACAATTTGCCATATTCAGACTACTCCGTTGGCACACATTGAAGTATTTTTCTTGGAAAGAAGAAATTTGCATTTTATTACCTGTCTAATAGTGCATTCAATTTAATTCGGAGTCTCACGTTAACGTACCCACTACATTGTCCCGCCTAGTGCACTGTGTGGAAATGATAGCAACGCTGTAAATAGCCAGAATATGGAAAATCATCTTTGACTTAGACTTTACACTGCACACATTAACTACTAACTGCACTATTAAGAATGCGAATTACCTTTAACGTCACTTTCGTATAATAAGCATTTTATTATTATTTAATTTATTGAAAATTGCTGACGAGACTCCACTTAACTTGAAATATTGTTAAGTAATTGTTTATAGTCTTTTTTATTAATTAATCATATAGGTTGTAGTGAGTTGTTTGGGATTGATCGATGTCTGATATGGCAAGCGTTGCATTTACAATTTGGTAAGTCAAGAAAATGCGGAAGAAAGAATTCTATTTGAAAAACTTTGGGCGTTTTGTATCAAATCCAAGTCTTCCGCATAGTGGTTGCGTTTAAGCCTGAAGTCATTATGAAAACTCTTTAATATTGATTGTCGTACGTCAAAGTGAATTAAGAATATATTAAAAATATAAAACTTGCCTTACCAGCAATTGGATTCGAAAACAAAAATAAATATAAACATAAGGCTAGAAAATCATGTTCAGTAAGAAGTTATAGAAACATAAGCAAAGGGAGTAGATAAATAAATAATTTCTAGTTGGATTGTGGAACGCTTTCATCTATAAATGGCGATACAGTGCATGATAACGCTCATCGAGAAATGAATAATTAATGAAGATTGAGTTAATAAATTCTTTAATTATTAAATCGTGACTTCAACAATGCATGATTTAAACAATAATTTCTGGCACGTATTAATGATTAAACTAATAAGTAAATGTGTAATTTGATCTGACATATTAATGATTTTATGAATTTGAGAAAATTTTGATATTATCAGTTCATTTGTTCAGTATTTTTATTCGTCTGAATCCAGATTATGTCTCAATCATTCTCAAAACTAGCCAATGTATCCATGCTACTAAGTATTCTTGAGTCAGTACTATTTCCTATTGAATCATTTGATTTAAAGATCAACAGGAGAGATCATCTTACAGTTGATATCTATGATAATATACAGAAATCTATGATAATATACAGAATAAATTACAAAGTAGCCGTCAATGTATTCATCGACAATTCTAATTAGAGATTTGAATGAAATAATTAGCACTATCAGGAATATACTTCGTAATACACCTGTAAAATTCTTTTAGTAAATTTCTTGGAATTTTTTTGACGCTGAAGGACTATGATCATACTGTGCTTGGTGGTACCCAAAATCTCGTTTTAAGCCAATTTAAAGAAAATTTATCATTCGTCTTTGTTTTCTTTGCGCGCTTTTGGAAAAATCTTTTTGTTAAAAACTTTACAAATTCACTTCCAATTAAAACGCATTTCAGCGTACTATGCTTAACTACTATACTATGTTTTACCAACTAATTATATACTGTAATATACCAACAAGATCGAAAAATTTGTCTTGTGGATGTGCTTCGTTCCATTTAAAGGAGACATGGGCCAATTTTTCTTGCTTTTTCTCTATCACAGCAGCTCGTAGACGCTTCTTCAGTGTAGCGCAGCATTCGTCAGTTGAAATCATATCCTTATTTTTATATTCTCTTACTTTCTCTTGAAAACAGTTATCATGAATTTCCTAGCCAGGGTGGGACTTTCACCTACTTCGTGTGAGTTGAATCTTATCTCCTTTTTGTATTGATGAATGAAGCTCTGCTTGGATGAAATACTCAACTATATCCTTATTTTCACCACAGATAGACTCAAACATTCTTCTTCATTCTTCTCCAAACAAAGACGAGCGTTCTCGTTTTCAAAACGATAGTTTAGGGTATTAAAAATAGTTGCATATGATTTGCCAATAATTTGACGTTTGTCTAACTTTCGCCAATTTTTATTTTTGTAACTTTTGTTACGGCTCGAATTTAACTTTTTTTTTCGCCAAGAGAACAATGTGTCCTTTGGTTATCAGATCTATGGCAAATTTAAAACCTACCACCCCCCTAACTCCCTACTTTTTTTAATTTATTAAATATCAAAGTAACCCCAGAAGTGGGGTTTCTTTGACAGGGCATTGAAATGCAACTGACGTCAAATATAGTAAAAGCATAGGTTACTTTGACATCATTTTGACCAAAAAAAAATATTATTTTATTGAAAACTACATGGATTTAAATGAAAACAAATATTTTTACAATTAAATTATTCTTTATTAAGGCAAGTATTACAATATTTGTACCGAAGGTACTGTTAATGCCACTTAATCAGTCTCTAAATTTAGAGTCAACAATTAGTTAGAGTCGTCCTCACACACCACACATTCGTATGACGGATTGTTTGAGCCCTTATTGCATATAGCACACACCCAGTTTTTACAGGTAATGCAGCATATTCAGTCAACAGAATGGCGGTAGAACCTATAGTCGCACCTACAGATATAACAAAAATTAGACTCCTTCTTATTCTTCTTCTTGTCCTTGTTTTTGATTTTCTTCTTGCGAACCAAACAACTCAGAGGACCATGTTCGTCGGGATCAGTCTGGTGCTTTGTAAGCAGTTCATAGGTTGAAGGGACTCGTTGATTATTCTTGAAAGCTGAGACATTATCTTCTATTTCAGGAGAGTCACCCATAGTTGGAAAATCTTCTTCTGCATTATCTCTTTGGCTCGTAAACAATATTTGTGCTCCTGGCTTATTAACGACTTTCCTCCCTCTTCTGTGACGAATTCTTTCAGTGTTGTAACCCCTTGTCTCTTTTATAAACTCCAGCAGACAGCTATCTACGATACGTCCTGTTTCTTGTTCGCGTTCACCTCGGAGCTTTTGTAAAACAGCTTGAGGGTCGAAAGGGTAAAATCCCGTAGTTCTGAAGGAGCTCTGCAAATTTTTCATCATATTGGGAGCCAATGCATCCATCAGTCTCTTCAGTATCATGGGAAATTGTGTCTTTGGAATGATGCCCCGTATTCTCGATTCCTTTCTCCAAGTATCCAGAATCTTTCTCCATTGTCTTTTTAAAGGACAATATATACCCACATCGAGGGGTTGCATTATGTGCGTCGAGTTTGGTGTTAAAGTTGTAAAATGAATGTTATTTTTTACTGCTGCCGGAACGACTTCAGGTGAGAAGTGCGAAGCTAAATTATCACCTATGACAACAGCTTTTTCATTTACAATTCTTTCTTCCTGGATGCTCGGCAACAACAACTTTAAGAACCATACCTCGAAGAGGTTCATGTCAAACCACCCGCTATGATTATTTCTGTAAATTGTTCCAAGTGGGCCTCCCATTGTCCAGTTCTCGTACAGGTGCTTTGATTTGTAGACAACCATAGGAGGAATCATTTTTCCGTCTTTTTTTCCGTTTTTCCGCCACAAAACATGATGATTTGGAATGCTCCTGGACTCGTTCGACACGTCTGTCACCTCGAGGGACTAAAACTTTTATTGCCCCCGGGTCATCAGTCACGTTGGTCTCATCATAATTGTAAATAAGTCCTGGAAGTGTCTCCTCCAGAGCTGGTCTCACATTTTCAAAAAATTCTTTTATCTCATTAGGACCTACTGATGCCCTAGCAGGTTTGATATTTGTGGCCAGTCTCTGAGTAAGGTTGTTTTTTGTCTGTCACAAAGTCCGGCCCCGGTGAGTTGTCTTTCCATTCTTTTATAACCCTACCTTCCCTGGTGACCAACATCTGAACAATAATTTGGATATGGCACTAAGTAAGAGGAACACCCCAATCTGTTAATATTTTCAAGGTATCGGCTATTAGTTTTTCAGGTTCAGGTGTCAAAACAGTTGGATGACCCGGCTTTAGTTCATGTTGGTGATGAATTTTGTTTACAATAGTTGTTCAATTTATTTTATACTTCTTGGCAGCCGCGCTCGGGGTAAGAAGACCTGCCCTCACTTCAGCAACGGCTTTTGCAAGGGTTTCATCGCTGTAATTTTTGTAACTCCGGGCATCCAGTTTTCTTTTATACTCTTTGACCATTGTAGTTCATTTGCAAATACAAACAAATACAAAGGTAACCTAAAACAAATAAAAATCCTTATTTTACACCAATTTAATCACGAATACTCACAATTGTAGTTTTATTTAAGTAAACAATACAATAAACATACCGAAAAGTAAAGATCCCAACAATATTTAGTCGTATTTTTGCACCACCACACAACACACAACAAACTCAAGCGACGAACCTGTTCGGACTAGTCGGCAGGCGCGCCGATCACAACGCTATGACGCGTTCCCCACACCCGAGTAATATTGCGCCTCGCGTAATGCTACTCGAGGTCATGCACACTTGCTGAGCACACGTGAAAACCGATTTTGGCGCTCTGTCAAAGTAGCCCCAAAATCTGTCAAAGTAACCCTGGAGTCAAAGTAGCCCCGTTTTGCGGTAACCATTTTCACCTAGAAAACCACTGACTCTGAAAGAATTTATTTTTTGCCTTGATTACTCATAGTTTATTTTTTAATTTTAATCTTTTTATTTATTTATTTTCGAAGAAGTATTTCGACCATTTTCTTAAGCTTAATGCGTTTGAAAGTCTGCTGATTGTCTAACTCTTTAATAAAGCCAGAGAGTTGAGTAGTTTTTTGGTTCATCCTCCAGTATAGGCATATCATTCATTCTTATTTCACTTACCTGCTACATGAATTACTCACCGAAATCAACGCATAGGCCTAAGAATATTTGTAGCTTTGGTTGCCTGGTTTCTGTACAAATTGTCCTCTGTTTCGTTATCAATATGCTCTTGTAAGTAGCGAAGGGACTTCTTGCCATAGATTCTGTTCTACGCATTGATCTTTTAGCCTCGGTAATTAACTTATCTCTGGAATTAGGAATGAATAAACTCATTCAGTTCGTTTCCGAACCTTGAAATGAGGTTCTTTTTCTTCTCTCTCAGAGCTCCAAAACATTCTATCTCACACAGCATAACCACTTAAAAGTGCTAACAATCCAGAGGAACATCACAACGAAAGAGATACGAATAACTTATGTTACAAACAAAGTGAGCTTTGAATTATCGAGTGCTTGAATGTAAAACGACATAGGAGGTAAGAAAGATTGCGATGACTAGCTTTCTAAACCTAAATGTCTGCGAGAATAATTTTTTGGTATAAAAGCATATTTGAGTCATTGTGCTTAGATACAATATTTAGGAGAATGCTAATGCGAATCCCTTAGCACATTCGACTCAAATTCCTGTCTTTAAAAAGTAGGCTTACAAAGACCAATGCTTCTGGAACATTGGCGTCAAATACCGTTACGCTGGCCATTTGTTCAAAATCCTTGGTGGGTCATTTTATTAGTTACGTTATGGTACCATGTCTCCTTTCCGTCGGCTTTATTAAAGAACTGTCCTCACATTTGGAGGATCCCAGGAATTCCTGTCAGGTTCACAACATCTGACATAGACAAGCTTTCGCTGAGGAAGACCGAATGATAGCAGTCGAAAGTTGATTATGGAAAAAAATTAGAGGATAAAGTGAAAAGGAAGGTTTTTCTTTTTATTTTTCCGAATCATTTTGCGAATATATGATATTAATTACGAACATAGTTAATTTTAATGAATCTATAACCGGACAGTTTGATTGTCTTTTCGGTAATGTTTACAATGGCCTCGCGTATTTTCACTTTCGTTTGGGGCATGGCTGCCTTAACGTGAAATTATGATTTGTGAAATTATTTTGCAGGTTTTTAAATTAGGCCCTGTACCTATCGTTTCATACCGCAATGGCATAAGGATAACTAAACACGTTTGTGATTCGTAAACACTAAAGCAGCATATTACCTTACCAGTATCTTATCTTACCTTATTCATAATTGCATTTACTTTAAAAATGTCTCTAAAGAAAACCCTATTTCGAGCATGCAGGCTCGAAACTTCACAAAAGTTTGAAATTGATCACCAATTACGTATATCTCCGAACGAGGTTAATAATTTCAAACCTATATATTGTATTTGGTGGCTGATGACTCCTTTTTTCTATACATTTCATGATAATTTTGGTATCATTCTACGGGAAATTTAAAAACAGGGCATTTATTCGCTGGGTTTTTCGAAAAAAACTCATTAATGTTCGCCAAATTCCCATTCCTAAGAGGAGAAAACTTTATTCGAGATTTTTCAACTTTCGCGTGATTTCAATGATGCGAAAAATAACACAAGGTTTGTTTTGCGCTTTTTTGATACTTCACTACTTGAAAGTCAGCATTTTCCCAGACTGCCTCTCTGATAACTAATTTTTTTCGAATTCCGTTCTAATTTCAATAGTTTTGTTATAGTTAAAAGTGATGTTTTGTTTAATTGTACATTATTAGTCTTTACGGTTTGTGCAGACATTTTTGTTGTTCATTTTTCAGTCTAGTTTTGGACTAGTTTGACGCTGATTACGCCGTTACCTTGGGAATTTTAACGTGAAATTAAATCATTCAAGTGTAAAATGGCATGAATTTAGACCGTGTTTCAGCTGCTATAGCCGCAAAAAATTTGGAGACTGGTCGATTGTAACGTACCGTGACCTTACAGTTAGGATATTGAGAAATGGTGTTTTCCCTGAGCGTTGGAAGACGGCAAGACTCGTCCTGATCAGCAAGGGGAAGGGAAATCCCAAGTCGCCGTCAGCATACCAACCGTTATGCATGCTAGATACGGCCGGGAAAGTGCTCAAGAAACTGATAAAAAGAAGACTCACTGACGTTATCCACTCCACTGGGGATCTTACTCCAAGGCAGTATGGTTTCAAAACGGGACGTTCCGTCGTTAGCGTTAGAGAAAACCGAAATGGTCATCCTGAACAAGAAGAGGATCTCCATAGTAAGAATGCTCCGAATCGGGACCGAGTGATAAACTCTAAGCTGAGTTTCTCGGAGGAAATCAAGGCAACGACAAACAAGGCCGTAGCAGGGGTCTCGGCAATTAGTCGACTAATGGCCAAACATGAGGGACCAAGTCCAACAAAAAGGCTGAGTGTCGTGCAATCTACGCTTCCATATGGAGCAGAGATACGGAATGAAGCTCGCAACAAGGAACTGCATCGAAAACGGCTGGCACAGATGTAGAGATGAGGAGCACTGTGGATTGCATCAGCTGAATGGCTGAATGGCTGAAGGCGTCGCGGGTGGAGGGTTTCCTTCTCTAGCAATCCTCCTCCTCTTTCCCTCCCCGCTGGAGAAGGAAACCCTGTAACCCTAAGGCACCAAGAGACGTCAAATTGGGAGGCCTAGCCCGAAGTATTGTGTCAAACGGTTCCAGGCTTGGCGCTCCGGTTGACAGGGGAGGTGTTTAGTCGGTAGTCCAGTACGTCCGTTGGGCCACTGGGAGTCCGACACTCAGGGCGCAAATAGCCTTCAGCTCCCTACCCAAAAAAAAGTATATTGAGGAAGGGCTACCTAAATGCGTTGAAATCGGTATTAAGAGACCAGCAAGATTATCCTGGCTTAATTGTTCGGAAAGAGCCGGTCCTACCACCGCCTTGGACGACCAATGTGTACTACTTACCGTGCGGCGTGATCCGAATGTGACTGTGTGAATTATTGTATTTAGTATAGCTTCCATTAAAATAGTGACTTCGGACTAAGTTCTTGAGAACAAGGTTTTCAACTGAAGTCAGTTGAGTAAAAAACAGACACACATACAGCGCTTGTTTCAGCAAAAAGAGACTTTCCGGAGTCCTTACCATGAGTCTGGTCCTAAGACTAACTAATTTCATTAATCAAGATGCCTCATTACACTTCCAAGCTGTTGGAAGAGCAGGCAATTCTATTCACAGCACAAAAAAATTCAATAATGCTGAGGAGGAATGTTACAAAATTTCGTTTCGACCAAAATCAATGCCGCACCCATTGTAAATTTAACCCTACAGCGCATAGTATGCCACATATGGCACATACAAAAATATTGCCTATACGGAAGCACATGATGCAGTGTGCCACCATCCAATTAAAAATATCGTACCTAAGCACTACAAAAAGACATAAAAATACCTCAAATTTATTGACATAGTGGTACTAGTAGTCGGGAAACGATTTGAAATTTGATTTAGCTGTAAGTTTGCAAAAATTTTCATTACGTCTGCTATACTCGTGCATAAAAGTTGTGAATTTAGTGCTATCATCCAGAAATAATTCCTAGAAGTAAGTTTATGTTTCTATATTTTTGTGGAATAAGTGTTTTACATTATTAGTTAGTAATCAACAAATAATTGGAAATTTGCTGAATGTGCCTGATATGGGACACTGTGCAATAAGAGAACTATGCATAAATTTTAAATAAACTATGCATAAAGCCTAGCGTTTCTGGTCAAATCACTGCACCAACACCAGAAAATAGTGCGACTAGACGGCCGATATTATCTCCTATGGCAAATACTTATACAGTTCGACCTGCCAATCAAACTTTCAAGACAAGTAAGAAGAGGAGAAGATATATGTGGCGCCAAACATCTTTTCAATCACCACCTTTATCATTCAAAGGTAATGAAAAGTTAGAGGAGCCTATATTGAGCATCCAAACGCCTTTAGACTATTTCTTGTACTTTTTCGATGACGATTTGCTACAGCATATTGTCGAAGAGTCTACAAAATATAGTATTCAGAAGAATCCGTCGAAACCATTTGTTGCTACTAAGAACGAGCTCAGGAAGTATTTAGGAATTTGTCTTCTATTTGGACTGACTTACCAGGCGAATATACGGTCATTTTGGAATTCTGAATTAGGCATGCCACTCATTTACAACTGTATGACGCTTAGACATTTTGAGAAAATTCATCGGTTCATACACTTTAAATTTCAAACCTAGAGGCGAACCAGGACATGACCGACTTTTTCGGATTAGACCCATACAAGAAGCATTGAAGAAAAAATGTCAGAGCATCCCGAAAAGAGAAACTCTCTCAGTAGACGAGCAAATATGTGCCACCAAGGCTTGCAATTTTTTGCGTCAATATCTCCCAAACAAACCACACAAATGGGGATACAAACTATTTGTTTTATGTGATGACACAGGTTTCGCGTGTGATTTTGAAATCTACTCGGGCACAGAAAATGACCTTAACCTGAGAGTAACTGGTGAACCTGATTTAGGCGCGAGTGGTAATATAGTAGTGCGCCTCTGTCAAAGCGTTCCCAAAGAGCAAAACTACAAAGTTTTCTTCGACAATTATTATACTTCGCCTGAATTGATTGCTCATTTAGCAAAATCAGGAATTCACACTTTAGGCACTGTAAACCGAGGTCGCTTAGGTACGAATATTCAAATACCATCCCATAAGGATCTATTGAACGCCAAGACATCACGTGGGTATTCCGAAGAATGGCAAGCTACTGTAGAGGGTATACCAGTAGTTACGGTTAGGTGGCTGGATAACAAACCAGTGACACTAGCATCTTCTTTTGTGGGCAAGGAACCTAAAGAGCAAATAAAGCGATTTTGTAAGAAGAGCAAACAATACATCAATGTCGATTGTCCCAGCATTATTCGCCACTATAACCAACACATGGGTGGTGTAGACCTGCTTGACTCTTACATCGGGAAACATAAAATAAAAATGCGCACCAGGAAGTGGTACATGCGATTGTTTTACCACTTGCTTGATGTTATGCTCATAAACAGTTGGCTACTTTATAAGAGAATTGAGAAGCAACGGGGAAATAATTCAAGTGTGGTAAAATTACGCGAGTTTCGACTGGAGGTGGCTAAAGCTCTATGCCTATCTGGAACCTCACTTGCACGCAAAAGAGGACAACCATCATCATTCATTTCAGATTTGCTTGAAGAGAGGAAGAAAAAAAAAAGCCAAATGCCGTTGTACCACCTAAAGACGCGAGGACTGATGGGATCGAACATTTTCCATTGTGGTCAACTTCTAGACAACGCTGCAAGATGCCAGCTTGTAAAGGGAAGTCTTTTGTTACGTGCGAGAAATGTAACGTGGCACTGTGCTTAAATAAAGACAAAAACTGTTTTGTCTTGTTCCATAAATGAAAAAGATGTATTTGTTCTAAAACAGAAGACTATTTCTTATGTCGATCTCAATTAGTTCCTATTTTTCTTTTTTTGTTTTCATTTTCTTAATGTGTTAATATAGTTGCTATGGTTCACTTATAAATATATTTTGTTAGTTTTCATTAAAATATCATATATTAGAATTTTGTTACATTTTCTTTGAGCTCCACATATGACCCTATTTACAACCTAATTGCACTGTGTGACATATCTGGCACATACTAAATAACTGAATATATCTCAAGAAATATTCGGCACAGATTTTTTGAAATATTTTTCCCTAAATAAGGATTAAATTTAAAGGGTGATATATTTTTTCTGTAACCTAAAAAAAATCGTGCACTGTAGGGTTAAATTGGCAGGAAATGTTGTGTCACTTAAGAATTCTTCAAATACATTTACTTGCGTTTTGTGCAAACGTTCTCCGTTTAAAGTTATTTTTGCGTTCACGAGAGAATTCTTTGGACTATTGGCAACCTTGTCAAACATAACTTGTGTACATTATAAAACCTTTTACTCATATTACTATTGATTATAATTTATTACTATATTACTTATATCACGGTCGAAGTGGTACCCTGGCCAGAAATCGGACCATCATGAAAGGCTACCAAAGGCTATAACCAGAATTGAACTAATCAGGACTCATCGTCAAATCATTGAGGATTTTCACGTGAACACCTCGAATACGCATGAGATGGTTTTCACGGATGAGCCTAAAGTGAAGTTTTATAATGACGATTGACGTATGAGAGTATGGAGAAAAAGTTTTGCTAGATTTTTTTCGATTCATATTTTCCCAAAAAAATGACAGGTTTGGTGCCACCAATGTGATGGTTCAAGGTGAGATCAGCTGGCAAGATAAAGTTGACCTTGTTTGTTTCAATGAAGGCAGTGTGATATCGCAGAGATACATCGAACCGAGGACGGTCAGGTCATATGTCATTCGATTTCGATGTCATTCGAAGGAGCGTTGTACGCTTTCAGTCTCATGCAGGATGATGCACAAACATACACAGCCCACATAACCATCTCTGTTCGGAGGAAACTAATCCACGATCTGAATCCAATTAAATTCCCAAGAAGTCCAAAGAAGAAGACTTGTACAAGCAGTAACAGTTGATTCAATTTGTTAGGGAGGATTTTGTCGCTGTTCTCCGTTTTTTGTTTGGCTGGGGTGCAGAAGATTCTTTTGTTCTCAGAATGCAGTTTTGTCATACCCCGTCTGTTACCTTGTATCGTGCATATATACTTTTTTGGTGTGTCGCTATCTTTAGTGTGTGATTTCGCCCTCTCAACTGGGTGGATGTCAAACAAAAAATTGAAGCAACCCAGCTGTAAGTGAACCCTGGAACCTAGCTTATTAGCTAGTCTTTTTTGTAGATCTTTATCCGTTTTTTCTAAATATTTATTGAATTTTTAAAATTGAATGAATGCTAACGTTTGCTGTTGCATGAAATATCAAAAGTTGTCCCCGTATTCTGAAGCAGTTTTCTTAGAAACTCGACAAAGTTTTTCGAAACTGATTTTCCAGCCTGTTCTTAGTTGTTTAAAATTGAGATTTGGTTAAGTCTTGAATGGAAGATGTGGTTGATAGGCTTCATACTGTAGGAAGCAACATATACAGGAGGTCACGGCCAATAGGGGCCAAAGCGCCAAGGTGGTGACAAACCAGACGGATACAGACAGCTACAAGCTGACCCAAGAACCCAGCTACTAAGTCTACAATTTTATCCTTTAGGCTTAAAAAGCCTAAAGAATTCATAAAAAAAATAAAAATTCATTGGGGTTTATGTTGACTTATAAATTTAAATAATCAGAGTACCGTGTTCCAATTCCATACAAAATAAAAAAAACAGAAAGAATTTATTGAGGAGTTTATTAACGTTTTTTTAAAAAATGAGGATCACAGTTTTTTCGCTAGGATTTTTCGAAAGTATCGTATTTATCTGACAATCTAATAAAATCGTTATTTCTCCAAGCGTATACACAAAAGATCACCACAGAGTAGTGATCAAACTAATTATAGCGTACTACATTCGTGCCGAGTGTTAGCATACTATTAATATTACATTAAAGTCAATGATAATTTGCAATTACCGTTTTTTCGTATTTAATGAGACCTTCAGTGTCGATGAAAGGAAAAATATCAAAAGTTGAGGGACTTATTTGTATGTGGGGAAAAGTTACGTCGACCATCAACATAATCAATACGATGAAACTCGTTGATAAGAATCAGGATTGTGTGACGAGTTACACAGTTTGAGTGTAATTACCGCCTGTTTTACAGAGTTTCACACAGTTTGTCCGCATTTCTTTCACAGCGAGTATGATAATGATCCTTTTCCTTTCTTCAAAATATTTATTGAATTATTTGAATAATAACGAAAAGTGATTTTGAAACTGAATGCTTACGTTTGTTATTGCATAAAATATCGACGGAAAGAAAAACTCAATGAACTTTCAAAATGACTGAATTTCAAAACTTTCAAACTGACAAAATGACGATGACTTTTGAATTGGAGGTCGCCACAGTCGGCAGGGATTAGAGCGTCAAAATGGCGACGATTCAGATGGGTAAATCCAAAGTGGCCTCAATTCTAAAAATTTTGAGCTTTATTTTTCAGATGTTTCAAAACTTTACGCTACTGCTCCTTCTACTGAGTACTATGTGATTTCACATGCTACGCCTCTGAGTGAACGAGAGTTCACTTTCAAAATTTTGTTTACCGAAAATATTTCTCAAAAACAATCTTTGACACTGCATATAATATTGCTTACGTACGTAGAAATGTGCATTCAGCCATTTGTTGCTTGTAAGAAAAATTGCGATAACAACAGATTCGTACGAAAAGCGTCCATGCACTTACCATTGGGTCAGATGACACCTTCATGTGTAAATATTCGTCAAGGACGAATTGATGAAACTTAACTATCCTCTTCGCTTAAAACCGGATTTCAGCATTGACTCATCGATTTTCTTGCGTAGGCGCCTGCCATCCAGAGAGCACTTTCAATGCAAATAAGTAGCAAAAATCGTTATCGCAGTGGAAGTTAATGTCTATGGACCTCGAAACTGTTATCAATTGGTTGAAATGCTTCGGATCATCTCTTATCAACAATTTATTGAATGCAAATTAAAACAAATACATATAAGCGAGCTCTATTTCGAGTTGTTTCAATTGTATAAACTGTTGTCTGCAACCCGCAAATTTAGTCATTCGTCGAATAATATCGGTAGTGAGCGGTCTCAATCTCAAAGTTTGTAGAATCCTCTGAAATATTCTCAGATAATTTTGGACTTAGCCACTTTAAGTTTTCAATTCGGTAGTATTCGGTGTTCACTTCACAAATTTGGAAAAAATAGGACAGTGTTTACGTTTTGTTCACGTATACCACAAGTTGCGCTGATGAAAATGTCCTGTTTAGGCCATTGTTAGCTGCATGTTAATCTCGTTGCTGTAGCCACGTGTTAAAGTCCTGCTAAAATGATTAAAATGCACAAGCGTCGTCTTTCGTTTGAAAAATTCCTAATGTTGAATTACCTGTCGAATTTCTGCACATAACGATTACTGTAATTTTATTGTTTTAACAAAAATTGCACTTTATGCTAGACTGACTCTCAACGTTGGTGCATCAGATTTGAGCTTTTAATAAGAATTGTTTGTTCGAAAAAGTGATATCTTTTATACATGGCGCTGTAGATAGATTCGGGAAAATCTAGTGTTTGAATTTGTAGTGTGTGTAGATAAATATTTGAGTGATTTATTACTAGTGGCAGTGTGACAATGTCAATTTTACCAAAATTCAACTTTACAAAACGACAATGGTTGACTCTTTGTGTGATTGGTCTTGCGGACTTTTGTAACGCTATTTGCGTTAGCTTACAGGCACCGTTCTTTCCAAATGAGGTTTGTGAATTTAAACATATGTATATCATTTTGTACGAAAGATTCCTTTAGCGGGAATGTTTTTGAAGAATTTCAAAGGATGCATATTATGTTTTCGGCTATGTTATTTTTTTACTGATTCTGTTTCTAAAAATGTGACAATCTTTTTTTCAATTTGGCTCCTCGTATTCGGTTTTGTCGTATTATATCCCAAAAAGCGAATCAGAGTCCTATAAAACGTATTTCTCCAGAACAAAAGTACCCAAATGTGGCTGAGAAAATTTTGTATAATAATTAATTTTACAAAATTTTCCATTCCATTTTTCCAACATTTTCCATTTTCTTGAAAAATAAAAAAAAAATGAGTATCTATCTAACATGATCAATTCGAAGTGGTTATCACAAATTTTCAGGTCCCAGAAGTGAACTCTTGATCCACCGATTATTAGTATTATTGTTAATTTCACTATATGTACATTGTAAAATGTAAATTTTACATAAAAAATGTATTTCGATGTAAAAATGTTCTTCGTTATCAGTGACCTTAAAAGAAACTTAAAATTTTCCAGAAATTTGTAGGAAAAATAAGTTTTCTTATTTTTGGATTTGAAGTCTTTTTGAAAGTTTTCTTATAAGGGTAAAGAAACGACTTCTAGATGTTTCAGTTGTTTCTGATATAGCTCAGGCACAAAAAAACAAATTTGTCGTAGAATCGAAAGTTCATGGAAAATTTAATCTAGTGTTTACTCTATTTAAATTTAGATAAGAGTAAATTCTTGGGAAATGGTCGTTGGACAGCAAATAAACCTAATCATTTTCTTCATCCTTTTAATTCAAAGCTAGTCTTGAAGCTAAAAATAAGTTTTTATTAATCGCATTAATTTGTTATGCTTCATTCGTGCTCGGTACCATTAAATCCTCTAATTACCTTGCCTTTCTCTTTGAAATGCTACCATCAAAAGTTAAGTTGAATTTCCCGTTAAAATGAAGTAATATCCTTCGTTTAGTTCTAGTATCGATACCAATCTATCGGTATTACCATTTTCTAGTTTCGTGATGAGAATGTCATGTAAATTCATATAATTTCAAAATATCCTTTTTCTGATATTTATTACATTTATTTCCACCATCTTTGCTCTAGAACTTCGGAACCCAGTTTTGATTTGGGCTGATGCGATTGACTTTGTAGGCATTGTAGTAAGATCTTGTCACAAAGTTCACTAATTAATGTTCGTAATAATATTTTTTCAACTATGAAAAAAGGGCTAGATTTCTTGAATCCATTCCGTTGAGAAAAGTTAAATTGATTCCACTTGTTAACCAAATTAAAACCAAGTCTCGTAGGGTCTATTGTCTGTCTGATAATTTTAGCACTAATATGTAGTATTAAGGTAATAATAAAGTCAGCTTCTCCATTTATATGGCTTTGTGTTTCAAGTATTTTCATACCACATCAGATTTAGAGGTGGAGTCGCTTCAGGTGTAATTAGCAGTAACCACTACTGAAGAGGAGTGTTAGCCTTATTTGCTCAAACCTCTCTTAAGATTGGCTTCACGTTGCTTTTAAATAACTAACCAAGTAAATAAACTTTAACTAACAAACGTAACTTTAATAGATAATATGTAACTTTAATAAAATACGAAGTCTACGCATTTTGTCAGAAGTTAAGACACTAATAAAAATATGGCAGAACGTATATGACTAATCAACAAGATTCCAATCCCTCCAAAAGTGGTAATCTTTCTGGTGTATACAAATATCTCGTATGCCCCAAATCTTCTGTTTTTCAAAATTTTTGGAACGTTTCATTCACAACTAATTCTCTGTTGAACCCGAGCAACGTGGCTTTCTTAAAAGTCGCTCTACCACTACTGCATTCACTAAATTCACAAATGACCGTTGCTGAGGCGTTTAAAAAGCAATTCAAAGTCGATATGATCGTCGACTTCACAGATTTGTCCAAGGCTACTGTCAACCAACATCTGTTTAGTCTGAAATTAGAGGCTCTTGGTATCTCGGCATAATTTTTTTAATAAATGCAATCTTACTTGTACCATCGTTCCTGTTGTGTAAGTCCCTTTGGCTCCATTTTGTTCTTCATCTGGTGTCGTCTAAAGCTCCGTTCTTGGACCATTTTTCTTTCTTCTTTTTTCAAAAAATCTTCCCGCGAATATCTCTTCTCCTTGCCTCCTGTATACCGATGATTTTAAAATTTTTTGGACACTTGAATCATTTCAGGATTATTAACCTCTTCCAAATGACTTTTTCACCTTATAAAGTAGTGTTTTTATGACGTTTTATGTGTTAATATTTCTGAGTGCCGCAAAATGACTGACTTGTTAAAAAACTATTCACGAATGCTTTTGAGCTCAATGTTGAATTGACAAGCTCTTTCTGTTGTTACCATCTTTGAAGGTCTAGGAGTTGCTTTTGATGTAAAAATAAAATTGGACGTTTGCTTGCTTGTTTGGCCCATCTTATCCTAGAATACTGTCCTTTAGTCTGATCTATCCATATCTATTTAAATTCGATGGTTGAATACATCCGCGAAAGGCTTATTTCCTTCATATTGCTGCTACCTCATTTTTTGACGATTGAATACGTTCAACATAGGTTTGCTCGCTTCGTGTTTTATGGTTCCTGTTCAACTTTTCTTCTATTCTGTTGTCTTTTGTTGCCGTTCTTCTCCTTTCATTGGAGTCTCGTCCTAGATCTGCTCTTTCTGTATCGAATTTGCCACCATCAAATTGATTGTAGTCTCTATATTGATTTATGCTTTAGACAATCTTTGCAGTCTACACGAACAAATAATCCGTTTGTGCTTCCATTTGTTTGTGGTTAAAATCTACTTTTACTCTCCAATTGTTCATATTCCAAGAAAATATAATGACTTCGAGCTTGATCCTTTTCCTATTTTACATTTAGCTTTTAAGACAAGCTTAATATACTTTCCTTTTTTTGATCGAATTGCACCCACTTAATTTAAACTCTTGAAATTGCTTGTATAACTCTATTTTGTAATTGGATGTTTAGTCTGTGAGATAAAGTATAAATAAAGAAATAAATTGTTAAAGCAGAGGGAACGTAGTTTGGTAACATAAGACGTCGTGACAATCCACGATTTATAACTTGTCTTAGGAGTTTTAACAGAAAGATAATTTCAATTTAAATATGACTGCTTCGGTTGACCATAATCGCAATGGAAAATGACTTTTCTTACATTTAAAAAGCAAAATGTAAAAGTAAACTCTGTAAAAGTAAAGTAAACACTGAAGAACGGAACAAGGAGTTCTCAAAATACGTATTTGTTAAATAAAAAAAAAAAACTTATTTTAGTAAAATAAAGTGAAAACGAAAATTTTAATTGTAACTACTCTATATATTTTTTCACTACAAAAACCGGCCCGTATACATTTAACATTTCATTTACAATTGGTTAGGAAAAAGTTTTATTTAAAATTTAAATTATATTCATTTATTTATAATTATATTTAAATTTAAATGTTTCTAAATGAATATTAGAAACCTACACTGCAAAAATCAATTTTTGCTTTCCAATCATAAAATATGCTCAGTTCAGGACATCGATCATAGAAACTGAAAGCCAAACGACTATGCAAATGGCGAATGGTTTTGTTTAAGATGTTAAAATTTCAACAAACTTTGAAAAAAAATATTTTCAAGTTCCTACGAAAAAGTTTGGAAACAAAATATTTTTTATGTTGGCCAGAACTAATCATTCCAATTCTGTGAAATTTACTTCGTTGTTGAAACAACAGACCATGGAGTTCAAGATGCCTAGAAATTTTCGTGATAACTGAAAACAAATTTTTCGGTATTTTATCTTAATTTTGATTAATTTTACTTATTGGGAGTACAAATTAGTTCGGTCCGTTTTCAAAAGATGGCTCTGGCTGTTATGAATATTGAATAGTAACAGCTGATGTCGATAGTTTTAGAAAGTTTAGACATCTGTCAATAATATTCAGTTCATATTGCTTCGAGTTTTTCAAAAAAACCTTGTTTTTCACTGTGTTAATTATGAGCAATTTTGTGTTAACTAAGCAGCATTTGCGGGAGGTTTTAGTTTTCTGTTTTAATTGGAAGAAAAGTGCAGCTGAAGCGCATCGAATGCTTGTGGAAGTTTATGGTGACGCTGCTCCAACTGATAAATCATGTAGGGAATGGTTTCGACGTTTCAAGAATGGAGATTTCAGCGTTGAAGACAAGTTTCGCTCTAGACAACCAAAAAAATTCGAAGACAAACAGTCCGAGTCAAACGCAAGAGGAGCTTGCAGAATCTTTAGAAGTGACACAACAAGCAGTTTCTGTACGGTTAAAATCCATGGGAATGATTCAAAAGCAAGGCAATTGGGTTGCTTATGAACTGAAACTGAGAGATATTGAAAGGCGACTTTTCACTTGCGACCAGCTGATTCAAAGGCAACAAAGAAAAGGTTTTTTACATCGAATTATTACTGGGGACGAAAAATGGGTATTCTATGATAACCCCAAGAAGAAAAAATACTACGCTATGCCCGGTCAATCGTTGCCATCGACCTCATCATCAACACCAAAGCCGAATATTCATGGTTCGAAGGTCTTGTTGTGTATCTGGTGGGACCAAAAGGGTGTTGTGTACTATGAGCTGCTACAACCTGGCGAGACCATAACGGGCGATCGGCATAGGCTGCAATTAATGCGTTTGAGGCGTGCATTACGAGAAAAACGGCCGGAGTACAAGCAAAGACATGACAAAGTTATTATCCTGCATGACAACGCTCGGCCTCATGTCGCAAAAGTCGTGAAAAAATATTTGGAAACGCTCAAGTGGGATATTTTGCCGCACCCGCCGTATTCTCCGGACATTGCTCCTTCTGATTACTTGTTGTTCCGACGGATGCAGCACGATTTGGCAGGTCATCGGTTCACTTCTTTCGCAGAAATCGAAAATTGGCTTCTAACATGGATCACCTCAAAAGACGAGACATTTTTTCGAGAGGGAATTCAAAAATTATCTGAGAGGTGGGAAAAAGTAGTAACTAGCGATGGACGATACTTTGAGTAATCTTTTAATTCTTTTTATTTTGAAATAAATGCATTTTTGACCACAAAAAAAAAAACAGACCGAATTAATTTGTACTCCCAATATTTTTATTTTTTTTATTTTACTTTACTTTATTCACTGTTTGCGTGAAAAGAGTTTTCAAAGACAAAGGGGAAAGTTTTTCTCTACCATTTTTCAAACTTAACAATTCGTATTCCAAACCATTTTTTCAGAATGAGCTGTGGACTTTTTTGAAGTCATGTAAAATAGATTTAATTTCCGCACTTTCTTTTGCCTTTCTTGACTGAACTTTTTTGTTTAAAAGCAAAACATAACCTTAGTTTGAATTATCCTCGCTCAATTCATTTAATTATCTCACCTCAATATCTGATGCATTCAGAAAGAAACTCCTTTAGTGGTTAGTGTTGACAATACTTTCCTTATATATTTTTCTTATGACAGGTCTTATAAATATTATGAGATATTTGGATTTTCTTTATAGAATTAGTTGTATTACCTCTCATTAAAGGTTCGTCTTCATTCTTCTGGTATATTTTTCAATATCATTTGTTTCATATGCATCCAATTTTATTGTGTTTTTGAACCCGTCAATAACTGGAAGCTCTGAAGCTCTGGCTTCTGTAGGATGAAAGGATGAAGCATCTGTAAAACTGAATCGTATGGGTCAACGCAGGCTTATGTTGAATGCTACATCATGACTGGTATGACGGGGTTAGGCGCTCAGGTTTTCGTTATCACTAGTATGATTTATTTTTTGGATCCTGGTTGTAATTTTAATTTTTAACTAGGTGGTATTTCGTTCTTACGCTGATGATGTGTTCTCTGTTCCCAAGATACATTTGATTATACTCCTTACATGTTATTATGTTACACACAACATATGATTGTTCTTTCAGTGAGGCCTTTTTGTCTTCCATGATTGCCCCTATTGTAGTGTTTTTCCTGGATTCAACTTACTTTATCTGATAATTTTTTCCTCTTTCATTCTTCAATGTATTTCGTTGCTATGAATGCATTTCTTACGAAACGAACGATCATCGACCACCGATCTTCGAACGATTCATCATCTTGAATGCTTCACTAGTGTAGTGATTATGGTCTATGAGGAACTCTTAAGTGGTTTAATATTATTTTCGTTTGAACGTGAAAAAATTCTCATCCCTGCATATTCAAATTAGGTTCCAATAAAGTTAGTTTTTTTTGCTTCTATTCTCTATTTTTTTCAACTATTGCCAAATAAAAACTCGATTCTACATAAATAATTATTCAGTTCGAACCGCTGTTGTTCTATTGACATATTTAGAAATAATCATTTAATTTGAATGTAGACTATTTTTTCATCTTCATGAAGGTTTCTATTATTTAATAGCTTGTATACAATTCTTCCATACGTTCCTTGAACATATCATGTTCTTAATACTTTCGACTGTCTTTTCAACACTCTCTTATTCTATATTAAAATTGAGAACTTTATGTTAAAGGATGGCTGCAGAATGGAGTACAACTCTCTGACCATAGTATTTCTCGTATAAAATTTAAAAGGTAAAGATTGGTTTAACATTATAATTTTGTAACGAATTATATACGTTAGGTAATATAATAAATAATTAGTCTGAAATATGACCCTATCTTTTTCTGAAACTTCGTTTTCACATAATTTTTAGGTAATCGGCTGATGTCTGCTGATTATTGGTCGGGGATCTCTAAAGGCACTCTCCTTTAATTTGGACTGCTCATTTTCAATGAGGCTTATATCAGGCGAACTTCCAGGCCAATCAATGCACACATGAGGAACATCATAGATCGCCGCATACATTTTCAAAGCAGTTTGCCCCTTGACGCTGTTTTGCATCAAAATTTCTCCTTCACCATCCCTGAATTGTTGGTAGCTCGTAAGACATTGCAAAAAAATAGAAAGTTTATTTTCCTTATAGTTTTCTCTATTAACAGACCCCTCTTGCTGAACAAAGTTGAATTGGCCTTTTCCTCGACTGCTCCCTTCGCTAGCTACTATGATTTTTACATCAAATTTTGGAGGCTGTATGGTATTATTTTATTGTGGGATCGCTAGTTTTCACTGTCTTATACTGTTGATTGGGTATTGAATGCAAATGAAACCACGTCTGTAAAAGGATGGTTGTGGTCGCTGCCTTTAACCACGGGAATTGTCTCGACGAAACCGGACGCTGTTGATATTCGGACAGAAATTCAGCCAGCCTCGAATGGTCTTCAGAAAGTGAAAGTTTCTGCGTTGACCTTAGGCTTGCCGGCCCCAGCTTCAGGACCAAATATATCTCTGAACGGTTTGCCTTTGTAGCCTCCAGAATGCAACTAAGCCATTTCGGAACTTCAAGTGCTTCAAGTCCCCGATCCTGGTCTTTTTCAAGCAATATTCGAATATCCTCTGTGCTTCAGCTGAAAGCACCTTTGGCCAACTGTTTGATCGAACTACAGTAGATTATGATTCGGCTAAGTCTCACAAAACATAAACTTTTTTCAGTCAATCCTATGTTTGAGCCCTTGGAATATTTTCGCTAGCCTTTAACTATGACCTCCTTCGTAAATCCTCGAATTATCCTCGAAATTACACAATTTTTTCATAGTTTTCTTGGTGACGCTTAGTGTTCTGCATATTTCGCTCTTGTTTTACTCCAAAAGATACCAGTATTACATTTCAATACGTTTAATAAATCAACAACTGACCATTATCATCGCAACAAAATCGAATTCAATCCTTTGAAGGTTCACAAGGTTTTTGGGGTCTTAACAGAAAATCGTTACGACTAAGGTATTTCGATAAATTTGATACTTTCACTTTTAGTAACCAAATCTGAACGGATAGATTTATATTTGCTAATGTCCTTTTACTGTATAGAAGTTAATATTTGAGGCTCATATAGAATTACCCAAGTTGTAAATATGTAAGTTAGTTATAGTATGTAAGTTATAATATAGTAAGTCTTCATATTTAACTTGTAGTTAAGAATTTTCGACAGTGTTTTTGGCAGCTAGTGAAACTTCAATTCAAGTGTCATTATATTCGTATTCTCGTTTAAATTTCTGTTTTAACTCTTAGTGGAGACTCCATCAAGTTAAAATGGGTTTTCTTTAAAGCTTTGTAGTTAAAGCTATATTTAAAGTGAGTGCCAAAATTTTTGACGCTGGATTTTTGCCGATAAATTTATTGTGGTTGATTTTTCATGTGTTAGTATTTTTAATTTTTATCATTTCTTTGCATATATTTCATTTTTCATATAATCCGGGATGATATTTAATTTTATGTACATGTTTTTGTGACATTTGAAAAACTTTTTTTGTTTTCATTTAGCTCTTTAAGTATATTATGTACTCCCTCAAATGAATAACAAGAAGTAGAAATACCTTCCACGGAGTCAAGTTCGTTGTGAGTACACTTTTTCCTCTAGCAACTCGCTTCCTAAGGAAGGATGGGAATGGGTTTCGAAATTTATTTATACAGTGATAAGTAAAAAATTAATTTCGGCCAAAAGAGGTATTTTCTTGCTGACTTTAAATTGTGGTTGCATAGAACATATCAGAATTGAATACGTTTCCTCCGAAAAAACTGCTGTCATGTTTTCTTAATCAAATCGAAAAGTATTCCAATTCATGGGGACCCCATATGGTATTCTGTAGTGACAAGTAGTTCTGAAGAGCTTGACCACGTTTGCTAGCTGAACTTCCTTTCTCCTAAATTATTGTATTCAGCGTCAGACGAGTTAGTAGCGCTCTCTTGTTTGTTCTACGAAGGAGGACTTGTCGGTTTCCTCTTCTGGGGGTACAATTGTTTTTTGGATTTCTCTGTAGTCCCTCATGCTTGTGACGTTAAGTGTCTAATGACATCTTTTATGTCCTGGTTGACTAATGTAGCTTTCTTGGTATGTTAAGCTAAATTTATATACATCCTGATTGTGCAGTGAGTACTTTTCAATTGGATTTGTGGATCTAAATTGTCTCAGACCCCCCCCATTGTTTTGAAGTCGCCCGTGTTTTTTCCTGAATAAATTGGCCAAATTGTATCTTGGATTCGTCATATACATACGAAGGCGTGGAAGAATTTTTACATATCAATACCATCAAATAACATGTGAGAGCTCATTATAGAAACAGATCCTCTACAAACCCTGTCTTTGTGAACAAATTTACCACTGCCTTCAAAATTCACCATTATACTAAAGGAACCCTCAATAGGACACGCTTTTTTCGCCTGTTTTGTTCCAATGTACGTGCCAAGACAACCTCTTATGAACGAGTAAGACAATAAACTAACCAGCGAAGGATTTTGTTGAAAACAAACTTTTTGTATTTATCCTAAACTTATGTGATGATTGTATGTTTTTTAATTTTACAATATGTCTTTAACGTTGTTATCTTAACATTGTTTATTGTCGACAAAAGTTGTTTATTTTTAACATTATTAAGCCTGTTAAAAACTAAAATGTCACGTTTTCCTTGACACCCCATGTAAGGCTTTCTTGTCGTTATTTTTTCTGAGATTCTGTGCATTCTTTGAATTCTATCATCATATTCATATGTATGTAACATGTAGCAAAACAAAACTTTTTTGTCAGGCACTAGTAAAATCATACACATCCTGATCGTCCAGCGGGCTCTCTTTGTTTGTGTTTGCTGTAACATCTCTTAATTTTCATGTAGGGCAATGTTGCTCAAACTTTCTTGTTATTCTTCCTCCATTCTCCCACCGAAGTCAGTTATTATATTAATAATTCTAATATCAGTTATCAAAGCTACTTTTTTCGGTTTCAATTGCTTCCTGCTCGTTTGATATACGTTCGGTTCAGCTTATACTGATCCCAAATTTAACTTTGAAAGAAATTTATTTGCACGTATGACTAATAGACATGTAACTGTCGCAATCTTAAGTTAAAAATATTCTGATGCAATAATTTAAATAAAGTTGATTGTATGTTAACATTTTAATTACATTGAGTCCATTCTACAAAAAATCCAAATTAAAAAATAAGAAACAGAATCAGCAATCTATGACAAAGTCAAAGTTGACAATTTTTCGCCATTTTCTTTTCTATTAATTTTATTAGTGTAAGCGATTGTGTATGCGATCATACGTATTGGAATTTGTAGGAAGATTACATACATGCACAAATACGTAATCGTATGTGGAAATTACTTATTATGGCACTGCTACAGAATAACAGATTGCAGTTTCAGAATTCATTACTCATCTGTTTGTAGAGATCAGCAGAGTAACGTACTAAAGGACATTTGATGGCGAACTTAATTTTTGTTTTGGTTATTATTTGTTTTCGTTTTTGGTCTTTCTTTGTTTTTTGGTAGAAAGTAAAGATTATTTCATTACTGATTTGAAATCCACATCCGTCAAATCTATGTTGATTTTGTTGCAATTTTTGTGTAGTAGTAGTAGTAGTAGTAGTAGTAGTAGTAGTAGTAGTAGTAGTAGTAATAGTAGTAGTAGTTGTAGTAGTAGTAGTAGTGGTGGTAGTAGTAGTAATAGTAGTAGCAGTAGTGGTAGTAGTAGTGGTAGTAGTAGTGGTAGTAATAGTAGTAGTAGTAGAAGTAGTAGTACTAGCATTAGTAGTTTTAGTAGTAGTAAAGGCAGTAGGAGCAGTAGTAGTATTCGTAGTAGTAGTAGTGGTGGTAGTAAAAGTAGTACAGTGTGTCCCAAATTTATAGGGGCACCCAGTTTTTTAGTCAAATTTTTAATGTTTTTAAACCAAACAAATCTTAATTTGCACAAGGTATTTCTACTCATAATTCACGATTTCTGTCTTTTTTGGTGAGCCTACGACAATTTGTTCGTTTATTATGCCATTTTTTAAAAAAAATAGTGTCCCAAGTTTATAGGGGCATTGAAAAAAAACACGATTTTCCATAGAACATTTTTTATTATTGGTAAAATCTATTGATTCGCAACGAAAAATCAGTAATTAATAACGTTACCATCGTTTTTAAATAACATTTTCATCCGTTTTTGCATCGAATTGTTGAGATTTGTCAAGCTGCTCATACTGATGTTTTCCCAAGCTTTTTTGACGCCCTCCTCCAGCTCTGTGACTGATGAATATTGACGAGCGTTGTCATAAACGTTGCGGACCATCATGCCCCAAACATTTTCTATTGGATTTAGATCCGGAGAAATGGCAGGCCACTGAAGTACAGGAATTTTCACTTTTGACAACCATTCCTTGGTAGATTTACTGGAGTGAATTGACGCGTTGTCCTGTTGAAAGATCAGTTTTGCAGAGCGGTAACGGCGGAAATAGGGCTTCAGATGCTTTTCTAGCACTGCCTGATAGTCTTCGCTGTTCATTCGATGCGAAATGATTTCTATGCCAACTTTTCCGAATCCACTGATACGCCTACAGCCTTTAGTTGATTGAGAGGCAGCAGCAATGATTCTACGTTTATCTCGTTCCGAAAGTTTTGACGGTGAACCACGTTTTTTCTTTTCAGTTTCCTCGATTTTCTTTTTTAAATAACTATCAACGGCATTACTCGAACGGTTGATTAGCCTAGCTATTTCTCTATTACACTTGCCGCATGTCTTGAATGCATCAATAGATACCTTTTCTTCTCTCGATAGCTGTTTTCCTCTACTCATTTTCACACAACACTCCACGTATAAATCTGAGTTTTCTGAACAAGCGTGCCTGTATTTATACCTGAGCCGATTGTTTCAGAAAATTCCAGATTATGCTGGTCGTCTAGAACAGTCTGGAATTTTCTATTATCCTAAACCAGCCAATTCGAAACTTCTACCAACATCAGTTGCCGCAAACCACGAGTTTATCTATGATTAGGGCTCAAACCGTGACCACCAAACGAAAGAAAAAATAAAATGCAGGTAAACAGCAACCGGACGACCGAAAAGAAACCCAGTTTTTACAGTGCCTCAAAATTTCACGGTGCAAAGGAGTATTTCCTTCATACTTGTGTAAAATTTGTCGGTAAAGTGTTCAATTTCAACAGGAACTACAGTATAGACACAGTCATTTGTAGTTCACGATAGAATTTCACCAGCAAAAATAATTTTCGATAGAAAATCGTGTTTTCTTTCACTGCCCCTATAAACTTGGGACACAATTTTTAAAAAAAAAAATGGCATAATAAACGAACAAATTGTCGTAGGCTCACCAAAAAAAGACAGAAATCGTGAATTATGAGTAGAAATAGCTTGTGCAAATTAAGATTTGTTTGGTTTAAAAACATTAAAAATTTGACTAAAAAACTGGGTGCCCCTATAAATTTGGGACATATTGTAGTAGTAGAAGTAGTAGCAGTAGCATTAGTAGTTTTAGTACTAATAAACGTAGTAGGAGTAGTGGTAGTATTAGTGGTAATAGTAGTAGGATAAGTTGTAGCGGAAATAGTTGTAAGTTGAGTAGTTGAGTAGTCGTATGAGAGTAGTCGTAACAATTATCACACATAAGTGAAAACAAGTAGTAGTGGCAGCAGTAGTAATTGTAGAAGTAGCAGCAAAAGTGGTAGTATTAGCAGAAGCAATAGTAGTAGAGTAGTAGTGGTTGTTGATACTCAATATTCAAATATTCGACAAGCATTGTACAATTGAGAAAGTAAGCATGGCGAAGAAATATTATATTAGCAAATAATAACATTATAATCTTTAGAAATTACTTAAAAATATTCAGACTCTACACAGTTATATTGAATGTAAATTTTGTTCTATGAAATCAATTAAATTACATATTTTCGGAAAGTATTAGCATTAAATTCAGCCATTTCTCCTTTCAAACTATAATCGCCTCCTTTGAAACCTGTACATTCAGGCTGGAAAAAATAGGCACCCAAATTATTTTAAGCTATCTCGAAAACAGTAATACACATTTTCGTTAGTGTTTGATTGTTGCAGTGGGGAAACCTCCGAAAATAAGAGCAATAAATCGGAACTCTAATATGTTTTGTGGTATAAAACATGTTTTTGTTATCCTTCTTGGTTTGTTTCTAATTTGTATCAAGAAAATCTATTACATCTGATATCTTTGTTACAATCTGCTATAGCGCTTTGAGAGACTTTAAATTTTTTTTCGTCAAGATTGCCAAATGATTTCGTCAAGAACAAGGAATGTTGCGAGGCAAAAAAAAGCTCGGAAACTGGAACGGAAAGTGAACTTACTCATAAAAAAGCTGAAAACAAACTGGTGTGCATCTTGATAGACCAAAACAGGACGAAGAAAATAACAACAGAACGTGAGGATCGATCACTCGAAGAATTCCCTCAAAAATGGAAAAGAAAAACTTCTTCTAAGCTCGCAGCAATTTTTTGAGAGGTTGATATGGAAACAAGTGGGTCCGTGTATGAGGTAAGAAGGAAAATTCTTAACGCTGGTCTAAAAAGATGCGAGGAATGGAAGATGCCCTGGCACTTACAGAACAATGGAAAAATTCTCTTTGTGTGGGTTCTGGAATACAGAAATTGAACCAATGGTAGACGGGTTCATTATATTGTGGTCCTAGAAGTGTAAATTACTGTTTGTATCATTGCAATAAACCCGGAATTATATGTATTTTAGGAATAGATAACCCATGAAAAATTAATTATTTTTTTCCTCGTTGGGTAGTTTTATACTCTTAGTGTCTTGTATCTGAGACGAAAAATAGGTGACAATAAAACCCGCATTGTGTCGAACCGAATGTGAAGCATAGTGCGAGAATATCATGATCTGGGGTAGCATGACTGGCAGTGAGGATGGAAAATTGGTGCTCTGTGAAGAGTGCAACAATGGTCAAAATTAAAGTCTTGGAAATGGCTCTAGTGCCCTCGATTTCATGAGTTTTTGGCAGTACAAGCACGGTATAGTGGAATTCCAGCAGAACAATGCCCCAAATCAGCTCTCACAATTACTTGAAGGTCGGAAATTTAAATAGAGGTACTGGATTGGCCTGACTAACACCGGATCTAAATTCCGTTTAACATTTATGGTTTATTTAAGAAGAGCATGCGGTGGCACTCATTATCAGTTTCAACAAAAGAATGGGAAAAAAATCACAAGAAAAAACGTTTCAGGATGAAAGTATCATGCCCAGAGGACTCCAAGCAACAAAATACGTTAATAAATTAAACTTATCGAGAATAGATTCTGAACTAATCCTCGCTAATCAATTTAATTTCTCACAGGATACCTGCTTTCCTTTTTCGCCTTTTTTTCCTGCCCAGCTAAGCAATAAAAGCTAATTAGAGTTTAAGTTTAAGGTGTCATTTATTCTTGGTAAAAGCGGATGCTGTTCCTTCGCGGAATGTGATAACCCAGAAAATTTCAGAATAAAAAAGCTAAAAGAAGGAATGAAATAAATTTTTCGTCCATGAGACATTAACATGCACTTAGGATACCCTAGGACCTGATTTCATTGAGAGAGCGAATAATTTAAAGGAATAAATGGAAGTGATCGTTCAAATCTTTTACAATTTTCACTTAAAATATGAGTTATTTTCTTTTGATTAAAATATATTTAAAGGTTTTCTTTAATTTTATTTTGTTTGTTTTTTTCTCTTATAAAAGAAAAACAAATAGTAAATGTCATTGACAAAATATGTGAGAATTGTGGTTGTGCATGCATCCTTGTTTGTATGATCCGGGATCATATAAAGGTTGGATGCTTAGAATGTTTAACACAGAAAATGTTAGAAAAACTAATGGAAAATTTATTACGGTTGCCCATTTTTTAATCAGAACACAAACATGAAAGAAAATGACTTCTCCTTTAATTTCATTGGACTCGAGTCCTATCGGAGTGAAAGTTATTTTGTTTTCCGGGAATATTTTATAAAAAAAACAACATGTTTTTGTTTATTCTCTACTTTGATGTGTTTTCTAACTCAGAATATTTACTTATTTCTTGTGTGTTCTGTTTAGGCTGAAAAGAAAGGATGTACAGCCACCGAATATGGCTTAGTTTTTGGAATTTTCGAACTCGTAGTATTTTTAGTATCGCCAATGTATGGTCAATACTTAAACATAATAGGACCAAAAGTATTATTCAACGGAGGAATATTTACAACAGGCACGGCCGCTATATTATTTGGTCTTCTAGACAGGATACCGGTAGGTTACTAAAAATAACGAATTGAATGCAGTTCTTGTTGAAACATTGTATTTTTATTCTATTTCAAAGGGTCATACTTGGTTCATTACCTTGGCATTCACAATACGAATAGTGGAAGCACTTGGTAATGCTGCATTTTTGACAGCATCATTTGCAATAATTGCAAGAGAATTTCCCAACAATGTTGGAACCACATTTGTAAGTTATTTGTTAATTTCTCATTTATTTTTGCCGTTCGTCATAAGCAAGTTGTTTTGTATTTTAGGCTTCGTTAGAAACCTGTTTCGGGCTTGGATTAATAGTGGGACCAACAGTGGGAGGAGCATTGTACACTTTAGGGGGATACTATCTGCCTTTCGTTTCATTAGGATTTCTCTTGTTCCTCACAGCGCTATTAACACTTTGTATATTGCCAAGGCATGCAAACGAAAGCCTGGACAATACCAAAGGACGTAAGTATATTGGCGAATAATTACATTACTAATTTATTCAACATCCTTTTTCTTTACTGCGTAGCGTCAATCAGGACAGTTCTGAAGATACCTGGTGTCCTAGTCTGTTCACTAGCTATTTGTGCAACAAGTGCTTCTATAGGATTTTTAGGAGCTACTTTGGAGCCTCATGTTCGACAGTTCAATCTGAGTCCTGTACTTCTAGGTACATTGCATTTCCAACGAAAACCTGATTAAAATCGTTTTCTATGAAGCGGCAAAAAATACAAATTAGAAATAAATCTAAAACAATATTTTTCTTTACCAGGAATGGTGTTCGTTATAAATGGTGGTGTTTATGCGCTAACGGCCCCAATTTGGGGATGGATGGTTGATAAATTTATGGATCCAAAGGTCTCGTCATTTTTGGGTACTATATTTATAATGAGTGGATTTTGTGCGGTCGGTCCAGCACCGTTCATTCCAGTTGAAACGTAAGTATTGACAAAAAATTGTTTATGAAGACGTAGAACAATGGATGATAGCAATAAATTCCGATCATCTGCTCAAATGAATTAGCAAAACAATCTTATCTGAACGTTCATGAAGTTGACCGAGCTCATCTTTTACATTGAAATCTACTGTCGGCTATCACTGCAAAGCGTTCAAAACAATATTGATAGTAACATTTTACTAATAATTTATTTATTTTTTTTGTTCATTTTTAATCTCGCACAGTAAACTGAGCAATGTCATTCTTGGGTTGGTCCTTCATGGAATTGGAATTGCAGCTCTGCTCGTCTCAAGTTTTTCCGATGCCCTGCGGACGTCAATGTAAGTTCTTAATCTCAAGAGGCATAAAATGAGTTAAAACATTGTTGTGTCCGTTTTTTTGCAGCCAGAAAGGCCTTCCTGATAATATTGAAACATATGGGTTAATATCAGGCCTTTGGACGTCGACGTTTGCCCTAGGAGCTTTCATAGGGCCTTCAGTTAGTGGCGCTCTGTACGATACGATTGGCTTTAGAGGTGCAACCCTGTTCATTGTCGGTAAGTCAGGTACCCTATGAATTAAGACGCCATCTAACCCAAACTGGGTGCATTGCAGGTCTTCACGCCATTGTTGGGCTGATATTGTTGGTGTACATGCTATTGGAACGCAGACCTAAAGAATACAAGGAACTGACACCATCAGAACCCTTACTTAAAAGTAAACGCAATGGGTTCGACCACCCCATTACAAATGGTAATGGCAGTTTCTACAACAATGGAAACGCAGATGATCCATCTTATTGCAAGAACTTCAGCCGAGTGATCAACAGGGACTGGCGAAAGTAAGCGATAAATAAGTTATACGTCTATTAATGCAATTATTTCTAGGAATCAAATAATACAATCTTCAACATTATTTTCTAGAACCTGTGAGAGTGGTTCGCCAATTTCAATGGGGATGCGACCGTATTACGGCAGTGTTGATTGCCTACGAACTAGCTTATCAAACTACCAAGAAACCTTAGCTTAGAGAATTATTTATATGAAAATTTTTTTTATTAATTTAGGTAGCAATATTATACAAGGGCGCAGTCATATGAGTACACAAGTGACGAATCCCCCCCACTAAAAGACTTGTTTATAATAATAGATAATGTACAATGTACGTATAAGCGGTAGATGCTTGTAAAGGCTTAATCTTAAGGACGAATACTATAAGTTTTTAGATTATTATATCCGTTGTTATTGCGTCTGGCATGAAGATTTTGTTATTAGCATGTAAAGAATCGGACCAAGAATAAATGAAAGTTCCACAAATGAATATCGAATCGATTTCTTTTGATTTATGTATCTACAATTGAACATCTTTTTGCCAGATTCCAGGAAGGACACAGAGTAAGTGAAGGACAGTGCAAGAAACACACATAGTAAGACTTTGGAATACTTTTTCCAAGACTAATTTTCCGATGTACTTTTAGGTTTCAGTTTTGAAATTGGTTTGTTTCCAAATTGGCCCAGTCTTAATCGGCAATGAAATCAATTTCAGAGAAAACTAAAAACGAAAATGTTTGTCTATCTTTAAAGCGTGCAATTTGTGCTTAACAAAGCATTTTGGAAATTGTAATGACCAAAACTTCAGTTTGCATGTTTGTTAGTTTTCCCATCGAAAATGAGCGGACATATAAATATACAACGGAGCCGTTGTATATTTCTAGATTTTTAAATTCGCAATTTAAATCCTTTCAGGGAAAATTTTATTTCTGTTTTAATTTTGTCGGAGGTGGCGTTGTTTTGGTATGAAATTCTAACTATTCTTCAATTTAAATCATATGATTCATATTTTGTGTATTACGTTCATAATCTTAAATTTTGCCAATCAAATAAGCGAAGGCATATCCCGTATAATCAAGGATCATCAATATGATTTGAGATTGTATTCAAAGGCGGTTCGATCGGTCAATGGGTAAACGATCTGAAAAAATTGCGAGTGGTTCAAATCATTTGAATTTTCGACTCGAATTATTTATATTTCGACCATGATTGATATTATTCTTTTCCATAGAGGAAAAGATAAATAAGTCAAAATATTTGAAAAATTGATTGCCCAGAAATACCAGTGAGAACTAAACCTTTAAATGAATTTTCGTTTGATATATCTCGGAAACAAATTTTGTCGTTTCTCATAAGATTGTTTATTGAGCACTAAAGTAGTTTGTTTACTAAGTTAGGTGTGAAAATCATTCATAAAGTCCAATAAAAATTTTTATACCAGCTGTTGACCCTTCAATAAATTTTCAATCTATATTCAATTCAATCTATATTTACAATAGGTTTTCTTTCATAAATTACTCAAACTGATCGAAGAGATAACATGCCTCCTTTTATTCTTTGATTCTTTTATATTCGAAGTCGGAAGTCAGAAATTGAATTCGAAAATAAAAGAATCACAAAATTAAAAGGAAGAATTTTATCTCTTTGATCAACTATAATCTACCTCTGAATAATTTTAGCCGAGGTTTGATGAAACGTCTACCTAGACAATTTATGAACAATTTTACAAGCAACTAGATTTTTACAATATGTTTATTACTAATGTCTTATGTCACGTCTCCCGAAAACGTTGCGATTCGCTGACATGGCCAGGCAAGTAATCTAAATGAAGTTAAAAGTACTTTGCGTATTTTCTCACCAGAGTGTCCAGTAAAAAATTGAGGTGAGAACTAATGGCGTGTATTGAAAAAAGGCAGTTAGTATGTTTAGGTAATTCCTTGTCAACTAAAGAAACATTCGTTTGAAATTATGAGGATAATCTTTAACAGAAATCATCGGGAAAGTTCTAAATTTCTTCCTAGACTGCCGGAAAAATTATACAGATTATTCTGAGATAATGTAATAATTAATTGAAACTAATGTTGATAATTACTTGAAACAGTCGATTTGAACTAGACGTCGTTGGTAGAACGAGAGAACTATAGTAAAACTATAGTCTATTCGATCATTGACAAAAGAGGTTAATAATTCGTTAATAGGTAAGTCTTTTAGTGAATTTAAGTGTATGAACTAATAATCAACATAAATTCATTTAATGGCTGAACTTCATGTTCGATTACACGAAGGAAATTGAACGCCATCCGTCTAGTTAACGAATACCGTTTTTGTCGTGTTTTTTTCGTTATTGACCGAATGAAGAAGAAATGGTGAAGTTTTGGATGCAATAATTGGTAATAATTCAATTATATTTTATAGCTAAAATAGGACATTAAGATTGTTGCTGATTCCGGAACTCACTAAAAACTAGCTTTTATTGCATATGAGAATGAATTGATAAATTGTAGAGAATTTATGGTATTTTGAGGATTCTAAAAATTTTAAGAATATTCAATCCTCCTCTCCTGTATATATGAGATGGTCACCCACTTGCGAAAAAACGATGGCATTGAAAGAAATGAAACTGGCTTTAGAGCAAAATATAATCAGAAATGCAATTTTTCTTTTATAAGACAGTATATTGAAACAAGAGGAGTAGTTTGAGGGGTCATCTGCAATTGGTCTCCTCTTGACCTGCCAGTGTCTCATCCGTATCCAGAATGGTCTGGACTGGAGTACATCGTAGCTTTGTTCACTTAAATTTCAATTTATTGATGTATTAATCCTGCTACAAACACAATTCGGTCCTGGCTTCATCGGTCGCAAGAAACTCCAAGAAGAATAGGAACGAATGGTGGACGGCTATTTATCAGAGCACCAAAAAATGTGGAGTCTTTGAGAGGAGCAGTAGAACAATTGTCAAGTGTTCTGCTCAAAGGCACGCTGTTCCATTCGGGTTTTCAGATCATAGCTCTGATTCTGCAGAGAGGTGGATTCTGCATTTAGATTTGAATTTCCGTCCTTTCAAAATAATGATGGTTCAAGAATTGAACCCAGCGGACTTCGCCAACTACCAACTTTCAGTCAGTCAGCCCTCCTCAGGCAATATTCTGCAGTGACCAGGCATATTTTCACATAAGTGGGATTATGAATAAACTAAATTTTCACTATTGAGACGAAAAAAGTTGCCTATTTGTTCACAAAATTCCGCTGCATTCTCCTAACTAAATGGTGTGGTGTAACGTTATAGGACCCTACATTTTTGAAATAAAAGTTATGAATTCTGGGTGTTCTGTTTCATTGTTACAAAATTTACAATAGAGCGATAAGATGATTTTTGGTGCCGATATGATGGTGCTACTGCCCATAAACCTGGAATTTCTGTAAACGCTATGAAAAAATTTTTCCTTGACGTCTAGTGTCTTTTAGAGGTAATGTGAGGGGGTCAGCACGGTTGCCCGATTGACGTTTATGAGACTTCTTTGTTATCTTGAGAAAAAAATCTGGTACCGTGGCCTCTGAAACCTGGTTAAGGTAAAGGAGCGGATTGTTAAGGAAGTGAACACGATACCCTGCGAAATTTGTCAATAGAGTGTTGGAAACTTCACAAAACGGCATTTTTTAACAGACATTTTTTAAAACAACACTTTATTCATTGACATTAGTACGTAAAATGTCTTAATACTATCTCTAATTCTAGAATGTTTTTAAAAATTGTTCAACTGTAACAGACTTTGCTTATTCTAGAGTTTGACTTCTTCCTTACATTTACCTTAAAAATTTCTGGTTATGATTGTTAATTGAAATCGGAAAGAAAGCCAAACAAACCCCCCCCCCCCAACTTGACTTGCGTGATGATTTAAAAATAAATAAGTAAAGACTTTTTACAAAATACAATGGTTGCTTCAAAGAGGACTTGACGGATGGGTGTTTGGGGTGTATACGACATTTGTTCAATAATTATCGCGAATTTTGAATTTTCGCGCATTACGTATGTTCGATTTTTGATCTTTTGGTGGCGTTATGTTGCTACTCATGACCCTCACTTATGTTGACAATTCCGGCCATTTTGAATGTCCAGTCAGTTTTTGACAGTTATAGTTTTAGTTTTAGTTTTTAGCTTGTCTTCACAGTTTAAGCTTATCTTCGATTTTCGTCTATCACAAAAAATGGATCAAAGAATTTATATTAAATTTTGTGTGAAGAACAACTCAAAGTGCGCGGATGCATTCAGAATGTTGACAGTTGCATACGGCGAAGCTACTTTGGACAAAAGCAACGTTTATCGATGGTACAAAATGTTCTCAGAGGGACCGAGAAAAGCACGCCAAGTTCGGTCGAATGTGAAGGTTTTGCTGACAGTTTACTTCGATCGCAGGGGCGTGGTGCATTATGAATTCTTGCCGCAGGGTAGGACGGTCAATAAGGAATATTAGCTTCAAGTAATGTACAATTTGCGAGAAGCAATCCGCCAGAAACGCACGGATTTGTGGAAGAACAAAAATTTGCTTTTGCACCATGATAACTCCCCTGCTCACACATCATTACTTGTGCGCGAATTTTTGGCCAAAAACAACACTCTAATAATGCCGCGGCCACCGTATTCCCCAGACCTGGCCCCATGTGACTCTTTCTTGTTCCCGAAACTGAAGAGGCCCATGAAAGGACGACGCTACGCCATGATTGAGGGGATCAACACTGCATCGAAGGAGGAGCTGAACAAGAAATGAATCATAAAAAATGATTTTTCAAAATGCTTCGAGGATTGGAAAAAACGTTATGACAAGTGTATAATCTCTGACGGGGATTACTTTGAAGGGGACAAAATAGATATTCATGAATAAATAAATAATTCTTGAAAAAACATATAATGAAATTCGCGATAATTTTTGAACAAACTTCGTATAGGGTGTATATGATTCGTTCCGCTTGTTCAAAGATACTTCCTTAATCAGGGAGTATGCGAAAGGATAAAGGTGTTTGGTGGCGATCGTTTCAATGGATTGCAAGGTGGGTGTCCGTGTCCTTGTGTGGATTTGTGTGAAGAGAGGGTTTTTGGATGATATGTCGCTTTTTCAAGGAACCGTAGGAGTTGTTCCATAAGGATTGCGTCTATTCTTCGAATTTGTACGCTGTCATAAAGGAGTTGGTCGAATTTGTGTTCCTGAGGGGCGTGTTCCATTTTGAAGATTCTGAAGCAGTGGTGGAACATTTTTTTCCATTTAAGATGGGAGTAGTTCACAACAGAAGGCACAATGGAAAGTGATTAATGGTCGGATAAGAGATTTGTAGCATAGGAGGTCTTCTTTTTTGAGAAGACCAATGCGTACATGCATGAGAGTGGAGAGTGCTTTGAATGCGAACGTGGCTATTTGTACGATTATTGTGATATGGGACAAACTGTAAACCACTCAGTAAAATGGTTCACTATTTATACCATTCAGAGTCCTCCCAGAAAAAGTCTTTCAGTGTTGTTCTTATTTCATCATTGTCTCTTCTGTATCTTGTAGTCTTCACGTCAAGTTTAACTTGTATGTTAACAAATAAAGCCATTGACAAAAATATTTTATGAAAATATATGGAAGAGATACACGACGACAAGACCAGACTCCTCAGTACCTTACACTACGTCTGAGTATGATATATTTTGAGGTATATGACATACAGACTTGAGTGTTAATGATTCTGTTATTTTGATCACTCATCGTATGACGTATATATAAGCCGAATTTTCCTCCCGGCTGAAGTTTCGTTGATTTGCATCCTCTTAGCTGGATCGTTTTTTCATATCTGATTGCTTCCAGTCAATTCAGGAGAGTTTTCAAGCAAAATTTTGAAAGCAGAAAAGTAAACTTATTAGTTTTTATTTATGATTATTGGCAGTCTCGTTTTTCGGGCATTTTGCCATAAGAATATCTTTTAAATATCTACCAAAATGAACCATCAAATAATCAAAAAATTAAATCAAACTGAGTAGAAAGGATGGTGCTCAAAAAATAGCTTATCTCACTGTCTTGACACTGGAGCTCCTCTTGGGTCTTCGATTATCGTATATGATGCCACCAACTGTTTCTAATTAGAAGATAAAATCCTTTCAGAACTTTAAAAGACAACGCATAACAGAACAAACGCGTAATTTTTTGGACCTGGTAGAACAGGACTGCTAGGACTAGTGTATGTGGGAAGTAATGATCAGATTGCGAATAAGAGTTTCAACGAATTCCGGTTATTAGTTTATGTATACCTTTTTTTACCGATTTCGAAAATTCGATCTTCTGGAATAGTCAACTCAAAAAATTTGCAGGCTATTTGATCTATTAAGTATAATAAATTTTGGTCCTGAATCATGATTGGAAGGTGCACAGGATATTTAAAAGTTAGTCAAATTAGCTTCGCCACAAAAACATAAAAGATAAGGGCACGCTATGAAAGAAAAGTGCAAGCTATTGCTTACTGCAAAACGGAGAAAAATATAGCATGGAGAGAAGTATAGATTCCAGGGATGAAATTACCAATTTTTAAGAACAATCTAGAGCAGAAATTTCTAAAGTTTCCGGTTCTAAGCAGTTGATCCTGCTTAATAAGTAATAAAATCTATAGCATTGTACGAAATACTAAAATAGGCCATAGAAACACCCTAAATATTACTTAATCATTATTACTTCAACGAAAGAAAGTTCACAATCGACATGTTCCATAAACGCCACTTATTCTTATCGGTAGTGTCCTTGAAACAATACAAGACATCTGCTTCCGTGGAATTCAGTTTACATATACGAGTAGAAACTTATTGAACTGTAGAAAAGAATGGTTATCGCTTAATTTCGGTTTAATTGCGTTTAATTAATCTGAAACACAATTGTCCCATTAATTTTAATGTTCTACAATGATGACAGAACTTTAGTTTCTACTAGAGTAGATTGCATAAACTCAAAGAAATGAGGGTTGACACCAATTTGTAAATAAAAGTCACTCTAATTCACTACATATAATCAGTGATTAATTCGGTGGTGGGCATAGTGCAACTATATACGTTGTTATTAAGTATTCCAGAAGACTCCACTGAACTGATTATCGGGTTCAAGGATCTTAACGCGTACAAAGCCAAAGGAAATATATTTGTACTGTATTATGTGAAATCATAAATTCAGGCAAAAGTTAAGATGGGTTAAATATTTAGCTATGAAAATGATTTTCAAGAATTTGCATAAATGGAAAATCCAAATCGGTTTCATGTTTTGTCTGCAATTCTGTAAGATAATTGCAGGATTAGTTAATGGCCGATGTCCGTTCCAGCTCAACCGATTACGTCTTGCAATGCCAACATCTAATTTTAGAAGCTCTTTGATGTTTGTGCTCAAGATGATAATGACGGGCATAAAATGTTAACAATTAACATGCATGCTACCAGACAGAAATAAGTGAAGAAGTTGTGACAACTTATCGCGAGTCACATTGTTTTGTGTAAAGAAAACACGACCGTTTGACCCCAAATAGACATGTGTAACTTAAAAATAAGTCGCTGGACTTTACTTATCGTAGACAGTCTTGCTTTTAGATTTGTGGCGCCCTACGATTGAGCAAATCATTGAATTGGCGGAAATTGAGACCTAACATGTATAAAAATGATAATTTCATAGATTGTCTCTGCATAATTTCTTCCTACATCATCCGTATTTCTTAACCCATTGCACGAAGCTAAAGTCAACAGAATTTCAAAATTTCAAGCGGATTTTTGCAATTGTATTGGTCTCGTAACTATTAATTTCAAAGAAAGATAAGTCCTGCGTAAGGTATACTGGTATTAAGTACATTTCGGTTGTATGTCAGCACCCCTGAGTGTTACAAAATTGAATATTTATATTATAACCACTTACATATATATATACACATATATATAACCACTTACCTAAATCGAGTCCCAATTGAGCTTGATACAACGCCTGTATTTAGGTACTAAAATATCCTAGAATGCGTTCAACTAGAAAGGGGGTTTTTGAATTGTATTTTTGAATTAAATGTAGTTCTTATTACATCTGAAACAATTTTCGATTGAATTTAATATAAAATATATGTCAAATATTCCTCTCAGCCTTGATGAAAGGCGCTTCCTTTTTGACGAAAATTTCGGTGATATTTTGACGAAAAATAAGGCTCTATACGACCGATGATTTGCTGAATTCCTGGATAAGATTTCTCTTGAGCTTATGAAATTTATTTATTTTTTTTTTGATTCAACAGTTCACTGCAAAACTTCGACCGTGAGACTCATTGGAGCACCTCCTAAAAACAGAAACAAACAGTATATTACACGCATGATCTGCTACAAATACATGTCAGGCGGATCCTGTTATCCTGTTATAATAAGGAATATTTTGCAGAGTCTACACTTCAGAGTCAGAGCCTTACATTTTCAAAAAAGTAGTTCGATCGTTGCTGATGCTTGTTTGTTGTTCTGGAGTTGCTTAGTTTGTCGGCAAGATGATATTTTTTTCTTTTGTCGCGGACAAACCCGTTTAAATGAAAATGGGCTTTATTAGTGAAGATTATGATTGAAGATTTTCTTCTAATTTTCTCTAAATTCGAGCAGTGGCTCATCATTCCCACCAATGAAATCAGCGGGCCAGCGCTCCCTGGGATTTCCCACTGATCTAATTTTCCACTGGTGCTCATCGGTCTTACCTGTTCATTCTTTCCTAGGTATCCTCCTACCAATTATAAGAATCCACTTCCTGAAGATTTTTTTAAATACAATAAGATGCGTAGAGCACCATAGCCAATACTGCCCAAAGAGTTAGTAGGAAGAAGGAAAAAGAGAAATTTTCTAGGGAATTTAACATTGAACTGGGAAGGTGAATAAATCCACGGAAACATCTAGAAGTATAGGCTATCTTACTTAGAATGAAGTTTTTCAATATCACTCGAAAAGGGCTAAGCCTGTTTTCGCGAATTTTCATAATTATTCGAAATATTCTCGATCGTATTATGGATAGGTAAGAAATGTTTGATATTATCGAAAAAGATAAAAGCATTCGTGCTTCTACGCACAGTCCTAATTTAATTGTGTTATTTGATAAAGGACGTTAATGCTGAAATGTTTATACTTGGGTACATACTCCCATTTTTTTTTCTGCTGAAACTTGAGGAAAATAAAGTTCTCGCAACTTTTTTAAAGTTTGTGATTTCCGTTTCAATCATCACCAAATCAATTTTCAACCGCCATAGGACAACTTTCATCAGTGATTTTATAAAGAAATTGCAAAACTAAAAGGAATGCAAACTCTGTGTACCAGCGGATTAAAAACTTTATAGATGGTCGGAAGCTAAATTTCAGGCAAGCTATTTAGTAAAAGAGAACTTTATCCGAGAGACTGAGGTACAACAAACTTCTAAGATCAAATTTCAATGTACTAGATAGCACAGAAATGTGGTTGAATACATTTTTTAGATACCGAACATCGCAACCCCTTCTGATCCGTTAGAACCCTACCTATACTGATTACTCTCACAGCGTCTGGAATCGACCGATTACTCGGACGGATAATATAATTAATTTTTTTTTAAATCAAAATCAAGGAGGAACTGTTAACGACAAAATTCAATGAATCACAGATTTAACAAAGGGATGTGATTCGCCGAAGCTTTTAAAAGGAATATGCAAGAAGCAAACAACATTTAATTTTTGATTCTTTCTGATTTTATTTAATGGTATCTGCTTTACAAAATTGAGAACTTTATTCAGTGGGAATAGTGAAAATTAACCCAGTTGAACATTCAAAAAGGACAACACAAATAAGGAAAATTTGGTGAATAATGCAGGAAGTCAAAAAATATGCCACTACCTTCGAAATGACATACAAACTGGAAACATGATTCGCTTTTACGAAGAAAAAGAGAAAAACCAACGAAGTATTCTCAAGGAATGTATGATACAAACAAAAGAACACATTCAGGACGCAATTTATGGCGAAAAACCAGCAATACACATTGACAAAGTGCAAGTTGACGTCTTCTCATTTTGCAAGTTTAACGACGCTAGGGCTACGATAAATGAAATATGGCCGACATATTTCCCCATTCCCTCACGAAAAGATCAGAAACCGAAGACGCTGCTGTTCATAATATAACTTACTAGCTAACAGAGACGTGTTACTTTTATCTGCTTTTCTTTCTCAATCAAACTTTCTAGAAATGTAACTCAGGATATCAGGTATTGGGATCGTCTTTTGTCAATCATGAACTATAGAATTTATTTTTTTGCTTAGATACTCAGTCAGTACTCTGTAAGACTCGAGAGAATAAAAACGGGCTCGAGCCCTTAAAGTATTTGCAGATTTTCAATGTTTAAATAAGCTCTGGAATTTTTTTAATTAACTTCCATAATCGAAAACGGCACAACAACACTTGTTACCCTTTCGTATCTGAAGGTACTGATTTGTACCGTCTGCTATTTCGTCATTTTTAATACCGTGATCTCCCACGATAAACGGTCAGTCCATTTAATTTGCAAGTTTCGACCGGTCACGCAGTAAACTAGAATGGTTTGTTTACCTTCTAGAAAAAAATTAAAAGTAGTAGATCGTAGGCAAGAGAATTCTTCTTTATTATTTAATTAGATTATGTTATCAGCAAGATTCTTAGATCGTTTTATGGTGTATTTTAACAGTATTTTATGTGTAAATCTAACAAAAATTGGCGAGAAGCACAAACTACCGTCAGTAACTTCGTGTTAAAAAATTTCTTCTCAATTGTCGACTTATTTGTTCTAGATTCCTGGAAATGAATATTGCAAAGATACTGCTCTCATCGAAGCTCTTTTACTGGAAGACCTTTCAAACTACAGCGACGAATCGGTCGTAGATTTTTTCGATGAGGACAACGAATTTGTTGTTTATCTACACTTTCCGAAACTATTCAATGGCGAATTTGAAGAGGCTGTCAAAGTGTCTCTACATGAAATTCAGCCATTTTTGCCTACAAATGGGGAATTTTCATTCGAATTTTCGGTTCATCATCATCCCCAGTTCCTGGCCCAACTGCTGATTTTTGAATTGATTTTCCATCACGTAGTGCATCCTTATGAAGAGCTACGTGAAAAAAGATTGCCAAGCCAAATCGTAAGTGGAAAAAGCGAAACTTGGAGACTAAATTAGTAGGAAATTCGAATAATGACGTGAGTCTACCATGTCATTATTGAATTTATACATTTTTTATCAACTTTTTGTTCATTGTACCACACCCACTGAAAACTTTCTGGAGTTCAGTGATGGGAAATTTGATAATACCTTATACCAAGGTAGCCTTGTACCTACACAGAAGGAAAAGTGGTTCAGTTTCAATAAGGAGAAGCTTCTAGGATTTATATCTATGAATATCTACTTGGGTTAAAATACTCGACCAACTTTGGCAAACCATTGCTCCATGGCGCCGAATTTATACAATCCACTTTCATCTACAACTATGACGAAAGTTACATTTGTTAATATTTTATTATACTTAATTAATCAAATCGAATAATTAATCAAATAAAATTAATCGATATTAATCAAATGCCTAGAAATGTCAAAGATAAGCTTTAAGAAATCAGATGAGGACGAATATATGCGATCTCCTCATCTGATTTCGATGAGCTCTAATAGATGAGCAACACCGAAAATTCGAAAAATGTTATCATGGTACACGGGAACTTAGGGTAGCCGAATCAATGATGGAATTTAAGGGAAGGGAATTTGGAATCGATTGAATAAGATACAAATTTTGACGGTTGGCTAAGAGTTCCTATAAATCAATTCCAATTTTATCGAAAAAAAGACGAAGAAATGGACTTAAAGTCCCAAAATTATAGCTGGGGAGAGAGGCTCGTCTAACAATTAACAGAACATGAAAAGGACGGATGAAAAATTGTCTATTTGACAATTTTTTCTCGTCTATTTCTTTACTCGAAATATTGAAAACTGAAGATACCTTTGCTTGTGAAGTACAGGGAATTGTTGATGATTCTAAAATGAAAAAAGGTTCCAGTGATTATCGGTTTTGAAACATCGACTTGAAAATGGAAAGATAATGAAATGGTTCCAAAATCACCTAAATAGTTCCACAGATTATTTGAAGTAACTTGAATATACTATTTGTCAAACCCTTTGTGATCCAGAGTCTGATCATCGGAAAAAGTACTGAGAAAGATTTTCAACGCTCTCTCGTGGATTTTCAACATTGACCACATACGCTGGTCATAACAAAAAGATCCTCCATTGATTACGATTCGAATCCGCATCCTAAAAATTGCAAATTCAACTATTTAACTGTGAGGGAAGTACGTTAGGGTAACATAGGTATGCATTGGTCACCATTTGCAGAGAATAGAGGAAGATGTGAGTTTCCTAGCATTTCAAGCATCATTATAATGTGTTTTTTTGTTTAAACGTTCAAAAACTATTACGTCGAACGACACGAAGTAAACGTTTAACATCTTTTTCTTTTTCAGAATTTTTTATTAAATTCTTCAATAAAAATTCTCAAAATCAAGTTTAAATCTAATCTACTTCGACTAAGTATATAACAATGTTGTACATAAAGTTGCTGAAGGTTGCTATAAATTAGTCTAGCTTTAGATATAGTGCATCTATATACAATAAAAATCAAGAAAAATTTATGTAGTTTCGTTTTTCAAAAAAATATAACAAATTTTTTTAAAAAAAAAAAGCTTAAAAATGGTATCCTGGTATGAGAGTGTTAGCGATAGTTTAATAAAGGATGAAGGACAAGTATCGTTTGGATAGAGCTGGCAAATACTAGATTTAAAGAAAAACCCAGCCGAATCGATTATATACATTATGAAAAACAGACACAGTATGAAAAACCAATCTTTTGACCAGCATGACGGAAGAACCTGCAGGTGGAGATGAATGTCAGCGAAGGACGAATAGAATTTGAGGTAATTATCAAAATGAAATGTGTATAAAAACTAGAATATTTGTAACTATTCTGTAGAAAACAGAGAGTTGGTTGTAACTCGACTTTCTAGAAAAACGTTGAGAAGGATGATCCTAAACACTCGCAAGGATGGAGAGTAAGTTCCACTTGTGACAATGATGTGTGTGTTTTATTTTAGTTGTTTAAATACAGTAGAACCTCGATAAGCTAAAGTCCAAGGGAAACACAAAATATTTTAAGTTGTAGGGGTTTTAAGTTATCAAGGGTCTATGTTAGGGATAGGTTAATATAGTGGTAGGTATGTACATATGTATGTATGTACCCTTGTTCCCATTTTTACTCGAACGTGTCAGAAGGATTGGTTCAATAAAATACAGAAATTTAAATAATCATATTTATTTATTCACATTGCACACGTTACATAAAAATAAAACAACAATTAAAGGTTTAGTCAAATTAAAAAAGTCTGTGATTTTCTTTTGTTTTAAACAATTCACAGTTTCTAAATCGATTTGATTTTCAATGACAAATAGAGAGGAGAATACATTATCTTTTATGTTGCTACACTGCTCTATAAATGATCGTACAGTTGTTAAAGCTCTTTTTGCTTCGTTGATTGATACGCTCGTAGATGAAGTTTGTGGCTCGTCATTAAAATCATCGTCTTTATCACTTTCAATGCAGTTTTTTACTGATTCCAATATTTCTTCCTCTGTTAATGTCCCTGATGTGACTACTTCATTATCGCAAGTAACGAAGTCTTCAAAAGTAATGTTTGACCCAGACATGTGCTTATTCCATTCTTCAGGCACATTATTATCTTCCTCTTCAATGATTTCTTGAGGTTCTGAAGAAAAACCACAGGTTCTAAAGCAGTTTTTTACTGCAAGGGGTGTTACGTTTCCCCAAGCTTTGTCTACCATCCTCATTGCTTGAACAACATTGATAGAAGGAATCGTATTTTGCTCCATATCAGCTATCATTTTTCTAACAACTTCTTTTCTGTATAATGTTTTAAAATTTTTAATTATACCCTGATTCAAAGGTTGAAGTTGTGATGTTGTGTTTGGTGGAAGAAATTGTACATTGACTGCCTTTAATGGTGGTATGTCCCCGTGTGCTGTGCAGTTGTCGATAAACAGAATAATTTTTCTATTTGAAGTTACCATTTGCTTATCTATGCTAATCAGCCATATTTTAAAAAGTTCGGCTGTCATCCATGCTTTTTTATTGGCTTCATAATCCATGGGTAGTGATTTTAGGCCTGCAAAGCACCGATGTTTTGTTGACTTGCCCATGATTAAAGGTTTCAGTTTTTCCGTGCCCGTAGAATTGGCACAAAGGAGAATCGTAAGTCGTTCTTTACTGTGCTTTCCTCCATGACATTTTTCATTTTTGAATGTTAATGTTTTGTCAGAAAGACATTTGAAAAATAGGCCCGTTTCGTCAGCGTTAAAAACATCATTGGGATCATAACCATTCACTAAATTATGTAATTCAGATTTCCATTCTTGGCAGACTGATTTGCTTACGCTCGCACTTTCGCCGCACATTTTTTTAAAGGCTAAATCATGCCGTTTCTTAAAATTCTCTAACCAGCCATTGCTGGCTTTAAAATTTTTGATTTTCAGCGAATTAGCGAACTCTTCAGCTTTTTCTTTCAGTATGGGTCCACTAACACTGATGTTTTTGTTTCGACACTGTTTGAACCACGTAAACAAACATTGTTCTAAATTAGGGAATTCGGCAAGTTTTCGTCTTTTACATTGAAGACTTTCTCCTGATTCTTGTTTCTTCAAGATTTCAACTTCTTTTTTAATGATGATTGATAATGTACTCTCATGTATCCCAAACTGAGCCGCAACTTCTTTCCTTTTCAATCCAGTTTTCACTGCTTCTATAGCTTTTAATTTGTCAGCGTATGTGAGTGTTGTTAGTTTTCTTTTTGAACTCATTTTAAGCCAGTTTTATCGCACAGTAGGTAAAGTGATGTTTCCAGGACAATGCTCAAAATCTTATGATCCAAGTAAGCCGTTGTCTTAAGGCTAACCGCCGCAAAGATTTAAAGAATTTCGAAGAAGCAAACAATAGCCGCCATATGTCTTGTTTACGTTAAAAATTCAACTAGTGAACACGTGCAAGCAATACATACCGAAAAATTTTGCTTTGAACACTCTTTCAAAATGACTCATTAACAAACAGTTTTATGTTATAGAGGTTGTGGAAAACATTTCTTTAAGTAACTGAGGGTCAATACAGAAATTACTTATTTAATATTTGTAATTGCTTCCATTTTCATAAAATTTTTTTGGTGCTAAAAATAAAGAAACCTTCCTTTTAATTTTATGTTTTTTTATTTACCTTGCGGAATCGATTTTCGACCGTGATCGTTCGGTCTTCATGAGCGATGAAGGTAAATAAAAAAACATAAAATTAAAAGGAAGGTTTCTTTACTTATTTAAGTTATAGAGGTTGCGTATTTTCAGTTATTGAGGTTTCGGGTTCTGATGGGAAGGGAATATATTATTTTTTGAAGTTATAGAGGTTTTTAAGTTACCGAGGTTTGAGTTATCGAGGTTCTACTGTATGAAATAATTGGACGGTAATGGGACTTAATTGTAGGTCAAACGACAATCAAATAATATTATTTATATAAATTCGTTGGCATTTCAGCATATCAAACACTTTTGAGAATCAGTGTGTGCAGTGATCATTCTATATATATCATGTATTATAATGAATCAGCAATCTGCAGCTATAATTTCGCTCCCATTGATTTGTTCAGTCAATCTGGTGCCTAAGTCTTTCCACGATATTGTCATTACATTCCTAAGAAGAGGATTCTAGCTCGATCAACCAATGTTGAAGGTGACGAGGTGATATCCTTACGAAATTAGACAATCAGCAATATCAATAAAGAGAATCTCAAAAGGCATTGACCAATACAAGACCAAATGCATTGATTTGAAAAAGTTGCTAACTTTCCCTGTTTCCAGGAATTCTTATTAGTTTAATTTAGTATAAGTTTGATTTTTGATTTAATTTATTTTGAGGCATTTTTTAAATCTTCATTTCCAGTTCTATTCGGACATTATAAGGTTTCAAGGTTTAAATAACTATCGGAAATTAATCTCACTTCCATTTTATTGTTCTTTCAGAGAATGAACATTTAACAAATATTCAAATTCAAATCATAGACTATGTTTGCAATCATCAGAGTTCTAATTGATAAGAAGTCAACGTTAAAATTTCTATTGCGTAGCAGACGATATTGAAGGGCGAAGACTATATGGACGCTATAAATTCTAAACAAATATAGACAAAACAATTGAAGTGTTTGTGGCTTCCTTATCTAATAATTCAATAGAACAATTCACCCGAGTAAATAATAGCGAAATGGTGAGTTGTAACTAGGATAATTGTAAACAATCTTTGAAAGGGGACATTTATTGATGTTATGCAATGTTGGAGCGTGCGGTATTTTTCGCACATATGCAACGTACTCAACTTCTTACGCACTCATTTGTAGTAGAACTGACTATGCCAGTGACTGTTAAACTTCAAATAAAAAATAATAAATATAAATTGATATTACATAGATGAAAAGGTTTTTGAGTTTTAAGGGTGCTACTCGTTCTATGGACATAGAAGGCTCTTGCGCTCAAAAAAATTTGTTTTGCTTCATCATATTCTATATCAAATATATAATTATTAACTCATGTGTTGATATTAGTCAAAATGCTATTCAAATGAATTGTAATCACTCATTTTTAGTTGTCTTAACAATTTCATTTGAGCAAGATACTTGTTTTCGAGTAACTCAGGAAATTGGACTTAAGTATTAATACCGAAAAATAGTGACAAGAACACGATTGAATCGGATAATCAATTTTTATTTTATTAATTTCCATAATTATCTTACAGTACTTCACAACACACTGGCATGCTCTCATACAGTTTTCTTATGAGTTCTGGTGATAATTCATTGTACCATGTGTCCTCAATCATTTTCCTCAATTTCCGTATATCGTTGGGTATGTGAATTCGTTTTTTAGCTTCATGATGCCCCAAACGTTTTAAATAGGATTGAGGTAGGGGCCTTTTGCTAACTATGGTAGGGATTCAATCCTCATGGCATTTTTATACTTGAAAATCTATTGAAAAGAAAAACATTAATGAAAGAAAACTCGTTTGAACCATTGAAATTAAACGTTTATTTAAGAAAACGTCTACGCTGTTATTACCGATTTCGACCGATCGCACGGTGCGGAATCGTCTTGAAATTTCATTGTCTCCATGTGCTCTGTTGAAGCTTCGATAGTAGATAAAACACCCTTTTCAATGATGTCCGTGTACGTTTCGTCCGTGTATTCACAGTGCCTTCCAGCAATATGAATGGTCCAGCAGACCATAACATACGGTGAATGCGTAGCAGTACGCTTGATACATTCATAACTGTAACTTTCATTTCTCCTACAACACATGATGACAACCTGAATTAACTGACCGATTTTCCTTCTCTTTACACTATTTTAAGCGGGCAGAACGCATTTCCGCTGTAAGAAAGGGTTTTCTCGCTGCTTGTCGGGCATTCAAATCGTTGTATTTCACACGTCGCTTTACCGTTGAAGTGCCTAATTCGACGTTATGAACTAACTCTGTAGCAATTTATATGGCAGTTTTAACACGGTTGCACAAAGATAATCGAACTTTATGTTGGTCTTCACGTTCGTTGGTTTTCCTTGGACGCACGCTGCCAGATTCACGAAATAAACTTCCCGTTCTCGAATATTTAGCCGAAAATCTTCTCACTGATAACTTGAACACTGATTGCACTTGATTTTTTTTAGATACACAAAGATACGACATATTTTCCTTTTTATGGACTTTTTTTCTGTTTTTCCGTCAACACTATCGTTTCCACTACACATTCACTGTCTTCACTGAACGATCTGCACAGAATGATGCAAACGATTGCAATCTAGCCCTTTTTCATGTATAAATACAAAACTAAAATAACAAGTCCTGTTATAACAACATCGACAAATAACAGAGAAACCTTGAAATGCAAAAGCCATCGGGGTCGGCTTTTTTGATTGTAAGTGTATGTTGGAGATAATTGTAATAAGCATTGTGTAAAGACAAAAGAATCATTTTTGTTTTGAAAATCAAGTTTTCGTTTATTTTTCACGCTCTAAATTTTCTTCAAGCGATCTTGTAAAATAATATTGCATACTACGTTATCAAATCTACCAACAAACTTAGTGAATCTAAGCTCGATGGTTCAATTCAGCTCTACCACGGAGACGTCCAGGCTTCCTGATGATCGATATTTCGATAATAGTCTGATATTAACTCAAAACGACGATTTCAAAAATAAGTTTAAATTTGCTTCAAATCTTCGAAACATTTACAATTACGCTTTTAGAATCCTTGGAAATCAGTCCAACGTCACTACAAATATATTTTTGACAGCCTATTTCGTTCTCGCATAAGTCGTCAATCTTCCGCTGCTCCACTGCAAAAAAAAATTAAAATATTCAACTTTTCTTTATTGAATTCAAATAAAAATTATCTGCAGATTCTACTTTCTTGATCAGAGCGCATTAAAATACCTATAAATGTTGTTTGATTGTTCTCCGAACGGGATTCCATTGTTCTCCGTCTGTTTTCTTTTAACGTTCACATACGTTATTCGGCAGTGTGCTATCGTCGGTGTTGTGTTTCATTCTCGTTCATTCAGAGAATGGTTTAAAGTGCTACCGCCATAGTCAGTAACAAAAAGAAATCATGGCGTAACTAGTAAAAAGGGCTCTCACTGTGGTGCAGCATTACAAGGAAGCAGATACGAATATTTAATGTAGCAAAATAAATGAGCTTTGCAGGATAGGGAGTTTATTACTTAAATGACGTTGGTCAAGGGAAAGATCACGATCGTTGTGGATCTCTGGTATATGTGAGAATAATTTTGCTGGAGTAATAGGGTATGTGTGTAATTGCGTAGGAATACAAAATTTTGAGCAAATTTTCATACTCATCTCTTCGCCAATCCTTGATAGCCCTTACACCATGCAATAAACTAGTCGATAGCGATAAAAGATAACGCACTCCTTACGACTGGAAACAATTTTGGGAGAATGAACCAAACATAAGATGGATTTGTCGAGATAGCTGCTAAGGTACCTGTCAAAAGTAAAGTGTGATTTTCATATACGGCTTCTAGCTGTTGAGCAGACAGGGATGAGAAGATCAGCTCAATGAACATGCTAACAATATTACAGATTTTTGTCAGAATTGTCTTGACTGGACAGATTATGAAAATAGATCACAAATGGAACTCACTGAATGTGTCTGGGCCGCAGAGTTCGTTCTCTACATTCCGTCTTTCCCATTTCTATCCGTTGAAAAATCGATTCTTATGACGTGAATCCGTAAGAAGGATCAAAATAAGGAATGTATCTATGCAAAGCTTCTTCGTAGGCAGGGGAGGTGATCGGCCAGTAGTCCAAACTTTATAAAACTAAGAGGTACACATTAAGGTCGTAGATTTTTTTTTAAATTTACATCTTATATTTACCCATAAAAAAATATCTCTATTTCCATTGAAAAAAATGTTCAATTCAACATAGATCAAACTCAAAACAAATGACTACAGGTGTGACATGTATGGTGAGCGTGCAAACTAAGAATTTTTCCAAGGGGATTAAAGGCAAGCGATTCAACCTTTCTTCAATTTAATCGACAAAATAATCAAAATTTAAAAGTTTCATTGAAATCATCCTTGAAGAAATTCAGATACTACTTTGTTTCAATATTTACCATTTCTTCTAATAACAAATTATTTTTTGCGTTTACAAATTGCACGCGCTCAAAACTCTTCCAATTTTCATCAACAAAACTGAATAAACGCTAACGATTCGAACTTTTTGTCATGCGATTGACCCTTAACGACAGCGTTCAATTAACATTGTAAATTATCACATTAAGCATAATTTTATAGCAACAAGCTAGTTCGCAAGAGAAATATAACGACGAAAAAAAAATAATTAGCTAATTGCAATTTCGACAATTGCGTTTTTATAAGATTTGTATTATTTTCAGGACTTGTCTTCGCACATCTTTCTTACGTGTGAGGATTTTTACGTAAGGGTCTAAATTCTGTAAAAGTCCTGATAACGTCGTGGTTTTTATTAGTTGACGATTTTTTTGGCATCATTTATGCATGAATGTTAAAGTCCTTCATGTTGTCGTCAGAATTAGATGGCGCCGCGTCTTTTCAGATTGTTTAGACAACTTTTTGATTGAGTTGATCTTGGCAACAAACACCAACGGTTATGATAACATTGACAACATTTATGCAAATCAATCACTAAATTTTGTTTTTTAATAAATTTCTCGACAAATTATAGTGCTGGCAATTTATTAGTAGTCAAAAAGATTAAATGTAAAACTTATAATGATTTTGAACTAATGACATCGAGACTGATAAGTTTGAATTATAAAGAAGGGGTTTTTTTTATTAGATTTATATACAGAATTATTCCAAGGATTCTGGACCTGAATAAGAACCGACTCCGCATAAACTTGATAACGGCGCCGTTTGAATGCTTTATAGTTTGATGAACAATGTTTTTTCTTATCTTTTCTTACCTCAGAAAATTCAGAGCTCACCATTCCCACCACCACCAGCTCACCAGAGCTCACCAGCCGAAAATTTAAGTTCAAACAAAATTATTACTACTCAGTGATATTTATGTGACTTTTTATCAGTTAAAAAGGATTGGGGTCCTTTTCATTTTTCAACGGACTAATTACATTCTTTATACAGAATTTTGCACTATTTTCTCACACAATTTTACGTTGTTAGATTATATCGAAGGCCTTTTTTTTGAAAAAGTGTAAAGGTGTGAGATGTAGCGATTTTGATTCCTCCCTAGTATTTTTTGTTTTTCCAAGAAGTTTGTTGTCTCATTAGGTACGTAACAAATTGCATGGAGTCGTTGTAAGTAAACATTGATTATGTTGAAATTTTCAAATTGAAGCCCTATATTTTTGGAACATATTCCTGTAGTGATAAATCTTCGGAATTTATTGAAGATGATAACCATACTGCATTAACCATATTCTTTTTCATAGAAACAAGAAGCAAACAACCCCTGAGCTCAATAAACAAATTAAACATTGATCCGATTCGGGATTCGTGAATCATTTGAGGATTTTTCGTATCTCATGTGTTGGAGGTTTGCTAGTTAACGAATTCATGGAGCCAAAAACACCCTTAATCACAACAGATGATTTTTTCACAACACAGAATCAGCTTTTAACCGCTCGTATGCTAATGCTTCGCAAAAGTTCAATGGAAACTATCGTCGTTGTAGCACTACAGCCCATTTCGGGCCTTGGCTTCCCGCAGGTGTCGCCTCCAGTTGTCACGGTCCATCGACCGCGTCCTCCAATTTCGGAATCCGAGTAGCGTGCTGCTATCTTCGTCTACAGAGTCGGACCAGCGCTTTCTTGGCTTTCCCACTGGCCTGCGTCCCTCAGTTTTTCCGACAAATACCTTTCTAGGTATCCGACCTTCATTCATTCGCTGCACATGGCCAGCCCATTGCAGCTTCCGCAGTTTTATCACAGTGGAGACTTCTGGCTCGTCGAAAAGTTCGTACAACTCATGGTTGTACCTAATTCGCCATTGTCCTCCTTCCTGTGTTGCTCCCACGATTCGTCTTAGGACCCTCCTTTCGAAAGCGTTTAGTATGTTTGCGGAAGCTTGAATGAGGGTCCATGTCTCACATCCGTAGCACAACACAGGTCTTATCACAGATTTGTATACTTGCAGCTTTGTTTTCCTATGTATGAAGCTGGCCTTCAGAATACCCAAAACTGAGTAGAACGCTTTATAAGCGAGCTGAATTCTATGCTTTATTTCCGCCGTTTCATTACCATCCTTCACTAGCTTGGAGCCAAGATATGTAAATTCGTCCACATTTTCCAGGTTGAATTCGTTGATTGTTATGTTTTGCCGGTTGGGGGTGTTTCTCCTGGTTTGTATCATAACTTTTGTTTTGGACTCGTTGATTTGCAGCCCCACCTGCTTCGCTTCTTGGTCTAGTTTGAGCAGGAGTTCCTTGGCAGATGAAAAGGATCTTGACAGGATATTGATGTCATCCGCATAGGCTACAAGTTGGCTCGATTTGTATAGTAGTGTTCCTTTCGTATCCACAGGTAGTTTCCGTACGACGTATTCTAGAGCTAGGTTGAATAGCAGTGGAGCCAGTCCATCGCCCTGCTTCAATCCTACCTTTGTCTCAAAGGCATTAGTCAGCTGTTTATTGATTCTGACTTGTGCTGTTGTTGATGCCATTGTCATTCTTGTCAGGCGGACTAGCTTCGCTGGGATTCCAAGCTGAAGCATTATTTGGTACAGTACTTCTCGATCAATACTGTCGTGTGCTTGCTTAAAGTCCACGAAAATTTGGTGGGCGTCGATGTTAAATTCCCAGCACTTTTCAAGGATCTGCCTAACTGTAAACAGTTGGTCAGTAGTTGATCGTCCGGCTCTAAAACCACCTTGATACTCCCCAATTATTTTTTCAGCATATGGTGTTAATCTACCTTCAAGTATTTTTGTGAGGATTTTGTAAGATGTACAGAGTGGTGATATGCCTCTGTAATTTTCGCACTGTAGTTTGTCTCCTTTTTTGTGGATAGGGATTGGGATTGATGGATTGGCACCACTCTTGCGGCATCTGCTCTTGATCCCAGACGTGTTCGATCATCTTGTGGATGATTTTCTGTGCCGCAACACCGCCGTTCTTTATCAGTTCTGCTGGAATTTCATCAATGCCCAGCGCTTTACTGGTTTTCTGGCTTTTGATGGCATACTTGACCTCTTCCAGAGTTGGAGGGGCCAAAGGAGACGGTTCGAAGATGTTTGACGACTCTGCTGTTCTTGAGCCGTGTGTAGGATTAAGGAGCTCCATGAAATAGGCAGCCCATCTTTCTTTAATACTATCGTCGTCAGCAATGATGTTATCGCTTTCGTCTTAAGCTTTTCACTACTTTGTAGGCGTTTCTCGATCTATTGCTCGCCAAATTTGCATCTATTGACCTTAATTGGTCATCAAAATATTTTCTTTTCTTATTTCTAATAATCTTATTGGCTACTCGTCGGAGGTTCTCGTAAGTTTCCCTCTTCGTCCTGGTATTTCTATTAACATATTCTTTATACGCCTGGTTTTTCTTTTCTAACGCATTCTGGCATTCATCATCAAACCAGTCATTTCTTCTGTGCCGAGCTATATACCCAATCGACCGTTCTGCTGTGCTTTTAATTGCTCCTTTCACCTCCATCCATAGCTCGTTACTTGTCTTTTCAGACATATATTGGAGGATAGGAGCTAGTTTGTTTTCGAGGGAGTCATGAAAATCTTTAGCAATTGACTCCGTTTGTAGCTTTTCGATGTCAAACTTTTGTATTGGACTGGTTTTCGTATTAAATGCCTTTGACAGGCGACATCGAAACGTTGATTTGACCAGGTAGTGGTCCGAGTCACAGTTTGCTCCACGGAATGTTCGGACGTCCAGTATGCTAGATGCCCACCTCTGTTGAACGAGCACATGGTCGATTTGGTTGAAGGTGTTGCCATCTGGAGATGCCCAAGTTATTTTATGAATGCGTCGGTGTGGGAAGTACGTTGAACTAATAATCATATTTCTGCTACAAGCAAAGTCAATCAGGCGCTGGCCGTTGTCGTTACTGCTATTGTGAAGGCTGTGGCCTCCTGTAGTTCCCCGATGGATATGTTCATTGCCAATTTTTGCATTGAGATCACCTAGGATTATTTTGATGTCGTTTGTGGGCAATGAGTCAAAGAGGCGTTCTAGGTGATTGTAGAAGGCGTCCTTCACTTCCTCGTCCTTATCTTTTGTCGGGGCGTGGACATTAATCAGCCATATCTTGAAAAATTTAGTTTTGATGCGGATCGCACACATTCTCTCGTTTATTGCTTTGAAGTCGATAACGTGTGACTTGAATTCCCTATCCACAATAAATGCTACTCCGAATTCTCGGCTTCCTCCAGGCTTCCCACTTTTAAATAGTGTGTGCGATCTCATGTCCTGTATCTCAGTACCAATCCATTTCGTTTCCTAGATTGCCAGCACATTTAGTTTGTATTCACTGGCCTGTTGTAATAATACTTTAACAGCGCCAGGTTTGTTGAGTGATCTGACATTCCAGGATCCAATTGCGTAGTCCTTATTTCGTTTGCGGGGTCATTTCCGTTGTTCCAATCCAATCCGAGGCTCCCTTACAGGTTCCAAAACAATATTCGATTTTACAGGGACCGGTTGTTAGCCCATCGCCCAACCTTCGTTCCGAAGGCGTGGTTATCATATTCCTGTTATCACGCGCAGGAAGTCGCGCTCACCCTCTTGCATCAGTCTTCATAAGAAGTCCAGCGGCCACCAACGTGGAGGTTGCAAGTAGGATTCGGTAGCAGGGATGTTGGAGTTGCCCATTTCAGTTTCGGTTTTAGTGCATCCCATGGGGAACCAGTAAACCCAGTTCAGCGCCGATATTACCGCTACCATTGACCACCCAATGGAAACTATGGTATGCAGGTTCGAGTTGTTGGGTCGGTTGAACCTGGTAGGAGATCATATGAAGATCTTTAGGCAAAAATCTCAAGCTTGTCATTTGAAAAACCCGGAGTTTCAACGAGCAACCTGAAAAAGAGAGATTAGGATTGACCGTCAGACTCTCTCTTATCGTTTTGGTATTTCTCGCTGCATGAGTGGGGTGACTGCGCCCATTGGACTCATCTGCAGCTCGATTAAGCTTTCAAATTTATCAGTGGTAAGGTAAATAGAGCATCCAATAGACGTGGACCCTCGGTGGTGGCTAAACTCATTGCAGTGATAAATTCTAATAATGTCAGCACATTGTTATAGCCTCAACCATTTCATGATTGATTGCCATTGAATCTTGTGCAGCAGTCCAGGTTTCATCTTGATTTTTTCATCAGTCTTATTAGCTGAAATTTCAGTAGCTGAGAAGTTAAAGTCTCACTCTGTGGTTGGTCAATCCTGTTGTATCAGAAAATGGTTTTGTCATATGATTCTATATCATATGTCAAACCAACATTCTGATATTTATGTTGCGTTTGAGCACTTCATCACATCTTTTTCATTATAATTTCTATATAAATTCATTGGGTGAACCTCTGAAACCAAGCACAATCAATTCCTGGGAAAGAGTAGTGAAGACATATAGTGGAATCGTCAACAGGGCTCAAACTCCGAACATGTTTTCTAAAGGAAAACATACGCCGACCTTGGTAAGGAAAGCTCAAATTTTCTTCTAGATTGATGGAATCGGTCTCAGAAGGTCTTAAATTATTTTGGGTTGAATCAGGTAATAGAGTTAGAACATGTGTTGACCACGTTACTAATGCTTAACACGCGGTCGTACCTCTAGATGGGGTGAAAGCGGATGACTATTTTTCCGTCTCCTCTTTTGGGTCTCTCTTTTTTATCTTCGGTTTCCTTCACTTGGTCGGCAAAAGTTCATTTGTGGACACGCTGGTGACAAAATGAGGTACACAGAGTATACCTCAGTAGTGGGACAAGTGGTTATAATAAGGGGGTACGAAAGATTTATTCTCAGTGAGAATATTTAGGGGATGACCATAAAGAAATTAAAAAATGCAAGGTACAAGGCATCGGAAGAATCCAGATGAACACAAATAGAAGCAGAAACACACTAATTTGCAAGAGGATCTTCTGATAAAGAACCATACACGTAAGAAATACGGAAGTAGTAAACTATGGCTGAGCACTGCCAAATTTTTACCCCTAAGAATATTGATAGCAATTTCTATTATCTGTGATACATTTTTCTTTCAATATTTTCATATATTGGTGTGTTTAATTTCAAAATGTACAAGGAGAGATTATTGACACTGGTCGTTATGATAATCGCGTTTTAGTTGAGGAAAAAAAATTTAATAAATCTTTGAGGTCAGAGAAGCATTCGCTACAGGTTGGGTAGTGGAAGTTACGAGCTCTTGTTGAGTGTTTTAGCCCAGGTGAAAACAAACTCACTTGGCAGTCTATTTGGGATCAGAGTCAGAAGAAGTGGCGTACACTCCTTTCCACGATGGGCCAACTGGAACTGGAAATCACAAGAGTGGTACCACTTGGAAAGTATGCTTACATATGGCCACCTTAAAAAATTATGCCATACGTAGTCAAAATTTGCCTATTCTATAGCAAACAGCGGATCGCGTAGTACAATTATAATGTCTGGAAACTGAATCTACTGCTATATGATTTTTTAAATCAATTATACTTGTATGAAACACAATAAGTAAACAGTATTTTTAAAAATTTTCGTTATAATATAAAAACATTATGTGTTAAAAAAACGATATACAATTCTATTCTTTCTTGCCCTCCCATCTATAACCTTACGCTTACTTCCTAGTCGGTTGTCATCAGCTAAGAGCACGTGCAAAGCAACTAAGAAAAAGCAATTATTAAGTGAGAGTGGTTTTAGGGGCTTTCCACTCCACAAATAATTACGTCAAGTTTCTTATCATAAACAAATATGAAGGTACCTTATGTGTTACGATTAAATACCGAAAAATTTTCAAAATAAAGAAAGTGTAGTACTAAGATATTTACTAACATTAAGGAAATCATGTAAATGTAAAGTAACTTTTTCTGCCACTGTAAAAATCGACTTTATTCCAAAATCAAAAAAGGGGCACGTAGTGGGGTGATGTTAATAAAAATGTTTTAGTTAAAAATTTAGATTTAATTTCATTTCGTTCATTATATTTGCTCCTTGCAGAGGATCATGGCCTATAAAGGCATATCCGGGTAGATCACCAACATGCTCAACCTTAAAAAAGAATCACAATGATTTCTTGCCTTTGCTGTCGGGGATTCGGCAACAACATCAACCTTACCCTCCTCAATCTTATTTTAGCATGTTGCTAACATATCATCTCAACAGTCATTCTTCTGATAACAGAATTTCAAGGATGTAAGCATAAAGTTCATTTTTTGGCTAAACAAAATGTTTATCAGATTATTTGTAGTCCATGTCTAAAAGGTTGAAACTCTAGCTCGCCAAATACTTCGTACTATCATATCTGTCAAGTTTTCCAACCCCCAAAATTTTAACGCCTTTAAACTTAATCGGAGGAAGTTTTTGTTGCGTAAAACATGAAGGTTAATGGCTAATCAAAAATATAAATTATAAATATAAATAAAAATATAAACATGGTCTTTGATGCCAGAAACACGATAGAAATTTTATTTTAGGATAATGAAGTGAAACTTTTTGTAAGATAAATGTCTAAGGTTTAAACAAGATAATTCACCCACTTGTACTTTAAACGACATTACACTGAAGAAGGGACTATCTATATCGGTCTCGAGACAGCTGTCTGTTCCAAAACGAAAACCTCAAGCTAAAACTGGAAATTAATAAGAATTTTTCTAATTTTTTGGAAGGTTGCAAACACCAGAATGATTGAATTGGAAATAAATATGTGTTTAAAAGTACATTTCTTCCCCATCCAAGCAAATTCCTTAGGTTTTGAACAATTTTATTGATATTATGACAATTTATTATGGTAAACAAACTTTTTGTTTATGTTTTAAAATTTGTTTTATAATTTACTATCAGTTTGATTCTTGGAAACATGTTTTTCAATTTTGTGGTTCTTTTCAGAAAAACATTCTTCACGGAATTCTCTCATGCATTGAATAATTCATTGACCTGCCACCACGAAACATTCTATCATAATCATTCACACTTTTCACTGGTCATTATTGCAGCACTTCCCGAAAGTTAATGTCCTTTTATCAATTACTTGATAATGCCCACAGAAAACTAGTTTTTGACAAAAAAAAGAGGGCAATATGTCAAATCTAATATCAATTTGTTAAATGGCATTTTAGATAATTTTTTTGTCTCACAGGTTAGCGAAAAAATTCAGATTTTCTGCAGTAGTTTAAGTCTTACTAATAGATCAAGGCAAAGTTTAACTTTTTTTGTCATTTAATATATTAATCAGTATTTACAATCAAATTATTACTAAGCATGCCAACGTTTCATTGAACCTAAAAAGGAGGCCTTAGGATTGAATTGTTATCGCCAGGGAGTATTATTCGTTGCTTATTCAACGAGACATGCATGCAATGTCTTTAAAATGGTCTGGACAGAAGCCTAATACAGAATGTCTATTGGAAAATTTTACGCGAAATTTTTTTCTTAGAATTCGAAATCACTTATCGTTTAATTATAAAAATCAGTTGTCACGCTACCAGTCAAAAATGTTACTGCGTAGATTCACGTGGTAGTAGTACAATCAATTGCGATAATTAGTGCTCAAATTAATTAGTTAAAAACTAATATTATGGCTAATTGCGATAATCTTTGCATGCATTGCATTCATCTGGCTCGAGTTGATAAAAAATTCCTCTGTAACATATTTGCAGCTAATTTAATCAATTTTTACAAAAGGTCTCTCGTATGTGATATCATTATGAACTTAAAAATATTATAAAAAGCACTGGACAATTCCTTCTTACAATATAATACAAGTTTTACCTATGCTAGTTGCATAACTAAGTTTAAGCTAATGGTTAAATAAAAGGTGGTCATTGTTCAGCTTACAAACTAAATGGGTAAAACTATTTTTCGAAACGAAAATAAATGTTTCAAATATTTAAATTACAATAAAATTCGCATAAATGTGATAATACAGTGTGCAAAAATTAAATTTTGTTCTTTGGAGTCGAAACAATGTGATGAATTTAACCTAGTTTGTAATATAAGCAAAAGCGTAAATATTTTAAGGGATGTTATCAACTCTAATCGAGGAGCCAATACTTCATTTCTAATTTGCTGAACGCAGTGTTTAAGATTTTTTGAAGAAGGCGGGCAATACTTTGCGATGCCGTTGGTCGCATTTCTTGTACAAGTTCCTTAGCGTTGGTGTTGAGGAAGTTATTGATTGCTTCACCTGTGGGGTGAGAATCCATATGAGGTTTGAACTTAAACAAAATTTTCAGCTCAAGTGACCACTTCCGAGTACTTTACCTAAAATGTTTTGTGTATTCAATTTGTCTTCAACCTTGAACCTGGCGTTTTTCATAGTGAAATCAATCCCCAATTTGTTAATTTGTAAAAAGGTTTTGTCGCCAAGAGTCTTCTCCTGGCCATAAAGTTTGGCAATAGCGCTTACGTTTGCTAAAATTAAAATTTGTTAGAAATGGTCTGATCAAGCGCTTTACTTATATATTTCAAAATTAATACAGAATTCAGCCCAAAAGTTTCCATGCGATCGAACCGGCAAAAGGAGTACATTTCCAGCAACATCATATTTTCCTGTGACTTCGACTCGTGGGATTCCCAAACTCATATCAATTCGAAGATTCTGAAATGGAAAAGTTCATGAAGGATAAGTTTATTTGTGTAGTCTCAATGTATTTCAAACAAATATTCAGCTAGGAGTGTTATTTATGGAAAACTGAGATATTTGGCTATTGCAACTTTCAAAAAAGGAAAACATCTTAAATTATTTCAAATTTTATGAAAGTTCAAGTGAAACATCATATGAAATGTGAGATAAGGGATTTTTTTTAAATAAATGATAATGAGAACAGCAATCAGACATGCAGATAATGTTGGTCGAAACGTAAATGTCTGCCTTTTATGACTCCAATAGAAGAACTTACTCAAAGACAAAAGAAACTTACAATTGGAAGGATTTGGGATGGCGTGAAACACACTATCGGTGATTCAAAAAGGTTTGTGTTGGTAAACTTAGATGCCACATCTCGCATGGGCTTTGTATCGTCAGCCAGAACCAGTTGTCCTTACATTTAAGTCTTTCGCCGCCTGACTACCACTGTTGTTTTTTTCCTTCGAAATTCCTTGCATGTAATAATCAAAAGTAGTAGTAAATAAGCACCTTAGTTAATTTATTTGTTAGTTACATAGACAATTTATTTAGCCAATTAAGATAAATCCTTCTATGAACGCAAAATTATGGAAATCACTAAAAAAATTCAACAAGTCAATTTAAAACTTGAAGACTATGAAAAATCTAGTGGAAAGTCACCAAATATGGAATAGTATCCCTAAAATGGAATATCGCTATTTCCCGGAAACGAATACTTCTAGTTGGAAAAGACAGTGATCTTCTGTCTATTTCCATCATAACACTCGCGTACACGTTTCGACTTGTCAGTCGGGTGAACGTTGTGGCCGCGGTGAGAGTGTTTTGTTTGAGCGCTGTGAGAAAAGTTTGTAAGGTATGTAAAAACCATAGCGTAACAACAAACAGCGCTAACACTCCGAACAAACGACCGATCTAACGGTATTCAAAAAATTCTGCAGAGTTGCATTGGTGTTCATAAAAATGTTTGTTTTTCTCTATTTTGTCTATCTATTTACATTTGGCTTGTAAACAAAACGAGCAAAAAATAAAAAAATTTACCAACACGAATACAATTCTGCAAAATCCGTTAGATTGGTCGATGGCCGGAGTGTTATCGCTGTTTGTGGTTACGCTATTGTAAAAACTAAGTATTTCTCTCAAAACGTGCAATGATCACATGTTCATTTGATTGTTTTAGAGGTTTTTTTCTTGTCTAATTGCGTTTAGTCACAAATCTGATATATGTTTTGATCATTTTAAAATCAGCGAATATGAACAGTGCGTGGGGTCTAAATTTAGACTATTCCAAATTCGGATACCAAAATATCACCTGGCTAGATTTCAAATTTAATATTTTGGCTTTAGAATGGCGTCTTCGAGTTCAAAAGGAAAACCAAAAGAATAGAAGACAGATCACATGGCAGAAGCTATACCAATGGTTATAGAGAAAAAAATGATTTATTTTAAAGCAGCGAAAATTGTGTCAGAAAAATAAGCTATCTCCAGAGGATACTGCAATCACGTAAATAGGAAAAAAAATTTATTTTAGATGATCAGCTCGAAAATCTGCTAGTAGAATATATTTTAAAGATTGAGAGCAAGTTTCATGGTTGGCGAAGAATGATGTTCGTAGATCGGCGTATATACTGGTCAAACGCAATCATTTGGAGAATCCGTTTGGCGAGTTCGTGTGGCTACAGCTATTTTTAAACCGTCATTAGCAAAAACTTTCGGCGAGAGGACCCACTGGCACGTCTTTTGCAAGAGCTTTTGGTTCCAGTAAAGAAAAACTAGACGTTTTTTTTTATCTTCTTGAAGAAGTCTACACTTTGGAAATTATACTCCTAATAACGAACAGCTAATGAGAGGCAGTCCTCCAGGTGCCTTGGGCGTTGTACATCCATCAGGATAGATCAAAATGCAAATATATACAGATTTGCTGAAGCATTTTATCAAACACACCAACCCGGCACCAGAATCAAAAGCTTTATTGATCTTAAATTGACATTATTCTTACACTCGAAACATCGACGTTATTGATATTGCAAAGAAGAACAATGTTCAAATTGTTTCCATACCTCCACACACAACCCACAAACTTCAACCCTTAGAGATAAAATTTTAGATAAAATTTTTATGGGGCCGCTATAAACCTATTATAGTGAAGAAATACGAATGTGGATAAGAAACAATAAAAGGCCACTAAGTCCTTATGGCATTGTTGAACTATTTGGTGTATCTTACTTGACAGTGCAAAGAGGGGAAATTGCAACGCATGGCTTTTGCGTCACAAGTCTTTGGCCATTGAATAAAAACATATTCAGCGAGATCACCTTCGTTGCTGCCCAACAAGATGCAGTTAAGAAGGGGTCCACAATCAATGTAACTCCAACAAAATTAAGCTCCCAGTCGAGATAATCATCAACAAAAGATGCAAGACAACCTGATAATAGTTTGTTTTAACTGAAACTTCTTTCACACCAAAATAAGACACAGAATTTGATCGAGAAGTACCATCTTCAAAGCTTGCTCGCAGTACTCTAAATCTGGTGTTGCCCTATGACATCAACCAAGTGCAAGTTCAAAAAAGAAAAATTTCTAATAGAGGAAGAAAAGCAACTTTTGCGGAAACATCTTCCCCATATAAAAATCAACTCATTGACAGAAAATAAATAGAAAAAAGAATTATTAAAGCCAAAATAAATTATTAAAGCCAAAAAATACGAAACAGGAAGAAAAGAAAACTAAAGGAAAACAGCAAAAACAGAAAATCAAGTCTCAAAATAGTCCCAACGACGATTCAGACGATGAAGAAGAAATACATTTTGACACAGACAGTGAGCCTATTGCCGTCATAGAACTGGAAGCTCCTGATTCAGAAGATGCAGAGTGCATGTTCTGCAACAGCCTGTTTTCTCAAGATACTCGAGGACAGACATGGATCAAATGCATGGTGATTGCGCAGGCGCAGAGTTCAATATATGGATATGTAATTTGGCAAGTAACTTAAGTACCCTAAGTAAAATTGACCAAAGTTCTTGTCAATCTCATAAAAGTAAAGGTTTATTATTCATAGTTTTATAGTAGTCCATATTTCGGTACCTATTCCATAATTAGGTGCGTTTATGTTGATTTTGTTTTTGAGAAAATTTTATATTTTACATTAATAAATGTAAAACAAAACTGTCAACAAGTTAAGCGTAACTGTATGACTGTGAATAAATAAGAATAAACGTTTTTGGTTCACAAAATTTTTTTGGACCATAAAAACAAAATGATATTTCATATTTGTTACTTTCCTCTCCAAAACAGTCTTCATATCCTTTTCTCCTACTTCTACTTGTGTTTAGTTCTCAATCATCAATTTCGTGATTGTCATCAAGATTCAACAAAGCATCATGGGACTTGGACTTTAAGATGTTTCGGCTCCTTCGTACAGGACACCTTGTCTTCGTCAATTATATCCGCGCAGTGCTTGCAAAGTTTAGTTGTTCAACTGGTCTTCGTTCTTCAGTCGTTCTTCGCATCAAATATTTTGTTTAGTATAAAAAACGTGAGCGTAGTTACGACAGAATTTACTACAGCTTTATTACTTGTAAGTCTCCTGATTTTTCAAATATTTTGTAGAAATCATTGTAGCATCTTATTTCCTTGTGCTTTGCTCCGATGACTCCAGGCAAATCTTTTCTTTTGAAGGCGTTTAAATGCTTGCGTAACGATTCATGCACCTAATTAGGTCTTAATATAGATTAGTTCATGTGGAAACTCCTTGTTTTGTATGCAGCTGGATTCACCAGGATCGAATGAAACACCTTATCCGCACTTTAGATTTAGCAAATTATTACAAATTCTTTTTCCGGAATTTACTCTTCAGAAAAACTTTGTTTGGCCTCTATTTAGGATATTGTAGGAGTGCGAATGGCTTTTAAATAAATTTGCTGATATTATAGATCATAAAGGACAGACAAATTTCAGTCTCTAACTTAGTGTCGGCCATATCTTTAATCAATTCGGTCATATGCGTCCCCATGAAACTCGCCGGCATATATGATGGGAATTTTCATGATTAAAATTCAATTCATGTCACCAGTCACCAGGTCCACCAGTCAGCAGGCTTTATTAAACATTTTATGAGTCATAATCGACGAAAAACGTGTAATAAGGTCCTGTATGAACTACTTTTCTCCACGTTGAAGGAGAGGAGTTTGTGCAAATGAGTAGCTTTATCCCTGTGATGCATTGTGCAACCGACATTCTATCGTTCAAAATTATTTTTCATCCTTTATGTTGAAATCTTCAGAATTATTATTATTATTTCCTTGACAAATAATAATAACAAAAATTGGAAAAAAGCATAGACCCGTAGTGGCCGTGGCCCACATATGTTTTTATTGTTTACAGATGGTCCATTCAATCGTCCTATAGAAACTAAGAAGGTCTCGTAGCTTTGGGGTCGTCATATTAGTTATATTACTTCAGTACTCCTCCAGTATGTGAGACATTTGTTAGCCAGGCTCAAAGAGAAAGCCGACGGCTTAGAGAGAGATGTGGTGTATTTCTTTTTTCCACGCCTTAAGCTCGGCAGGTTTCATCTATTTGGATTCACTACTTCTCCAATTGCATCGATGGTGGAGCGGCCTGCTCTGAAGTCATACTGGCGTGGAGATAGATCCCCGGCAATACGAATCACGTCAGCGAGTCTTCCCCTGATAAGTTTTTCAAAAACTTTTCCGACCGTGTCAAGCATACATAGTGGGCGGTATGCAGCTGGCGACTCGGGATCCCCTTTTCTCTTCGTAATGAGCACAAGTCTCGCCACCTTTCAGCACTCTGGGAACAGCTCTTCGCGCAGGTTGAACATGCAGAGGTCAGGTCAGGGGAAAAGTGGAAGACCATTTGTAGCACCTCTGCTGGAATTCCATCTGGTCCTGGAGCCTTTCTGGCCTTCATAGACAAGACTGCTTTCTCCAATTCCATCTTCGTGAAAAATCGAATTTCCATTGGTGTTTCATAGTGAACGGCTTCAACGATAGCGGGATGGATGGGGAAGAGAGCCCGCACGATTTCGTTTATCTTTTCTGCCTCGTATGAGTGACCACCAGTATACTGGAGGCTTGCTGTGCCGGGGTCTTCGTAGGGGCATTGAAGACCTGCAGGCGGATGTAATGATTCTCTTGCCGCGGGTTCTCCGTCCTTTAGCGTTGCTTCCGACAGCGGTGATCGTACCATAAGCACTTCAACAAACTTCTCAATATCCGCTTTCTCAGTATTCCACCGGAGCGCATAGGAACAAGCGCGTGGTCCTCGGGAAGCATCGTGATAGATCTCCAGAGATATGTACTAATGTGCCATCTTGGACGTGTCGTTTTTCTCGGGTATTATGTGCTGGTATCGTGCTTCTTTGTCCGTTGCTGTCGTGTGATTTTTAATTTTCACAAAACAAGGCCCAAGGATTTTATTCAGTGACAGTGAATAGAGTGCTCACTATTCAAATTTCATTTATTTGTTGGAATGTCAACAACATTCAAATAAATTTAAGAATATTTTTTTATTTCTCATTATAAGATTGAGTCATTAGTATCTTAAGAGCTCAAAATTGCTGTTTTGAAGCCGCTATGGTCTCGTGATCTTTCTTTTACAAGGTCTTCCTATTACTCATTTTCGTACTTTAGACATTTATTTTACAAAGACTTTCCCTTAATTATCTTAGAGTATTTCTCATATCGTGTTTTCGGGAATATCACCCTGCAGACCATAATATAACACTCTAATTGAGGCCATTTATATTTGGCTATAGTGTCCATTTTTTACGCATTCCCAATGTGGTGTCGCGGTTTCTTTAGTCAATTTCACTCCCTTGTTTTCACAATCAAAATATTTTCATATCCGTCCAGTTTTCAAATATAAAATCAAGAGGAAAATATTTACCTGAATATCATTTCGAACCTCGCGAACGGTATAGTTGCTAGCACCTGATGCGGCTATACTTGAAAATCGTGCTTTAATCCTTACTGCTCCAGCGTTATTGTCCATTATCAGCTCATCGATTTCCAAAGGCTCCAAAGACGGTACACCGAGCTCTGGCAAGCCATTCGGCAAATATGTTTTCAGAAAGTTGAATGAATTTTTTATGCACGAATTCAAATTAGGATCGGATCGACTGCAAGGCTGCACATATTCCGCTAAAAGTAGACAAAATAAATGAAAAAAATTAAATTGTATTTAGAACCACAGCAAGAAAATGTCAGTAAATTTGGTAGGAAATGGGAATAAATATTGAAACGTTTACTAAGGACACGAGGAAAAATTTGGTTATTCATTCTTATTTTAATTAATGAGTAAATTGGTTCAACTACTTAGCTTAAAGTTAAACTTGATTTAGAGTAACGTCTTCTACCATCTTTACCCTTACCATAAAAATAATCCCACAAATTTTAAATCAAAATCTGACCAATTGATCTAGAAATTGATAATCCACCATTAAGTGTGAAATTACCTCAATTTGATATTGTTTCTTTCAACTTGCAAAAACGGTTATGACGCAGTGTCTGCATTCATCAATCATTTCAAAAAAACATGGGATTTCGTCAATAAATATCTCGCTGAAAGTTATGAGTTATTATTTTAAAAAATGGACAGCTCGCTACATCTTGAAAAACGCTAACAAGAATACCATCAAGCGATAAGGTCATCGTGAATAAGATGGCTCCATACTTGATTTTAACATGGAACACTAAGTGCAAATTAAGAAACTCTGTTATGAAATCCAATGAATTGCTTTCATGAAATGCTGAGCGCATTCATTGGCAAGAATATTTTTTTATAATTAAATTTGTACATAAACAAATCATTATTAGTTCATCGTTCGTATAATTTTCAATGCCACTGATGAGTAGCATTTAAAATTTGCAAACAGCGTAGAGCAAAGTTGGGTAGGGCGTCAAAATCAAGGAAGTATTTTATTTTTAGCTTTCAAAATCACCTCAGCGATGGAACACATTGATGAATTATTTTTTAAGTCAACCATTCCACAAAGTATTTATACGGAATCTTTCCCGGATACAGATTACTTCGACATTTTTATGGTTTATAATAATGCAGTGCATGATGTCATTGTATATCACAGTATAACAGTTGACGGAGAAAATCTTTCATGGTGGGTTTATTTTGTATAGGGTATGAGCCTTATCAACAAGTTGAAGTTCAATATACGATCACCTCTTACTACGATGAACCCTAATGATCTACATAGGAAGCCTCTGTGATTCAGACCGGTGAACTTATTCATGCCTGGACATGGTCTTACTTTCCTTTGAGGAAAAATAGCCGTCAAAATCCGAGGCAAAAGGTCCCATTTACTCTCGCAAATTTGGATTGGAAAACATGGGAATTCCTCTTTTTTTCTATTCAATCGTTTCAACTGGAGAAAGTCATTTCATTTCAGTTGAAGCAAAGAAGCCCATTTAGTGGAAAGTGACTGGATTCATCAGAACTATGGACTAGAAGAAGCCCCGTGAAAAAGTAAGGTAATCGTGCCACACGGTGTAAATCCTTTCCTAGCTGATATGCAGCGTGTGCTATGTCAGAGGCTGAAAGAATTGCTGTGTACAATCCAAATGTATTCAGGAAAATAGTATTTGACACATCCTGTTGCCCATCGTTATCGTCTGATCATCATCTATGATGCGACAGCCCGAGATGAGCCTTTGCTTCGAAAATTAAGCTCGTCCAGTCGTCACAACCTCCTCCATTTGGTCAATCCCAAGGAACAACAGCTGTCAGTTTTGATCATGTCTTCCCATCGGTCTTTCTGCTGAACGTCTGCCTTACGCTCTACCCATCAATGTCTTTTTGGGCTGTCTTTTGGCTGTCAAAATTTACAACGATGTCTGTTAAGCCTCGATGCCTTGATGCTATATATTTATTAAGGCTTATCAGGCAGGAATACGTGATTTCTAATATGAGTGGTAAATCTGTATGGCGTTGGGTAGAAATAGAATTATGGTTGGAACTTAGTCCATAAAACTGAAAAAAACTCGTTGACACTGCACTAATAACAAAAAAGACTCTGAAATATAGAAACTACAGAAACATCTGCCTTTTCAAACCACCAGTAGATTACCTTTGAATTTTACTTTGTTGGCGATGCTAGTTGACAAAGGACAGATGGCGCAAAAACATTGGTAAGAAAGTGCATTAAATAATCGCTAGCTGAATGCTTTAGGTGTGTCTAACCCTGCCATCGAATGTCAGAGAGGAATCTGGTGGAGCGAAAATCAAGAAGAGTCTAAGATAGTACAATAAGGTTGGTTAGGTTAGTCAATCCGGCCTGCATTGTGAACTGATATGTCGCGATGAAATCTACATATCAGCTGCAAGAAGACAGTAACAAACCACATAGTTTTTTTCTTTTTAGTAGCAATATTTAAAGAGCACATAGTAATACGTTGCTTCAAACTGGTAAAAGATCATAGTCAAGGAACAGCAAGAAACTTCGATACTTCCTACTTCAGCAACTTCATCAAATTGAGTGAAAAATAGACGAGAAGATTGAAGAACAATTATCAAGAATCGAAGATAAATCGTACTATATCATAACTAACCACCGACGACGTATAACCGGTAATATTAATGAAACCATATATGACAGTAATACAGATCTTGATAAACACACACAGAGCCACTCTGTCAATGAAATATTTCATATTTGAACAAGATAAATTCTGGTATTGTGTTAATTCCAAAGGAAAAAACTCAATAAAGCTACGGCCAGTAAGTCTATCAGCCTAACACGGTTTCTGAAAACTCGGGAGTGTCTTGGGTTTCTTCAACTCATCCAGCTTAACCTTTGAGGGCATCCAAATTAAACGTCACAACACGAAGTAAAGAAAATGATAGCGAGGCAGAATTAAAGAGCTTGTCAACAATGAAAACATCCTGAAGGTCTTTATCGACTTAGAAGAAGTCTTCTATAATGAAAAAACGATAAGTTTAGCAGCAGTACCACGAAGATAGGGCAATCGATCAATTTGCAAAGAAGTGAACCTTGCATTTACTTTGAAAAAGAGAAATTAATGCCATTAACGGTGATATCAAAGAAATGGACAAATATGAGTATATAAGAGGATGGGACAGTATAACCACAATCATCGGTGCATATCATTTATATAATAGTCGAATACCTAAGCGAAAAGGGATCCAGAATATTTTCGTATTTGGATTACATGCTGATTCTAGTTGAGGTTCCCGGAAACCATGTCCGGCTTGACGCATGCTGGCATTATTCATGAAGGTGACAAGTACAAACGTCTGCAAAACGGGCGAAATTCATTGCAGCATGAACCAAAAATTGGCAAATTTCGCACTGTCCAGAATAGAAGCAAAGAAAAGAACAATATTAAATCTTAAGCATTTCTCCATGGGCACTTCAAACTCCCTGACTGAGACTATATTAGGTTTACCGGATAGTCCTTTCCGAAAGTCTAACTGTAAGTTTCAATCCATATGCACATGTTGGTTTTAAACATGTATGATTATCTCTCTTTATCATTGCATTCACATAAATGTACACTCCTACAAAAATGAAACAAAGAAGTCTCATGTCAATTTTAACCGGGAAGCGATCGTGAAAACATGGTTACCGATAAAGTTCCTATACGCCACTGTATTTTATACGAATTCCAAAAAGGAAGAAATGATACAGAAGTGTGTCGAAATTTAGTGAAAGTTTTTGGGGCAGATGCAGTTTGTGATTGAAAGTGTAGAAAATGGTTTGAAAAGTTTGAAATAAGTGATTTCGACCTTAAGGACAAGCAACGTTCAGAATGGCCATCTTTGATCGATAATGACATAACGTTTAGACTATGATAGAGAATGATCCGTTTTTGACAAGATCGGAGCAGAGAAGCTTAGTTCAACTTAACAAACCGTTTCCCATATTCGGTAGCTAGGATTGGTCTATCAATATTCTAGATGGGTGCCTCATCAGTGGGAAAAAGTGAGGAAAACTTGAATGATCGGATCATCATATGCATATCTCTGCTTACTTGGTACAAAATTGAACCTTTCGAGGACCGAATGCTAAATGGTGATGAAAAACGCATTACATAAGAAAACATTTGTCGAAAAGAGGATATTTTATGGCTGGACAGCCTGCCCCTCCACTTCTGAGTCGAGCTTGAACCTGAAGAAGATAATGTTGAGTGTTTGGTGGGACATACAACGACAAATACATTGCGAGCTTTTGAACCTAATTTAAATCTAAGTTTGGAGGGATACCGCAAACAAATGGATGATTTAAGTAAAGCATTAAGAGAAAAGAGGCTGGCGATACTGCTTTGGCGTTTCGTCAGAACATCACAGAACTAGGCTGTGGAATTCGGTCAAAGTCACCATACTCCCCAGATCTCGTACCATCCGATTATCTTTTGTTTCTCGCTTTGCAGAAGATTTTACTGGAAAAACAAATCCAAAACTAGTAGCGATGGTAACCAAGCACTAGTTGAGTTCTCCGCCTCGCAAAATAAATCATTTTTTAAAAATGGCATTCACAAGATGCCATCACGCTGTCAAAAAGGTTTTGGAAACGGTCGAAAGTATACTCTACAAAAAATATTAAATTCACGAAAATTATCTTATTTTCTTTCAATTCAAAAACGGACAGATCTTTTCGGTAGACGTTATATAAAAATACTGAGACCAATTACTGTACAAGGGACATGGGACAAGGGACAGAACAAATCGTTCGTAAGGAAATTAGAAACGTTCCAGCTTATGGCCTTATCTTATGGACCATGGCATCCTTAAGGCGTTTTTGAACAACCATTAATTCCTTCTCGTTATGATTTTGAAATATTCGCATACCGTTATTAAAACTACATTTGTACTGAAAAAAAGTATGGCAGCATACTTTTCGAGGATAGTTTTGTAGATTATGCATGTTCATTTCTACTAATCGAACTTCAAGTTGGTCTGTATAACACAAAGGTGCTGTTATACGTTTGGGTGTTAACTTAGTGTATGTTCGAATTATTATTTTATAATATTTTATGATTATTATTATTTGGGTCACCATTTTTCTGTTTTTAATTTTTTAAATTCGTATCAACTAAGCCTGTACACAACGGACATCATCACCGGAATATCTCCATTAACTCATCTCAAAAGACCTTCAAATTAACAAACATCAATCTGATGCAGCAATTATTCGGTGCTGTATAATCCTTTTTGCATCTTTTTCGTCGAACAACACTTAACCTCATTTGAAGTTTAATTAAAATTCTCAACGCTTCATTTTGTACCTGTTACATCATAATCTGCGCTACTACAATAATGAGGGTATGCTATGATGCATAAAAATTGTTTTTGCAAACAATTTAATATCGCATTTCAAAAAAACAATCTAAGGCATACTTTGGGCATGTGATTTCCGCAGAGGCATTGTAATGAACCATTAAAAGTAGGGCATTTAAAACGCTGTTGAAATTGAAATTGTACCCACCTTATTGTGCGCTTTCAGGAAAGGAAATGCAGAAAAACAGCTGGCACCACTGAGCACACATATGCAGATCAACAAACCAGCACGGGTTCCATTAAAACCGCGTTAGCGTCTGGCAAACCTTATTGGATGATACGGTTACAAATCCATTCAGCCAAAGTAGACCAATAAGTCGATGTTCCACTGTGGCTTTTCTAACGTTCGCAGACCTAGTAAACCTCACCTCTGGGAAACATGAAGCAAAGCTAGTGACGTCACTGGTGGAAACTAGTTGCAAGATCGACCAAATATTATGCAACCCGATCTATTCATTCATATGAGTATAACTACCGATATGTGTAAATTGCCATAATACACAGGTTGTTGGCATAGAGATGCAAGTTGGCTGGAGTAAAGCGTGCTTACCACCATTTCTTTGGTCTTTCATTGAAAGTCCATCAAGTCGTGCCACCATGCTTCAAGTGTCTCCGCCATTAGCGACATGAAATGCAGACAAGCCGGCAGTTTATCTTAAAGTTACGTTCGTTATAACGGGTTTTCTTATTAACTATTCATAGATAAAGAGGTACATAAACATATGTATAGCTTGCATGGACCATGCGGCCCCGCTGATGATTTCCTAATGCGAAAGTATTTCGCAGATCTTTCAAATGCTAGAGAGCGTTTGCATGTGGACTTTCAGCAAAAAGCTAGAAGTTGGCCAATAAATTGTTACTTGTTTAGATACAACTCTTACTATCCAAGTAACATTTCGCAGATTAAAAAGGAATCTTATTGTGTTCTTTCGGCTGAGAAATGAGATTTTTTACGGTGATCGGCTTTCAATTACATAATCAGGAATGAGAAAACTTTGAATAGTGGTGTATAATTCATTCGAGTGAAAATGAAACAATAAGAAAATTAGCATAAAACTCTTTTTTGTTTTCTATATTTATAAGCTTGCTTGGAGAATGGATTCCTTGGACTTGGTGCCTTTGAACAAGGTAAGCTCTCTAGGAGCAATGAACGTCCACTGTTCCTCTCAGGCCCTTACTTGTGACGGATTTTGTTTGTGTTTTAATATGAAAATTTTAAAATGTTATAAATTATTTAAAAAATTTAATAAATTTTGTCTTACAATAGGATTAATCTAACAAGACAATTCGTCCGAGGACTTTAGGAATCCTAAGGTAGTACGAGTATAAGGATCACAGTCAATTGAATCAACCACTTTCAGTGTATGCTCCGCAGAAGTCAGTCTGTTCAGGTCCTTGTGAATGTATGTGTTCCTAATACACCAAAGCGTTCCAAAGATCTTTCGAATCGCTCTATTCCGAACGTACTGGGTTGATTTGTCAGTGGGAAAAGTAATGAATGTTTCAATTTTGTTGTGACACATTTTTCGTTTCGGTCTATGAAGTGTATACAGATATTGTCAGTGTATATTAGTTTTTTAGATTTGCAGGCACTTTGAAATAACCAGCGGTGAATGAGCTACATAAAATAGGATATTTATGCCATCCTGCAAGGCTTCAATTTGTCAGCTGAAATTCCCAACCAGCTTAAAATGATCGAAGTCCTCACAGATAATCGGACTATCTTGTATCACTAGGAATTTAAAAGCATATTATATTTACATAGTTGCCAACTTATGTAGATTTCTGAATACGAGATTCGGATTACGCTGCTGCGGTAGAATGTGTGTATGACATTTTACTTTCCTATTTTTCATAAACGAGTAACCATAACCGAGCAGCGAATTAGAAATAAGTTTTGATAATTAGCTTCCGAGAGATGATTGTATAACAGACCAGATTGCTCTCATCATTTCTGAAATCAAAAACCTTAGCCTCGATATAAACGAGAAACATGTCATGTAACTTACTTTTCGGTAACTCCATTTTCTATCAAACAATATTGAAGTTTATAAATTTGAGTCAATTTTGGACCCGAACAGATGAGAATGATTCTCTATTTCAATCTTAACTGCACGTAGATCGTAGCACGCGAATTCAAATTCGCGCATGTTGACAGTACTGCGCTCTTGTAACGGCTGTCAGTTGACCACGTTGCATTAAATACCATTTAAAACTCGCTTTTGTGCTGTGATTGTGCTTCAGAGCGTTTGAAAATGCAGGAAAAAGGTAGCAAAGTCGATTAAGGTGTTTTTTTTATGTTTATGAATATTATATGTTCAAGAAACGTAGAAAAATAATGACAAATGCACTCAAGGATGCTTATTTACAGTACTTTCATTGTGAGTGTATACTAAGTCGTGTGTACTGAAATTTTTTTTTAACGCAAGCACAACAAAGTTGAACATGTGGTAACTTGATAAAATTGTAAACATTTCATTTTCTACGCCAACGTTATTGAAAGAGCACGAAAATCATGTAGATTATTGGTACTTTTTTTCGCTGAATGTCGTCGGTATTAATGCAAAAAAAACTAGTACAGGGTAATTATTCTGACATATTATTGGTCTCGAAGTCAACGCAACGTTCGGATCATAACCAATTTATCTATGTAAATAATTATATGTTTATAACTCTTTATCATGTAAATAAGTTTGTAAGTGCAAACAAAGTCCCAAGAAATTCGTTTTCATTACTATCGGGGAACGAAAAAGATTTCATTATGGAAGGAAAGCATTCATTTTCGCAAAGCGAACTACAGGATTTAATCCGCAATATGAATTTATCGAAATGAAAAGCAGTGTTTCTCGCATCATGTTTGCAGGAATGGAATCATTTTGACACTAAAATACAAGTCACTAAATACAGAAATAGAAATCAACCTTTTTCCGTTCTGACATGTTAAAATGATATGTATTTCTACAATGGCATCGAAGGTTTATTTGGTGTTATGAATACACTATATGATCGAAATGAATGACATTTGCTCATAGATGAATCCAAGTACACTTTGAAAGTTGCTCTACCCTACATTGGAAATAAAAAAACACCCAGCCAATTGCGCACGCAATACCAAATAAGGACAATTTTGATGAGGAGCTTACAATTTGGATGATGGTCATATGCTATGAGCATAAATGAACATTTTTTGGCGATCAGAACAATAAAACGGGTCGTCTGTTCCATTTTTGGATCCACATCACGTTTTAAGTCCGAAGGACGAACTTTCCAGTACTTGGTCATGTTGTTTTTAAAACTTTCATAAGCAAAAATCAAAGAAAGAATATTTTTCGGGCCTGATATTCGAGAACTAATTGCCGATGAAAACTACAGGAAACTACAAGCATTGCAAACTACAGGATTACAAGCAGATAACCAATTTCTAGATAATTTAATTTCCACGAGATTAGTGCTTGAATGTCTCGAAGATACATTTTCTACATTCACATCTTGATTTTACGACATTATTTTTTTTTATCATTATTTTTGATGTTACGATTTTGGCGACATTAACGCCAAAAAAGGAGTGCGATTACACCCAGAAAATGCGGAAAGGCGATACTAAAGGGTTTGAGATGAAGAAACGATGAGAGACAACTATTTGACCCATAAGAGTCAAACAGATCCCAAGTAGAATAAAAGACTCCTTCTCGTATCTGATTAATACTTTTTAATTCAATAAACGGCCATAAAATTTAAAAAAAATGAATTTATTGAATATTTCTAATAATTATTTAAGCAATTTTTTCAGATAATGTCTGCTGGTAATGAATGCTGGTAATCTGATGGTGAGAGAAAGTCCTCGATACAATTATTATTATTACTCTGGGTAGCTTGGGTCCGCCGGGCCTTGTTTCGTGGGTCTCTCAAGGGCCGGCGGACCCAAGCTACCCAGAGTTAATTTTGGCCTGCGGCAACACCAAAACGAACTTATTATTATTACTATTATCATTATTTCTATTATAATTATTATTATTTATCCCCTTTATCGGAGAGACAAATTTTGAGACGGAAAGAAAGGAGAAGGATTTAGCTTTGTGGCAATAAAAATGGGTAAACGGATCACAAAACAAGTGGCCCACACGACGGGTTGGAGCGGTGGTTCTGCAGACAGAATGGTGAGATTGATTATTACCTGATGCAAATTTTCAGTGAGCATGAGTATATTCACGGATATATTGATCTGTATACGGTAAGCAAACCGTCCCCTGTTTCCTTGTTCCGCCAGGGGACCACATATGACGCCTGCCACTCCTTCTTTGCATACGGAAGATGGACCAGGCTTCGTTTGCATCTCTCCGAGGTAATAGTCGCGCTCTCTCCAGAAAACATAACGTGAAAGATGTTGACATATTAAACAATTGGATCTGCCTGTTACATTACGTGCAGATGCTTCTTCTTATAAAGAAGGACATCGATGTAGAAGAATGGGGGGAATTTCTGACAGCAATTGTCTTCCTTCCTATCCATCCATGCTGAAAGAGGGATTTTCGGCTAACGTGAAGACGACGCTAGGCGAGACCAATGAGGCCTAGTCCGAAGTAAATGGTAAAAATATTTCCAGACTAGGTTTTCGGTGTAAGAGGGGAGGCACATAGTAGTCCGGTTGCCAATGGGATTGGGCGTAAATAGCTACATTTTGGGCGTAAATAGCCTTCACCTTTCAACACAAAACAAAATTACTGTTATAATTCATATTAACAATTAATTCTATTTTTCTAAAAAAAACGGAAGCTGTTTACTCCCGGGGAAAATGGGCTAGTTTTCTCCAGATATTCTGATGGAAAAGATACTGGTGTTAAAAGATATATAGAACTGTGTGTCGCACTACGCTCGAGCGATTCTCATAACAAAGGAGAGCATCTTCGATCATTTGTCCGTGCATAGGAAAGGTGCCATACTCTCTAAATACTCCTCTTTCTGAAACCAGAAAACTGAAACTCAAAGGCGTTTCTGGGCGAAACTAAAGCGGCCTAGTCCAAAGTGCTGTGGTAAACAGTACCAGGCTTGGCTCTCGATATAATTGGGAAGGTGTTCAGTTGGTAGTTAAGTTGCAGTGCGCCAATCGGAGTCTAATTTTCAGAGATAAAAAGTTTTCTACTCCTAACCACAAAAACAGTAGATTTCTCATTATATAGTTTGCTATTTAAGACTCTTCGTTGTAAGGATAAATATAAATGAGTGTCACACCGATTATTCTCACAAAAAAGGCATATCCAGCTCCTTGCTGACGCAAAGGCAAGAAGCCATTACATTACCATTATTAATAATCACCCCTTGCATCCTTCCCAGCTGAGATACCAATTTTATAAGTCTGATGAACGACGCGAATGAAGGACAGCGGAATTAATATGTTCGAACAGTTCCAGGCGAAATTCGTGATGCGACAGGGAAGATATCGACAGGAAGTTTAGTCGATAATTCAGCTTATTTGCATCACTTTTATATGTATGGAGTCGAAAGTAAATAGCTCTCACTCCCCTAACAAGGAAATGTATTTCTTTTGTCATTATTTTCCTTGTTCTTCTTTCTTCAATCGTTATTTTAACAAATTTTATTCTATGTCAGAACTTAAAATACGCAATCTAAACAAATTAAAATTAAGATGAATTTTCGAGTATTTAATAAGTTGGCTGGATGACATGGGGATTTGACTATGATATTAACTCAAAAAAAAGGCTAGCAGTTAGTTGAACAGTCTGAGCCATTTGGAAAATTAAGCTTATTAAATTCAAGTACGACAAAAACACAATGTCATTCAAGTCATTAAAGTACAACGTACTTGAAAACGAAGCTGACTTTGAAAATGGTCCGACCTATTAGGTATGGCCAAACAAAAACTCATGTGATGCCAATTTCGACTCTGATGTTAACACTATTTCCTCAGGTTATATATTTAGTAATCATTTCGAATGCGATAAAAAAAATTTCTTTGTAACACTTTGACCGCACTGTGATTACCTTAGACTTTTATCGAATCCAATTGTCGCATTAGCCTTCTTCATACATGTCAATTGCATCATCATATCAAACCCACATATGGTGCTGGATATTCGTTTTTAAGTATTTTTATGCTACATACCTGGTCGCATGTCAGATTACCTTTTGTACTTGAAAACTAATTATCCGATTATGAAATTTTACCGACGAAAATAATAGAATTTGAGGGTCAAGCGTCGACTGTAGTAATCCACCCATTTTCTCTTTGCTGCTTTAGTGACCACATCAAATTGAATTTGCTAAGAGATAATTAATCTTGTATTGATTGAGCGGTTGCTGACTGTTGGTCTTTGACCATTTTCGTGAAAGACAATGCAGCCGAATTATCGCAAAATAACCTATGACAAAATTCACGTGCATCTTTGGATTATGAAAATGACACCAGAGGCATGAGTCCAATTTGATAGTTCTTGGAACAAAAATTGGAGGTTTTTTATGTGCTAACAATTTTAACAGTTTTCGCCTTTTTGGGATTTCAAAAGATATGTGAAATTTTTGAATTTCGTTAAAGTTGATAATGGAAGATTAGAGGTTAGAAAATTATGCTCATCGCCTTTCTAAACGAAACTTTTTGATATGGTTAAACATTAATTTGAAATAATTAATGAACGCATTGCTATATTCAACTCTGAGTTCCTTTCACAAATATTCTTCAAACAACTGATGTTCGCTTTTGAGTGTTTTTTATATCTTAAAGAATTTATTAAAAATATAAAAACGAATAGAAATAGCATAAAATTTCTTAGAAACGCTTAGAATCAATACCAATTTAATGTCTAAATCATTTAAACATGCGAAAATAAATTTGGAATCAAAGATATCAAATCAAAGATCAAAGATAATAAATAAAAAATGCCATTTGAAACCCTCTACGAAAAAACACGAAATTTTACAATTTGTTTTAGTATTTTCCTAAGCTTACATGGGAACTTTGCTCGAATATCGCAAGTCATGTTTCGAAAGTCTGGCAAAAAAATGTCATATTAATTCGAACACAAAGTGGACACCGAATATTTCTAGGCGTTTTTTTTTATATTTATATATCCCATTTCGTGATTCAGGAATCAAATTTCGAAAGTTCAACTTCGAAAACCATGTTAGGTTCTATGATGTCTTTCCAAATTAACAGTCAAAATAGATGATGTTATCTTTATATATATCCTTCATATTAAGAAATAATTTTCCTTCCATTTATATTATATTTTTAAGTTCTTTCCTGCAGTTTATATTTTCAATATGATCTTAAATATGGCATAACATGGTTACAAAAGTTTGATTTTGTTGTTTTCCAATCAAGAGAAATCATTCAAACCATAAAAAATATCGCCATACACTGATATATATCAACAACCTTAATATCAACTGCTAAGTTCACTGAAATTGAGTTGTGTGCTACATTGAGGATTTCGAAATTCGATTTTCGAAATTTTCTGTTCAAACGCCCGATTGTTAAAAATCGATTTAATGAATAAATTACACTATTAAATGAACATACAATAGACAAATTTTGTTCTATTTCCGTAATTCGATGTCGATTTCGAACTTGGATCCAATTAATTCGCGAACTTCGATTTTTGAAGCTTCAAAATATTTGATTGTAGATTCTCTCCGTACTCTTCACTCTAAATAGTTCATAGGAGTTATCGCCAATTTCTACTGGAACTCTCGACTTTCATGGGAAACGCTGATTGGAGTATTTGATATTTAATTATTGTTATTCTGTATTCTAGTTTTTGCTTGGCTGCGTTAGGTTTTTTGTTAAATTGTAATGCGTATTACGGAACGACGAAAATTAATCTTCAAAATTAAAGCCTTGAATGGAATTTTCGCAGTTGAATGTTCGAAATTAATTCAATTTTCAGTTTGGATTGAAAAAATTGTGTAGAGGCTGCTGATTAAACTGGATTTTTCCGGGTGAATTTTGTGAAGTAGATTCTCTAAATTGAAAATCAGTCTTCGAAAGTTAAACTGTAATTTTATGTAACTACTGTGACTTTTTCAATTCATTTTCCAGATATAATGTGGTCTATTAAGTTAAGTTAAGTTGTCTGCTCTGTTATTGATATTCTGTATTCAATATTGGACATGGGGTTTTTTTTTTAAATTGAATTTCGAATTTTGTTCGAATTTCGAGATTCAATTTTTGTGATTCGATTGATAATGAATGAAAGACGATTTTGATATTCCATCTTGCTTATTTCAGGATTTGAATGTCGATTGTTAAGTTGATTTTGAAATTCCGTTTTCCTTTTGTGGTTTTCAAATCCGACTCAAACGAAGCTGAACAAGAGAAGCTTTCGGACGGTGAGACAAACGATTGAAACGAAATTTTATTTTGAAATGTGAACCAGAACAGCATCAGGATATGGAAGCACTTATCAGAGTGAGTTGTTATATTGAAGTGAAATTACTTTAAAGGATGCTTTGATCCCAAGAACTTAAAATAAAGTTAGCATAGTATTATATATTTAGAATTTAATTTGAGGTTGGAGGTCAACCTCAAATGTAACTAGGGAAATAAATACTCCAGTGACATAAAAGCTACAGCCTCGTGTTGACATGTCAACTAGACATGACTTTTACAAGCTTAAATCTGTATAAATTTCAAACCAACTGAAATTCTCTTTAGTAAATAAAATAAATGCATTGAAACTTGTCAAAAATATTAGGAGAACAATGTCTTCAGATGTATTTTTTTATATTATTTGATTCACTGTGTTCATTGGAGTATTTCATTCATTTATTTTTTATAGGAATTGGGATTCCTTGTATTTTTTGTATCAGTTCATGTTTAAGGTAAAATCCCAACTCACACTCACAAAAGAAATTTAACTTAGATGGAGCTGAAATCCATCGTCGAACCGCTCTTATATTTCTGCAGGATGGTATCCATTCTAGCGCTCTTATATTTCTGCAGGATGGCATCATTCATTACAATATAAATTGTGCTGCGTTGCCATCGACCAGACAACTTAAATTTAATCAGTTAATTTACTTAAATTTAATCAGTCTTATGAACAGAATGAGTCTACTTTATTTCTTTTGACCGAGTCAAAAAATCCAGCTGCTAACATTGAAGTATTGCATCCTTCCAAAATGGATTGCTTTTACGATACAGCCCAGGTTGACCTAACATATCATGGGAATATGGGTACTCCTTTCCAGAAAAAACGGCTTGAATTCAAAAAGAATATGTAAGTCAAATGCTTGTTTGCTTGAGAAATCAAAAATAAAGTATTCCTCAGAAGTATGAAATTAGCTCTATAAGAAGTACCAATATTATTGCAACTATTTTAACTACTACGAGCGCTAAAATCACTTCTACCACAACAACAAAAACAACTACCACTACTATTACTAGTTCTGATACTACAACAATTCCTACTATCCTTCTAATAATTTGTCAACTCTAATAAAACCATCGCTTCTGTTACTACTACTATAACTACTATCTCTGATGAGCGCAGTGGAGTCGGTGCTGCTACACGGCTCCGAGGTTATGGCTGAAGCTCTCAGTAAGGAGTCGTACCGGAACTACCGACTGATGCAGGTGCAAAGACGCGGGCTCTGTGGGTTTCGTCTGAGGGGGAGGCTGCTTCACGCAAGGAGAGAAGAAGGACTCTTGCTCTGTGGCAAGAAGGGTCGGTAAATGAAATACGGGGCAGGTGGACCGCGTGCGTTATCAGGGACCTGGAGCCGTGCTTCAACCGAAGAGACTGATTACCATGAACCATGGCGAGACTCATTACTACCTGACACAGTTTCTCAGCGAACATGGGTGTTTTCAGTCTTACCTGCACAAATTGGGAAAGGCACGGTCTCCTTACTGCCTGTTATGCCCGGGGATGGCCGATGATGCTTGCCACACCTTCTTCGCATGCGAACGGAGGGTGAGACAGCGTTTACATCTCAAGGAGAGAATAGGGGAGATCTCTCCAGATAGTCTGGTGGAAAAGAAGCTGGTGTCTAAGGACAAATGGAACTGTGTGTCACACTTCGCTCGGGCGGTTCTTACTATGAAGAAGGGCATCGTCGATCGCTTGTCGACCCAGAGGGAAGAGGGTTCACTCTCTCAGTAATCCCTCTCCTTTCTGTCCATCCCTGCTGAGGAAGGGATCCGAAGGCGCCGCTAGGCGAGAAATAAGAGGCCTAGTCCGAAGTAATGTGACAAACAGTTCCAGGCTAGGTTCTTGATGTGACAGGGGAGGTGTTTAGTTGATAGTTCAGTTGCTGTGTGCCACTGACAGTCCGACACTCAGGGCGTAAATAGCCTTCACCTACCAACCACAAAAAATAAACTATGACTACTACCACTGCTACTATTACTAATACTACTATTACTGCTATTGCTACTTCTAGTGTTACTACTACTACTACTATTACTACTACTATCACTGTAACTACCAATACTACTTCTTCTACTGCTACTACTCCTACCAATTCTACTACAACTACTATTACTACTACCACTATTACTACTACCACATCTACTACTACTTCTACTACTACTATTACTACTACTACCACATCTACTACTAATACTACTACTACTACTACTACTACTACTACTACTACTACTACTACTACTACTACCACTACTACTACTACTACTACTACTACTTTATCATTTCTACGGATTAGTTAATCACGATGTAGCTGTAGTTGAGCACGGATCCTTCGTAATTTTGTTGTTTGGCCAAAATCCAATCAATATAATACTAACTATTTACAAAGTGAACCATATGTAAAAGCGATTCATGAATGGGTACAGACGTTTTGTAAAACAACTCCGACTAGTCCTGATCAGGATTCCAAGAATGGCAAAAGCAAAAAAAAAACCTTGGAAAAAGGTAAAAGCAAAAATCCTCGTCCATAATCTCCCTTATTTAGGATTTTTTTGTCAAACCTGACCGAATCGTTGAATATCGCTGCCCAGAAATAAAAGTGAGAGTGAGGTTCATCGGCTCTCCAGTATGGTCACTGAACGCGATAGTCAGATAATATTTTTCAGAAATGTGAGATGGTCATCGACACGTTGCACTGATTAAGTATATCCGCCAACAATATCCAATTATTTTCTACGCTACCTTTAAGAAACTTTTGACCACAGCTCTTAGATTAAAATTCAGCAGGATGAAGCCACTTTCCACATTGCGACTGCTAATGTGGACCAGCTTAGCGAGCTGTTTTGTTAAAATTTTGTATCACTCTCTGATATCACAGATCCTATACGATGACCTGATATTATCCCAAAGGGTAGTGAATTGATCCTTGATGAGGACATAGGACCTGCTTTGTGTTGAGCCTCAAATGTGCTATGCCGAAGGCAGTGAAAATAATGCTGAATGCGAAGTATGCAATTGGAAACGTCTTGAAGATGTCATCTTCAAAAAGTGAAAATCATAATATCATTAATAAATATTCGCCAACTTTGTGGCTATTTGAATTAAGTGCATTTTTTAAATCTCATTTTCAAATTCTAACTCTATCAGATCACACGCAACGTCTCCAATTAGTACGTTACCCATCAAGGAATTCAATCACAAATATCGTGTCCTACTTATATGTGTATAAGAAATATAAAATCATGTAATTAACCATAGTGATTGCAGTTTATAATAACTTATTTATAAATCCACATTAGTGTATTTTCATTCACGTTTATTGTTGCATATTGCATGCAGCAAACTAAGTTTTCTCATGGCATACTAATTAAGATTGCACATCCAGGAAATTCATCAGCAAATACACGGAATCCATTCTTTGTGATATTTTATTTAAGTTGGAATTCAAGATTGAGATGCATCGAAACCATTCTTGGTAGTATTTTAACTTGATTTGAAATTCATCCCAGGCATTCATGTAAATCATACATAGTCATTTATGGTAGTGTAAACCATACTCATAGAAGATACTCATCCGTGTTTTAATCCTAGACCATAAACAAAAAGATTCTTTATTTAAATTGTTGTCATGATTCAACCGTTCCATCGTCAACTGAAAAATTTACGCATAAATCAAAATTCATCAATGCGGATAATATTTGTATCTTATGCAACTACATATCAGGAAAAATCCATATCATACTCTTCAAAATTCACAAACTGTTTACGTGTGAAATTTGCAAATGACTTGAATAAATACCACAAAGGATGGTAAATGACAGATTTTGCCCTTGAAATTGCATTCGTATGGCCAAAGTATTAGACGTAGCGTTATATGCAAACATTTACATAGAAACTTTTTACATATTTCTTTCGGCATTTGAGAATGTATATGCCGAAACATTTTCGCACATCTGGCTCCATTGGAAAAGTGATAAATATTCAATCAGATCTGTCCATAATGGCTTAATCGAAATCGATGTTTGTATCGGAAGAAAGATTGAATTATCTCCATACGAACGATAGACGTTCCGGTTTTGTAAATATGTTATGCGTGAATAATTTGACGAAAAAAAAATTAATTTTTTCTTGAATTGTAATACATTTATTTCTTCACAATTGATTTTGTCATAAATTTGGGTGGCTTGAATTGAGAAAGAGTCGGAATTTATATGATATAACATGTTTACAGCATAATCGAATTTGTTGCTAAAATTAACGTACATAGTTATTCAAGACTAAATTAATCGAGCCGAAGTCATTTGGACATGCCCCCATGCACAATTAATATTGGTACTAAAAAATTTGCACTAGATCTAACAAAATCATTTCCACGTATTGGTTACAGCGGTTCTGATTAAATAAAATGATTATCATAGCTTAATCATGGTAAGACGACAGTAACTTCGCTTTTCAAACTAAAGGATTTAAAAGCAGCACGTGCTTGCCGAAATAAAAGAGAAAGAAAGTCAAGGAAACGGAAAGTTATTGAAATCTGAATAAACACTTTTGCAGGAACTCAATTTCCATCAAAATGCATCAATAAAAACCGGTGCAAGGTGAAATGAATTTCATTTTACTTATTTAAATCTCCTTAAATTTATGTGTGAAAGTCCCAATTGTCAAGCAAATCGCGATATCAAGAAATAAGTGTAGTTCAAGGGCGAATTAATTCCAAGTTTGTGTGCATATTTGAAAACGAGAAATCACTTGATACACATGAATGCCACGAAAAAATCATATTTATGTAACATGAATTTCCTTTGAATAGCGCTCTAACGAAGAGCAAAAATATTAATACATTTACCAAACTACAATCTAATAAAATTGTTGCACAATATTATGAACTTGCTCAGAGTATGGGTTTTGGGTAGTTGATGCGTTTGTGTCCATTATCTATCTGTGAGTCTCCGACGCCCAACATTTCATGATTCGTTAAAAAATTTAGATCATTTTTCACTTTTGACTTTCACTTTTTTCATAGAAACACTATTTAAAACGCTCATATCATGCCAGAATCATAAGGAATAGAAAAGTTTACGAACGGCTACAAGGCTTTCTTTGTCTCACTTTCCTCTCAATATCGTAATATCGTAATATAAGATAACATCGTATTAAGAAGAATAAGATAAGTAAGATCGTAACATCTTTACATGTTTCAAAATTTTTTCCAATGCTCCTTTTCGAAATGAGTTTGAGTTGAGTTTGACTGCAACTTTTTTGAGTTTTGTTCTAACGCTCTTTTTGGTGGACAACGGCGCTTCCAAAAGTTTCAACAAATTTTAGTTTTGTTATCAAGAAATCTCTTTTTGAAAATCAATGGCAACATTTTTTGTGGCAATAATTTTGCACTATGTCAATGCCAATTGTTATTGCTTTTATTATCATTAATTCAAGTTAAATGCTGTTCTGATTAATAAATTCGCTATGCTAATTGATGTAAGCATTTATATCAATATACACATTTATATCGATTCATCGCTTCACAAAACAATTTACGACAATGGGCTAGGGAACAAGGAAGCGAATTCAAATGGAATAAACACAATTCAAAACTTCAAAACTATTATGGGCTGTTTTTCGTCAATATTTCACTTCCGACAAACGATTAGTCGAAACGATTTCAACAACGAGGAATGACGGGCAACACTTTCGATTTATAAAAAAAGGAAAGGAGATCAATGGCAAATAATGTACAATAACGAAATGTACAAGGTCTTTGATGAGCCAAGGGGGCCAAGACTCTAAAACCGCGGAAGCTGCAAAGGGCGGGCTCTGTGTTATTAATGGATATCAAAGGGATATTGAGGAAGGTATTTTGAAGAGAGACTGAGGTAGGAAAGCGTCAAAAAAGCGCTGGTCAGATTCGATCGACGAAGAACTTGAATCTTTGCTCGGATTTTCGAATTAGAAGGGTTGACCAATGTAAGGAGACCTTGCGAGGCGTCAATTATGGAATACCAAGGAGACCGGCAAAAGCTTCGCGAGAAGATTTGGGAGAGGCTGTAGAGTAACGAACTGCAACAGCTAGAAATGAAAGAAATATAGATGTAGTATTAAGAGTAAAAGAAAACTAAAATGTTAATATATTTTTGTTTTTTGTTTTTTGGGCACATGTACTTTTGGATTAACGTTATCAAATAGCGAATGAGTTCAACTTTCTTTAACTCTCTTGCAGCTAATTATAACTACTTTGCCAAGTTCTGATAATCATTTATCTCTGCATGCCTCTAGTATGAAACTAGTTTGCTCGAAAACGAATAAAATTTTCTAGGCTGGTCACTACTCCAGCACAACTCAGGAAACAATACAAATCCTATTTTAGGCTTATATGATAAAAACAGGCACAGTCAGCCTATTACCTCTTATAATATTGATTTTAGTATTGTGATATGTCAATAAAGAATTATATTTGTTAGAGCTCTGTTGGTACGTTATGTCAAAGAATGGAGGAAAAAATTGCTTGGAAAATGACTAGGACTCAAAATCAATAAACAAAACTTGTGATTGTATGATATTGATTAAAGAGATTAAAGAGTTATTGAGTTAATTAAGTACTAAGCGCCTATTATATATCACTTGGATACCGGCTATATCGATAGGAAAAAAGTCGATTTAGTACTTCAGGCAAATTCAGGCAATGAATAGCGAGAATGCTTACCATTAAACGATCTGATTTAAAAGACTGGATGCTACCTTTTAATTTTGTGAAATTTTCATTTACCAAATCGATTTTCGTATAGTCTTCTTCAGCGACTATCTTTTCTCTTTTAACGCTATCCTTTTAATCAGTTTGAGCGCTTTGTGAAATGAAAACTATTACAAACATTAAACAATGTTACATCTGAAAGTATTGTTCGGTGTACTCAGGAAAAATGTCCTTAATATTAGATCTGATAGAAAAGTTCGTTTGAACACATAAGGAGTAGTGTCGCAAAATCTATGATTACGCTCAAATCTTGCTGTGTAATACAAACAAAAATCATAATTTCCCAAATAAATTCATTGTGTTAAACTATGGAAATTTGATGTTAAACTTCCTTGTGCAGCTACGACAAAGTTAAAGAAACATTTGTAAGACTTCTTCTCTGCCAATCACAGTTTACTTTCACTCTGTACCTTCTTATTGTAACAGGATTCAGAATCCGGAAGATTCAGATTCAATTTTCCAGAAAAACAAGATGTAATGGTCATGCTGGAACATTGTGCACAAAATTCAACCTCAAAAACAAACGAAATATCACCGCATTGTATTAGAAGGCTAGAATATTGCCTTATTTTATAATGAAACTTTCATGCCCTCCCGAGTTCCAATGCTAACAAAGGGACCATTATTTTTTTTTATATTTGAAATTCATAACGTATGAAGTATTTTATGTTTGGGCTCCATGGTTTTTGCATAAATCAACAGTAGGTACACGCACATGTAATTCATCCATAAAAACTATTACGCACTATTGCTTGCAAAACTATCATCTTGCCGACGATACATAAATTCAACAGTTTTAAGTGAAAACTACACACAATTTCCATTTATTTGCTCAATTAGATACTTACGTATAGTCTGAGTTACGCATGCTGCTACGAGGAATGCCAAGGTGACTACTGTACCTCCGAATAACCGAAACTTTGTCATATCGCACATAGTAGAGTTTTCTTTCTTTGGGCGTGAAGATCTTTCCCGGATGAATGGATTAAATTTCCCAGATGTCACTGCAAAGTGTTAACAGAAGTGGGATCTCAGCCAAAGATGCAAATGATGTACTTGGGGCAAAAAAGTTCGACACTCTCACTGTTCTTGCGCTTGGGCGCTCAATTGTTAATGTTATTTATGTGGCGGAAAGGTCATCAGGTGTACTATTTACCTACAACCCGCCAGCAAAGAAATCACTTTTGCTTTTAACGATCAACCGCTGTGATGGCGAAAACACTTTTATATCCAACAGATTCACTCTCGAAGCATGTGTGGGCTTTTTGGGTTTTTAGGTTGACCGGCGCAGCGTCGAGTTTAATGCCTTCTTTACAAATCAGACGTCTTCGAATGTTTTCCTGTTAGCATATATGAATAATACTTTTAGATTTATTGTGTAATATTTGGCAACACAATCTCGTTCGTGTAGCTGCAATATTTGCACTAGCGCGAATGAGCGAACGGATAAAGATTGTTGCACTCCTTTTAGCAATTCATGGTTTCAATCAAAGTTACAATAGTACAATTAGGTCACACGACTGTTTAAGGAACTTTGCACAATAGTGTTGAATTGTCACTGAACAACCTTTTTACTTGACGAGGATAGTTTTAACGAAGGTTGGACTAACTATTACCGAAAATTTGAACACTGCGTTTGCTGATCAGATGAGAGTCTTCGAACTGAATGCAATCAAACCGACGAATCAGCCAAACGAACCACTTCTTGCAGCACCACAGTTTAAATGGATGATGGACGCGTAGTAATAAAAAATATTGTTTGGGAAGGAAATTTTGCAATCGAATCTGGTTATAGCACGGATTGTAACTTGATTCGAGAGAAGCACAATTTATTGTAGAGTATCTACGTATTAACGAAGTATTATAAAATGTATCTGATAGCTAAATAAGCGGGCGCATCGCTAAGCTGGTCACTTTTATATATAGGACTTGATTTGGCGCAGTACGGGAGATAGAATTCCGTAGCGGGGTAAGCTTAGCAGATTGTTTGCCTTTTTTTTGATGGTAAATACTCCTAGCAAATTTTCTAACGCCAGATAGTGGTTATTGCAAATGAAATTAATCATTCCGTTTCCACCGTGTATATTTGCCAGAGTAAATCGCGAGGCCGAAGCCAGTAAATTGCACTCATCTGGCCATCGTAATTATGGTAAACATCGCATTTCATAGTTTCCATATTTTCAGGAATCCATGGTGGCATGCACGTTGAGGAGGAGAACTTTGAATGGTATGTTAGCACAAGATCGATATTAGAAAATTCCTAACGGCCATTTATCGCGTGACCTTTAAACCAAGTGTTGAAAATGCCAAAATAAAAAAGACAAATAAAAAGAAAAAATATCTTCAACGCGAGTATATAAAGGATAATCAATCTAGATTTGTATGATCATATGATTCCACCACAGAAAAAAAAAGAAAAATTGGAGGAGTTTACGATGGCATCCTTGAAGCTTCATTATGGTTTAACAAAGCTACAAGCTCGTGAATTGGCTTATAACTATCCCTTCGCAGTAAAAAATAATAAAACCTCAGACAATTGAAAACCCAAACAAATTGAAAATAAGACTGACTTGAGTCTGCGGATACGAAAATGTATCGGCGACATTCTCAATCAATTTTCACGAATTGTGCACACGGATATCAATAACTGCTAGTTTTTCGCGTGCCAAAACCTAAACAACAGCTAGAATTTTCGAAAAATCTCAGCACGTTTGTTAGCACATTCATCTTAGTCCTCATGAACAGAATTGGAAATTGTTCAACTGAAACAAAGGCTTATTGCTCCTTAAGGCACTAAACGCTAACGTGACATGTTAAGTGCCTAAAGGAGCTTACCCGACGTGTTTAGTGGCTTAATGAATAATTCAAGAAAGGGTGTCAGTCGCAATTTTGTACTGTGAAATTACTATCATTAGAAGTTCAAGATCGGGCTACTTTATACTTTCAAGAGTGAACTTCAAATTATATATGTACGTTTAGTGATATTCTAATTAGCTCAGATGGACCAACGCATCCAACTCGTTTGATTCCTTATTTGTAGCTCATCAAATATATTCAGCATTTTGTGGTAACGCCAAACTGACGCTTCCGTGTTTTTGCTTTTTGGTGCTCACAATAGTCCAATTTCAGCGGAAGTGCAAGATTGCAGCAAAGAAATTGGTGAAATTTTATTGATCTTTCCACCCCACTGCAGGTGTAAATGACTGTCACGGAAATAAAAAGTGCTTGGATCACAGCAAAATTAATATAATAAGGACCTTTTTTACCCCAAGCCTTATACAAGAAATTTATTTAAGAGGATAAAGAAAATCTGACAGAATATGATCTCGCAATCCCATAATTTTCATTTGCCGAATTGCCTAGAAAAGATGTTCAAAATGAATTATTTCCTTAATTGATATCGCTGCTTGCTTACAATTATTAAACCGAGTTCAAACCACAGAACTCAATGAACGTGTAACTCCTGCTTCAGTGAGACCATATCCGAAGCCAGGCGCTAAAACGTTCACAGGAATAAAAATAATTTTTTTTTAGTTTTTTGAGCTTTCTAGCTAATGTTATTAGAATTAATAGAAACACGTTGAATATTTTTCTATTAGCTAGTATTTTTTATTTTTCTACAAATATATATTTCGGCTACTACTTGCAGCCTTCCTCAGTGCGTATCCAACTAAAGTATACAACCAACGAATGCAAGAGAAGATCAACAACGGTCCATACAGGAAACTTAGACACGACCCACTTCAGGATCTTGTAAAAAAAGTGGAAAAAACAATCAAGGAGTGTAAAAATGTATTAGGCGACTAGATCGTACGATACGATCTGTTTCTTCTGTTGGACATAAAATTTAATGTGAACGGACTTGTGCTGGATGCTGATCATTACGCCGGCTAGTTTATGGAAGTTTAAATCTTTATGAATACAATAAAATTTTTGAGATTGAATTAAACGTGAAAAACATTTGTGTATCCTCAAATAAATGCCATAGGAAGGGTTCTAATAGATGATGTCGTTACACCAAACGTGTCAGCTCTGAGCTCAAATTATACGTTCAATGACCCATTTTGAATTACATCAAGATCCTTAGGTAGGTAAAAAGCCCTAAACAAGGGAAAGCATTTACTTTTTGTTGATTGCTATTTTTTTCTTGATATTTTCAAATTTTTTATCTAGTTTACCTGTACGTCACTAGCGTTGAAACCAAATAGGCATTTTCGCAATTTTCAGATACAGATATCAACTTTGTCATGTGCCTTTCAAACGAGCTCCCAGCCTTCTAGCTCTTTTTTTAACGTCGGGCTTATAGGTTGACATACCCTCAAAGAAATTGTTCTTAACGCGTCAAAATTTCAAGGCCTAGAGAGCGAATGAAAAAATTTTTACTCCGAATTTCGTTTCCTATAAGTCCATAGCGTCGTATTTTAAGTATGTAGCGGATAACTTTTTAACTTGGTTCGGAACCAGGTTTTTTATACCTTAACATAAGACAAATCAAGATATATCCGTAAAATAAACTCAAACACACATTTATGTTCGAAAAAATGTTTAGAAAAAGAGAAAAGCGTACTTATTTTTCATGGAAATCATGTATTGAAACATTATGCTGAAGAATTTCTTGATCATTTTGCTTGCCTCATGTAACTAGACAATTGGTGATCTGATGTTAATACCCATCAGAAATCTGCTACCATTTTCGGGGACCATTTTCTTTGATATCTTTTTTCCATCGCCATGATGACCTGATGAAATCGTGGTCCGTCTTCGCCGCTCACCGTATGTTTTCTAGGAAAAGATACGTGGTGAGAATGCAGATTATAAGTTTTAAAGGACAGATCATATACTTTATAGTTTTATAGTTACTTGGAAAACACATTTTCGTGGTTCCGTGCCGAATTCCTCTTTCCCAAATACACTGTCCCATCATCAAAATATAGCTAAGCAATTGTTTCCTTGAAAAGTTGGAATTCTTGGTGGTTTTCTTATATTTGGGTTGACAAAAATTTGTTCTTTTAATTCAGCTTCACTCAGTCCAGGAGTTAAGAATTTTAAGTCCGGAAACGTTCGCTATTTCTATCCATGGTTTTCAGATTATTTTTATGAGACCTAACTTTATATGCAAAAGTGACAAAATAATATTGTTCCGTCCTAATATGGTACTTTCAAAAACATTCATTTGGCCAGAAATGAAATTCGTTCTCATTGGCCAATTATTTTTTTATGTAGTGTTGACTTCTAGCTCTACTGTCTTACTCGCATTGATAACAACAAAATTTTGTGTAGCCTCTTTGTAACTCCAGTAATACTCCTACAGGTTTAAGGTTCACAGAAATTTTCCAGAATGACAGTTGTACCGGGTTTTCTCGATTTGAATGTTTAAATAAGAAAATAATTGACTCCAAAGAAGGGAGCAACTTACTGCCGAAATATATATCTGTCAAAATTAAAAACATAGCATTTGAGAATGGAAAATCAAAAAATTAAATCTAATACAGAAGTACTAAACACGGGAAAATACACATTACTTATATGCGGACGCCTTATCCTAAGATACAAATGAAAGATCGTTGGCATCATGCAAAAAGATTGCTTTTAAACTTAATTTTGAAAAGTCAATTGGTTAATCTGGTGAATATTGATAGCCTTATTCAGTTACAAACTCCTGCACATTGCAACTTTCTTCTTCTTCAGACCACTAGCATCTACAAAAAATTTACGAATTCAGCATTATTCTCACAATCAACAGAAATCAGGGTTTTGGAGAGAAGTAATTCCATTTTTGAAGTCGCGAACATAAAATTTCAGATTTAGCTATGGACAAATTTAGAGCTCTGAAAAATCATTTAGTTCACCTTTACGCATTAAATGTGGTTCATTTGAATTACAACAAAATCTTGTGACGGACAGGTGGTCTGAGTTGAATTATCTGATCCTCTGCATTCTTTTCTTCATTTAAGTTTACGGTGGTTAGTCCTCTTTAGTATGAGTAATAGATTTATCTCGACAGATTTTTAATTTTCAATACAAGATTCATATAGGGCATTTAGTTTTGTCAGACAGAAATAACATTCGGTCACATGATCTTTTTGTTCCCTCCAATTCACAGGTAAAGAAAATGGCATTGCTTGGAGGGCCATCTTTACACCACTCATTCTCCTCGAAAAATTACTCAAAATAGAACATGTCCGCATAGAATAATAAACGTCATGAACCAACGACTAATCGAATTGGAAATTAATGGTATATAGTTTACTTACAAGTACCCTCTTATTTTTGGTATTATGCGCAATGATGATGAATGTTTTGACATACCTTCAAAATTTATGACAAATTTATTATATATAATACATTAAAATATTTCGATGCAACAGTATATTTTCATCGCTGTTTTTCTTTATACTTAAACATAAGAGAAACCGAAAATGTATAACTAGCCAAATGTCAAAAAGTCGTGTTGGCAAGTATTATCGCTCATCATTGGAAACAGTCAAACGTAACAAGAAATTCATTGAGAGTGGTCGCACAGCGTCCCCCTTCTAACGTAACAGCAGTTCCTACGACATTTAACTACACAGTAAATTCTGATGCATGTCAGATAGCTTCATGGTTTTGTATGAAAGTTTTTAACACTTAACTAAAGTTAACTGGAATGGGCTTCACCATTGAAAGAAATTTTACTGTGAAATTCTAGAACGATTTCCAAGGTATTATGAGCCCAACCAGGCAAGCCGTAATAAAACTGGCAAACACTAGCACAAATGCACAAATCCACAAGCGCAAATGTCAAAGAATTTGTCAATTTTGACATACGTCATACATAATATATCCTCATTTATAGATTCCTTGAAAAAAAAAAAACACCTTAAAAAACGCATTAAAACACATTAATTGGGCACCAGACTTGCTTTCCGCTTTGGGGCTTAAATAACGTTCACCCGAGTGATGTAGACGGCCTAGCTTGTTACATCGCACAAAAATTTATTCAGTATATTTCAAGGAAGTGCATGAATGTACTGATTAGAGGCGAGATATGCGTACGTATATGAATGAAGAAGTATTTCAAAGAATTTTGTTTGAATAGAGTGTTTGAATTTTAGGGAATATTTCATTCTACGTTTTATAAGCTCAACTTCCTACGTAAATGAATCATACAGTTGCTATCACTACCGAAGAACGTCTCATTACTACTTCAACTCTTCTCTTCTTCCACTTTGATTTACTACAGCGAATAGTTGAGACATACAATTGCCCTTCAACACTATCTCTTGGATGGATTGCTTTCATCTCTAACATATCTTGTTATTTAATTTATCCGAGAAACATTATGAATCATTCGTTTTTTACTATTCATGCTGCGAACTGCAGTCGGTTAAAGGAAATAATTAAATTTAACGGCAAAATGATCACTTGAAAAAAGGCAATTACTTTGGGCTACGCGTAGCTGGAATTCTTGAAATACTGTCGCAAACAGTGAAATTTAAAGCAACAAAGAAGTTCACAAAAGCCATCATTACCACTATCCGCAATAAAGTTGCATTCATCAATGAAACCACTGAAAGAGTGGAGCGAAGCGGATCAAATAATTATCTATAGTTGATATTGTTTCTAAATCAAATGTTTGTATCTTTTATCGACAAGCAGGCAGTAGGACGACTGGTTTGCGAAAACATGTTTATGTTGCAATATTCTGCTGACCGATATGTGTAAGTCAAAATGCTGCACTAATTGCATGATGCGCAATTGTTGGATTCAAAGTTAGGTGATTCCAAGAACTACGAGACTATGTCAACAGTGATGATGAATGCATCTAGGTTAATCGATGATGAATCAAATGGTTTTTAAGAGTTTGACCTATGCAATCAGTTGAATAGATTCGGCACTGTTAATTTTATACTTAACACCTCACCTAACACTTCAAAAAATATATTCATTTCACCGATCAGCATTGTTTTTTGAGATTTTTTCATCACAGTATAAACATTATACATTCTGAACAAGAGATGTTTGCTTAGTAGTGATTAGCAAGACAATTATTTATTCAAGATATTAATTTCATTACTTTTATGGTGTAAAATGGATTTCATGAGAGAGACATACCACGTCCTTTGGTAAATAAACCACTACGCATTTGGATTAATGTAAGTCTATGGTGGCAAAAGACCAGCACTAGCGACTTTAGTATGAACTTCTTTGGAAAGTTCTCGAATAGAAGCATTGCTTGCAGTACCAATGGTATAACCCTTTTTAATGTCCTTACCCTTTTCAATCATACAACTCAATAATCTACAGCTGAAGCACTCACACAACATGGCGATTTATGTATCTTTAATGTGATTTTATTGCAAAGAAATATTCCTAGAAATGTAAACAAATATTATTCGTCCTTTAAGAGCTAAGCATCAGTGAATTGAGTAAGTACATAAAGCAAATAAAGACTTCTTGCCCGGGCCGATATTACATTTTTCTGACACTCCATGGGTCAAATACTTGGTCTGAAATAGAGATGGCGCGACAAATTCAAAATCTGTATGCTCTTTGTAGAATGCCAAGTATTACTTACAAGCTGTCAAATTTTCATGACATTTGGCTCTCTCATCTTCACGTTATAACCTACGATTGAAGCTTTCCCTGGATATTTGTAAAAAATTGAAAAAAGTAAATTTCGTGTTCTGTTTTTTGAAGGGGAAAAGTACAGCGCAAACGAAAGCTTGGCTTTGTAAATGTTATAATATATTTACCTCACCACATTCAACGATTAAATATTGGTTTCTTCGTCTCGATCGCTCGAGCACCTGTGATGCCTTGTGAGTGGAAAGGCTAAATGGGGCAGTACCTTCGGAAAACTAGAAAAAGTCAAGGATCTGCGTTGACCGAACGCAAAATCAAGTTGAGTGAAATAGCGCACATAATAAAGATCGCAAAATAACGCGTGGGGCGTATCATGCATAAAAATTTACACATACCAAAGTTGTTCCTTCGATGAGTGTCGCGTTTACTATCCATTGACCAGAACGCAAAACGTTTTCGTCCTTCAAAGCGAAATTAGAAGATATTTTTCCAAGAACGAAAAGAGAACTTTCCATCTTCAACATCGATTGATTGCATAAGAAAATTTTCTGTATCTTATTTCGACTATTTTCTATATTTCTGATTGACAAATTGGCTCACCGAAAAGAGATTTTATTCAAATGAGGAACTCGAGGTTGAAACAAAAGCTTTTTTGAGAGACATTTCGCTTTTTTCATCTTTTTTCACATTTTCATGCATGCACTAGAAATATTATTGTAGCTAAGCAAGAGATCCTTTGGAAATGGGTAGCACCGTAATAACCACTGATATGATTATTGAAAAACTCCGAAGTTTCACCTTGAAATTTTATTCTGCACTTTCATTTTTTGGACCTCAAAGTGCAGGAATCTTCTGATTGACACTCATTGATCCAATAAATCTTCTTTTGGGCACTTATTGGATCAGCTGAATTTTATGTTCTTTGTAGGTGCCTTCACAATTTTTTGCTGTTAACAAAGATATCAGCTAAGTTGCAGAAGGATTTAAGCGCAGATATTCAGAAGTAAGAGTTCACCCTCTGTAAGTCCAGAGAGATATATATGATACAAGAACAAGATAATGGATTCAACCATATGACCAAGTCATGATATGTTTTCTTCTGTTAGTTTAAGACCATGTTAATGTCCATGGTTAATTCCTTCCAAATTAAGATCACTGAAGGCAGGAATGGATACTGTTTCCTGTTCTGCTGTTTGTTCGTATTAAATGTGATCCGCATTTACTTGTAATGGCAACACCTCAAATGTTCCAACACTGAACAAAATGTCCTAAATCTTGTCCTGAAAAACGACTTGTCCTCAAATGTGGACAGCGACCCAACCTTGATGTTTCAGCTTTCGCTGGTTTAAACAAGAAGATTCGGAAAGTATTTAGCCAAGGTACAAGCAAAAACAAAATTAAGCACAAGAGTACCATGACCAAATTCACAAGAAAGAGTTCCTGCTCAAACTGTAACTGCTCGTTTATTGAAAAATGCCGCTTTATCTCGATTTTCTCAAAATAGTTTCGTGAAGGATTTTGAATCCTGATTTGCGAATTGACAGAAAAAACCACTGTTATTTTTAGTAGCACTGAACTAAAGCACTTTCTGTAGCACTAAACCCCCTCTCAGGCCTTTGCTTCCTGCAACAAGCGTCTCTACCTGTCTCGATCCATTGACCGCGTCCTCCAATTTCGAAATTCGAACAGCGCTAAGAAATCTTCGTAAACAGAGTTGGACCAGCGTCTCCTCGGTTTCTCCACTGGTCCCCGTCCTTCAGTCAACCCAACGAATACTTTTTTGGCTATCCTTTGTTCGTTTATACTATTCCGCAGTCTTACAATCGTTGAAACTTAGTTCTCAATGTGCACGGTTAATTTTTTCCAAAGATCACTCAAGGTAGGAATGGATACTGGTTTTTGGTGTGCAGTATGCTTTGTTAAACCTAATCGGTATGTACCAAGAATGTCTATTCCTCCCTGCATTTCCTTGAAATTTATGAAATATTTTATCACAATTTTTTCCAAAAACCCAGTTTTGCCCTCTTCACTGATTGTCTCAAAATTTCTGTATTCAGATAACACAGATTCAATTTGAGGATATTGATGGAAGGCATGTGAGTCAAGTAATAACAGACTAATGTTTTTCATGTTTTATATTTAATGTTTTATATTCAAATTAAAATTTATTCGGATCATAAGGCAAGAAAGAAGGAATAAACTCCGATTATTCTCTTCGAGAATAACCCCCGCCTTCCGCGATGGCTCACAATGGGGAGCAAGCTGGTACGACTGGCAATTTCGCAGTCTGGCTTCTTTGCTTAAGTGTGTTTGAGTTTGGTCATTATTGTTGATAAGGGACGACGCAAGGGACGACGCATTTCACACCTTCTTCAATTGTAGAAGGTGGAACAGGATGCGGCAGGACTTGTGGGAGGTGATGGGAGAATTTTCTCCAGACAATCTGGTCGGAGAAATGCTGAGAAGTTTCGACAAATGGACCTGTGTGGCACATTACTCTCCAAAAAATGTACAATGGATAACCTTGGGCGCGGGGTCTAGGGGGGTCTCCTTTCCAGCAGTCCTCTTCCATACTGCCCCCCTCCCGCTGGGGGGAGATTTCTCTAGGCGCCGACGACGACGACGCCCTAGGGCGAAGTAAAAAGAGGCCTAGCCCGAAGTAATGTGTCAAACGGTTCCAGGCTAGAGTCTCTTGACAGGGGGGGTGTTTAGTGGGTAGTCTGGTAGCATGCGCTACTAGGAGTCCCACACTCCGGGCGTAAATTGCCCAAGCGTAAATACCCCCCAACCCCAAAAAAAAATTATTGTTGATAAAACATGGATATGCTATATACCACAGATCAAACGACGGGCAAAGCAATGGTTTTCCACGGAAGAGACTATCCCATGGGTTGGAGAGGCTTTAAGCGCGAACATTTGTGAATCGAAGGGGAAATTCTTCATTGAATTTTTGAAGACTTTCTGGCACTGAGAGACCATGATATCATTCCAGACCATTCATTCATAGCTGTCGCTGCCAAATTGTATAAATTTCCCAACGGATCAATGCCATATTTAAGGTACTCGCATGGTTTAAAAATCTGTGGATATTTCATACTCTTCAAAAGGATGACATGACTCGGCAGAAAAAAATCCGGTCAAGCCCGGATTCCACCACGGAGACAAACATGTATTTTGAAGAGTTTGACGAACTTAAAACTTTTTCCAAGGATAACAAAAGTGGGTGCACTGCTGAGACAGATGTGTTGGTATTATCGAAGATTTTCTTCAAAATGATAATTTTTTTCCGAAATGTAAGTTTTCATTCCTTACACGTGTCTTCATTAATCAACCCTTGCAAGCTTAGATAATGAGACAATCTCAAAATATATTTATGCTTCCTTTGATTAATCCCTAAAGTAAAGAGGAAAATTTGTATTTTTTGGGTAGATTTCCTTCTTGATTGTAATAAATAAAATCTGACATTGGTTTTTTCTTCTTTCCACTCCATAGATGAGCCAATGCAATTAATCATCGTTTGTTTATTTTCAAGCCTCTTTTGGTAACTTATTTTACATTCTTGTAGCAACTTTTAAGCACGTAGAGTAAATTTCAGTTAAGCGATAATTACTTCATAGACGCAGACTATTGAACTGCACGACGTAGTATTATGAAATCCTCTTTAAGGTTTTTAATTGTTAAATTGAATTAATTGACCACTCCGAAAATATTTCTTGCTTGAATATGGAGTACTTGAACCTTGAACTAGTATCAGATTTTAGCCTGAACAGGAATACGTGCCTTACCATATGCGCGATACACGAAAACGTGAGATCAATTTCAAGTAAATCTTGCGTTATTTATATTGGGAATGCCTAACCGATTTACATACGTGCATTTGCTTCATTTAAATGTTCAACAGCTCATCAATTTGCTGGATCTACGTTAAGTGTCTTAAGCAGTAATGATTTATCGATGAAAGAATGGTTAAACAATTTTTATAAACATGGATTAAAGCGGCAAGGTCAAGAGTATAACCGCCATGAACAAGGGTGTTTCGCAAGATACTCCTAAATTACGTTAATTGGGTTTGATTCATGAATTATTTCTATTAGAAAACTCCATGTTCATCAAAAGAACTTCAGTACAGTTCAGTACTATCTAGTCATCTTCCTACCACCCGTGAAAAGCTAGCTAGGGATTTAAAGTCGTTATTGCAGTCGCTTTTCTTTACTAGATACTCATTCACTTCGGATTCCCGCCGTTTTTTGTAGGGAGATGACCCCTTTCTACAATCCTCAGAGTATAAGACTGCAAGCAACTAGAGTAACGACTTCCGACTCAACATAAAGCGCAGTCTGAAACCGTTTAAAAGATAACTTCAAACTTGGTCTCGTTTTTTCAACAGCAGACATCGGCCGCTAAAACTCCCTCCTGGTGGGTCGAGTCCTTCGAAAAAATGTCGAAAAACCGCTTTTTTCAACTTATTACAAATAGACAGAATATAATTGAAAGAAGATACAAAAAATTTCGTAGTCCAATCGATCCTCCTATGCACAGTAATATTGTTTGTTGACTCTTTTCCATGTTGAAGATAGGCATAAAGATTAAACCGTGTTCATCATAACAATTACCAACTAGAACCTTGCAAGCTGTCACCAGGCAATAACCTTTCCGTTAGTTGGCGGTTGGACTAAGAAGTGTAGCCGGGAATCAATGATTTTTCAATTATCACAAATCGTCTTAACAACTTCTTCTTATTCTTGGTAAGATATCTCCTAATTTCACTTTGAAAGACTAACACGTTTTGATTTCTGGTCAAGAAAACATGCATCCTTTGCACGCACAATTTTCACATGTGTAAATATTCATAAATGATGTGTCCAACGCGTCCCATTGAGATAGCTATAATGCGTGCTATCTCACTCAATTTAATTTTTATCAATTCATGTTTTCATTTGCACCTGTTTTCCCCACCGAAAAACAATGTTTTATTGAAACACGAAAACCACTTTTTTCCAGTGCTTACGAAAATTCAGAGGTTATATATGCAATGTTAAATATGCTGTAACATTAAAATGAGTAAACGAAATGTCATGAAATTGTGACACGATCTGACTTATGGTTGGTACTAGACAAAACGCGAATTTGTGGCGCCATCGCTATGTCAGGCCAACTACTTTCAAGGTCCATGTAGGATTTTTTAATACGATATTTTTTCTAATGAATTCCCTATTTTCCCTGCCACCTCTGTTTGTCTAAGATGATTCCAGAGGTGAATTCCTTTAATCACTTTGCCATCCTTCAACTCACTTTAATTGAACGTTAAATTACAATCTTGTTTTATTGCCATTTTTACCCTTGTCTTTTTCTTTCTACGTTTGGTCTTTCTATTTGATTGCTACAATCCCTAGTTGGGATAATTTTTGATGCAAACAACCAACTACTGGATCTTGAAACGTATTTTGATATGCGTTTCCATGATCCTCAACGATTGATGAGCTGAGGATCAACTTTTGTTTGAGAAGAAGCTTGAAGGTCCATGCCTACAAATCCATAAAGGCCGAAATACAATACTGCGTGACGGCGATACATGAGCGCGACGCGATTCTCCCTCGTCGTCACGCAACGCATTCAATTTACAATGCACGCGATGCGGAGAACATAAATGTTCATATGACAAATGTCAAATTGGTGACATTTTAAATGAAATTTGCTGGAAATTGTTTTTGATTTTTTAAAAGTTTTGAATTTGGAATGTTCCTTCGTTTAGCAAATAAAAGCCTTAACTAGGATGCATGAAATTTTCATTCAAAATTCATTCATAATAACCAATGTATTTAAAAAGTAATTAAGGCGTTTGAATTTCAAATTTCATTTAAGCGCCATTTTGCATTTGACAAACGTCACGCACATCGTTGCGAGGAATTTTCGTTTTTCCGAATATTTCCCGCCTCGCATCGACGCATCGCAATCATTGTACGATGTCACATACAAATGCATGTTACGAAAACTGCTTGACATTTGATGCGAGACTATCGTCGCGCTCTCGTATCGCAGTCTCGCACTATTGTATTTCGACCTTAAGGCATGATCTATGTTACAGATCTTCGGCATTGACAGTTGCGCAAGAATCACCGGAATATTAGGAATTGTGTAAAATACAAAAAAAATACAAATATTGTTGTGCGAAATATACCGCCCGAAGTGTCCAAACGAACTAAGCTGCGGAAACTCAAACGGGAGTACGACGTGCACCCTTTTCACGACAAACGGATACTAAAAAACGATATTTGACGGTAGGTTCCAAGGAAGATAGTATTAACACCTTGAAAAGGCTCGGCCGAAACAAGAAAAAGTTTAAAGCACCAGCAAAATCACTCGGATTCCAAAATTGTGGGACGTAATCAAACGCCCAAAAAATTGGAGGTGAGACAGACGACGAGACAATGACAATGACTACGGCCCGTCGAAAAAATGAATACCTAGCTGGTAAACGAATTATTTAAATCCATCATATTTATCTCAGAAATCATTTAAAATTATTTTTCGCAAAATTCAAAGCAAGTTCTTAAATTTTTGACTGCAGAGAATCATGCAGCCAAAAACGGAAGCGGAAGATATACGTTTTCCGAATATTGTATGGAGGTTGTTTTCCTACCACGTCTTTTTCTTATTCACCCATTTAAAATTTGCAGTCAACAATGATCTGTTTTTGAACAGTATATAATTACTCTATTTAAAAGCTTTAAACTCCTAAAATTTCTTGATTGATTGATTTATTCCCGGGGATGGTGCACGTCAACCTTGACAGTATTTGTAATTGCTTCCATCTTGACAGGTTTATTGTGCTGCCGCTTCCGGTGCTCCTAGAGCGCCTTAAACAAATAGATCTTTCTAAGAAAGTCAATGATCTGCTTCAGCCATAGGCATCCCAATCCCTCCTGGGAAGGAAGGAACGAAGCAGCTTCCTTAACTGTCTCTTCTCCTGCAGTGACAATGTGCCAGCAAATGCACTGGTATCTCCTCGGCAAGATTGCAAAATCTGCACTCATCATTCGCTGTCAAGCCCATCCTTTTGAGATGCCCTCATTGTGTGCATTGCCCCGTGAAGATCCCAGTCAAGACCCTTAGCTTACTTCTATTCATTTCGATGCAGACTCGCAACTTCTTCTCGTCATAAACCTCGAGAAACAGCTTCAACATTCGAAGACCTGGAAGTCCATTCCAGAGTCTATTGCATTCTCCATCCTCAGTTTCCTTTAGGGCCCTAGTTGGGCTAATGGGTTCAGGACTGATGAATACTGTCGATGCTCCTTTCCTCGTCAGTTGGTCCACCTACTCATTACCCTTAAATCTCTTAAACAAATTGTTTGCTCATTGTTTTGCAGAGCCTCGAAAAATTATGATCATTTGCCCTCATCTATAGATCTGCCTCAGTTAATCAGTTTATAAATTAGTTCATAGTTAATATAAGAAAAATTGGTTTAAGTCAGATGTAAGCCTCGCTAAGGCAATTTTTATTTATCTAGTCCAAGAAAATTTATTATGAGCTAAGCATAATTCTACGTAACCATAGATGAAATGAAGAACTTACTCAGAACTCTGGATCTAAGCAATTGACTGTCAAAAATACTCTATAAATCTACCTCATATCAATAAGAAAAAAAAATATTTATTAAAATTATTACTCTGTTGAACGTGCTTTTACACTCATGGCATCTTCTACTTGTTGCGTCCGACGTCTCTCATCTTCGAATTTAAGAGTAATTCCTTATTTAAGATTGCTTTTGATTAAAAAAGGAACAAATCTATGTTAAATAGAACACTGAAGAAGGGTCCATATTGGCACACAAACAGCTGTTTGTTACTCTTTGAAATAAAATAAAAAATAAATTTCTTATGGCATTGTCAAAAATAAACAGATTTTCGTGGCATTGTCAATAGTCAATTGAAAAACATTGATCGCGCGCAAAATTGATTCACCATTAATCCTGTGGCGTCGAACTATATATGTAAAAAGAATTTCCCTTGGGTGCATTCACCCCTGTCCTGCGGAAACTAGAAAAAAGGAAGGGATTATTTTAATGAAACACGCAGAAAGCATCTTTCTATGAAAAACGAAATAAAAATATGAGCCCACCACTAGTTCAAAGCAAAATAAACATCAGGCAATCACTTTTTTGCTACGATCTGTCCACCATTGGACCACGTTTCACAGATACTGCAGTTCTTTGTCAGCCCGCCATAAGTTATCAAGGCAAAAACTAGTCAAGCCAAAAAACCACTCAGTGTCTTACACCAGTGAGCAGTTGAACCTGCTCAAATTCTCCCATTCCGTCTTTTGCTGCGTTCTGGGCTGTGTCCTTGTGGATCCTTAAGATCAAGCAGTGAAGTTGTAATAAAAGTAACTACGTCTTTTTCACCAGTCTCGATAAACATACTTTGAGATTAACTTTTAAACGATAAATGGATTCTTTTTATTTAACATAAATTAAACTAAATCCTTACATGACAGCTTAGTCTAATCTTAATACTATTCAATCTAGTGTTATATTCGCCGTGGCTTCTTCACACCCGGTTTCCGATTCCAACGTTTTCCCGTCTTCATAGCGAACGGACTTCTATTCAAATCCTCTATCACGGGACGGATTTTTGGTAGAATCGATGGTATCATGAAATTTGGAGGAGGTTTATTCCAGACAACCGGATTTATGTTATTGTTGTTGTTGTAATTGGGTCCATTATTTTGTTGATGCAGGAATAGTCGGGGTGTGTCGATTCCTGGAGCTATTCCAAGTAAGCCGGGCTTTGGAAATTCGAAACGTTGATGAAGTAGAGATGGCATGGTCGGAATCATATTATTCGACAGGATCTGATTATTTGGAGGAGGAAATGTTGAATTAGGAATAGGGTAATTTTGATTCATACCCAGATTGAGTAGGGATGGTATTTCATTGGGGAATCCGTCACTAGCAGGAAAGATGCTATAATCGTTGGATTCAGATTGCACAGGTTTTTTATATTCCTGTATTATACCATCTTTATTGATTTCCAAGCCTATTTCCAACAGTATCTCCGATATTTTTGCCGCATTATTAATTGTAGAAAGTTGAAACTGCTTATCGCGTGTCGAAAGCTGAGAAAACTTATTCAATTCCGTTGTAAGATCAGCCAGGTGCTGATTTATTTCAATTTTAGATTTTGAGTTCAAATTTTGGTACCATTTGGACTTTTGCAGAAAACTATTGAGCACATAGTTGAAATTTTGTTGAGCTGACTTAACATGCGCATCAGATGATGATTCCTTTCGTTTGCGGGGATCAACACTTACTTCGGATTGTTGTGTTTCTATTTTATATGGATTTACAAACGACATTGTACTTTTCTTATCCACACGCAAAGCTGTGTCATTCGATTCGGGTTTCATTGATTTTGTCAATAATTTTTTCAATCGAGGATCTAAAGTGTTTTCGGGAATTTTTTCAGCGCGCATTATTGGGTCTTTTTTCTCGGGTATAAATATTTCAACAAGCTGTGAAATGTATTAAGATTAAATTAGTTTCAGCTCAGAAAGGTTCCTTTTAAATATATTTATTACCTTGTAATCGATTCCTAAATGAGATTTAATGGAAGCATCTATTTCCACGGCTGGAACGTAATTTGCAATGACATCAGCGAATGGCAAGCGCATATCAAAGTCGCTAAGTCCTGAGAAAAATTCACTTGTTGAAAACTGTTAAAAAAATTTACTTTGGTGTTCGCTTACCCGGTGCCTTTTCGGGTTCTTTGCTTTGTTTAGGACTTTTAGGTTTTTTATTCTCTTGACGGTCATTCTGACTTTGAGAATAAAAATTAATTGGCTCAAAAGGCTCTAAGGAAGAAGGTAGAAATAAATATTTTATTTTCCAATTTATCAATTTATGCTATCCTTACCGTCAAAACTTATTGAATCGAAAAGTTCCTCGTCAGAACTTGTGGGCGAACGATTCTCACTTTGATTCTCAACGAGTTCATTGTCCCATCCACTGCTCATACTATTACTAAGAGAATCACAAGCTTCAACTTCAGTCTGTGGAATAAGGCGAATTGATTTTGCTTTATGATTATCTTATTTATATTATTTATGTATTTTATATATGATGATTCCTCATGTGAAAGAATTTATCGACAGTATTAAAATTTTCTCGCCTATATAAAATTTAACTCGACTCTGGTGTGAAACTGAATTAATAAAATTTATGCACTTGTCCCAGTCCTGTTTTGCATCTAAGAAACATCTTTATCGCTGTTATGGTGTTAAGCCACTTAATCGATGCAATTGTTATTTCATCAACTTTAGATGAAATTTTTATCTTTGACGAATAGAGAGCACAGGAAACACGATAAGCGGAGAAATGGTTGGAAACTATGACAGGATTTTGTGACTCAGAACAATGGACCATTACAAAATACACTTCATACTAATGAAAAACTGAAGAAATATATTGCGGGATTCGAATGACTGCAATGGAACTCTTCTGCTTGGTACGCCTAGATATGCGCTGCTGCTCTTGTATCAATTACTGATATTGTGAGGATCGTTTAATGCAGTCTTAACTATAAAAATGAAATACCTAATGACAATATGACCGGCTTAAACTAATCTATCCGGCTTAAAATGTTTTTAAGAGACGTTGATAGAACATTTTCAAGGTGTAAGCGAATTTAAAACTAACAAAAATATGGAAACAGTTTTCACTGTTGATAAATTTGATCGTTTCTTGTTAATGAGAAATGTTTATAAAAACCTGAAGTAAAGATCAAAAAGACTTATTCCTCGAAGTGTACACAATTGATTTCCGTTATCGGTTAGTAAATTATAGGAATGGATTTAAAATGATATTTATGTTGAAGTACTATTGCAAGGAATGCGACCTTTTAACAGCGCATTTTATAAGAAGTTTTATCTAAATAGAATTTATTGCAAATACTGTAATAATTTCTCCTCTTTTCGAATAAGAATTTATTCTTGTTTTCTTGGGATAGTAACGAAGTGCTCGTCAAATTACGCATACTGCAAATTAAGCATGAAAATGCTCCAATTACGATTAATCATCAACTAGAAATGAAGGTAGCACACGATTCACAGAATAAAGGGAATTATTAAAGGGAAATTATTAGAAAGTTCAAAATCAATCCTTCAATGTTGATTACTGCTTTAACAAGCTGAAGCTGGAACCGAAATCCTGATATTTCGACTTGATTTAACACTCTTATCATTCGGCAGCATTTCTTTTAAAATATACTTCAATGATTGCGAATACAAAATTCAGAAAAGAATCATATAAACAATAGGAAAAATATCAAAATATAATTCAAATTACCTTTTTACTTTCACTCTCCAATTGCATTTCGCTGTCATCAATGCTTTCATCGATGACCAGTGCCGGCTCGTCATCAATGAAGGAAAACGAAGATTCTGCTGAAAATACCAAAATATTAAAGGCAACCGTATGAAGGATAAAGTATAAAGTATGAAGAACACAAAGAAAATATAAAGTTCTCAAATAAATGTATTTAATGTTGAAATACATACCATTTGCTTCATTGTTATCAATTTTTGTTGGTTCCGTAAATGAATCGAATTGTGTTTGATCCTTACTCGGTGATTTTGGCAATGAACTAAGAAAAAAAAACAAAAAGAAGTATTTGTAATAGCTTTCATTTTCATAAAATACTCAACCTGAACATAGAAATAATAAGATTCCTTTTAATTTTGTGATTCTTCTATTTAAATCGAAACCCGAACCTTTTCGACCAAAATAAATCCCGCTGGAGACCGAACGATTACAGTCGGAAATGAGTTTCGAGTAGGGTAAGAGAATCACAAAATCAAAAGAAAGCCTTTTATTCCTATGCTCAAAAATGGAGTATAATTTATTTTCGAAAATCTAATTTAAATGAAACGTGAAAAAGGATAACTGATGAATTTTTAGTGCAGTTTTGCGTGTAGTTTTTGGTATTATCAAAATAAGTTGATTTGTTTGACTGTTAATGTGTATTCAACAAATAAACTTAAAATATGTTTTAAATGTAATATCATACCTTTCTTCTTCTGTGTTGTAATTACTATCTACGGCACTATTAACATTCTCATGGCTTTTGTTGCTCATATCGAATGTTGGTAGCGTGGGCAACAATTTTCGCATGTCCATATCAGTTTTTGGTGCATTTTTCTCATCTTCTGACTTGCACAACAATATGAGTGGCTGATTCGAATACTTTTCTTCATTGGCTGAAATCTTTTGAATCTCACCGATTTGATTCAAACTCAACCCAATGTCAATCAATTGCGCTAATGACATCTGTGTTATTTGTTGCAGGTTTGTAATACCCAAGGTTGTAATTTTTTCCATTTGTTGTGTGGAAAATATTGCTGAAATCTCGTGTTGGGATTGATTCAATTGTTCGCAAGCTGACGATGCTATCGACTTGTTTTTAGACTCTTTTTCATTTGGCAATGAATCTTTTTCCACGGATCCATTAGCTCTGCTTAATTGTTGATTTTTCGCCTGTATCATTACCAATGCCCGATCTCGACTGTAACGTTTGAAATCACCCAAAATTGCTTTTGGTGCCGCCGCAACATGACGGGCTAATGCTTGGGTCATTTCCTCCGACAATGCTTTTCCATGAGAAAATTTACACGTTTTCTGATTCTCACATTCCAAGCCTAAGTGGAAATATTTACATGGAAATTCCGAATGCATATACTTGCAGATGGAACGTTTTACGCAACAGTCTAAAAGGTAAAATTTGCATATCTCCAGTTTTCGTCCTTCCCTTAACTCAGAATCATCAATCTAAGAAAGGAGGAAACAGAAAAAAATTCAACAAACCATCACAAAAACGAAAGACTTAAGAGAGTAACCCGACGATTGATTAATTCATTGAAAATTGTCCTAAAAGAGATCTGTAACTACTTACACTATTCGATCGACGTCGTCTGTCACGTCTATCAGGTGATGGTCGCTTATTTTGACGATGCCTCCTCCGACCCCTGTCTCTTCGCCTTTTGGACAGCGGGGAGCCTCTTCGCTTTGAATAGTTATCATCATCGCTGTCATATCGGTAATCTCGTTCATAGTCATAGAAAGTTGAAGTAGCGTTTGTGTCAAGGATTGATGGATAACTGTCTTCCATTGTGCCAAATGAAGTACCCTTTGGTGGACTTGCTCCCCGTATACACAGCATTTCGTATTCATCCATTTCAGCTATTTCCACAGGGTCTATAGGTTGTGATAATTTCCCTCTCTAGAATAGATAAAGTAAAATTATGGTCAGATGAATGATGCTTAAGAGCTGTCTGGAATATATGGTACAACAGAATAGCCCTAAACAAAGCTTATGGGAACACTGATAAGTTCCTAGAGCTGTTAAACTTGCTTTTGTGCATATTATAAATCGCAAATCTAATTTTACCACTGGGTTGTATGGGTTAAATCCCGTCAAATATCTTTTTAAGCCGATTCGAAGGCAACATTTTTAAAGTCCTTTAAATATAATGAATGAGGGAAAGTCCAAGACTTTTTCTGGAAATTTTTTTTCAAACTGCTTTGAGTTTGAGTTAAATTCTCGACAGCTGTGAAAAATCTGATCCATTTTCTTGACGTAAAGTCACTTGGAAAATATAAAAAAAGCAAAACAAAACCCGTCAATTTCGAAATTTATTTGATGATATTTATTGCTCCGCATTTCGTGAATAGTGTTATAGGGACTTGTCTCTAACATTAAGATAATAAATATGCAGCAATTATCAAGCTGGTAGTGTAAATCGATGCGTTATATCTATGAATTGGAGCCTGATGATAATCAGCAGGAACGTGTATATGTCCGAAAACATCTCGGAATGTAGAATCGCTCACCTAAGAAGTTTACACACACCTGAAGGCGACTGTAGGCACTCTGTTTAAATCTTTATCAGACAAAGTCTTTCTTATGTCGAAAATGACCAACTTTGATTTTAAGCCTGAATATATCAAGCTCCCGTAACCAAAGCTGGTCTTAGTTTGAAGACATTTAGTCCTGAAGCGCTTCTCTAGCAAAATTAGGGCAATTATTATAGTCATTTTCAGCAATTACAACTTTTTTTCTTCTTAGAATTAGTCTTCAGTTTTGAGATCGAATCTGAAGAATACTCAACCCGCTATCATAAATTTTGAAAATATTATAGAGGCTCTAGATCTGTCAAAACTGGGATTGCTACCAACATAACCAATATCAAATTCAGAAAGGTTTGGGCAAGCAACATATGAAACAACAAACGCAATTCGGTGTTGATGTGAAGGTCAAATTAAAATGAACCTTCTTTCATTTCAATTCAATTTCAATTAACGATAAATTAAAATGCGCCGATATTTTTAAAGGCAAAAACTGATCATTCGACCCTGTCCAACGCGTTTTCCGGACTTACACATGATCAAAAATGTGTGAGGAAAATTAACAACTTGAGTTCGCATTGAAGGATGACAGTTTCGAACAAACATAATAAATTACAAATCAGACACATAATAAATTACATAGAACACATAAATAAATTTTAGAAAATACAATTAATTAACTAATTGGAAAAGAAAATTATTTCGCCCTTCCCAACTTCGTAGTGAGAGCGTAGTCAAGTAGCTGAAAAGTTAAGACATCGCAATATTAATTTATACTTTACAGGGGCGTTGAAATGAAAATTCGATCCATTCCCACTTCCGCACCCATGAGTCTTCGCTGAGTTAGCTAGCAAGCGTATAAATCACTTATAAGTTCTAAGTGAAAATGGATAAAATTGATCTACCAAAAACTTAATCTGCCAAATGAAGTACCCTTTGGTGGACTTGCTCCCCGTATACACAGCATTTCGTATTCATCCATTTCAGCTATTTCCACAGGGTCTATAGGTTGTGATAATTTCCCTCTCTAGAATAGATAAAGTAAAATTATGGTCAGATGAATGATGCTTAAGAGCTGTCTGGAATATATGGTACAACAGAATAGCCCTAAACAAAGCTTATGGGAACACTGATAAGTTCCTAGAGCTGTTAAACTTGCTTTTGTGCATATTATAAATCGCAAATCTAATTTTACCACTGGGTTGTATGGGTTAAATCCCGTCAAATATCTTTTTAAGCCGATTCGAAGGCAACATTTTTAAAGTCCTTTAAATATAATGAATGAGGGAAAGTCCAAGACTTTTTCTGGAAATTTTTTTTCAAACTGCTTTGAGTTTGAGTTAAATTCTCGACAGCTGTGAAAAATCTGATCCATTTTCTTGACGTAAAGTCACTTGGAAAATATAAAAAAAGCAAAACAAAACCCGTCAATTTCGAAATTTATTTGATGATATTTATTGCTCCGCATTTCGTGAATAGTGTTATAGGGACTTGTCTCTAACATTAAGATAATAAATATGCAGCAATTATCAAGCTGGTAGTGTAAATCGATGCGTTATATCTATGAATTGGAGCCTGATGATAATCAGCAGGAACGTGTATATGTCCGAAAACATCTCGGAATGTAGAATCGCTCACCTAAGAAGTTTACACACACCTGAAGGCGACTGTAGGCACTCTGTTTAAATCTTTATCAGACAAAGTCTTTCTTATGTCGAAAATGACCAACTTTGATTTTAAGCCTGAATATATCAAGCTCCCGTAACCAAAGCTGGTCTTAGTTTGAAGACATTTAGTCCTGAAGCGCTTCTCTAGCAAAATTAGGGCAATTATTATAGTCATTTTCAGCAATTACAACTTTTTTTCTTCTTAGAATTAGTCTTCAGTTTTGAGATCGAATCTGAAGAATACTCAACCCGCTATCATAAATTTTGAAAATATTATAGAGGCTCTAGATCTGTCAAAACTGGGATTGCTACCAACATAACCAATATCAAATTCAGAAAGGTTTGGGCAAGCAACATATGAAACAACAAACGCAATTCGGTGTTGATGTGAAGGTCAAATTAAAATGAACCTTCTTTCATTTCAATTCAATTTCAATTAACGATAAATTAAAATGCGCCGATATTTTTAAAGGCAAAAACTGATCATTCGACCCTGTCCAACGCGTTTTCCGGACTTACACATGATCAAAAATGTGTGAGGAAAATTAACAACTTGAGTTCGCATTGAAGGATGACAGTTTCGAACAAACATAATAAATTACAAATCAGACACATAATAAATTACATAGAACACATAAATAAATTTTAGAAAATACAATTAATTAACTAATTGGAAAAGAAAATTATTTCGCCCTTCCCAACTTCGTAGTGAGAGCGTAGTCAAGTAGCTGAAAAGTTAAGACATCGCAATATTAATTTATACTTTACAGGGGCGTTGAAATGAAAATTCGATCCATTCCCACTTCCGCACCCATGAGTCTTCGCTGAGTTAGCTAGCAAGCGTATAAATCACTTATAAGTTCTAAGTGAAAATGGATAAAATTGATCTACCAAAAACTTCGATAAAGCTTACCAAAGGCAATTTGGAAAATAGGACAAGTTCAAATTGAGAGCAACAATCATAACACGTAAAAATAGCCAGACGACATCCACCTAGCTGGTAGTGCCAATCGATGCGTCCCAGCCTGTGAGTTGGGACCTGATGAGAAGCGGCAGGGACGCGTGTTCGAAACCAGCTTGAGCTCTTTCCACCTAACTTTGTAAATATCGATCCATGTTCAGGAGACCAATACCGGTCTTAGTTAATTTATCTTCAGGCATACGACCAAAACTTGTTCGTCGGAATAAGAGAGAGATCTGCTCAATCGAGCTCGAGGTTATTACCTACATTAATCTTGTAGCGCATACATATCATGAAGCCACTTCAGTCTCCTCCATGAAGAATAAAAGTAGGATTAATTCAGAGAAAGGACCAAAAGAATAAAGAACACTTGACTAAAGAATTGAAAAATGTATAGCTACCATCTAGTAGGAAATTGATAATCCTTATTATCCTCAAGGAGATCAGTAAACCAATCTCCAGCACCCGAAGTATGAATATTAAAATGAAAGGGACGAAATTTGAATAAACTGTGGTTAATACGGGCCTTGAATAGCAGAGCTATAACAAATCCTACAAACTTTCTCTCTAGATAAGAAGGCAAAGAAAGTGCTACCCAACCGACTATGTCAAAAACATGGAAAAATTCACAATACATGTTCAGGCAAAGTCATTCTAGCGAACTTGAAATATTAAGGGTAGTCTAATACATGATATAAGAGTTAAAAGAGTGGATAAAAGCACATTGCTATTAGATTGATTTCAAAGTACGAAAACATCGACAACGATTGATATGCAGGACACCCAAAAATACAAGGTATACAAAATTTATGAGGCATCGTCGTCAATTTAGGTAGAGTTTATGATTGCGATATCTAATCGTTGACATTGTTAGCTCAGAAACACTAAAACATTTAAAATCATTCCTCAAGTATGTGAGGATTCTGAAGAGAAATCCGGAAGACACTAGCAGTTTCGGTCTTATTTTTTACGATTTTCAATTTAAATCTATTTTGGAATTTAATTTAAATCTATTCGCTTTAAATGTATTTTTCTATCTAAAAATATTTCTAAAAAATATCTAAAAATCAATACCTCTCCCAGTATTTATTTCTACACAGGACACCAGTTTTACAAAAAGGATTTACCTTGCCGGGACAAGAAGTAATTTCGAATAACAGGACAATGTGTATGATGATTGATTAAAACATAATATACGAACCAGAAAAAAAGATATTAATTGCTGACTCTGTTATTTCAATCTTCTCCGCAGAACCAACAATTTAGTCGTTAATAAAAGATCTTTAACATCGAAACGGTTGATGTACTTACTACCACTGTATTGTACAATAGTTTGAATGTATTTCTACCAGCCAACAACAGCGAACGAAAAATGGCTGCTTTCCATTACAACCAGACTAGACTTGGTAATGTTCGCAAGGACTTTGAAATTACAACAAGAGATAAACATGGACAAGGACAGATACTTGACGTTCAAGATAATTTTGACAGACATCGTGTTTCTTGCAACCATGCCTTAATTACTACCAAGACGGGTTTTAATTATCCGATCTCAAACAAAAACTAGCTGAGGTGACCCTTGTTGAATACAGGTAAGCAATTCAGGTAGGCCTGACCAAAAATAACAATAGGTTGGCTTTGGAAAGTAAAATATCTTTTTCTATGATGCTTTGTGGCAATCATGTTACTCCTAAGAATGTGCACAGGATTTTGAAATTTTTTAAAACAAAAAATTTTTTGATTTAGCTCTCAATTTTGAAAATTTCGGGATAACACATCAGTTAGCGTAGTCAGACAATACAGAAATATTAATTTGAATTCACGAATTAAATTCGTCAAAACTTTGTTTATCGATCAAAAGTAATATAATCGTCAAGATTTGTTCTGTAGACCAGTTAAACATGAAACTTAGTGGAAACAGATCACATATGCCATGATCAATTATTATCCGGCACTAAACAATGAATAAACATTAAAATATAATAAAAAAATACTAAATATAAAAAAATACGAAATAATTTAAGCCACTAAATAATACAAAAAAATATTAATTAAACCTAAACTATTTCTAAATGTTTAAAAGGTAGTAAGAGTAAGGTAAGATATAGATATTTCGAATCTAATCGATAGTTTCAGGTGTTTTACATAGCCATCAAATATATGCAGGACATTGATTTATGCAAGGAATATATGTTGTTATAATGTACTTTTCCTTTACTCTTAACTCTTCATGCCACTGAATTCTCGCTTTTGCATTAAATGCAAGAAGGAATCAAACAAACATAAACGTGATTTTATGTCTGAGCATCTTCAGGTGGTAGCACTGGACTCGCATTCATCGCTTGAGTAGTGACTAGTAGTGGGGACGCCGTTATAAATTTTTAACTACTTCGTCATTAAGGCTGACCATAGAGGTATAGGAGATAGAGAGGCCCTAACTCCAAATTTTGTCCGGATTTGCACAAACTTTATGCATATTGACACAAATTTACCAATATTTTGGTAAATAAAAAAGAAATATAATTTTTTGGCAAAAAATTTCGTAACTCGAACCACGGTAAGAAACATCCTAAGAATTTGCAGAGAATTTTCCAATTTTGAAATTGTATAAGTGTTGTAAAAATTACTAAATGCGTAGTAAATTCACCAATTCCTTAGCTAAAATACCCATAGGTAGTATAAATCAATGGGTAAAAATTTTATAATCTGAACCATGATAAAACACATTTCAATATTTTCTTGTGATTATCCAAGCATATGTTTTCCGTTTGTAACACTGCATTTCGTCATTAAATTAATAATATTACGACAAAATATCACTACATTATCTGCCGCAGCAACAACAGATTTGTGCTGCCTCTGGATATAGTTTAATCAACTTAACGAGAATGCTAACTTCACGCGAACATCATTTCCCGCTGAATTAATATCTTCCCGTTACATGCAATTTTGACAGATTCTCGACTTAGGATTTAATTTTCTGTAGCCAAGCGAGCAAGGAGCAAATACATTTTCAGCTGAAATCAAACATACGCTAAGCTAATCAAATATCGTCCAATCAATAATTCCGTTGTTAAAGTCATTAATAATAATGTTTTTATACTCAGTAGAGACTGTTTTCAATAGTTTCAACAAGCTTTGACTAAGTAAAGTTTATGATTCAGCGACCAATTACATGATAATTCAACATTCAAATTACAAAGTGTGACCATCTCTTTGCAGAAATCGCATTTCTTACTTTAATATTGAATAACTGTTAAATTTAAAGACGAGGGTGACAACGATTATGAAAAATTTAAATATTAATATTATTTTTATATTTTATGAATGAAAATGTTTTGTTTTTGCAGATAACAGGCTTGAATTAGTTAGGGAATTTTCATATGAATTGTAAGAAATGATATTTGTTGATGGTGATGATTGAAATGACAGTTGCCAGAAAAGATATTGATGATTTTTTTCTAATTACAAGGTTTTTTTTCTAATTACAATTAAAGGATTTTTTTCTAATTACCTCAACATAATACTAGAAATATTATATTATAATATTTAAAAAATTTCAGCTAATTTTAAGTGATTTATGAATGTAGTTTACACATTTTGCCCTATAATTGGACAGCACATTATGAATATTAACCAGTTATAGGCATATATGTTTTTAATCGCACAGAAAACATTGAAATTTTGATAGAATTTGGATATCATGTTCCATGATGATGGAAAAAAGAAAAGTTTAGTTATTCGGACGCTCACGTTCGATCTTGTACACGGGTAGGGCCTGTTTTCATCTTGTATCTCTATGAGATTGTCGATAATGGATCAACAAATGTGGCTCTCAATTGCGCAATGCACATTTGGAATATTTATTGCTCGTGCCAGGCTTCAATGAATGTTAATCATTCAAAGTTTCATTACATCTTCAAAATGGTAAGTATATACAGTACGAGCATTTCGAAAAAAAATTAGGATCGGATGATGTTCACCCAAAATAAGTGGAACTTCATAGTATCCTTTCAAGTATAGTTCTTTATAGTATAGCACTGACGCGGCTTACTGATTAAAAATTACTCGGGGTGGATGCTTTATCGTGAGCATTTCCGGAGCAATCATCCAATTCATTGCATGAATTGCGTTTAAATTTTTAAAAATTCAAAGAAGTCTGAGATCATGTAGCAGATCAGCAATACGATAATCGTCCTTCGACTAGCGTTGAAACCGAAAATATTTGTGCGGTACGAAATATTTCGAAAACTATTGACTGGTGAAAATAATAGAAATCGCAGGGTAGATACGACTAAGTTATATTTAATAAAAGTTATTATTAACTATAGTCTAGAAAGCGCGTGCGCGATTAGCCCTTCATGGACCGAAATCTGAAGTTGAGATTTTTCATATTAATTTTTTGACCTTACAGCGCATAAAAGTTTTATAACTCTGAGAGCTGCCACATGTGAAGAGAATTTCGAATTGTTGACAAAGATGAGATAATTCGATTCGAGAGCTTATGTTCTTTAGTTTCCTTTCCAGGCTCTATAGTGCAGCTCAAACCTTTCAAGCTGCAGGAAACATACTGAACTAAATTAGACCATTCTTCTTACAGTTTGGACCAACCAATCAGCTCAGCGATTCGTTTAGTTCGTCCGCCCAGGAGTTACCCTCCTAGAACGCAAACTTTTTCCAGGAGGGTAGCGAATTGAAGTTGACAAGAGCACAGAGGAACTTACATGTAACTAGCAACTAATGCAATCAGAGTATCTTTACGCATGCTGTGATACAACACCTATCCTTCTACTGGTTCAAATCAAATCTAATTGCATTTTGTCTTTAAGTTCAGTAATTGGAATAAAAATAGAAACTCAATTCATTTTTTTTACAAGCAGCGATAATACTTAGAACACAGCTTACATAGCGTAAAACTGGATCAAGGAACGAAGTGTTCTCTGTAAAATGACTCTTTTAGTTCAAAAATTAAAAAAAAAAAAATAAGAAAAAATAGGAAAACTGTCACGAGGAAAAAAGCTGAGCAACAGTATACGAAAATTGTCATTTTAGAATTTTCTAATTTAGAATTAGAGTCCTTTATGTTGAGAAATGAATCAAATTAGACCCAATTAATTGACTTCCAGTATCGCTACCACAATTTGAAAAACAGATCCTTACATTAAGTAAGTGTCAATGGGTAGATAGCCTTGGCCAAGTGATATTGGCAAGAATTTGAATCGATGGATAAACGATTGGCCGAAAGGTCGCAGATCAAAGACTAGGTTATCTTCCGTTAGAACAACCCATGAAGAGCGCTACACGTCACTGTGCAGAATCTCTCGGTACAAATAATATTTTCGACAGGATAATGTCTCAAATTAAAACGCTTGAATTGTGCACCGATATATTGAAGGACAAAAATTTAACATTCCGCCTCGTTCAGTATATATTTTTGAACATAAACATGATCAAAAACATGGGAGAATTAGCAACTTGAGCTCACGTCGAAGGATAATAGTTTCCTACAGTGGATGAGCTCAAACACCCAAACGCTCATCACATAAACATGAGCGCATTTGTATGCTCCTTTTCCAAACCAGGTAGTGAACCGGTATTATGCTGAGGACAAGGGCGGTGCACGAAATATTGTGGTTGGGTTGTTATTGCGATTATACTCATTAGGACATGTGGGGTGTCCCATAGTTTTGTCGATGCGATCTTTCCAAATTTTGCTACTTTTTCGTAATTTTTAGTGTTTTATTTTACCACAGGACTACGCAAATACTGAATGGCTGAACAAAATAATTTTTTTTAATTTCATCGCGGGCTGTATGCATGTATATGCCCTACATATACTCATAATACATATGCTATATGTGAAGAAAATGTGTATGCAGTATGTAAGCAACCATAGCAGCCGAACTCGCCCAGTGAACGAAAAACAGAGAGGGACAGATGATGTGAAGATCCTGGCCATGGGTTATTTATGCATACATATATATATTGTGTATTGATAAATAGAGTATATATTTGTGTGTACAAAATATACATATATTTTAACACACGCACACATATGTTGCATATAGAATACATACACATCCACTTTTCAATAGATGTGTGTGTTTGTCCGAGGGTGTAGAGTATGTGTCGGAACCAGATGAAACTTGAAATTGGCATGTGTTGTATCGTGATTCGACGGTAAAATTCTCATGAACTGCGCACAGAACACTAAACGTAAACACGGGGTGAAAATTCAAACGCCTCACAGCCAATTTGCATGTTTTCCGGAGTTCAGCACAACGCAAATAGTTGAAAGATAAGAAAAGTAGCTTCGACTACTGATCGATAAAACTACGTGTAATCGCACACACATATGACAGCGACCACGTATGTAAAGTGCGAAAGTGCGCGCTATTGCGTCTAACTTTCACGACACCAATGCGTGTTCTTTTTTTGAGGGCGGACGCGATTCATACATTGCAGAAAGCATTCGCTTCCTTTCATTACAGACAAGCGCCTGATTTGTGTTTAATAATCCAGTCATGTGCTGTGGAACAAGAGCGTTCATTTTCAGACGCTTCATGCATGTGCGCATTCATTTCATGTTCATATCGGCACCGAGCATATGAGCATTAACAATTTTTCAATGCATTGAATTGCTCGATTGACGCAAAACCTATTTTCAAACGTGTATGTACTCTTTAGATTACATCACTCAATTACCTCTCGTGATTTGGTGCGCTCTCTCGAATCTCTGCGTCGTTTGCGCTTGCTCCGCCGCGAGCTTCTTTCCTTCTCCTCCGTCCGCGCCGCGTCTTCTAAACAATACAAAGAAAAGAAAGCAATTTTAGCGCTGCTCGGACCCAGCTAGCTAAAATGCTAGCAGCCTCCCGCCTTGCGTCAGCCAAGGAAAACTCACCAATAACGCGTTCGTGGCCATTTTCACGCACATCTGGCGCTGATGTGCTTTTGCGACATTTTGACAAATCATCCGCATCGGACTCGATTTCCCCTTCCTCCAAAAACTCCACATTCAAGGACATGTCGCTTGCATCAACACTAAATTATGTCTCGTTTGGGTAATGGCAGATGGAAAACTGAACAGGGAAAATCGATATGGCCGATGTCAAAATGTCTACCTGGCGAAAGTCAATCGGACTAGGAATTTTCACAATGCAATGCAATCAAGTTCAGATTTTTAATCACAACTTTCTGACTCGCTTGATCTTTAGATATTAATATTGTAAATGAAACTTTCCATACGTTCATCAAATGAAATGTGTAATGAAAATTCGGATTTAACTTTGTGCTTAGCAGCTCGTTATCACGCTTCCAGTCGAAGTTCGACAATACGATCAAATGCCAGCCAGAGCACGAAACCACTTCCCGGTTGCTACGTCGAGTCATTTCCATGGGAAGGCCCACGTCGAAGCTTGCTTAGACTTGCGAGCTTTCGGTTTTCTAAAGCATTGGAAATCACAATTAAGCTCTTTCTGTTGGTAAATATTGTGAAGTACGTTTGGTGCCTAATGGCACTGTCGTGGCCCGAGTTCGTACGCCAAGAGCAAAAAGTCTTGGTACAGTGAAAAAATAAAGAAAGCGAAAAATCAAAGGGATGCTGTTTTGTTCAATGTTGATTTCTAACTTTCACATTGAAATCTTTTTCAGAAACATACACGGTTTTTTGTTATTTGTTAAGGAATGAATTAATTTGATTTAAAACTGAAAATGCACTGCAACACGTAGTCGAGCTACTTATGGAAACGGCGGGGAACTGAAATTTCTCAGACTTGCCAGACTTAACACTGACGAAACTCAATAAGATCTTGGTTATATACCATATTTTTCCCGATGGTTCGAGTCCACCGTAGATTTCATTATGTACTCTTAAAATTAGTCCTTAGCCGGGGAACATTAGGTCTTTCGCGGCGCCGGCAATTTGTTTTATGATAAACCGAGTCTACATAAGTCGAAAAAATTAAGATTATTCTTGACATTTTCTTTCTTTTCCGAGATATCGAAGTTTAAAATTTTTGGTTGCATATAATGACGCGAGAATACAAAATGTTTGCACGTTGTTTATTTAAATTAAATTAAATAAATTTACTTGTTTGAGAGCAATTTTATTTCTATAAGAGATTTGGACAAACAGTACTTTAATTTTAAATTTTAATAACAAACCAACTTCAAAAATCGAAGTTCCCGGTTACAAACCGCGCGTGAAAATAACGGTATTTATTTAACAAAAAAAAATTAATCAAAAACGTTGAAGCGTTCTGGGAATAAATTAAAAGGCAAATAAGAATTCAATTCATTTCGATTAGAAGATGAATTAGAATAAGATATACACGCAATCTCGGTCTAACCAGTTGCTTTGCCGAGTGCTATCGCTTTTATCGCCAATTTTATTTATGGCGCTTAAGTGTCAAGATGACATTTGTGGCGCTCAAGTGCCCATCAACGAATTCACAATAAACCGTTTGGAGTGAATTCAAAAATTTAATTTTTTTTAATCCTTCAGTCTATTGTAAATGTAATTGCACCAAAAAATCAACAATATCTTCTCGAAAAGAATGTCCCCAAAGTAAAATGGGTCTAAATCCATTTAAAATTTTAAAAAATTGTCAACATCACCTATATATATTGTGTTCACCCTATTTATATTGAGAATTCTGGAGACGAATAACCAAATATCAACTCCCATAATGGAATAAAAAAATAAAGTAGCAAAAAAAATTTACGTAAAGTGTGTTCTACGTAGGTATTTTATGCTGTATCAAAGTGGGCTCCTTTGTAATTGGTCTCTGATTTGCGGTTTGCCTATGAGTTACTGATGCTTATCAATATCTTAAAGCTTGGAGCTAACATGAATGTTAAGATAAATGTTAAATTATTTAAAATAATCAGCAATTCAATATTAATAATATAAAGAAATGGTTCTCACTAAATGCTATGAAATTTTTAATAAATTTTATTTTTTAATTGACACCGCTTGATACCAGCGATTTATTAGATCTAGCTGCTGGCCAGCGTTTTCGATCCAGCGTTTGTCATTTATTGCCCTTCACTTGTGTTAGTTCGTGTGTCTTTGTTGTGAATTGACTATGGTTAGCATATGAATTGATGATATGTGATATTTGAGATAATTTGGTTGTTATAACTTATATCTGTTTCTGCTTTAAATGCTCCAACGTTTTCGAGGAGTTTGATATTATTTTTCAGAATCAAATCTTTGATATTTTCAAATCTGTAGAAGAAAATGTATTATGCTCCTTTGAAATTCTATGCAATATAATACAAGGTGATCTATTGTGTCTGGATTGTTGCAATATGACGCAATATCTATAAGGCTTTTATTGCTTTGGAAGAACCTGAGTTGTGAGTTTTGTTGGTTATAAGTCTATTAATTGTCTTAATATGTTTTGGAGGTAAATTGCTATTAAGAAACCAAGCTTTACTGTTTTGTTAAGGTGGTGTCAAGGACTTGAATATCTTGGGTTGTGTAAATTTTTGAAAGTGGGCATTTTCATTGTTAACTACGGCAATTATAAACGTGAAGCGTTGATATTCCTATACAGAAAAACGTTGTTTCTTTTTCGAAATAATTTGAAAAAATCGAAATAATAAAAATGTCGGACTGGAGAAACAACGTACGGAAATCGTCATGGTGTCCACAATTGGCCATGATGATAGAATCAGGATAGTGCATGTAGCTCCTACTGAGTTTCAAATTCATGCCCCCTTCGTTACTACAGTACTCAGCCATCATGATTAGCTCGCCAAGAAATTATATCGTTGTAGCGCACAGTAAGTCGTATTTCTGTTTGAGTAAAATATTCAACATTAAAATTTAACAAACAAGGCCATATGTAAATAATATGCCCGGAAGTGTCCACTCGCATCCATTCATGCATGACCACAAAGTAAACAGTCACGTCGCGAAAATTTGAATGCGTAATTTTGTACTTTATGTTTCCACAGATAGACGTGTTTAAGATATTGAATGGTTACGCGTGACATAGCTTGTTTCTCACAAAATTTTTTTACAAAATCTATGGTTTGCATCGTACATTTCCGTGAATTGTATCATAGTCAAATTTCAATTGAAAATAAATTTTTAGAAAAATTTCACGAGGAAAAAGTTATTTGAGGCACTTTATACGAGTGGCAAATGGTCATTGTTCATTTTGCTCGTAACTATGAGATAAACGTCAAAATTTTGACCCAAAATGTGGCGCTCGTACTATTGATGCCACTGAAATTTCGTCCGAACCTGTTCCAAACCCGATTCGAATGGAAGAGATATTTGATAAGATATATATAAATTTATTGTCGAGTCCAACAAAATTTTCAGCTAATTGCTCTGTTTTTGATGGCATTTTTTATGAATATTTTATGAATATTTATGTATGTATGTATGTGTCACTAACACATACAAAGCTGTGCACTTGTAGGCCTTTTAATTAGCCAAGACTCGGGTCTGGCAAAAACTGTACGAGGTAATACTGGGTATGGTTCGATTTTGGAAAACGATTAACCGTCATTCTGGCTTTGATTTCTTAATATTATTTTATGTTATTTGCAAAATATAAATGTAAAAAGTTAAATGTCACGATATTATGAAAACCTCGATTTACAATTAAGGAAGTTGAATAGAATGAGTCGTTTCAAAAATTGCCGAGGGAATATACTATCAATGTTATCAAATATCGTATCAAGGATAATATCATCCTTAATCATTTTATTTGAGTGAATAAACTTAGATTTAGTAAGATTATTAACCAAGATGCTAATTTGTGAAGTTAAATGTTCAATGTAAATTTAAATTCAATTTAACGTTCCTTTTATGATTTCTTTTCGACAGGGAGCGATCCTGCACTTCATTCTAGGAAAACAGTTGGACAGATTTTGACAGATTTGCTATCAAACAACTCTTTATTTTTCAACTACTAATTTCGAATTTTTGAATTAATATGAGTAATATTTGTTTTTACTAAGTAATGGCGGAGACTCAATGTGGGCTTTTGATGGGACTAGATCATGTGAGAAAAAAAGTAAAGCACATCATTCGGATTTGGCTAATCCTGAATTCGACACTTTGCTTTGACACATTATTTTGTCAAAACGAACGTTAAATTCAATTTGAATTTTTATTCAAATTCAATTCAGTCAGCTTTAAGTATTCTGATTTATAATTTAATTGAATCTTCTTTAATGTTAACGTCTTGTTAAGTAGAATTATTTTATTGTACGCAGGTAGACTGAATGTGTGATAAAATAATTACAACATCCTTCTTCATAATTTTCAAAAGTGTTTTAAACAAATTTTGGCCACATACAAGAGCGGCAACAGCACAGCTGATGTATGTCACATTGCTCGTACAAAGCGTACATTGGTCCTTCACATTCTTTAACTGGTTCGATTGATTGAAGTTTTTGGGAAAGTAAAGCAAGAGGAAGAAGCTAAGCGGGCATTGGGACTCCATTTTGTCAAATAATTCTTAATTTTTATGTAACAGCTAAGAAGTGTCATTAGCTGACAGTTGATGCTACTTTTTATCTTACATCTCTTTTCAATTGTCATGAATTATTATTGAATATATTTGATTGGATGCAGGTAAACTGAATATCTAGTTAAATTCATGCATGTGTGTTGACTCAAATTATCAATATAAGCAAATGAGTGCGTTCAGTGTCATTCAACTACAGTAGAAGAAATGTTGATTAATTAAATAAAACCCCACATTTTAGAGAATGTCTGAAAACAATTTTACAATAGATAATTTCTCGATATTTGAATTGAGCGATAGTTTAATGTTTGTGAAAATGAACACCGTTCAAGACATTTCTTTGTTTAAAAAAAAATAAGGCTAAGCATGCAAGCGAGACGTCTTTCATTCTTTCAAAATTTCTCGACAATTCAGAAGAAATGTTTTAGTTTGTGAATGGCTCAAATCTAAGGTAACTCACATATGGTTGCTTGCAATCATTTTTTGTATACTCATGAGTTGGCTTGTATAAATATATGGTTAGAATATGTAAGTGTCAAGTTAGATTTTAATAAAAAAAATAAACAAATTTTAACAGTTGATATCATCGTCGTAAAAGGATTGCGAATAATATAAACTTCCTTAAAATAATAAAAAACCTTCCTAATGATTTTGCGTTTTATATTTTTGAACGATAACACTCGAAAATTGACTACTGAAAAATGAAAAAATTCAGAACTCAAAATTAAAAGAGAAGTTATCGTTTTTACTTTTCTAAAATAAACTATCTTCGAATAAAAAGTGTAATTTTACAATTTTAAAGAAGTCTACTCAGTCATGTTTGACGCTGCTCGGAATTTTTGTGTCTCCAATCCATGACTGACTTTTCATCACACAGGGAGGATTAGAGGTCGGAAACGAAAATATTGAAGTAACCAGACGGGAAAACAACACTTATTTAGTTCCGATTGGGAAAGTTTAAGGATATTGCAATACTAGAGAATAAAATACTTATTTGCAGCTTATGTGATTCAATTGTGCATATAATAAAATCAAGAGACCTTTTAGATTAGCAATATGCTTTATTTACTTATCGGTAAAAAAGAAACACAAAAATATCCTTAGCTTAGTATGAAACTTGTACGAAATGTGCATAAATAATAATAACTTTGGATGATCCTAATTTAGTTTTCTAGAATAGAATTAACATTAAGTACAGAAATATATGTATCACACCAGCCAAAATTTAAGAGGCAACTTTGAAAATACATTGTTCCAAAGACCCTTGAAAATGTCTGCCAAACCTGCTTCTAAATCAGGCCTCAACTCGGATATGATTTCATGCGAATTTTGATTCAAAAACGCATTGAGCGATGCCGCAAGTAATTCATTTCCATTGAATAAATTCGTTAAATGTATTCTCATACCGCCCACAATGAACGTAACTTTCATTGTTTCCATTTCAATGGCTTCCTGCAATCAGACGTTAAATTATAAATATTATGACTATTTCCAATTGTTTTGGCAATAAATAGAGGTGGGAGGTTCTATCAACTTACCTCTGGTTGTCCTTTGGTCGTGATGTTTGTATAAACTGATGTCATCACATCCGACAATACCATGGCTACGTCTCCGTTTCCTAGCAAGGGTAAAAGTAGTATATTCCCATTCAAATTATATTTGGCTGTGATCCTCAGTTTCGGTATTTTCAAATCAAAATTCAAAATATTCTGATCAAAGTCCAATCTGAAGCGTTGAAAAAACAATTAATAAATTCGATGAATTTTATGATATTGCTACATACTTTGCATCCTCTACAGTTGCATTGGATGGTCCTTTGACGAGCAAGTGTTTAAATCCACCGGAAAGAACTAAATTTCCACTTCCCTTTGAAATTGATACAGAGTCAATGTATAATGGCTCGAATTTTTTCACTCCTATTTCGGGAATTCCTTTTGCAAGCGACGGAAACATTCCCTCAAAAAGACGATGGAAACATTTGTTCTCATTTGGATTGGACCTTTTACATGTTTGAAGCCAAGCCGCTGGAAAAGTAGGTCAAAAGTTTTTTGAAAATAATTTCACTTTATTATAGGAATTCATTTGTTGAAAAACTGTTTTAGCATTTTAAGATTTAACAATAATTTAATAGTAATAAATGCATCATAGAAAGATAGAAAGCGATAGCGAGGAAGCATTAGCTCTTCCACAAATTTCTAAATATTTGTTTGGATAAATTCAGACTTGCGCACATTAAAATGTTTGGAAAAAACCTGCTTTGATTGGATGAGTACACGGCAATAAGGAACACAACAAACCTATCAAGGTTAAGGTTTGTTGTGTTCCTTATTTCCGTGCACATAAATTGTCTGAAGGAAGTCGATCTTTCTAAGAAAGTCAATGATATGTGCTGATTCCAGGTTTCCTCAGAGAATCAACATCCTGGACGGTACCTTCTTCTCTGGGACAGTCATTTGAAGTGTGTTAGAAGGTAACTAGCGCCTCATTCACACAAAATTGCAGAATCTGAACTCTGCTTCCAACTTCAAGACCATTTTCTTAAAATTTCTTCTGAGCTTACAAAGCCTCGTGAAGACTCCAGCAAGAATCCGTAGCTTGCATCTTGTCCATTTAAATTAAAGCTCAAAATCTTTATAACTTCTTTATTTGAGGCCCTGAGAATCTAATCCAGAGCCTATTGCCTACTTTCTCCATATATTCCCTTAGATTTTGGCGAATGAAATTTGCTTCAGTTGCAGCGTTGTACGAGACTCATATTTTCGCTAATTGATTCACCTGCTCATACTCGCATACTTGGGTACCATAGTACTGAGTATAGGTTATCCCTATTTTCCGGGCTCAACTTTTTGAGAGCATGAAACAATCTACAATAGGACAATTTATAATTTAGTCACTGCTTCTGATAGCATCATCGAGGCTTCTTCAGAGCTATAATTTTAGATTGGTTGCTTCAATTTTGCATTTGCATCCTCCGCAGTTTTTCAATTAACTTAATACTTAACATCAGTTGGTTATATTTGATCTAAGATCAAAGTGCAACAAACTCTGCTCCTTCAGACTTACTACCCTCAAACTTACAACTAAATTCAAATCAATTTGATGAAAATCATGTTGCAGAGTTCGAATCTAATTTTTGTACGTTTCGTTCTTGGATGAGAACGTGTTTAGCTCCTTTAACCACCATTTAACGCTTTTACTACTGAAATACTTTTTACAAATCAAACTACTACCGCCCCATGAATGTTTTGTAAGATAGTGCATTCTAAAATGTAAATATACTACTCACTATATTTTACTCCTATCAATAAAGGAGCATTATCCTGGGGTATTTTTCCTCATCTATATTTTGTTTGTTTGGTATTTTCAAATGCCAACATGAAAATATAAATTTTCCTCCTTTGTGACATTTACCAAAAAACATCCGGAGTATAAGGGGGTTTTGGATATTGAACATTCGAAAACTGTTTGCTTCTCTTTATTCATAGAAGAATATAATTTAAAACGCCTTCGTTTTGCCTTCTTTGCTGGCATGTGCTCTTCAACATCTTTGCTCGTTTGAACTTCGTACCACTCCCAGTTAGTTTCCGTTTTTTTGCCGCTCTTGCTTCTGCAATCATTTGTTCTGCTAGCGGTATTAAAAAAGAGTTTCAGCTGTAATTTTGGTGCATATTTCCCGGGTGCAGAACATAAGCGTTAAAACTGCGTCATCAGCAGCTTGAAGAAAATTCCTCACCAGAATTTAGTCGATTTTCTATTCAAATTATAAGTTCGGATTTTTTTCCGATAGATCTACACCTCCCATCATTTCATTATAAAATGCGAACGCATCCGAACAAATAACGTGAACATGACTTACGTGTTTTTGCGTTCTAAATACGGTGGTATTGGTAGGTTGGAAGCAGTAACTTGTTTGAATTTGAGTTATAATACCCTCGGAGCAGATTCGAAACACGTCTTACACTCTTTCTAGTCGATCAACGAGTATGAGTGTATCTTTTCTGTTTTGTATACATGTGCCGACGAGAGCATAGGGAGAGAGGTCATGAGAGTATTCGATGTAAAGAATCGATCGAAAACCACAACTTTGTTTGGGTCACGAATGGTTACGGACAGTTTTTCACAATTCTTTTATCCAATCCTCAATTTGAAGAGTCTGAATCTTTTTCAGCGTATATGTTACGATCGTATGTAACCTGTTTTGAAGTCATATCTTTGCCAGACTTTTATGCTACGTTTTACCGGCTTCAGAGGAATATATTTCTTGGATGAGGATTTCAATTGTATCATTGATTCATCAATGCTTTGGCGCAAACTTTCACCGCGAGCCCTAGGAAAAGTATATTTTGAACAGTTCACGACTTTTTCAATGTAATGAAGTTTGGTGGAATTCTCGGCTCTTTTGGGACTAATGAAATATATTTTCGGCATAAGAATTTTATATCGTGTCCGCGACTTGTATTCATTTCCTCCTGATGCATTACTCGACCAGTCATCCTCCACATCAGGATCAGGAACTTTATGATAGCATTTTTCTTTTGTCCTCGGAACATTCCGTTGTTCCCCGTCACGTTTTTTCTTTCGTCCACAGACGCGTTTCGGCGGTGTATCATCTTCGGTGTGAGGTTTCGTTCGTATTGTAGCGAATTGACAATGATATTCCTAGAACCATCTTAATATCAGCCGCATCAGTTAGAGGCATCTTTTGAGCTTTATTCGTTATGTTTTGATTGTGAATACATATTCGCTTATTAGTATAAAAGGCAATACATAAAATGAGACCTTTCCGAAATAAAACCATTTTGAAAATTCAAAATTCTTTTGCATTCTAACAGTATAGTATAATAGGAACTTTATATGCAACAGCAAATCGAGGCCGAAGCTTGGATTTGTGGCGTTTCAGAACTTCCCGTCGATGGCACCACCTTCTCGGCGCAAGCAAACTCTGGCGCCGCGACAAGTTTTCTCTTGCCAATCAGATCCATTTTCTGCTTGGTAGTGTCGCGTCGGTTTTTGGTTTCATCATCAAGAGACACACATGTGCTGTGTGGCGACGAGGAGCTCAAGAGTCGAGTGATATCGGTTGAGCGCACGACGTCATTTTTTGAACTGCCTTTCATCCCGTAAAGACTTTCGCGTGGTTACGTCGAATTATTGAAGTAGAAAATAAAGAGTATTTATTATTATTATTATTATTTGTACTTGGGTCCACTTGCTGGAAAATAGCATAGGCCAGAATCGGCCCTTAGCTCCCCTTGTGTAGTACTATTGTTCACAGATGGTCCATCCTGTCATCATACAGAAGCCAAGGAGTTCCAAGGTTCAGCCAAGGAAATAAAGAGTAAGTTCTTTATAACAATAAAGAACAAATAAGACAGAGTTATCGCGAATCATTACAGATTTTTTAAAACCGTTAGTTGAGATGGCTCTCGATGTCTTTCATTTTACAATGATTAGAATATTTCGCCCACACATTCTTGCGTTTCGTCAGAAATATGGCTCTTAGTGTCGCCATGTTCACTTACACTGGGAATGGATTCGGAATGGGACGAACTATATAAAGTCGCACAATCAGAGTCTGGCTCAAGACTTTCTAAAATTTTACTTCGCGTCAACACACGGCGTGAGCTCATTCTATTCGCAAAAAAAGGAAAAAGAAAGAAAACCTTATCAATTATTTCACATAACACTGGAACCAGATGTCGCAATCTCGAATACCAATGGGATATGATTTCTCAATTAAAAAAAACTACGTTTCCTATATACTAAGAAACAAACCTGGCCTCAATACCTTCGAATAGCAGAACACACACACTTCATTCTTATATAGGAAGAACATTACACGAAAAAATGCAAAAATCTTCTGAAAATGTAAAACATTCGCAAGTCAAACTGATAACGCAAAGACTCCAATTTTAACTGAATAGAATAGAACATTGGTTCTGAGCATACCCAGATGTTTTTGACAGGTTATACACTAAAAGACACACAAATCCTTAGAAATTTGTCGAGGATGCATTGTTCCTATGGTAATGAAAAGATTAATAAAATCGGTTCCCACAAATTGTCTTAGACTGTAACGGCCTAACGTGAAAGAAAAAGGTGTGTTAGTTATGATTCGTTCTTGGTGAAAATTTAAATGTTGTTGGTTCTCTTAACTGATATTATTCGTCACCATTTTATGACGTCTAATTAATTCTTCCGTATTTTGGTAAACTTATTTGTCCTTTGGATTTAAAACCAAAAAATTGGATAATAAACGTGAAACAAAATGTTCTATAAATTGTTGAATCCGTGCCTTTTTTGATTTTCTGTAAGGAAAAATCTTAGCTCTCACTTACCTTGCTGTCATAGTGCCCTAAAGATGGGTAGAAAAAACTAAATAGCCTCCTGATACAGAAATATAATCAGAACAAAAAAAAAATTTTTTGGCAATTCGACTATTTTTCAATTTTCACTGATCCCGTTTGAGATCAATTTATTATAATTAGGTGTATAAATTTGAAAGGTGGATTTTACTAACAGATGGCATAACAATTACATATGGTTTGTGTCAGGGATAACTGTATGTCATTTTGGAGAGTAAACATCTGTCAACAAATTCCAGAATGACATAGGTTTTGATTGTACAAACAATATAGTTTTTTCACTTCAAAAATGTCGAATTACGTGCCAGAAAAAGAGGTTTTGCGGGGAAATCTAATAACCTTCATTCATTTGAAGAAAACGGCAGCACAAACTTATCGATTGTTAGTGGAAGCATATGGTAAATATGCCCCAAGCCAAGACACATGTGAATGATGGTTTAAAAGATGTAAAAGTGGCGAAGTCGATGTCAGCAACAAAGACCGTGGAAAACCACCAAAAAAATTCGAAGCTGCAGATTTGCAAGCATTATTGGATGAAGACAACACACAAACTGAAAAACAGTTGGCAGAAGCATTGGTAGTTACTCAGGCAGCCATTTCACAACGTTTCAAAGCCATGGGAAAGATCCAAAAAGCGCTTGATCTACAAGATCTGTCAGATCAGATCTATCAATTGAAAGAAAGAGACATCGAAAGGCGGAAAACCATTTGTGAAATTTTGCTGGCCAGACCGAAAAGAAAAATTTTTTGCATCGGATTGTTACTGGCGGTGAAAAATACATTTATTTCGACAATCCCAAGCGGAAAAAATCATGTGTAGACCCAGGCAAGCTATCAACACCACAACCAGTCCGAAATATTCATGGAAAGAAGACTTTGTTGTGTATTTGGTGAGATAGTAAGGAACCATTGTATTACGAACTGCTGAAACCTGGTGAGACTATTACTGGCAAACGTTACCGACAACAACTGATCAAACTGAACCGCGAACTTAAGGAAAAATTCCAAGAATTTCACCAAGGACATGATAAAGTCATTTTTCAACATGACAATACTCGGCTGCATGTTGCAATACCTGTCCAGAACTGTCCAAAACATTAATTAGGAAGTTCTACCCCACCCGCCGTATTCACCAGACTTGGCTCCTTCTGACTACTACTTGTTTCGATTGATGCAGCACGGACTTTCGGAACAGTACTTCCATTCTTACGAAAAAGTTAAAAATTGGCTTGATGAGTTGTTAGCCTCAAAAAATGAGAAGTGGTACTGGGACGGAGTCCATCAATTTCATATTTATACATCTTTTACATTAATTTATTTGTCATATATCTCAATTGATTTTTTTTCATTTAGGATCGCTTAAAGCAAATAAAAGAATGTCTTATTTCTTTATTTCATAAATGCCAAAAAATCAATTACCTCAAGGATTGAAAATTCGCGAAAATTTCATCAAATTAGTTCCAATTTCTTTTGTCATACATAAAACTGCACGCTGTATAATTTTTTCAATATCTTATAGCAGAAAATTTTCTTTAATTCAAAGGTGAAGCCAATAAGCACTTGACTCATTTGTATTCTTGCTGAAGGTGCACTGAGAACTATTGTTTATTTTTTGATGATAATAATTTTAATGGCTACAATATGTTGTTCATTAAATTTTACCTAGCACGATTTACTTCGTAGTCATCAGCCATTAGTGCGCTACTTGGAAGAGCTAATGGTTCAATCGATCCTGATTTGGGAAATTTTATGATGTATTTGCATACAATATGAAATTGTAACCATGCATTCTAGAGTCCCAAAAATATACTAAATCTTCGAAATAGTTTATGTGTGTGTTGAGAAGCATTTTTCAGGGAAAAAGTCAAAAGAAAACTCCGTGTGCAGCAAAAATAAATGTCTAGTCTTAAAAATAATTCAACAACACCATCATTGAATTTACAGGACAACACAATTTTTATTACTTCAATTTTCCAAATTAGTTATTTTGGAAATTTGTTAATAAAAGTTATTTAAAATGAGTTCAATTCGAAAGCCAATGCGTGAATGAATATGAAAGATAATTCAGAATGGGAAAAGATACTTTGGATGCAAAATGTAAAATTGTTGCCGTAAAACGTGGAAGGGACCAACGAAAAATTCTTCTTAAATTCAAAATTATCTTTAATTTTATCTTTATCTTTAATTTTTTCTTAGCAACCATTATAAAGTAGACGCAGACAGTAGACGAGTAGACAGTAGACGAGGCAATTAAATATCTTGAAATTTTTAATGTTCATAAAAATTTTGTAAATAACGAATAATAACGAATAACGTCTTGCCCGGTAAAGAAGACTTCACAAGAATTCATTTGAATGAATACGGTTGTATTGATCAATTACATAGTTTCCATGCTTTGCTCCGGTAGTTATCAAACAATTTGCGAGCTTGTCGCTCGAGCTTCTTTTGGTCTTCAAAAGAAGAGACTGAGTTTTCGCGAAAAAAACTCTTTGAAATGATTTTCAACCGCTTAAGCAAACATAAAATTGTCACCATTTTATTTCTTCGAGAAAGATGCCAGACGAAAGAATGCCAGATGAATGGAGAATATGTTGGAGACTTCCTTATCTCTTTGCTACTCCTGAGTTTGAACCCAGGAGTGAAAAACAAACGTTTTCAAACGCAAAAGCTCTCAAACTACAAATAATTTACAGTGAAGTTTAAAAAACAACATATAGGGGTTTTCGAACTAATAGCGTTGTTAATGCTACAGTGGCATTGCTCAAAGAATTGTCCGTCACTTCACACTATTTTTATCATCGTTCGGGTGAAGTACAGATACCTTGTCGAATGATCTCTTCATCTGTTGATCCAATTCTTTGTACTCTCGGAGTTGTAGTAGTAGATATCTGACAACCTTTACGTCGTGGACCGTCACAAGAGGAGCTAAGATGCGACGTTTGACACCGAATTTGTCATTTCAGCGTTACCAGACAAGGTTTCACGACTGTGAAATGTGTATACTGTCCATGGAGTGTATACTGTCGTAGAGTAGAATCCTATCGTCTCATCCCTATCGATCCATCTTGTCCTATCGATGCTGAAATTGAAAGGGTTTTTTCCCTTGAATACAATTGAAACCTATAGATCACTTCTGTTCGCCCACGATTGAAGCAGCTCATATTGATTCGACTCAGCTGATTTCACTATATGCATAGCATGGTTTCTTGCAACGACATTCACCACATATCGTACTGAAAAAACTTTGTAAAACTAGTGAAAATAAGTTAGGAAAACATTCTCTTGTCTGTCGTTTGAGCAATTGCCTCAGTGACTACTTGTCGTTCGACGTCCCCAGTTTTTAACTCATGTCGTACTCGCATTCCTGCTTTCGTATTTTATTCATTAATATGTTTTGGAACCGCAAATTAGGAAACTAGAATAAATTTTGACAACTGTTTGACAACTTTTCAGCTATCTAGGATGCTGTTTGTCTATCAGGTGAAAAAATCCATTGTTGAAACGCGGAAACCACTTTTTGCAAAACTGCTCAGTTAGAGCTGAACCAGAGCTACTCACCCTAAAGACCCACTAAAGTAATTTCTGCGGTTCTTATCTTGATGTTAAAATAATGAAATAACACTCCTCGCTACATTTTTTTTCAGCAAACAATACTTTGACAAACGTGATTGTAAAATTCAATATGGTATGCAATTTGTGTCTTCTGAGTAGCATTATAAAATATGTCATTGATTTAATATTTGATTGAATATTTTTAATATATGATTGATTTGATACAGATTATTGATTTAAGACTAAGATATAATACTGCAAGACAGCGATCCGAGTCCCGCACGTCATCTCTCATCGTTTCTAATTTATAACGCATACGATTCGCGGTAGATAATCTGCTTCCTGTGATTGTCATATTAAGTATGGTTGCTTTGTGTAAGAAATTTACTGGAGTTGCATGCGTATATCTAATAAATGCTAATTTTTATTTTTTATTGTTTTGATCAGTTAGAGCATTTTTAGAAAACTATTATAAATATTGTCTGCTTGTTTATTTCAAACAAACTGACCAATGACATATGTCAATACATGTAGTTGTGAGGAATTTTGGATTTACCGAATATTTCCCGCCTCACATTGATGCATCGCAATCGTTGCCCACCAATTGAAATAACGAAAACCGGTTGACATTTTAGAGAGACCCGCGTCGCGCTCTTACACGACAATCTCACAGTATATAAATAAACGAAAACGCCACAGCTTGATAGCAGTATTTAAGCAAAAAAAAGAAGAGTCTATTTTTGAGAAAACAATCTTATCGTAGAATCATCGTTTATGACCATTACCTCTCTCCAAATCTCCTTAAATCTCTTAGGTCTCCTTTGAAATTTAAAAACCTAAAGAGCAATGAGTAGTTTCAAAGCTTGACAACCAGATAAATAAGAATAATAGAGGTGATCAGATCGCTAACTAAATATTGGATTGTTCGGAAAGTAATTTCGTTTTTTCCCAACAGAGGATTTAAATGTATCTTTTTGCACCCAACTTGAGTCGCATTATCATTATATGTTTTGAGAGCTGATATAGCAAGGCTTGTGCGTGAAAATGGCCAATTGGTTGTACACAGTAGTTTTTGGTTTATTCCCTTTCAAGTATGGAAAGCAATAAGCAGCATTTTCGTCATGCTTTACTCTTTTCCTATAGAAAAGGTAAAAACGCTGTTCAAGCCAGAAAGAAATGAACCGATGTGTACAGAGAAGATGTGTTGACAGTACGCCAGTGTCAGAACTCGTTTACAAAATTTCGATCCCAAAATTTCGAAATAGCAAAGGCAAGAGATCATGGAGCAAAATAGATGAACCAGCTCAAAGCATTTCGAAAGCTGATATAAGTCAAAAAAAAGTGATGCTGTCTGTTTGGTGGGATTTTAAAACAATTGCTTTTTTTTGAGCTTTTACCGGATAACACAACAATTAATTCGGAAGCTTACTGTCATCAGCCGAACAAATTGACGTACTTCAACAGAATAGGCCAGAACTAATCAACAGAAAAGGTGTAGCATTCCACCAAGATAATGCGAGACCTCATACAAGTTTGGTCACTCGCCAAAAGTTTTCACAACCTTAATGTGATACACTGCCACACCTACAATACGCGCCAGATCTGTCACCTTCGGATTATTATTTTTTCCAGTCACTACAAAATTTTTTAGACGATAAAACCTTCCCTTCAAATGAGAAGGTCAAAATAACCTCGATCAGTTCTTCGCCAGCAAAAACCAAAAATTTTATGAGCGTGGAATCATGGTACTACCAGAAAGATGGCATAAGGTAGTGGACTAGAATGACCTAAATATAATTGAATAAAATATTTGTTCATTATACGAAAATTTTTTTTTTCATTTGCAGCAAAAAAACGGAATTACTTTGCGAACAACGCAATATAATGTTTTATTTAAATTGAATAAATTGTTTTTACTTTTTTTCCTCTGTATGGAATTGAGTAATAATTAATATTGAGTAATTATAATTATTAATTTAACTAACAATTGTAATAATATATATAATTTTGAATAATTTTTACTTTTATTACAAATATTTAAATTTTATTATGATGAAAAATAATCATCATTTTAATATATTTATTTTTGTACCGCGAAATTTAAGATAAATGTCAATTCGAAACTCCTAAGCGAAATATGTGTGAATCTTTGCGAAACTGATTCATCGAGTAAGTTGGAATGTCTTTTATAAATAAATTGTTTTTTTTATGTATCCACAGTTTATTTATATACAAGTCGCGAATACAGTTGATGATTTCAACCGAAATATTTAAACTGAAATAAACTGAACTACTACTGCTACTACCGAACGATTTTTCGAACGATGGAACTAATTAGTAAATATAAAAAACGGAAGCAGGACTATTAGGAGGAGGACTACAGCTGATTGGAGGACTTTTATGAAATGGCAAAAAATAGCAAGCAGAGATGTAAAAGTTCATATTTTTCATGGATTGCAGTGTTGTGTCATAGTAAAGAGTCAAGTAAATAGGATATGGCTTTGGGCACGCCTAGGCTTGGATTGCATTTACAGTGCGGACAGGGTAAATTTTATTGAGGGAAAATACATTAATGAAAAGATATAAAAAAACTAAATAATAGTTGCTATGGTATTTTTGTATGTTTTTGTTGTGCTAGAGAATAGTATGTCGTAGCCTAAACTGGGAATCCCCTAGGAATTTGAAAATGTTTCGGCGGCAAAAACAATATTTATCAAAATTTACAATAATTTATCTGCATGGCTTTGACTGTACATTTAAAAGATAGTTAGAAATGGGTAGAGACGGATCAGTAAAGCATGTATTAAAATTTTTATAATTATTACAAATTACAATAACTTTATTTGATCGAATGCATTTTATCACGGTTTTCACCTTCAGTTTGGAAAACATCAAATTAAAATCCGTGACTTTTTCTGATCGAGTCTGTTACCAAGTATCTGAAAACATTTGGAAGACTTTCTCACCTTGAGCAGTGTTTCCTAAGTTTTACTTTTTTACTACCCTCTTAAGTCTTCACTCTCTCTCTCCCTTCCATTCACTGTATCCTCTCTCTTTTCTCATTTACTATCTTTTGATCGCTCCTAATAAAAGGAGAACATTTTAGAGCTGTGATGGGATGGGCTATCATTGGATCATTATTATTGAGGCCCTCGAAGATGATTTGAATCCTTGCGAATATGAAGGGTCTATATCGAAACCATACTCAAAATACATGGAAAGATGTTCATAAAATTGATCATTGTTTAGATAAGGATAAAAATTAGTGAGTGAACATGGTAAAACAAACGAAAACTGGTTCAATTCCAGAATGTGAGTTTTGAAAAAGAAGGAAAGAAATCGCTGTTGGTCAATCTACCATTGCTGCCTTTATTTAATCCCTTAAGAGTCAGTCTGTTTAAGAACTTGCGTACAACTTTACAGTTACAATTGGAACTCTTACAATAGGTTAGGAAACTTTTTTCGAAATCCCCATATGGTACACTTATGAGGGTGTAGTTGAATTGATAAAGCCACCCGAACGATACCAACAATTGCATTTTAGTGCCTTATGCAAACAAATGCCAAGTTCGTTGCAACAATATTTTTTGTGCGATTTTATGACATGATTTTACCAGTTCTATGTGCTTGAAGACAATTTATAACACTACACTATCACAAATATTGACAACAATTTTAAACCACATTCGCACACTGAATGGGACATAAAGTAGTTACTTTCAAATGTTACATTTCAAAGACGTAAGTTAATACCTTGACTGCCTAGACACGACCAAATGCATTCAAGTGATTGCTCCAAATCAACCGAGAAACTGTGTTGAATGAGATAAAATATTGCATCACTGCAAATGATCACAACTTAGCGGGTAATGAATACACCGCGAATACATTACATATTCCGGAAAATGCATAAAAGAAAGATGAAGAAACACAACAGATAATTAGGCACAACCATTAGTAAGTGTTTAAAAAAATAGAAAACAACATGGTATTGTTGTACGTTAAAAGTAAAACTAACAAAAATATCGAATAATTTTCTTACGTTTTTCTTTCAACTGCGGGTTGTTATTAATAATTTCCCGTGATGTTATCGCCGCCGTGAAAGTGCTTAGAACGACTAAACCACAAAGTAGCACTGAATTACTCAACATTTTCCAGTTTCGATTATTCACAAAATATAATGGAATATCGCTCAAAACACTCGCAAAATAATAAAGTTTAAATAAAAATGATTCGGATTTGTTGTTGTGTCTTAAACTCGCGGATTTCAAGTCAGCTGTTGGAACTGATATCTGAATCCGCGATTCGCGCGGTCCCACCTTAAACCCAAAGTCAACCGTTTCCTTCGAAGATCCAAAGGAAAATAACAGGTGAGATTGGCGTATGTAACTTGGGTAGGCGCAATTCTTCAATGTACCACCATGATTTCTACATTCCAACATCACATTTGCCGCGAGTTTTATTAGCAGGCCATTGTAATGGGGTAATTTGAAAAATCATTGAAAGCCTTGTACGCTGCGAGCGCATCTTCGCCGAAGAAATGTGACTCGCGTTCAAATTGCTGGTTTAAGCAGTTTGAATAATCGCGAGACATATGTGCAGACATATCATGTAGGCAGGAACTACTTGGAGAAGGTGATGAGCCTTTTTCCTTGTTGTCCCCGATTGGACTTTCGACTGCCGAATGTAGGAAAACTTGGAAATTAATTTGGAATTTTTCAAATTGGACAATTTATTTGCAATGTTTACTTGCTTCCCTGTACGATATTGCATTGCTCACAACAAATGTCCAAAGCAGACAAGGCCACTTATAAAGTTGCATGAACATTTAATTCATGCATTTGTATTATGTCGCTGCGTTGGACTGTGGAAAATTGATCAACTTATAATTGGTATTCAGTTTAAGTACAAACCAATCCAAAATCGTAAGCAATCGAATGAGAGCTGCACCGGCAGTCAAGGTTAACAATTACCTAATCGCGGCGCCAAAGTAACCACATATTACGTACCTTTCCCGATAGTACGCATGATAGGTTGCCAAAAGACCCAATTGGGTTTTCTCTATTTATTGTTGTGATTATGGTTCAAGTTCAATGGGAATATTACTCGAAAGGGCACCCGAAACTAAATGATTTGGGGTTAGGATTACGCATGGGATACGACCTCGAATAATTTTTACGGATAGCTCGATAAAAACTTCAAATTTACGCCATATTTATTTGAATGGTCAAAACTATTTTATTATTAAAATGACTCGCTTTACTTTCTTTATTTTCGAAAAACTAAATTATTGCGTTGAACATTCCACATAACATAGAACACGCAAAAATATTTTTACCTTTGTGAGAGAAGACTACCTTTGATTTGATCATTTATTTTAATCTACCTTTGAAATGCGGTGGAAATCTATATTTTCCTTAAAAAAGGAAAATTGGTTTGCTTCTAACATCGAATGTTATGTTTCGGAAATAAACTTCTAATCAAAAACCACATCTCTTCGAAACAGAATAATATCCTCAAGCATGATACTTATGTGTAAAGAACAACACCCGAAAATTATCAAAATACTCCTGGAACTAAGCCTTGGAATAGGACTCAACACACTGAGGAAGACTGCTTTCTATCATCTGTCTTTACTGGGCAGGAGAGGATAACTATGATATATAACACTGCCGTTATTCAAAGAATCGGACCAACTTCAGGGAACAAAAAATAGAAGAAGATATCACTGAGTGAACTTTATCCTCGACTACGACAATCATCATGTTTCTACTTCAAATCCTGAAAGCGCAGGGAGAAATGAAAAATATGAGTCTTTCAAAGTTGAATTTGACCCCATCAAAAGTAGGGGTCAAATTCATAGTAAAAACTATTAAAGATTTTGGACTGGGCTTTTAAAGCTTAGCCTCCCAATGTAAGAGGGGTGTTAAAATAGGAATGAGAATGATTATGTTAGGATTAGTTATATATTTGCATAATATATTTTTTTTATTTTAATTTAATTTAACCGTTGGCTAGGTTTGTGTATTTTAAGTATCTTTGTATCACTTTTTATTCCCTTTTTAAAGTTACAAATTCCTTACAACTGGCTTCACTTTTTCATCTACAAATTTATACCCTCTTAAGAATTCCTTTGCCCGAAAAAATTGACAAAATCCTTCGAAGCCAAGTCTTTAACTACCTTTAAGTACCAGGTTTTTAACTGCAAAATTGTGTTGCCATGAAAAAAATTTTTGTTTCTTGTTTCCAAGAAGTTTTGCACAAATTTCTGTACGTTATTTTTTCTTGTTTGTTCTGCGTATACCCTGATACAAGCTCTATGATGATAAAAAAAAACTTTTTCGAGTTTTCCCCTGCATTTTTTACAGATTTCCTGACATAATTTTATTATTTGTTCTGCCTACACACTTTCTGTTACAATAGCTCCACGATCGAGGTTTTCAATCATTACAGCTCTTTGGTAGCCCAAAGCAATATCCTCAGGATCTTTCCGGCAGACGATTTCGTCTTGAATTCTTTCACTGCTGGAGATGACGGTCTTCTCCTTGCCATCTATTGTTGTTTTATTTCTGGATTATCAAAGTGAGTCGATGAGTCAATGCTGTTATAAATTCATTCAAAAAGCGATCAGGACCTTGTTGAAACAATTCCAATGAGCTCTTCGTAACCTTGAATCGCAATTGCTTTTCAACGTTTCATTCTAGGAACGCGCGAATATCTTTTTCATTCCCAAATGATCATGTGAAATATCATGTGCACCTCCTACCAAGGTGCTTAATTCTAAAGCAATGAAATTTTCTCTTCAAAGACGAACGTACAATTTTTTCAACTTTATCAACATTTTATTGACCCGAACGGGGGTTATCTTGAATCGATGTTCTTTCACGTTTGAATATTGCACACCACATGCCATTGTAGAAAATGGCGGAACATCCCCTCCTAATGTTTGTCGTAACCCTTGAAAACTTGTCCGGTTGTAAAACTTTTCTGGGCGAAACATTTTATCCCCATTTTTAAATGTCATTATTCATATTATTTTATGTTATACCACTAACACTCAACGACAAGTTACAAATAAATCCGAGTCACTTTATTCGGCACTTCGATATCGAACTAATTTTTAGGGCTTCGTCGCAAAAATCTAAACTATCTAAGCAAAATCGATTGTGTTCCTACACTAGGTTTTTCTCTATTTTTTTTTTTGTTTAAAACAGGTAGTTTTCTAGGACAATTTTTTTTTTAGTTCAAAATAATGACCATCGTCTTCTACACATTTCGCCCATCTTTCAGTTAATTTATGAATACCATGCGAGAAAAACTGCTTGTCTTTTTCTGCAAATCATTCGTCGAGCATGTTTCCCACTTCCTCGAAATCCTTAAGTGCTGTTGATCGGTTAAGCCGGTTAACGCTGGGGCCACCAGACATAAAGCATAGTCTTCTTGCCGAAGCGATTTTGCTTTCGTGTTGCTTCGCCAGCTGAAACCCATGATTGTATCTGCTTCGGGTTTTGAAAATAAATCCAGTTTTCTTCACCAGTCACAATTCGATGCAAAAATGATTTCCTTTCGTGGCGTCCAAGTAGCGTTTCACAAGCCACTTTGCGATTTTCCATTTGACGTTCATTCAAATCGTGCGGGATCTAATTATCGAGTTTATTGATCTTACCCATAGCACGTTAACGTTTGCTGATCATTTCCTGTGATACATTTAATGCTTTTGCTAATTGCCGTTGGGTTTAAGTTGGTTCACCATCCAATAACTCCTAAAATTCATCCTTTTCGCATTTTTGTGGTCTACCAGAGCGCCACTGTCTTTCACATTAAAACTACCACTTTTGAATTGTCGAAACCATGTCTCATGTGTCCTAATTGATGGCGCGTGTCCACCATATGTTTTTTCCAGCAAACGATCACTTTCAACTGCCTTTTTTTGGTTGAACAAGAAAAGCGATGCGCTCTGCAAATGGTCTTTTTCAGGCACAAAATTCAATATGATTGACCAACACGATAAAACAAACAAGCTAGTTTCGACGGACTCAATTTTGGTGTGCTTGTAAATATCAGACCATCGAAATAGCGCATGTGTCAAATTAAAATCTGTATGAGTGGCAACACTTCCTACTCAAACCATTGAATATGATTCGAAGTAAGGATTGGCAGGATATACATTTTTGACAGATCCTGTATGACTGTAATCACTGCGATTGTACTCACCCTCTCGCAAATAAACCGCCATACTATATAGACTTTATTTTTCGTATTTAATAAACAAATTTTTATTCCTCATTTTGAAAATGAACTTAGGTTGAGTCAATCCCCAAACATACTTTTCGCTGACGCCATCTCTCGTTAAACCGGAAAAAAATTATGAACAAACCTGGCATGTATATTATGTATTTTGATTTATCAGCTATAGATTTGAAGGACCCATAATCAGAAGTACTAAACCCGCATTTTAGGATATGAAATACGATACTATTTGATTGATTAATATGCTGAAGATGTGGCTGAATAAATGTTTAAGGGATGCTAACACCTTCTTCTGGTCATACTGCACTAGACACAACAATGAAGAGGACAATATCCTGCCTTCCAAAAGGATTTCGATCGGATGTTTGAATCAAATCAATTCATTAAGCAAAATGAAATTCAACGAGAAATTTTGAGAAGGCTTTAAATGTCCAACTTCACGGAATCCGAAAATGGTTTTCCGAGAGTCATGATCGACACCTTCATTTCCAAAAGAGCTTCACTGATTTTAACTTGAATTTTTCGCAAGGATTGTTATATACAGATGTAAAATAGTAATTCATGCAACAGAGTATTTTGTCGGTTTATTTATCTTGTAAAATTCCGAAAGACACGATAAATCTAATTTAAAATAATAGTGTGGCACAATATATTCTATAAGTGATTGAAGACATATGCAGATAGGACGAAATAAAATATATGCCATGTGTATCCCATTATATCAAAGTGGAAAATAAAAGAAATAACGAGGATTTTTGATAATCCCGAATAGATAAAGGAATCATTGCAACGTATTTTTTTTAAATTTTAGAAGCATGAACAAATGATATTGGTTGATATTTATTAATCATTCTGAGTGCATACCTGATCAGTTTCTGTTGGACGTTTTAATATTTAAGAAAATTGGCATAATCTTAAGGTAAGCGAGTTGGAAAAATCTGGCACTGAAACGTTCAGCGTATGCACCAAGTACATAACATGCAAATCGTACAAATAACTATTTTCTTCGCATCGACTCAACTATGTCAAGCCAGTAATGAACAAATACGTATGGAAGACGGTAAGCTCGCTAATAACTGAATTATGTACAATTTTATGCAATTTTATGGCGCCAATCACAATGAATCAATTTAAAATCAAAACGGCGTTGTCGCTGTTACATGCACTCGTTACACATTAGCGAATGGGAATGGAATTGATACTGAAATCGATGTGAAACAGTTCACAATTTTCAAACTACCTTCAGTAAAAGACATCAACTTACTTGATTAGACAAATAAATTGCTAATTAACACCAAACTAGAATGCTTTAAAGTTATCTAAACGTGCAGTAACCAGAATTGCTTAAAAATTGCCCAAATATTAAAATACAAAAGGCATGCATGTTAACTTTTCTTTGGTCAGAGGAGGGATGAAAATTGCTGTTCGAAAAGTAAATACGAGTTTTCTTTGTTGAGAATCGCCGACAAACTTACTTCCTCCGTGAAGTATCTTATTGTTACGAAGAAGTTTTGTTTTGATTGATATTTTCTGGGTTGCTCGATTTCCGTGCCAATTATTAATCCCAAGTTGTAAACGGTACGGAAACGATTACAAGTAAAGAGAAAAACTGAATTTACATGTATAGATACAATAACCATGTCCATTGTTAAGTTTTGCCGTGCCAAATGAATTATAGTTCACCATTTTTACTTCCGATCCATGATATTTTGCGTATGTGACTCTGAATTGTTTACATAATTATGTTATCTCAGTTTGTGGCCGACAGTAGCATATGAGCACAGACTTCTTCATTATCGTGTTCATGGGTATTATGTAAAGTAATTATGCTTGTTGTATTATTTCATACTCCGGGCATTTAACATCTTCAAACTGTGCGTATAAAAGGCCGCCGAAAGTCTTATTTTAAGATTTTAGTGCACAATATGATATGAACAGATATGCTACTAACTTTCTCTTGCGTGTCAAGTGATAATAACAAGATAAGCTCGGATACGTTACATGGCTGGCCGAATTGTGTTGCGCAAGCATTTGAACTATTAAGCCTAATGTTGAGTCGTAAGGTTGACAGGGTTTTATCATTGTTTACCCCAAAGAAATAACATAAAATTTCATGGCCAAAAAATATCTAAAGTAAGATTAACGAGCGGACTCGATGGAACCGCTGAAGACATTTCAGTAGTTCACATGTACCATGTGAAATTATACGGGAAATCTTAAATAATTCTGCGAATACTTGAACCACTTCCTAGTCTTCCTATAAACATTATTTAACAGCAAATTAAATTGAATATTGCAGAGAACTTATAACTAAAATATAAAAAGATAAATAAGAAGATTTCGGTAGACGCTACAAATTGCATCTCAGAAAACCACAATGATATATGAGGACGGTCCGATAAGTACTTAGTCTACAAATGAAAAAACACAAATTCTGGAAAAAATGCAATTTATTATTCAATATAATCTCCTTTTCGTTCGACACACTTGAGCCAGCGATGCTCCAACTACTTTAACCCTTCTGAAAAAAAAAGTTTTCTCGAGGACTGCAAAGTAGGACTCCGTGGCAGCGATTACTTCCTCATTCGAGTGAAATTTCTGCCCGACGTGTGATTTTTTCAAGTTAGGAAACAACAAGAAGTCGCAAGGGGCTAAATCTGGAGTAAACGGTGGATACGGCAGCAGTTTGTAGTCCGATTCGATCAAATTAGCCGTGGCGAGTGCGGCGTTGTAAGACGGCGCATTATCGTAGTGGAAGAGGACCTTTTTTCTTCGCCAAATGGGGCCTTTTTTTATTTCGGCATCGAACCGGCCCATAATTCAACATAGTACTGGCCTGTGACCGTTATGTCCTTTTCCAAGCAGTCAGTGTATATCACACCTTGCGAACTCCAGAAAACGGTGTCCATTACCTTTCCGGCCGATAAGACTTTCTTCGCCTTCTTCGGAGCAGGTTCTCCGGCTAAAGTCTACTGTTTCGACTGTTTTCTGGTCTGTGGTGTATACCAGGGGATCCATGTTACGTCGGCGGTCACGTAACGATGCAAACACTCCTTCGAATTGTGCTTCAATAGCTCTGAAGTGATCGCGGTTGCGCTTGATATCCGGAGTAAGCAAACGCGGCAGCCACCTAGCTGGCAGCTTTCTCATACCCAAAATTCCATGTAGCATATGCAGCTTGCGGTCTTTTGAGATGTCTACTATCTCAGCTCGCGTGCCTTCAATCGTGGATTTTCGTCACGTTATCCTCCGTGGTTGCTGTTTTCTAGACACCTTGGCGTGGCTCATCAAAAACCAACGTGCGACTGCGCTGAAAGTAGTTGAACTTATTTTTTGACAATCGCCATCGAAGGAGAAGCGTCCCCATGCACTGCATCCAAGCGCTCCTTGTTTCCACTGTGCGATTTCCTTTCCAAAAGAATCAAATCACTGATCGACATTGCTCCTTTTCCATTTTATTAAATCAACGGACACGCTTGCTTTCACACGCTCTCAAAACAGAATTATAAGTCCGACGTGGCTGAAATTTCGTCAATAGCCCTCTACAGGTAGGTACAACATTATGGAGTATTCCTCATGCTATAGTTACACCATCGGGCAGTGAGGCTAAGTTCTTATCGGACCGCCCTGGTAATGGTACCTTATTCAAAGTATAAAGAAGATCAATAGTTCTACATACATATGTCAATGGAGGATAAGTATGACTAACATGGCTTACCACGCTCGACCTCGATGGACGCTGGACTGGTTCTGGACGCTCGCTGGATGCTTTGTCAGTCTTCGTCCTCCTTAAAAAAATTAACTGAAAGCGTGAAACCGCATCATCTTGGTGGTAATTTGAATTGAAATGCAATACCGAAATTTCGTTTTCAATTCATCGATTGTTTCGAAGGCTGTGTGGCATGTAGCGCTAGAATGGTTGAACTATAGACGTAGAGGATTAAAATGAGGCTAATCCCGTGTATGTGATTGCCCGTGAGCTATCAAATATTAGGTTTTGCTAATATTTTCCCTAATCAGCTGTTCACATATTCGTCTCCTTTCGTAACAACACTTAATAATGAAAATAGAAAAATTGAAATGAAATTCTGTCTGTGATGTCTGTCCAAAGCAGGGCGTAACAAGTAATACGATCAAAACATTACTTTGATAAATGAAATGTAAAGGAACCGAAAAGCAGGCCGACCTTCAGCTAGTACAACGTACCCTTTTTTGAGCGATCAGATAAAAATTCATGCAGTGTTGCAATCCATACAAACGTTTCTGAGCCAAATTGGTTTTTTAAAAAGTCCTTTTCTTCTAGAAAACTTGGCAATTAGTTAGTAGCTAATGTTGCTTGGATGATCCAGTATCGCAGTATGCGCAACTTACGTGCCTGATATAATAGAGATCGTGAAGTTGGAAAGTCTTCAGAGATTACTATGCTGTTCCATTTTTCCGGCCTCATGCCTGGAACGACACCATTTGAGCTACGACGACGTTGTAATGACATCAACGTTCAGAAATTATTAGAAGTTCTTCCAAAGTTGACGGGATGATGATGACCAGAAGTAGTTCAAACGCATTCCTTCTTCTTTTAAAAAGCCGAAACGCAGACCCAAATCGCCTAGAATGTAAGAGGCCTATAGGGCATTTAAGAATTTGGCTTCGTGCACGCTCTGATCACCGAAAATTTAGCCAAAAGTCGTGTCCGCGGGACCTTGCTTTCATGAAGTTGAGGACGCGCTTCGGCTGTATACAGCCATCTTCAGCTCGTCCTGATGTCCTTCCTTCCTTCGTTGGTCTTATCTGGAGTTGGTGTGATAAAACACCCTTACTCCCTTATGTCTGTGGGTTAAAAAAGAGCTATATTTTAATTTTATGCTAGAGTGTATATTATTGGTTGATCGATCTGAGGCTCAGGTACACCTGTCGTCCTCCCGATTCCCTACGTCTCTGGAATTCCATGGTAGTGTTGTTGTGTTGGTCGAGTTTGTCAAATAAGTTCAGTGCTCGGTCACGTATGTATTTTTCGATTGTGTCTGTTTTAATATTTTTTTGTATGCCTATGTTTCTTACATACCATGGAATTCGGAAGATTTTCCTTATTGCCATGTTCTGGAAGGCTTGGAGGGCTTTTTTGTTTGTCCGGGTAGTTTGGCTTAGTGCAGTACTGCCGCACAGTAGTTTCGGTCTTATGACTTGGTTGTAGATCAGGAGTTTGTTTTTGTTGTTTATGTGGCCTTGGTTTAATGATGTCCTTGTTGCAGTGTGCATCCTTTTATAGATGCAACTTTTACCGGAGCGATGGCTGCATACAGACGAAACGCGTCCTCGACTCCGGTTCTTTTCTTTTCTTGGTAAGGATTGGGTCGAGGACTGAAAATATCGTGTTGGAGTAGTTCATTTTTTGTTCGTTGATTATATTTTTGAGGTTTTTTACTTGCATTTACTTTACTTTACTTTATTTACTTTACTTTAATTACTTGCAGACGAACGGAAACGTGTATACTCACGTAGGGGGGAGTCAGCGAGAGAAACCGTCAGCCGAGAGGAACGGAGAAGAACCCTTATCTTATGGCAGCAAACATGGGAAAACGAAACGCGAGGCAGATGGACCGCACGGCTGATAAGTGACTTGGGGCCGTGGTTCTACAGAATGCATGGTGAGACTGATTATTATCTGACGCAACTACTCAGTGGTCACGGGTATTTTCAGTCTTACCTGTATAAGATGGGAAAGATACCATCCCCAACTTGCGTGTTCTGCCCGGGGATGACGGATGACGCCTGCCACACGTTCTTTACGTGTAATAGATTCACAAGACTCCGTTCGCATCTCTCGGAGAAAATTGGCGTAATTTCCCCAGAAAATTTAACGGGAAAAATGATGAAATCAAAGGACAATTGGAACTGTGTGTCGCATTACGTACGGACAGTACTCATTATAAAGAAGGACATAATGGATCGCTTGGCGAGGGAGGGAACATCTCTGTAACGCAATATTATAGTTACTAATTGCAATTCCTTCCTATCCATCCATGAAGAGAGATTTCCCTTAGCCTGAATACATCGCTAAGCGATGGTTAATGAGGCCTAGTCCGAAGTAATGTGACAAACAGTTCCAGGCTAGGTTCTCGGTGTGACAGGGGAGGTGTTTAGTCGGTAGTCCGGTAGCGGGGGAGTCCGACACTCAGGGCGTAAATAGCATTCACCTCCCAAAAAAACAAAAAAAAGGCGTGAGCCGTAGCAATTGGTTTTCTGTAAATTTTGTGTTCATAATGGTTTTTTTTTCGTATGATGGTTAAGTCCATTATGTGGAGTTCTCTGTTTGACTCTTCCTCCATTCTGAACTTTATGTTGCGATGTATATTGCTCATATACGCGAGGAGTTCGTCTTCCGAGTTTGAGTCCATGATAATAAAGCAGTCATCCACATACCATTTGTAGTATATGGTTTTGAATTTTTTCATTATTCTCGGTATATGTACTTCCTCTATGCTTTGCAACAAAACTTCAGACATGATTGACAATATTGGATGTCCCATGCCTAGCCCGTCTTCTGCAATGTAGACGTTGTTATCTATCTCAAAGTAGTTCTGCCGGGGTTTGATCCTGATGAGGTTCACCAGTTCTTCAGTGAATCGTCAGCTGTTGTTTAGTTATATTTTTTCTCTTGCGAGAGTCATTGTTTTATCTAATGGGTATAGATGTGTGAAAAGTGGTAATTTCTAACGATAGAAGCCGATAGTTTTCGTTCAGCATTAAAGATTTGGTCGAGTTGGCTGGTTCGTAGCTATTTTTGATGGTGTAATCGTCTTCAGGGTTTAAGGCGTTTACCAGTACTGATGTACTACTAGATGTTTTGATAGTTTGTAGGCGGGAGATGGTAGTTACCAATGGGTCTAATAGGGATGCTAGGCTTGTGAAGTTTGGGTAGTACTTTGAGAAGTTGTGTTGAGGGGTTGAGGTCAATGTATTGGTATTCAGTGCCTTGGCGGATGATCCGTGGTGCTTCTAAAAGTGCGTTCCGTGTAGCCTTTTGATACTTATTTGTGGGGTTTATATTTGCCCTAGTGAATCCGTTGGCTTTGATGAATTCCTTTGTTTTTCCAATGTAGTCGGCCGTCTTCATTTTTATAGTTGTGTGTCCCTTGTTAGTCTTTGCTACGGTCAATTCGTTGTTGATTGGCTTCGCTTTAATGTCCCTGATTGTGCTTTGATCTTCGTTTTGGTTCGTCCTATTCGTGTTTGTCCTTATCTCTTGTAGGGTGTCTAATACTATGTGTCACGCGCAAAATTCATTGATCTTATTCTCATAAGAAACGACTGAGCGCGGATAACTTAATGATATTTCGAAGTGAATGTCTTTTGTGAATTAAACGGACAACCGATCGAAGAAGTACCTGAGTAAATATATATATTAAATCTGTGTTGCATTCATATTACGGTCATGGTTAATGTCTCGTAAAAATTACATACGTACCTGCATTCGTTGCAACCTCACATTACATTTACAAATTGAAGCATTTGTATTGAAAGTTGGCTTCAGTAAAATATTCGTACCATTTCGGAGATTAGCATATTCCTCATATCATGCCCAATTTAATGCAACGAAAATGAACTATGTGAAACGGATTAATTAAGGAAAATTTCAACGTGTCTTAGCATATGTACCTGGTTACGGCATTTGCATGCAGTTCACCACAATTTCATATAACCGGGCAGTTACATATAATACGCCCAGTAGCTTTCCGATAACTTTTTGTTTACACTTCACAAAATTAAGGTCATGGTGTGCTGCGCTAACTAAAGTTGTTACATCTGCAATGTAAACATTGTTGCCGCAAAAACGACATCGTCCCATACGACACACTTATTTATGTAATAATTTCTCGTATATGCATTTTGTACTGGTAAGGTATTGTATTTGGTTAACGTCTTGAGGCTGAAAAAAAAATGTTTTTCCAGTCTGTTTGCTTCGAGAAAATGTTTGGAATTAAACAGATTTATTGCCATGACAAATTTAAAAATTAATTCCAGCTCGTTTCAAACCGTCAAGGTGGGGTTATTTAAATCCTCGTCCACCAAAGGCGTCTAATCACAACATCTACTTAGTCTGTTTGCAAGTAAGTCTACAATAAAAATAAAAATAATACAAATTCAAAACAAAAGAAAGGTAAAGATATATCCAGAGGCATTGGGGCAGCATGGTTTTAAATTTGCATATTGTGTGGACTATCCTCTAATATAAAAAGTATGGGGTAAACTCGTCAAGGATGGTCTTCATTTTAGTAAGGAGAAATATGTTTGTCACAAGCAGATCTTTAATTATGCTGCAATTCATTGTAATTCGTCTTATAAATACACAGCGAAAAAGAGGATTTCACGATTAAAAACCATTCGATAAAACAATTCTCAAACAAAACTTGTAATGGTACTAATACGCGATGAACACCCGTCTTTGATTCATCCATTCCCAATCCTTGATTTCAATGCTGCTGGTTTGGTCATGGCTTTCTTATTTTGCTCACGTTTAAAGTGAAAATCGTATTATTAATATTCATTATATTCAATATTCATAATATATTTCATATAAACTGATATAAATAAAAAAATATAAAATTTTTTTTAAGCAGTAGGTAGCCCTTTTAACCTTTAACTGGTGACAAGCGGTCTCAGAGGCCGAGCGGTGTCAGTGAAACGTCATTTCACCCCCTTCCCCGCGCTTCCTTTGTTTCAACGTCTGAGTAGCTGCAAGTTTAGTTGCGTCCATGCCGCAGATAGTGACAGTTGCGTCGTATTGTCCTATATTGGTAAATTACAACAACACAAAATTCGGCAGCGGTCTCTCAGACCGTACGTCACCACTGACGTAACTTTTTAACGTAATTTTGCTATATTGTTTTCTCGTGTTTTTACGGTAATAACTAAAAATGAGTAATTCTGCACCTCCAAAAAAGAAGCGTAGGGAGTCGGGAGTTGGAAATGTACTGTCAAATACTCAAATTGAAGCGTGTCTGGCACAGGAAGATTCAAGTGGGTCGGAAGCAGAAAATGTTCCCGAAAATTTCATCCCGGAGCAAAGTGATCACAACTCGAATAGCGAAGAAAGTGCTTCTGAAGATGAAGAACCAATTCAAGAAAATCAGCAATCAGAAAGCGACAGTGATGATCAACCTTTATCAAGGTTAGTTAGATGTTTCGTTGGAAAAAACAGGTTCAAATGGGCAAAAGATCCGCCAAACAGAGCTGTGCGAACAAGCCATCATAATATTATAGCTCGAATGCCAGAGACAAGGTTAGATGTACATGACGAAAGAAATCTTTTTTCTCTATGGCAGAAAATAATGAGTCTGGATATCAGAAGAAATATTGAAGTGAACAAATGAGAAAATTCGTGAACTCAAATTGAAGTACAGCAGAGACAATCGTCCTGAATTACAAGATCTAGATATGATCGAATTGCATGTATTCCTTGGTCTTCTTATGTATACAGCTGTGTTCAAATCAAATCACGAAAATTGTGAATACTTATTTGTAACTGATGGGACAGGGAGAGACATTTTTAGATCTGTAATGTCACAAAAAAGGTTTCTCAATTTGTTGTTATGCTTGCGGTTTGATAATGGAGTAGACCGACAAGAAAGAAAAGAGAATAATAAGCTAGCAGCAATTTCCAACATATTCCGAATATTTGTGCATAACTGCCAATCCCTATACAACATTGGAGAGTGTGCAACTATCGATGAAATGTTGATAGCTTTCAGAGGTCGCTCTTATTTTGTTGTGTATATGCCAAATAAACTTTCGTGTATGTGCGATGCCAAGACTAATTATTTTTATAATGGCTATATTTACTGTGGTAAGGGGTCTGATGGTGAAACGTTGACAAACGAAGAAAAGAAGTTTTTAGTTCCATCACAAGCAGTGATTCGTTTGAGAAAACCTATACACGGTAGTAACCGCAATGTAACGTTCGACAATTGGTTCACATCGATTGAATTGGTTGACGCTCTAAAAAAACGAGGTCTGACATGTGTAGGTACTCTAAAATAAACAAAAGAGAAATTCCCAAAGAGTTCTTGCCATCTAAATCAAGAGATGTAGGATCGACACTCTATGGATTTACCAATCAAATGACTTTGATTTCTCACGTGCCAAAGAAATTTAAAGGTGTGTGTTTAGTTTCTACAATGCATCATTGTGAGTCTATTGATGAAAATACAGGCAAACCTGAAATTATCGCCTATTACAATTCAACAAAAGGAGGGGTTGACGAGATAGATAAAAAATGCTCCATCTACACCTGCAGTCGCCGAACGCGAAGGGGGCCCATGGTGATATTTTATCGAATGTTGGACATAAGTACGGTGAATGCATATGTTTTATATCAAGCTGATGGTGTCAATGCTATTGTCGATGCTAGAACCGCGGTATTATCACACATGCAGCGCAGAGTTTATAATACTCACATTCCACGCGATATACGCGTCAACTTAGCACGTATTTTGGATTCTGATTTGCCACCTGAACCACAAAACTTAGAGGATAGGCCGAAAACACGGAAAACCTGTGCCAGTTGTCCTCCTAAATTAAATCGCAAATCAAATTACCAATGTAATACATGTAAAAAACATGTGTGCTTGCAATGTGCCGAACAATTATGCCCCGACTGTCAATAAAAATAACCAAAGTTTGACCAATGCCAGTTTTTTAAAATGATACCTGTGATTAAAAGAATATTTTTTTTTGTTGATTAGAGTATCGTAACTATAAGGAAAAAAAGTATTTTTGTTATAATTATGTTGATTTAATTTTTTTTTTGGTGTGATTATTGATCTCATCTTTAGATTTTTGATTTTTGTTCCTACTTACATTATAATAGCATGTTAATAATTAAAAATTACATTCAGAGTCTATATTTTATCCTTTTATACATTAATCAACTGTTTTTAAAAACTGAGGTAAGCTAGCATAAATACTTTCGATGCTATAGACCATTTAACAGCAGCGGCTTCTCAGGCCGCGCGACTAATGTAGATTCTTCTTTATATCCGTAAAAAAATAGAAAAACAATTTTAATTGTTTTTAAATTGACTGTATAATTCGGGAGTATTTCTTATACTAGATGCTTTTTACAATTTTCACTTACCACTAAGCTTTCTCTTTTGTCGATATGATCTATATTCTAAATTGTGCATATCAATACATTTCGTTATTACTGAATTTATGCTTGGTCAATACATTTCCTCATTGCAATTGGAATTTCGCTAACTTGTATGACCAGCATAATTGTTGGAAATATTTGCTATGCGATTCATTCTATTCTTGTTTACTTTAACAAATTAATTTTAAATTAGGTTGACCAGTTAACTGGGAGTTCATTAGCACTTGGGGTCAATTCCATATGATAGGTTTGATTGAGCAATGGTGGCGGCATCGATGTCGTCACCATTGTTTGTTCATTTAATTGAGGTGATTGCATCGATGACGTCACCCCTCCCTCCTTTAAGTGAAAACTCTCCTGAGTTTTCTTTGTAAATGTAATTTTCAGCAAATTATATTTTCTTTTCAGATACAGGTAAACAATTGCTAACAGAATTATTATCATGAAAATTAAGACCCAAGTCGTCATAGTAAAATATTCACTTTTCTTTCTGTGAAATTTCAGTTCATTAATTTTTTCAATGTTTTCGATTTGTCCCAGTACTAATTCATCAAAAGTTAACTGATCTGCACTTTGATTTATTTTAAAACTAGATTGAGTTACAAAGTTTTGTTTAAACGTTTTTAAATTATTCGTATATGTTTGGTCATCGACATTTATATTACATTGATGAAAATGTATGAGATAATTTCCTTTCAAGTATAATGCTCTATCATCACAAGTACTATTAAAATACACTTTGTTTACATTCTTGAGTAGTATTGATCCTGTTTCGATCTCTATTATTTCTGCTTTATAATTTTTTCTCTTTATACAGTTATTTTGGAAAATACATAAATCAGATTTCTTCAAATTTCCTTTATTAGCATCATTCACATATTTATAGTATACATTCTTAATTTTAACAATATCTTGTGTTTGAAATGATAATTGTTGCAAATTCTTATTAACAATTGGAGTTATTAATGATCTCTCAGCGATAAGAGTATCTTTTGGTATTCGAACAGCGAATAATATCTTGTTATTTTCAAAATTAGCTGCACCTAATCTTATATTTTGAAGTTTGTAAAGATCTACTTGGTATCGAGAAACTTCTTCGCTTGTCAAAATGTTACTGCTCATGATATTCAGTCTAGCAGAAGCAATGTTATTTTGTATATGTTCGACATTATCACTCAGTATCTTAATTTTTAACATCATATCTAAGTAAATAAGTTGTTTGTAAATTTTCTCATTATCAGTTCTGATATCATTGAATCTTTCCAAAAATTTACTTCTATCGGATTGTATAATTTCTTTCAACCGTGCAAAAGTTGTATTAAAGTGGTTATTAATTTCTATATTTTTGTTAATATTGTGAATCGTATTGTGGCTGTTTTCGTCAAGTGTCCTCAAATGATCTTCAATTTCAGTTCTGTCATTGTCGTCCATTGTACCGTATAACCATTTAAGTCCAGTTCCTATAATATTTATAAGTCCCCGTCTTTGTCTGTGTGGTAAAATTGTTAGTATTTTGGATTTGATTGCGGTTAGTTCATGTTGTAATAATTGTCGACTTTCGATTGGTTCAATTTCATTGAGATTGGATTCGAGAGAAGTAATAATAAAACGAATATCTTCAGGATCTATTATATGTAATATTGTATGGTAATTTTCCACGATTTCAACATTTCCTCGTTTGATTTCAATAAAGCCATCTTCACTGCTTAGTTCTTCTATAGTAAGCGTCCCGTCTGTTGTTTTAGACATGATCATTATTGTAAGCATCAGTATCCAAAATATCTGAAAATTTTTTATCTCTTTTTATATTAGTTGGATGTATATTATCTAGTTTAAGTTTTCTATATCTAGGTTCATTTTTATGCCTTAAGGCTTTGTAATTCTTAACATACCCTTCCTCTTTACTTTGTTGATAAAACTCTCTATTTTCATTGAGTCTGTTGATTCTTTTTTCTTTAGTGGTTCGCAACAAGTTCTCTATCTGCTCAGTTTTAACATTCCCTTTCTCAACATCTAACGGAGTAGTTTTTATTGCAGAATGAAAGGATTTATTATACCATTCCACACATTTGAAAACTCTCTCCTGAATGGACATTTCCGATTTTTCAACTTCTAAGACTCTAAGTTTTTCACCTATTGTGTTATGGAAGCTATTAATATCTGCGTTTCCCGTATGGCTATTAGGCTTTGTAAAGTGTGCTTCAATTCCTTCAGATCTTAAGAATTCTTTCACGTTTATCGAATTGAACTCATTGTCCATTATTAGACGATTTGGTTTACCTTTAATCGAAAAATATAGTCGTATCTTTTCTGTTATAGTTATACTATTCCTATCTTCTAAATATAAGGCAATTACGTATTTCGAAAATCTATCAATAAATGTTATAAAACTATGCTTCTTGTTAATATAGATATCTACGTGTATAATCTGATTAATGTTACTGGGAGTTTCAGTTATTGCATATTTTGGTTTCAAAGGTTTTCGATCATACTTCGCTCTGTTACAAATGTCGCAGTTGTTTATATATTTCTGTATTAAAATTTTTAAATTTCTAAAATAAATATGCTTCTTTAATCCTTCATAATTTTCATTGATCCCAGCGTGTCCTGTTTCGTTTTTATGATACTTAGCAATTTGCCTGAAGGTCTCGTCTTCTGTTTTCATATCTTTAGCATGGTATGCACATCTGTAAAATTTTATGTTTTTATTAAATAATTCGATCAGTTTCTGCTGGACCAAGTTGTATTCGTGGTCAGGAAGTTCCGAATAGATTCCAACTTTACCTCCCGTAAGGACTCTTCGAAAGATATCAGACATGGAGTTATTTTTTATGTCATCTGAACTAATGTATACTTTACGTTTTTTATCAATAGTTTCAATCTCTTTTGTTTTAGCATTCGTTAATATGATTTGAGTTTGGAAACGATTAACTACTGTCTCTAAGATCGGGAAATGATCATTAAGTTCATCCTCTTGTGAGTGAATTGTGGCATTCGTACTATCATTATCTCCTTCGTATATATTCTCGTTACCTGCATAAATTTCTCCTGTTTCGGCATTAATTCTGCTCATGAAATCTGCAGCCTTATTCTCTTTTCCCTTTATATAGTTTATATTAATATCGTATTCTCCCAATTTCAGCAACCATCTTTGAAGTCTTGGGTTTATATCTTTCCCTTTATTTTTAGTTTGCAGCCACTTAAGTGGTTGATGGTCTGTCATTAAATCGAAACATCTACCGTAAATATAAGGTCTAAAATAATTAACTGCCCAAACGATCGCCAGAAGTTCTTTTTCCGTTGTGGAATATTTCCTCTCGTGATCGTTCAAAGTCCTACTAGCATAGCTTATTGGGTGCTCGTCCTGAGTTAGAACAGCTCCTATTGCAACGTCACTAGCATCTGTAACTAACTTGAATTTCTTATTGAAATCTGGATATTTCAAAATTGGTGGATCAGTTAACAATCTTTTTAATTTTTCAAATGCATCGATGTACAGGGGATCATTTTTATTTATCTTACAATTCTTCTTTAGATATTTTGTCATTCCTTGGGCTACCTTTGCATAATCCTTCACAAACTTTCGGTAGTAGCCTGTCATCCCTAAAAATGACTTGATCTGTTTTGGTGTCTCAGGAAGCTTTAACTTTAGTATATTTTCAATTTTATCCATATTTGGTTTAACTCCCTCAGTTGTAAGTATATGTCCTAGATATTCTGTCCTAGATATTTTTGCAAAGAACCGACATTTATCTATCTGAATTTTTAGATTGTGGGCTCTCAGTCTGTCGAAAATCTTTTGAATGCTTAACATATGCTCCTCTATAGTGGTGCTAAATATCAAAATATCATCCAAATATACGACACATATTTGATTGATATAATCTCTCAGTACAGAATTGATCAACCTTTGAAAAGTTGCTGGGGCATTTTTCAAACCAAAAGGCATTCTTACGAACTCATAATGCCCTAACGGTGTTGAAAATGCCGTTTTTCTTCTATCCTCTTCTTTTATCAATACTTGATGAAAACCTTTGGCCAGGTCTAATGTTGTAAAGTATTGAGCTCTACCCAATTTTTCGAGTATTGTCTCAATATTTGGAATCGGAAACATATCACTTATAGTTTCCTCATTGAGATGCCTGTAATCTATAACTATTCGCCACTTTTTCTTCCCAGAGTTGTCTATCTTTTTTGGCACTATCCACAAAGGTGAGTTGTAGGGTGAATTGCTTTCCTTAATTATTCCTTGCTCAAGCATTTCTCTCATCTGTCTATTGATTTCCTCTTCATGGATCTGTGGATACCTGTAAATTTTGGAATAGATGGGACGGCTGGTTTTAGTAACGATTTCGTGTTGAATTTCGTGAGTGTGGCTCAATTTTTGGCCTTCTTGGAAAAATAAATCGTTATTTTTCTTGATTAACTTGAAGAGTTTTGCCCTTTCCTCAGAACTCATGTCGTCTCGTAATAGTTTGTTAAAAATATTTTCATCTAAGGGACATTCTTCTAAAGTATTAATTTCATCAAAGCTATAAGGACAGGAGTTTAAGAATTTTATTTTAACATTGTGTACTTTTATGTAACCTTCTTCTAAGTTTATAATTGCCTGCATAGGTTTCAGTATATTTTGGCCAATAAGACCATCGAACTTTTTATCCTGAAAATTTGTAAGTTTCCAACTCATGAGGTTATCCTCATTAAATTCAGTAGGAAGCTCTGTAATAATTTCTTGTTGAACAATAGTGTGTCCACTAAGAGTGTTGAATTGCATTTTTCTCGGTAAGTGTCTACGTCTGTATCGTGGTAATTTGTTCTTGTCCACTAAGGTTGTAGTCGATCCTGTATCAATCAAGCATTTGATTTTTGTACCTCCTACAGTCAGTTCAACTATCGGTAGATTGTTTTGTGAGGCGGTAATTGAAAATTTACCTCTCCCTGAACATGATCCACTTCCATGGGTTCATTCCTAGAAAACCTAGATTGTCGAGAATTTCCACTACCAAAATTATGTTGATTTTGCCGATATTGCCCTGAATTAGTCTGATTAACGTTAAAAAAATTTCTTCTAAATTGCCTAGAGTTGGAAGAATTGTGATTCCCCCTTAATATATTGTTAGCCTGAGGCTGTTCTGTGGGTTTCTCGGAATTTGATTTATAGTTATTTGTTCTAAGACGAAATTGATTGTTGCATCCATGTCTATTGTCATGTTGTCTAATAATACCAGTCTCGTCTAAAAGGTAAAACGCTTCTCTAAGGGTTTTTATATTTCTGCTATAAATGACACTAGCAAGATGTTGCTCGATACCATCGAGAAATATTTTTAAAATTATAGATTCATTTGATAATGGAGAAAATTCCACAGGTTTTTCAGTATCAAATTCGTATTTTGTATTTAATTTATCTAAAATATTCTATAAATAATTATAATATTCACTTACATTATAGTTTCTAGCATTGATGGCTTGGTGGTGGAGGCTGTGGTAGGTTTCCCTGATGCCGAAATTCTTGATAAGCTCCGACTTCACTTGCTCCCAACTTGGATTGGTTCCTAGAGTTCGAATCGCCTGTAAAGCTGGTCCTTGAATTTTGTTGATGATGTATCTATTGTATACGTAGCTCTGCAATGTGCTGTTGTCCCGGAACATGGGGAGTATCAATTCCACTTCCCTGATGAATGATGACAGATCGTAAGTCCTGTTTCCCCAGAATTCTTTGATGGCGGATGCTTCCTTCAATAATTCTGTTGCGGATATGGTGAACTGCTGGTTCTGTGGACTGGTCATGATTTTTTTTGTTTGTTTATTTATTTTTTTTTTCACACTGTTTTGGTTTCTGGTACCAAGGGACCTTTATTAACTACCTCCTTCTTACGAAAGGGTGGGAGCGAATTCTTAGAAAATTCTGCTCGAGGCGATGCTAACCTCTTTCTTAAGAAAGGGTAGGAGTGAATTCTTGGAAAATTCTACTCGAGGCGATGCTAGCCTTATATTATAAAATCACAAAACCGAATATACTTTCACGAATAAAAATCAATCTTTTGATTGATTTGGTTACCGACTGCGCCACTAATGTAGATTCTTCTTTATATCCGAAAAAAAATAGAAAAACAATTTTAATTGTTTTTAAATTGACTGTATAATTCGGGAGTATTTCTTATACTAGATGCTTTTTACAATTTTCACTTACCACTAAGCTTTCTCTTTTGTCGATATGATCTATATTCTAAATTGTGCATATCAATACATTTCGTTATTACTGAATTTATGCTTGGTCAATACATTTCCTCATTGCGATTGGAATTTCGCTAACTTGTATGACCAGCATAATTATTGGAAATATTTGCTATGCGATTCATTCTATTCTTGTTTACTTTAACAAATTAATTTTAAATTAGGTTGACCAGTTAACTGGGAGTTCATTAGCACTTGGGGTCAATTCCATATGATAGGTTTGATTGAGCAATGGTGGCGGCATCGATGTCGTCACCATTGTTTGTTCATTTAATTGAGGTGATTGCATCGATGACGTCACCCGCGTCACCAGTTACGTTACACAAAAACCATGTCACCAGTCAAAGGTTAAGTATAATTTACCGGACCATAGATATAATGAAGAATTTATTTGGAACTGTGGGTATGTATATGCTATCAACTGTCAAAAGTTGTATAAATCTAATGCCAATATCATCACCATCACATTCAGCTTGTTTAACTATATTTCTATATTATGATGCAGACACGCTTACCTATTGAATCTTCTTTGCTTTCCAAGTCTGCCTGTTTTCAGCTATATTTCAGCTCATCCAAGATGTGCGGGCTATTTTCTTTATGTCATAGTCCCATCGAATCTTTGGGCGTCCTCTCGGTCGTTTGATTCTTCTTGGATACCACTGCGTTATTATTGTGGGCCATCTGCCGTCCGTCATTCACGCCAAGTGACTGGCCCATTGCCATTTCAAGCTATGTATCACGTCTGTTACTTGGGCCCATTCTCCTATCTACGATAGTCCTTTGCGGTCCCTTCGTGTAATGCATCCTTCTATGGTTCTTTGAGCAACCTGGAGTTTCCTTGTTATTCCTGTTGCTAGCGCCCATGTTTCACTACTGTATAGCAGGACTGGTAGGATACATTGGTCGAAGGTTTTCTCTTTCAAGTTCAGCTTCATTTTAGACTTGAATATAATCGAGTTCCTTCCGAAAGCACTCCATGCCATCTTGATTCGTCGATTGATTTCTGGTAGTAGTGAACCGGATTTTTGGTTAGCTGACCAAGGTATACATATTCTTCGACTGTTTCTAGTGTGGTGTTGTTCACTTTTGTATGTCCTTGAGTGCTTACATAATAATTGAACATGATTCATTTACAAGCCTACTTTTCCACTAGCCGTGTTGAGTTAATTCAGCTATTATTGTGATTTCTCTTGGCTATTGGCTAATAGGACTATATCATCTGCGAATCTCAAGTGGTTGAGGTGCTCACCATCGATATTCAAGCCTTTAATCTCCCAATTTAGAGTTCGGAAGATGCCCTCTAATGTGGCGTTGAAGAGCATTGGCGATATGGTGCCTGTCTTACCCCTCTTTGTGTGGGAAACTCCAGAGTGTCTTCTAGTACTTTGAGGTTTGATCTGGTATTAGGGTAGATGTTAGCTAGTACTTCGACGCATGGTTTGTCTATACCTTGCGTTATTAATGCATTGAGCATTATTAATGCATTGACTGAGTCAAAGGCTTTCTCTAAGTCTTTTAAGGCCAGTGCTAGGGATTGCATATACTCTTTATATCTACTCAAGACTTCCCGTAATGCGTGGATATGGTCTATAGTGTTGTATCCACTCCTGAAACCGTGACTGTTCGGCATATAGGGCTGTTTGAATTCGGTTGCTAATGAGCTTCATGAATACTTTGTAAAAGACCGTATAAGGTTATTGGTCTGTAGTTCCTTATGTCTTCTTTACTGCCTTTCTTATGGATCAGTATTGTATAAGCACTATTCTATTGATATTGAAGTTCCTGTAAGTTGCTTCTAGGTTTTTCTGTCTGCGTATTTGAGCAATTAAATCAATTGCCGCTTTATCATTTTTCATGGAGTTGACAGCCGTCTCGACCTCTTCCACTACGACATTCGGGACATTATCGTTGGTTGCAGAGAAAGCGGTTGTTGTTAAGTTGGAAGTCGAGTTATCTGGAGCCATATATAGGTCTCGGTATAAGTTGGTGGTTGCCTTAATAATAATCTATTAGTGAATCGGGTGTTGTCATTATTTAGGGCTTTCACTTGATTCTTGCCAATGAGGAGTGCTCTTATTGTCTTCAGGTTTCTGTTGTTTGTAATGACATCTTCCACCAACCTTTCTTCATACTACTTCGTGATATCTTCCGATATCATCTTCCTTACTGTTTTGTAGGTTCCTGTATATTCAATCCTTTCTATGTTTGAGGATACTTTAATTTCCCTTCAATTTCTGCGTAGCCAATTTAGAAAGACATAATCAAAATTAAAAAAAAAAACGAGTAAAAATTTCGAAAATATTTACATGATTCTCTTCTTTTTTGAATTTTCGAAAATCTATGAAATTTTCAATACTTCGTTGACTAGAAAATGGGGTTCATGCATTCAAAAACAAAGAACTTTCTGCTAAAATTTCTGGGAAGTATCAATTAATAAGCTGTCATTGTTAACTTCTTGAGATACAGAAGCTTATGGAAAGCTTAGCTGAGGTCCATTTGGGATTAATTTTTATTGGCATATAAATTTCGACAGATATATGCATGTTATCTTTCAAAACCGGAATTATTTAACATGCTTTGTGTTGAAAATCAAATATTTTCTCTGCTTTTCCAAGAATTTGTTCCTCTTTCTGTTCATCGACGGATGCATCATCAAACCCATTGCAGACGAATCATCACATTCATAAGAAAGTGAATCACCCCAACCGGAACGCAAAACCACAAGGAATGAAAATAGTAACAAAGTCTACAAGATATGATTAAAGCCATTGACACATACTTAAGCGCCACTATTAAATCATTGTCCTGGGCAACTACAAATATTTCTGTGAAACAAGACGTGCTTAGATACTTCAAAATATAAGCGAATGGGGAAACAAGTTTCATTGGAATATTTATAGATATTGTTCGTGGAAAGCTCTTCCAATATCTACAACAATTGTGTTTTAGATAGTGACTACTTCCACCTGGAAAACTTGGGAAAGTTTTCTTTTGAAATTTGCCAAGAGCGCAGCGTCTGTGTAAGGCGTAAGACCGCCTGAAGCTAGGCAGTGTTGATGTGTAAAAACATATGAAAATCTCTATTCTAAATGATGAAGCTTGGAAGTTTGGGATGGTATTATAGTTTGCCCAAAGATTGAAGACTCAGCAAGATAACTAACATTTCTAGGTCAGATTTTATGTTTAACTACTTTCTCTGTCAATTTGAGCGTCGGCATTTTAAAGAAAATTTATTAGAGTGTGTGAGCTGCGGTGTCCGAGTGGTTAAGGAGATGGACTTGAAATCCATTGGGTTCTACCCGCACAGGTTCGAATCCTGTCCGCAGCGATTCGTTGTTTTTTACAACGAAACACTTATTGATAGTATACTACATCAGTGATTCATTGTTTGGAATTTCATATCATTCGCTGGATTGATTTGATAAAAATACTTCACACACTATCTATAGCACTAGATACTATCTATTTGCGGAGGCAGCGAACTGAATGTTGATTGAACGTTGAATTCGCCGCTACGCAAGATAAGATAAAAGTTTGAATGATTGTGAATTTGTTTATTTGTTGTGTAATGTACGAAACCACGTTGTAATAACAATATTTACATTGAAATGAGGGAAAATCCGAATATAATAGACTATTGACCCGTTGTCTTTGTCTTTCCGAAGCATGAATCGATTAATTGGTATAAAAAATTCACCCGAGGCGAGCTTTGTTAGACTTCTTAGACATGGTAAATATTCGAGAACCTCGACGAAACGTAGCACGCATCTTCATCCCAATAATAGTCGTCATTCTCTGTCAGTGAAATTTATTTAAAAAAAAAACATATACTTAGTTGGACCTGTCCGGATGGACCTACCAGGAAGCGATAATTTCAGATATTCTGCAAAATATGAGTACTTCGTGGTATAAATTACAGCATTGAGTCGGAAAACTGTGGCGAAAATATTTATAATTGCATTCATTTTCACGAAATATATTCATTGGATATAAAAAAGAATCGCTTCCTTCAAATTTTTTGAGTAGTGCCTACAGTAAAAATTAATAGACATTGATACTGTTTAATGATGACCAAAACTGTTGAAAATTTCATAAAATATATTTTATCCATCTATTATATCCACATCTACTTCTTCTTCTTCTTAGCACTGCGATTCCTCTTGGGCCTTCACTTGCTGCAGCAAACACCATCAACTGTCTCGGCTCATTGATTCCGTCCTCCAATTTTGAAATCCAAGCAGCGATGTACTGTCTTCGTTAACAGAGTCTGACCAGTGTTTTCTCGATTTCTCCACTGGGCTCCGCCCTTCAGTTCTCCCAACGAATACCTTTTTGTGTATCCGTTGTTCATCCATGCGATTCATATGGCAGGAACATTGCAGTTTCTGTAGTCTTACAATCGGTGAAACCTCCGGCTGGTGAAAATTTTCATACAGCTCATGGTTGTATCGAGTTCGCCATTGGTCTTGGTCTAACTCCACTTCAGGATCCGTCGTTCAATGAGATTCAATTTATTTACGGATGCTTGGGTTATGGTCGATCTTTCACACTCATAGCATAACACAGGTCTTCGCTTGCAAAGGTTTTATTTGCAAGCTGTACTCTTCGGCGTATTTCGGCTCGTTCACTCGTTGTTCTTGTTATTTTGGTGACTTCATACACAAATTCGCCAACATTTTCAATACTGTATTCGACAACTATGATATTTTTTGGAGGTTTCAGGAATTTTTCTCGACTGCGTCATGAGCTGTGTTTTATTCTCATGGATTTCTCATTGCCCTACTAGTTTTGCTTCACGGTCCAGTTTCATTAACAGTTCTTTGGCGGTTGTTTTCGACCGTAACAAAATATTGATGCCACCCCGATAGGCCACTTGGCTCGACTTGTATAACAGTGTGCCTCTTGTATCGACAGGTAGCTTTCTTATGACTTGAGTCAGATTGGATAGAAAAGGGGCCAGCTAGTCTTCCTACTTTAGCCCGGTATTTGTGTCAAAGGCATCGGTGAGTTGGTTATTGATACGGACTTGGGAGATTATTGACGTCATTGTCTTTTTAGCAAGATGTACGAATTTGGCTTGGCTAACAAAGCGAAATATTTTTGATACAGTATGTTACGATCAATACTGTCGTATGCTAGCTTAAAGTTGGCGTTGACCTAAATTCATCGAAAATCTGGTAAACATCTATGCTGAACTCCCTGCACTTTTCAAGAACCTGCTTGATAGATAACAATTGGTCTATGGTCGATCAACGAGCTCTACACTCATTTTGATGCTCGCCAAAAGTAGTGTTTACTGATTTTATTTTCTATGATTACAGGAAAATATTTTGCACTCCGTAAAAGTAGTGATATGCCCCTATAGTTTCCGCACTGTAGTTTGTCATCTTTTTTGAAAATCGGGAACATAATAGGGAACCATTCATTCGGCATTTATTTTTGTTGCCAGATTCGCTGGATGATTTTATGGATGGCTTTCTGAACACTGTTGCTAAGATTTTCACTAAGTTCCACTGGACTCTCAACGATGCTCGGCACTTTATTATTCTTCCGGACTGTTCTTTTGATGGCGGAACATACTCAATCCAGACAGGGCCGTCTTAAACTAGGCTTGGGCCCTGGGGCACACAAGAATTTGGGCCCTTTTGGAAAATAAAAAAGCGAATTATAATAACATTTTTTTACTTATAAGTATGAATATGACCATTTATTATAGGTAATCAAATGTAGTATGATATAATAAGTCATTAATGATATTGGAATGCTGCTGGTTTTTTGGTGACAATTACGATAACGGTTTCTTTTGGGATTCCTGTTGAGCAAAATCTATTATATCCTTAAAGTAAATTTTTTGAAGGATATCACTTTCTTTGCACATAATTGACAAATTACTCAGTCGTTCTTGTAACATTGTTGTTCGCAATTCATTTTTTATTCTCTTAAGCTGCGAAAATGACCGCTCTCCACTACAATTGGTAACCATTAGGCAAAGGAATATTCTTGTAGCAATTTCTACGTTTGCGAAAGTTTCTTCCAATTAATCTGATTTTATTAGGTTATGTAAGGTTGAGATATTTAAATCCACTGATTGCTTTGCTATGTTTTTTAAATATTGGCTTAAATGAAAACATTCTGTTTTGAGCTCATCTGCATTAATGTCTTCATGATAATATTCTGCAAATTCTTTGCATTTGTTGGTCAACTCATCAGATTCGATTGTTGTTAACTGACAAAGAAAACTAAATCGACTATCAATTTCTTGGTATGCTGCCGAACGTTTTTTTAAATGCGTATTTAATGTGTGAATTATGGGAATGAAAGTATCGACACGAAACTTTTCCTTGCCTCTCAACTGTGCAGTCTCTGATGATCCTTCATAAAAAGTGATGCGTGTGCTACGAAATTTTTTTCTTTCAAATGTATCTTTGTAGTCAGCATATGGATTTTATTCTTTAGCAGCCGTTTCGTACTGATCAAAATTATTGCGTGCGGTATTGACATAACTGATTGACATGGTCATAGTTCTAATCTGTAAACTTAGACTTGTTTTATTCATAACTCCCAAAAGATCATTCCATATTTCCGTTAGAAGAGCAGTCTCGAATTTTCCCATTTTTTTTGCTAGGCTTTGGGCTTCCTTTCTAGTGTCTCCTGGTTGATTGATGTCACTCGCGATAGAAGACAATGCTTCAGAAATATTTAAATTACTATTTTGCAAAGCATTAATAGCATTAGAGCGTGAAGACCACCTAGTTTCCGAAAGAGACTTCAGGACTCTATTTGCACCTAAATGATCTGTCAAAATTTTCCATCGTTTTGTCGAAGCCGAGAAAAAATTGAACAATTTTTGTACAAGTTGAAAAAATGTTACTGCTTCAGTAACACACTCAACAGCCTGAACACCCACTAAATTTAGCGAATGTGCTGCACATGGAACGTAAATCGCAAATTCGCAAACTTCTTTTATTCTTGACTGAACACCAGAGTACTTTCCAGACATATTTGATGCATTGTCGTAGCTACGTCCGCGACAATCTTTTATAGGAATATCAAGGCTTTCAAAAAAGTTTAAAATGGTATCTGCTATATGTTGCGCATTATGTTCATCCATAGGCAAAAATTGCAAAAATCTCTCAATAGGCTGTCCGTCTTTTACGTATCTAACTATGAAAGTCAGTTGGTCAACGTGGGACAGATCGGGCGTAGAATCGACGCTAATAGAGTAGTACTTTGCTGATTTAAGTTCTTTGACAATGGTTTTCAAAACTTGCTGTCCCATTAAATTAATAAATTCATTACAAATATTTGCCGATAAATATGATGTACTTCCTTTTCCACGATTTCCGTAGTTTTGTATGTGATCAGCAAGAAAAGGATCAAATTCACTAATCAGTTCTAAGCATCCCAAATAATTCCCATTATTTTGCGATCCTAATGTCTCATTATCACCACGAAGAACAAGACTTAAAGAAGCCAAACATTTCACGACTGCAACAATTCTCCTGAGCACATTCTTCCAATAGTTAATTTCTGTATTATATTGGGACAGTAACTCAGTATCAATTCGTCGAGTAGTTTTCATTCTTGCAACATAATTCATCATAAATTCCCTGTGCTGTAAACTGTTCTCATGCTCTATCAATAAGTTATTTATATGCTTCCAATCTTTATATCCATCAGGAGAACTTAAGTTATGTCCAGTACCAGTAGTGGTATTAAATAGACGGCAGCAATAACAGTATACAGATTTCTTTGCTGGTGAATAAAGGAGCCATTTTCGTTCTAAAGACTCACCGTTCGTCAATTTACGAATAAAAATATTTTTAGTCAAGTATCTAGTTTTCGTTTTACCATTTGCATCTGGAAAACTTGTAGAAGTTTCAGAGAAGTCACTTGTTTTATTTTGGAAAAATTCTGGCCCTTTTCGAATCCAAATATCACGGACTTCTTCCGGTAAAATGTCGTCACAGTAAGTACCAGGGTCGGGAGACACTGATACATTCTCTAAGCTTGCAGTTATTAATTCACAGTAGCTTGAAGTCGATGGTTCAGCATCTAAAGTGTGTTTATCATTTTCGTTACAGGTAACCTCTTTTTCCTGGTGACATTCAGAGGTACTTTTGTCTTGCGGTGATGAAAATGAATAATCCTTTGGCTTATTTGTTTCTTCAACCGTAAAAAACGAAGTGAGCTTTGGAAGTTTTTCCGTTATTTCTTTTTGAGCTATAACTTTTTTTCTTTTTTGTGAACCACTTAAATATGTTCTTATCGACATAATGAAATAATCTTTAAACGAACAAATCGAAACTTCTGTTTATCTTACTCCATTTTAGATATCAAACCATATCTCACTTTTATCGGACTGATAGTTTAATACATCATTCGGGGATTCCCCCAACCATAGACAATGTCGACATTTATGTTAGGCCTTGTTTAGACGGTGCAGCTTGACTTAGGAATCGGAGGGATTGCGTGAGTGATCGCCAGATGGTGTACTTAGTAAATTAGGTAGGACTCGTTCGGAAATATTATTAATTAGTACAGTAGGAATAGGCGCAGTCATCGATATAATGACGTAGTATATGCCACCTTCTGATAAGATTACTGATTTGTGAAAAAAGTGTAATGTGCCCGACAAAAATGTTCTGAGAATAAATGTGTGAGAAATTGTCGGTCCTTCGGGGCCCCCCTGGGATTGGGGGCCCTGGGCACGGGCCCCGTGTGCCCTTATGGTAAAGACGGTACTGAATCCAGAGTTGTTGGGGCCAATGTAAGCTCTCCAGGAGTATTTATATTTATAGGCTCTTTAGTATTTATATCTAATGATTTGGAGCTGTGCGAAGGGTTAAGGTGTCCCTCGAAATATGAAGTGCATCTTTCTTTTTATCTTGGGCTGATAGCCTCGCTTCAAGCTTTTCGCTAGTTTGTATGCTTGTCTTGTGTTGTTGCTTGCTATGTTTACATCGATGCTCCTTAATTGGTCATCTTAGTACTTCCTTTTTTAACTTCTAAATATCTTATTCGCTACTATTCTGAGATTTTCGTACTCATCTCACTTCGTCCTGGTTTTGCTATCTAAATATTTTTTGTACGCATGATTCTTTTTTATGTAACGAATCTTGACATTTGTCACCGAACTAATCGTTTGCGACGGGCTTGATGTCCGATCTTCTGTTCTGCGACGGTCTTAATTGCCGCTTTCACATCCATCCAGATTTTGTTGCTAGTTTTCAGTAAAGTATCTGATAGGATGGGAGCTAGCGCTGGTTATCGAGGGACTCCGTGAAATTTTTGGCAATTTTTTTCCTTAGAAGACGCCTTTGACATGCAACTTCGATATAATAATTTGATCAAGTAGTACCAGGATACCCAGGCCATTTTATGAATGCGACAAAGCGGGAAGCAAGTCGAATGTATGACTAGATATCTTCTTTATGCAAAGTTGTTCTTTTAGTTAATCGTATTGGCAACTTTAGCGTTGAAGTTGGCCAGAATTATTTTTGCGTTGTTTGTAGGCAATGAGTGACCTTATCTTTCCAGGTGATTGTAGAACGTTTCCTTCGTTTCTGTCTTTTCTTTCGGTCGGGGCGTGCGCTGTAATCAGCTAAATCTTGAAGAATTCCGCTTTTATACGGATCGCGTACAACCCGTCATTGCTTGACTTAAGGCCAATAACATGTGATTTGAACTCCTTCCTTGAACTCCTTTGAAAAATGAAGTTTCCTCTTATTTTCGCCTTCCAGTGAGCTTCCCACTTTTGAATATTGAGTGCAATCTCATAGCTTGAATTTCATTTCCAGTCCAGTTCTTCTCCTAGATTGCCAGTATGTTCAATTTATGTTGGCTGGCCTTTTGGGAAAGATTTTTAACACCGTGTGTTACCACCGTCCAAATCATACTGACACTCTAAGATCCAATACCATTGTCCTTTTTCCGGTTGCAAGGTCGTTGCCGTAGGTCCAGTCCATACTGAGGCTCTTCTACGGGTTTTGAAACTATGAAGGGTTTCAAGTTTCACCCAACCTCCACTCTGGGGCATGGTTATTACTTTGATTCCGTTATAAGGTGCGGAATGCTCGTCTTCACCCTCTTACGTCTCTCCAAGAAGTACTGAAAACTGAAAGGCTTTAGTAGATGAGCTGTAATTGTATTTAGAATTATTGGCATTTCTCGGCATTTAATGTCCCAGCATTGGGGAATCAGTAAACCTATTATGCGATCCCGAAACCATATGCTACCATTTATTCGTGGGATTTGGGATGAGGAACCATGAAAGCAGTGGGTTTTAGAAACAATGGAATGCCTCCTCTTTTCTTAAATGTGCTTGAGACCGTCTATGGTGGAGCTCGAATCCATATATTTTTTGTAAACAGCCCTTAGTCTGGAAGTCTCTATTTCGCACATCAGATAATTTATCATGATATCTTTAATTATAATTTCTCACGTTGGGAAGAAGAACAGCTGAGCCTTTTGTAGCATATGATTGGATTTACCTTTTCTTAATTCAAATTTCCAAACGGAGAGACTAGATCAAATGAATGATTTCACTTGGATAAGATCACATGATATTTTTTTTGTAAGTCGTGATTGCGTGCTTGCGAGTGTAAACGAATAGGAGAAACCAATTCTAATAAATATAAACAAAAACCATAGCAATTAGCTATCAGTGAACAATTGTGGATGTTTAGTCCCCACAGACGGGATCTTATGCTCTAAAAAGCCGAAGGAACGCATGCTATAACCCAATTCTCACACATATTGTTGTTAATTCTTAATTTATTGCTAGAAAAAATAAACTTTTATAAGACGCAAACATGTCTGTTTATTAACTGGCAACCAGATGTCTCACGGCAGAAGTCGAATTTTTGAATAAAAAAAATTCACCCTAAGATATTTTTATTCAAAATTTTATGAAACTGTCAAGGCTGTGAATAAAGTAAACATCAACGGTTTACGTTCATGGTTAGAGAGTTTCAAGATTTCTGAAATTAATAAAAATAAGATCCAATTTTTCTCGCTTATTTTTGAATTTTTAATGCAAAATATGGTCCTCCTCTAGTCGCAATAGTTTAAAAATGCCAGGCCCGCAATATAGAAGGAGTATCGAATTAACACATTTTGGTCAGGCCATCGTTTTGCTAGTAGTAATCGGTGTCCAGGCGTTTTTTGGCGTCAAATATATTCAAAATATAAAATTTTAATCTGGTTTTACATTCCAGCAAAGATTCAGCAAGATCAAAAAATTCCATGTTTTCGCAAAGATGATACTATTTTAATATATATCCTGATACACGTGGTGCCATAAATCAAGATACAGTTTACGCTCTGATACAATGGTTTCATTCAGTTTTTTGTTTCTCAGCAGAATAAATTTGAAAATTGCAAATAAATCCGGTATCACCTTCAGATAAAATTTTCACAAGTAAACCATATTTGTCAATTTTTCAACGATTGTTTGTCCAAAAGAACCAAACGACCTCTCCATGGGATGACGCCCTCATCTATCGACAACTGTCGCTTCGATTTGTAAACCGTATTGAACTTCTTTCGCAAGTATTCAAGGACTGGTTGAATTTTAGAGTCAATTTGAAGACTTACTAATATCATCGAAGTGCCAATATTTCCATATCTCTTCAAATCCCTTTCCACTCACTATTTGCTGAAAAATCGGAAATGCTTAAAGTAGACCGTTGACAAATATTCTTTCCAATTCCTTTTTGTGTACGTCCTACTAAAATTATTAGAGCTCAAAATGATTCAAATTCTGGAATGACAGGAGACCATTTCAAAGACGTTGTTTTGCTTTGAGTTTACACTGTTGTGCTTACGTTGTTTCATTGATGATTGACTATAATATAGGATATTATATAGGACGACTGATGATATAAATTTCAAATAAATCACCACACAGTATTTATTATAATGCCTCTCCGATACTATCTGCCCTTTGTGGCAGAATTGCAACACCCGAATCACCTTCGAAGTCGTCCAAGTTCGGTTGAATATCCTCTTCTGACCAATTATTACTATCCAAATTTACAGCCATAACTCTATCAGATAAGCTATTGCTGAAATGATCATTTATCTCGGACTCATCATAACCGAAATTATTAATATCTTCCATCTTTTGGCTAACGTACCAATTGTACAGTCTCTTTCACTATCTACTTGCTTTAAAATTCTTTTCCAGTTTCTTAAAGTTATCATAACATCAGTAATATTTTAACAGTCATCATGGCCCTCACAAATATTCCTATTCTCGTCATTACCTAATGTTTACGATAAACTGTCCGCAAATATTTCCATAATACTGCTAATCGCGTTGTCACTTTCCATATTTCATGGCTTCAAATAATTAATATTAATTCGTGATACAAATGACAGTGACATTTACGTAGCAAACATGCGATATCTTGTCAACTGTCACGGAAAACTGAATATGTAACGCGATATATTTCGTCAGTTGCCCCGAACAACGCAATACGAAAGACGAGATATTTCGTCAAAGGCCCCGAACGACGTAATAGAAATGACGAGATATATAGTCAAGGCCGAAATACAATACTGCGTGACGGCGATGCGTGAGCGCAATTCTCCCTCGTCGTCACACAACGCATTCAATTTACAATGCACGCCATCTGCAACTGACGGATACGTCGATCGTTCGACCATACTCCCTCCGAGGCAGCAGTACTCCGCAGTCTTAAAGAGACCCGCAGCCCTAAACTCTGAGCCAGTCCAACTAGAGCAACCCCAAAGCGAGAATGTCTTAAATCTGATTTCACAGGAAACTGTAAAGCATTTAGGGGTTTCCTTCGTCGTGTTTATCAGAAAAGCACGTGAATTTTGGGCGACTTACAGGCAACTTCAAAATGAAGAGAAAACGGAAGCGCTGCTAAACTTTTATATAAATGTGGTCGGCGAGCAGTAGGCTCCGAATCATCGCAATCAATATAAACTCTCTTCAAAGGCATGAAAAACGTATAGCACTAGAGCAACTGCTACAGAAATACAGTCCCGACCTAGTATTCCTGAACGAAACATGCCTTCGAGAAAAACACAAACTACATTTTCCTTACTACAATATTTTTCGTAATGACGAGGGTAGAGGTACTGCCATTCTGGCACGCACCAACCAAACGATCTACCAAGTTGACTGTCATATCATGCCACTTTCTTGCACTTTAGCCACGCTCCACCTACGTGGCCAGCAGGGGCTCGTCCGCAAGGTCTTGCTCGGGTCACTCTACATTCCATGTGGCAGCGGATACGCCTTGCCATCTAAGCTGGATCAAATAACTACCATTGGGCTGGGTTATGATGAAATGATTATCGGGGGTGACCTCAACGCCCGACACCCGTCGTGGGGTGACCATACGACTAACAGCAACGGTTTAGCCATATTCAGCTGGTTATCGGATGGATATCAAACTTCTCTAAGAGTCATCAATGCAGGAGTGCCAACATTCCCACGAGGCAGTTCATTCCTCGATAACTTCATTCTATCCGCTTCATTAGTAGGTTTTAATGGCTCAGCTATAGATTGCATAAGCATCCCGGCTCCATCTGATCATCACGCATTACTCCTTCATTTCGCCCCTTCCGGAGAAAGAATATCACCACCACAAGAACTCACACGATCATACTTAGGCGTAGACTGGAAAATTTTTAATGAGCAGCTTTCCGATCAGCTTGAAGGGAAATTCCCGGACCATAGGATATACAGCAATCATGAAATAGATGATTCGATTCAAACCCTCTCAAACTGTATTCTAGACCTGATGAATACCCACGCACCAGCAAAACCCCGCTCATTTTCCAAATATGGGAGCATATCTCCTCATACAGAACACTTAATTCGAACAAGGGCTAGATGGCAGCAACGCCTTAAAAGAATCTTCCATAGAAATCTAAATAAAATAAATTCGGAATACGTTGCACTAAAGTCTCAAATAAACTGCCTGGAAACTCTTATAAGGCAAAATGTGCATGCTGAAATGAATAAAGCGTTCAAAGATAGGCTAACTGCTATGAAACCTTCCCCATTCGTATTCAAGGAGATCAATGCCCTTACAGGCCGTCACATGGCAAAGTTCTCAATAAATAGAGATCCCATTCAACTAAACGGACAAGTATTCACTACGACGGAACAAAAACTATCTGCTTGCTCCCTACATTACGCCCACCTGTACAGGGAGAGATCGTCCTCAGACCAAGGCACTAACACCATCGTGGAAAAAACGGTCACGGAATTCCTAAACGGATACCAAGGTTCATATCTCACGATCTTTTCAAGAACCAATAGAGCCTCTAGCCCGTCAAGCGAGCCGTTCAAATACTCCTTTGCAAGTCCTGATCAAATTCAAAAAAGTCCAGCGGCCCCGATGGTATCCCGAACTACTTACTTAGGAAATGCTCCACCACCATTCACAGGCCTCTCACTATCATTATTAATCACTGCATTAATAATGGATACTTTGCCCGTGCGTGGAAAACAGCCTTACTACTCCCCACACCCAAAAAAGAAGCCAATGGCGATCTAAAAAAGCTCAGAGCAATATCTTTGCTTTCAAACCTTGGAAAAATTTTGGAGAAGATCGTCCTACTCTCCTTCAAAACCTTTGCTAAACCCCTTGTACCAGCGCAACAGTTTGGGTTTAAAGAAAAGGTATCTACGGAACAAGCGGTCCTCCTCTTACATGACTACATCTCATCCGGCTTAAGGAAAAAAGAAGCAAACGTGGCCTGCTCAATCGAACTAGAAAAAGCGTTCGACTCCGTGTGGGCCAAAGGGCTCATATACAAACTCCTAAAGGCTCACTGCCCGACCCCGCTGACGCGCATTATAGCCAACTATCTAGATCAAAGGACTCTTCTGGTGAAAATTGCCAATGTCAACTCCAACAGCATCAATATTCGCTCTGGGGTTCCCCAAGGATCAATACTCGGCCCTCATCTCTTCAACTTCTATCTCCACGACATCCCAACCGCAATGCAACCAACGAACGCTATTCAGCACACTGCACAAAACTATATCACCAACCCCTCTTTCCACACAATCTTATATGCAGACGACATATTGGTCCTCGCTACTCGCAAGTCCCCTCTCAAGGCCTTGCAAGACATCGCTCCACACCTAGAAGCCCTACAAAAATATCTCTCAAAATGGGCTCTCCAAATCAACGCAGAAAAATGCGAGCTCATATGCTTTAGAAACGCATCGGGCAAAGGCCATCGAAACGCGCCAGCTGAAAGCAAGGAACTCTCAATATATATCGATAACGTTCGTGTGCCCCTAAGAAAATCCATAAAATACTTGGGTGTCCTGTTCCACCATCGTCTCAAATTTACTCCCCACGCCCGTAGAGCCATCGAAAAAGCCAGTTGGGCTACTGCAGCCTTAGCCCCTCTACTCTCTAACAAATCAGTACAAGTAAGCACGAAAGTTCTTATGTACAAAACCCTTATTAGACCCATTATCTGCTACTGCTTCCCTGTCTGGTTCACTATCTCCCCCACCGTAGCGGACGAATTGCAAATCTTCGAAAGGAAAATACTGAGGAAGTGTCTGTCCAAATATAGGAGGCCTAATAAAAAGCACTACCGGAGCACCATCCTATATAGAGATACAAGAATTAAGCCCATCCTAGAATATATGGTCGAGACTAGTTCGAAACGCCTAAAGAAATTTGCAAATCACCCCGAATCTATAATAAGGGAACTGTTCTCCCGAAATATCGCTGTTAACATCGTTTCTCCATACCTCTCGCCCATTAAACTGCTCACATCCAACTGTACTACCATAACAAACCCCACCACCTCACCGAATCACAAGCCACCGTTCTATATACAGACAGGGGAAGGTGACCGCGGCTAGCCGAATTGCGCGAGCAACAGACGAATTTTCACTTTTGATCACCAAGACGATGGGGCCACCTTGGTAAGTCCTAGAGACCCTCCACACTTCTCAACCCCTTTCTTCTGACAGGACTCCGACTCCCATTCTCCATCCGATCACCGCCTCCACATCAAGCACCTCTATAATTGTAAATAAAAATAAGTACGTAGAATTAAGTTAGGTTTAAGGTTTACCATGTTCAAAAATAAAAAGCCTTATGAGGTAAGGATGAATTAATAATTAAAAAAAACGAATTATGCATTAATTTTAAACTAAGTATCGGTTGCGACCAGATCAATAAAAATAAGCTGTTTGACAAATTTTTCGCTGTCAAACATTACAGTATCGTAGTAGATAAGGACAACAAATAACATGTACGTATAAAGTCTCAATAAATATATCTATCTATCTATCTTTACAATGCACGCAATGCGGGGAACATTAATGTTCATATGACAATGTCAAAGAGGTTACGTTTTAAATAAAATTGTTTTTGATTTTTGAAAATTTTTGAATTTGGAATGTCCCTTCGTTTAGCAAATAAAAGCCTTAACTAGGATGCACGAAATTTTCATTCATAACTCATTCATAATAAACAATGTACTTAAAATGTAATTAAGGCGTTTGAATTTCAAACTTCATTTAAGCGCAATATTGCATTTGACAAACGTCACGCACCTCGTTGCGAAAATTTTTCGTTTTTCCGAATATTTCCCGCCTCGCAATCATTGTACGATGTCGCATACAAATGCATGTTACGAAAACTGCTTGACATTTGCTCCGAGACTCTCGTCGCGCTCTCGTATCGCAGTCTCGCACTATTGTACTTCGGCTTTCACCCGTCCGTAATGTGTTAAGTAATGTTGTTTGTTTGTATTCGGAAGGCAATTGCATTGTTCCACGTTTGTTATTTTGTTATGTCCAAAGATGCATTTCAGCGGTATGGTAGGAAATCACAATTCTTCGTTGTGTGATTTCGTTCTACGGATTAGAAAATAGAACGACACACCGAAGATGGCTCAGTGACACTACTTTATGATTGCTTAATAATGTTCTCGAAACCGAAGAATAAAACCACACATTGAAGATGGAACGCTTCCGAAACGTGTATTTAAACTTAACAAAAAAACAGAAAACAAACATTTTCTTCCTGTCAGACAGAGCATGAGCTATAGCGAAATAAATTTAGTAATATTGATGCGTTAAAGTCTCAAACATAATCAAAAAAAAAATTACACGACACAAAGCATCCAATGAACTTTCTGATTGCATAATTCACATAAATGGGAGATTCAACATTATTCAATGGCATCCTGATGAAGCAACAAATCACAATAAATATTTAAGGAGCTTTCATAATAGGCAAATTTGATGGGGCTCTAAATCACTGACGTACTCCACTTTCTAGAGTTCTTCTAAAAGTTCTACTCTGCGTGAGCGTTTACGCAGCGTAAGACAATATTGACTGACTATTCGTAGTAGTCTTGCAGTCTAGTGAGTCTATGAGTCTGAAAGGATAGCTGACGGAAATTGTATCGAGAGCATAAGGCTATCAAATACCGATATTCTGCATCAGCTTACAGGAGTCTAGGATAATATTTGGGTGTCTTTTCTCCAACACTCCGAAACGAAACAACATTGACTTCTTTCACAAAATGTTGCTCCCGTAAAAGGGATTTGATTTTGATCAGGATCTTCCATTTACATTGAAATTACGTATGTTTCTAAGTTGAATATATTCGAATGTCCGGTTTGAGTTGGAGGTCACCAGACTAAGTCGGATTGATGTACATTAAATATGAGGTATAGGATTCCAGTGACTATGAGATCATCCTGTCTTTCAGATTGATGCAATCTTTGATGATAATACAAAACGATGGATATTAATATCCTTTTTTTTAGCATTTTATCACGGCTTATCTGTTTAACTGTCTAGATCTTTATCGTTTTAATGCCAATAGTTTCAATCATTTGTGACGAGTTATTGTTGAGAATACCAAGTTGTAACTTTGCAAGCTTTTTTCGTTTTTACTTAGTTTAGCCTGCGACCTGTTTGACAAAAAGCGCGGATTGTTTAATGTTGACATTAAAAATCCGGAAAACCCGTTGAAATATTTTTTGCATATAAGTTAGTGAAAAAATTTATCCTTTGATTTTTTTCTATTATAAAGAGCATATTTTATAAGAGGAATACTTGTAAAATATTGTTAAAAACTAAATTCAAATCATTTAAAATTATTAAAACGTAAATTATTAATAAACGTAAAGGACAAGCGTATAGCGTATACTTTGTAGTGGTCTTCCGCATTTAGCTCTTTAAAAACCTCCTCCAGTTTTTCCCAGGATGAATGCTTGTATAATTTTGTTTATTTGACCAGAACGTGGAAGGGTCCCTTTAAAAAGTTAAAAACATATAATTTCTTCACTATAAACAATCCTGGTACCCGACAATTGTACACAAAAACTTTAATTTTTTTTTAAATAATTAATTTAATTTCACGATTTCTTAGAACTAGAGTTAAACATTTCGAATACTAAGTAAGTGTATAGATTTTAGCACCAAATTTTCCATTCGCTAATCCGGGAGTGTAATAAACAGGATATGCTCCACCTGCAATGTGCAATCGTGCACCTCGAATTTTCCGTTCAAAATCAGTTTTCACATAACTTATTCCGGCAGGCGTTTTGCCTGATCCCAGGTATTGGCTTTCGACATTTCTGGCGAATCGCGTATTATCTGGTTGTTGAACATCAACGTAAATTATTGGTGAGCTTAAGTACTCCACTGGGGCTGTCATCACTAAAAGTGCACTGTAACTCAGCATCAACCAGAACTGTTTTGAATAGAATGTTTACAATTAATTTTATCCTTGATTTCGCACTTGACCGTTAAAGTTACACCAACTTACACCAAACACCAAAGCTTTCACCATTTTCTTAGACTACGAGGAGGAACTTGGTAACTATTCACGGTTCAAATCATCTACCCAAACAGAACCGACCTCGCATCCATTCAGACTTTAAATAGCTTTCGCGCATCATTAAAAACTTGTTAGAAGAGTTTTTGCACATTGTTGAATTTAATTATAACCAAAGAGTCATCTTGAAGATATATATCTTTCATATTTGAGCGCGGGTCAAAGCAATGTTTGATGGGCGTAGAGGAAGTAGTTGAATTGTACAAAACCGGTACTACTTAAGTCACTTAGAACAAATTAATTTAAACATTGCGAAAGCGCATCATCCTTAATATAGAGACAAACTGACGACTCCTCAATGATTTTATCGGTTACGTTTAAGGTAAGTGGGGTTTAACTATTGATTGTTAAGTTATATGATTTATTGTAGTCTAAAATGAGAAAACTAGATGAATTGATTTGTGAACTCCTTGAATATCATGGATTGTATCAAGTTATTGACTGCATAGTCTACGTTGTCTCTACCATCTTTATAGAGGCAAAGGAATTGAAACAAGGAGACCAAGTAAAGTACTAGTCCGGCAACTATTCGATCCATGTAAAAGTTTCTCCTAGAAAATATTGAAAATGACAAGAACGTGAGCTTATATTTACATTATTGCATTATTTCCAATGAAAAATTTTTATTGTAAATTGAAAAAATTGTGAAAACATATTCAATTTAAATGTAACCAAAATCTGATAGTCACATTCGTTCCAACCGGGTGACTGCATCCCTCAATTCATATTGTGTTTAGAATTACTTTTGTCTCATGCGTGCTTCTACGTTATAAGTCCTTCATGTGATACACATATAGGCGTGATGATAGTGGCTGAAGGATTTTTGAATAATTAAAAGCGTTTATAATAGGGAAAATATCAAACAATACAGGCTGCCCCAATTGAACTGCAACTTTCCAAAACGTGTTTTTTTTATTTATAATAAAATTTTATTGAACAGAAGCAAAAAATGTCAAAGAACCTCCTAAATTTTTAAATCAATTCATGCTTATAATGTGGCCGCCTTTGACCCGGACTGTGACTATAAAACTTTTGAAAGAAGACTCGCACGCTACCCGAATGTGACTGGCTGGAGAGAAGTGGTGCCTTAAGCGCATGAAAACTGCGGTATTTTCTTGTTCCTGCAAATTATCCATAATGAAAAGTCTAGTGGATTCGCATCTGGAAATTGTGAAGCCAATTTGTGCAGCTGAAATGAAGAAAGAAACGTTTCCACGCAGCAATCCCTGGTTGATGCGTGCTGCGTACATGACGCTACAGAGTCCAGTGAGAACGTCCACTCTCTCGTACCGAAATTTTTTGCTGTCCATGGCTTCAAAGCCTCTTCCACAATTCTTTTGCGGTAAAAATTGACATTCATCATGATGCCACGGTCTGAAACAGGAGAGGAGAGCGGCAATTGACGGTCACCTCACCCCGAACCATCACAAACGGTTATAATTGATTTCTGATGGCTATCCGAAAGTCTAAATTACTGTTTGACCTTTCTTTTAGCTAGACACGGTCCTTCTGTTTGTTCGCGAATTGGTCAAATGGAAAATTTTTCTCTTCAGAAAAAACTATCATCTGCATGCAAGCGTAACAGCTCCTTCGCTCGATCGAGCCTAATTTTTTTCGGACTTTACTTTGAGCTCGTTTTTCAATATTCACTGTATCGTTATCTTCGATATGTTCAACTCACGAGCCATATGTCTGCCACAATGACGCGGATTTTGTTCAATTCACAACCACCGCACACGCTGATACTGTCTTTCTGCCACCACCATAGCGTTTTTGCACGCTTCCAGTATCACGGTAACGAGCTATAGTTCGAGCCGAAATATTATTCACATAGATGTATTGGAGAGCTCTCACGATCTCACGAGCTCTCGCGATCACCTGCGGCTTTCCGGGCAAATACAACGAAATCACAATAGCTGGCTTTGATCCCATCGCAGATATTTTTTTTCGAATAAGTTGAGACGCAAATCGTTTGACGGGTTTGTGAACAATGAAAAATGCTGTAGTTCAGCATCCATATGACATTTACGGTGCCAGCGCAGTGGGTGCTTGATTGGATCTTTGATTGGGTCATCCTGTATTGAAGAGTACACTGCATAAACACATAAAAAATGCAACCGAATGTTTTTATGAACAATTTCAACTCTGCCATCAGGACTCAGCATTATGTTTAAAGAAACCTGGGATGGGTAAGCTTTCTTTGTCTTTTTTTGCCTCCATGCTTGTGTCAGTTTTGAAGCCAAGTCCCTTTTCTATGCAACCTCTCATAATTAAATGTTGTATGCACATGTTGCACCCGTGATCGAGCAAATTCGATAGTGTGCACTCAACAAACACGACATTTTACTAAGATTTCTTACTGCCTTGAAAGTTACTCAGAACCAAAACAAATTACCTAAAGGCTTTCGATTTGACTTTAGACTGCTTCCGATTTACCAACATTAGAATGCTTAATTGGAGAGCCATGACAAATACTTGCTTTCAATTTCTCAATACTTAATCCTGGAAGCTTGCGTGAAAGAAAATTGAAAAAATCTTCACTTTTGACAAGCCCCTTAATTACGTTATGAACGGAGACCCGTGGCGGTTGGATTCTAAGCATGTCACGGTTGAGCTTGGAGCCTCAAGGGCGCTTTGGGTGCTTGAGGTGGAGAAAATGGTCGAATTCTATTTCTTTGAAATGGCTAAAATTTGCATACGCAAGAAGACGGGAATCTGCAGTTAAAATCTGTATATTAGTCTCTCTGAATGCTGAATATCGTTGGAAAAGTGCTCGAGAGCCTAATCAACCAGAGACTCGAAAAGGGCGATTCAAGCTGCTGGTGTTTGTCTCTTCAGCAGAATGTCTTTAGGGCGTGACGATCGATGTTCGATGTAATAACAAAAGTTATTAACGCGCTTCAACGGGCAGAAACCCAGAATAACTACTCAAGATATATAGTTCTGTTTATAACACAGTAATGTTCATAACTCTGCTACGTAGATAAATATTCGCAGTTCTCGGGAAAATTTCAGGGTGCCGAAGTATCTAATGCTAATATGATAGATTGGGAAGTTGACGAAAGATCAATGTGACATCAGGAGTGCCGCAAGGATCCACTCTTGACCCGTGACTGTCGATCACCTCGTACAGTGACTTTTTAAGTATGCGGCTACCGAAGGAGTCGCACCTACCGTACGACGAGCTTACCGTCAAACAGGCACAGTACAAACTAAGTATGATACTACGTAGAATAAATGAGTGGATGACTGGCCATGGGTTGAGCTTTGCACTAGATAAAATCGAGGTTGACATACAGACCAAGAAGAGTATTATTCGCATGCGGGTTGGCGAAGCGATCGTCAACACGAAGGAATATATAAAATAATTCGCTCGATGATTTACTCGATAATTAGATGAGCTTCTTTGATAAAGTCAAAGCGTCAATGGATAACTCTGTTGCGGGAATGTCGGCTCTCAATGGTTTTATGGTCACAACTGGGCAACCAACCTCGAGCAAAAGATGCCCGCTGATAAATGCGATGGAGTCAGTACTGTTGTGCTACTGTGAAGTCTGGGCTGATGGTGTTAAGAGATAAGACACTGTTTGCACTTATCCGCAAGACTAGGTGTACTCTCTCCAGAAAGTATAATTGGAAAAATATTTACATCTAATGACGAGTTCCAATCGTGTCACATTACATGCGACCGGTTCTTCTTGTAAATAAGTATCATCATGGATCGTTTGTCAGTGCAGAGGGAAGGTGGGTCTCTTTGTAATTCCTCTAGTAATATTAGTAATTCCTCTCTCATCTACCTTTCCCGACTGAAAGAGTGATGTGATGTGATGTGATGTGATGAAGGCAATGCTAGGCGAGCCTAAACAGTTCTGGCAAACAGTTCTAGACTATGTTTGCGGTATGACAGGGGGCGGGTATAGTCGGTCCTTCAATTGTCTTTGGGAGTCCAACACTAAGGACGTCAATAGCCTTCACCTTCGAACCACAAACAAACTTTATTGCTTTATTCAGTTTATCGCAAAGGAAAGAATGAAAACAATCAGCACGATATTACTCTTACAAGAATCACAGTTGAAATTGCGGGTTAACATCGAAAGTAGTAAAAAAGCCACCGGAAATTTCATTACTTAAACTAGTAGAAAAAGGACAAAGCTTTTTTGGTTGAATCATCCGCTTCAAAGTTTATTTCATTTTTATCAACTAACTTCCAATGGTGACTACTTGAATTATCAGCAATGAAGTTTAGCGAACTTTGCGGATTGTTTTGTTTTTTTTTCACCATCTAACAGCATTCGACGTTCATTAAATTTTAAACTTTTTGCAATTAAACAAAACACCTACTTCAGAGAAATGCTTTATCAACGTAACGAGCCAAGCAATAAAAAGTACAACTGAAGAAAAATTCATTTGTATATTCGACATATGATAAACGGATGTATTTTATTCGATTAATGAGCGCGATAACGAATTCATAAAGTAACTTCAGCACTAAAAAAATAAAAGTTACTATCTAAGTCATCAATGACTAAAGCATTTCGACAAGTTGTCTACATAATCTTTTTGTTAACACAACATATGAGTAGGAACGATAGAGGAAGCAAAGTTGCAACCCATGAGGCTGCACAATGTTGTTATGCTGCTCACGAAATATTTAGGAAAATTTTTATCTAACATAAAACACTTGCAAGTATCTACGCTGCTTATTTGCTGCGACGCTTAAAGACTTCACATACGGATTAGCTTTTTAAGTACCACCGAAGATTGGACGCGGAGATTGACAGAAATAAGTGTTAAAATATTTGTTCTTAAGCAAAAATGTAAATTTGCGATGATCAGCAAACAGTTAAGTTTTTATCAAGCAACGTATTGATGAATTCGAATAAGAAATAGATAAAGGAACGTAGCGGAAGCGTGCGTTCTAACTATGCGGTCAAGACATCATTGGAAAGATATTAGTTTTATATTTCAGTTGATTATGACTGGCCGGATATAAATTATTCATGGGAATTATGTGTTTTTTCAAATTAATTTATTATTAATAGAAAATAGAATTATACACAATATGCTGATTTTAATTAAGCCACATTCAAGAAAGAACATCATAAATCAGGTGGCTTATGTGCTTGCAGTTAGAATGCTTCTATTGAGATAAAAGATACCGTTCGGTTCGGAGACCGATCAATTTTGTTTGTAATTGATATGCATTTTCCTTTCTCCTTTTTCGAAAATTAAACATTTAGATCACAGTTTGACACATATAGATAGGAAAAACCATTGATGTCATTCAGTTCTGGCATTGTATGAAACAATATCTCAAATAAATTCGGTATCAATCGAAATAAGACACTTCAAACTTGGAATCAGATCCAATTCGTAAATATAACATGAGGAAAAAGACATCAAAAAGCCCAACCAACTCGAAGCCTGCATGACCGCATTAGGACGTTCCACTATAAATAAATGTTCATACCTAATGAGCTTCAAACATTATCCATTGATTCAATAATGAAAAGATATTTACTATTCCAACGAATTAAAAACGAAAAGAGAATAAGTATTCTCATTTAACTTTTATTCTCTTTTGTTTCAATAAAAAGATTTGTCGGAAACATTGTGTTAAGTCGCGACGTTTTTCGCGCCCTTTTTCGAACGTGCCCTTTTTGCTTTTTTTTCTGATTTCAATCGAGTCAAACTCCGTGCCTCGTGCCTAGTGAGCTCGTGAGCTAGTGAGCTCATCTCGCCTCGAGAAAGAACGCGAACTGGAAGAGCAAGTGGAGCAACTAGCCAAGGAAAAAATTAACTATCAAAAATTGAATCTTCCATTACCATCCCAGCTTCCGTCTTCCCTGGCCCACATCGAGTCGCCCCAGGTTATACGCCGCCACCACCAAACTGCGGACCCCTTTGATCCGTCGGAATAGAACGTGCTTTCACATTGCAATCACGAATTTGTATCCTTACTCAGATTCAAGTTTAAATTTGGTTAAAGCATGTAATTTCTGTTTTCTGTGCAAAGTTCGTTTCATGTATATGATTCGTGTCAAGAATTTTTTTCAAATTTGAAAATTTTAATTTTTTAATCAAAATCACGTAATAAACGTGGTCTTGTATCTCTGCCGAAGGGTAGGGAGTTGTTTCCAAAGTCTGCAATCTGGACTTTGGACAACCCAAAAGGGCAAACGCAAATGGCTCTAAGGCTAATCTAAGCTTCTGATCAGATAACTTCTGCTAGGAGAAGGATTGTATTTTGAAGACCATATGGTATCCTTTGATATCGGAACAGCCCCCAATCTGAAACTATAAAGGGCGAATATTTGAACCCTGAGACATCGAAAACAACAAGTAAAGTAATTTGATGTCCAGTGTGGACAAGTGGTACGTAGTTTGTTTGTAGATTGATATATACACAGTAGAGAGTATATACTCCACTCGGACAACGGGGATCGTAATCCGAAATCTGAAAGAACCCGAAACAAGAACCCGTCGTTTTGACAGAGAAGATGGTGTTAAAAATTACGAACTTTAAGATGGCTGCACAATATTCATTTGTAACAATCTCTGGGCTTTCCATTTGTGCACTTATAAATGAGAAGCAAACCCATATACTAATTTTATTTGATGCCAAGGGAACGAACCATAATAAACATTCAGACGTATTCCCTTCCCTCTCCAAACAAGCAAACCTTTCCCGCAGGAATTTACCTTATTGCTACTCCTCTTTGATTGTCAACTGTGGACTTTCTTCCGCAGCCTTCTCCTCCACCAAATCCAACGGTGCCAAAAAGTTCCTAAGTCCTGCATGCAACACTTACTCTAAATATTCACAAGAAATCAATTCTAAGGCATATAGAACGGGTGGTATGACCAATAAAGAAATTCAACGGATAAGATTTCTCAGCGGCTTTTGATATCACCACTGTTTCATCGACGTTAAGTAGGATATAGTTTACTGAAAAAAACGGTAGCATTCTGAAAACATCCTAGTCTCAAGGGATTCTACTTAGAGTAGAAAAATTGTATTTTTATGAGGTCATATCAGTCTGATTAATTCCTTAACGGGGAAACCCCTCTTAAAAACACTTACTACAGTTTGTTCAATCATTTTCTTTAAAATTTTTGATGCCATTTTTAAGTTAGTTCTCGAGTTGGTGTAAATTCTGCAAAGGCTCTCATTGTGACTGAAGAGTCTAGGAACACCAACCAATTTTGCATTTATACACTGATCCGAATGTGATGTCTTCTGTTTTCTGCTCTAGTCGTAGGTAAATTTATCTATTGTTTGGTTAAACTCTTTTGTGTTAAACTTACACATACTCATACTCTTTTCAAATTTTCAGGCTTAATTAGCAAAAAACGTTTCAAGAACACGATTGTGAAGAACGAAGAACAAACTCAGTTTCATCTGAAGCTATCAAACTCCAGCATTATTACTTGTGAGCAGCATTCATTGTACCTCGATTTATGTGTCAAATGGGGTGTTCTCATATCTTATTGTGTTCTCTTATCATGGGTGTTGTATCTCTGTCTACATGATGCCTCTCTGAAACGTGAGTACTTTTTCGTACTGTACTAGGAATGTAAGTGACTCAATGGGAGTTATAAGACAAAAGAGTACTTCACTTGCAAGCTGTGATTAGAAGGGAATGAGAGAATGATGTTTTTATAAGGAATTATGACTAGAGATCGTCTCTAGTCATGATTCGCCTCATAGTCTCCACTCGCATCTGTAGACACATGGCCACTGCCTGACACCGTACATGAAGCGGTCAGCGACAAGTAACGACATTATGAGAATCATCTTGTTTTCGCTTAATAAGTAGGATGCGCACGTAGGACACTTGCGCAAATTGCCTCAAAGTAAAAACGGAATGTTCAGTGAAAACAACTGTACATGGCAAAGAGTTGAAGTGATAGTTTAATGTTTTGTTTGGGTTACACTTGTATTCATAAGTGAAACGTCAAAGCGTGGCGTCTGTTAGCAATAGCACCGAAATTGCATCTAAGACGATCCTAAGCTCAGTTAAAAGGAACAAGGAAGGTGCTCAGGTTTTCTACATAGTGGTATAAATTACCGACAGGTACATAATGTCACATTTCCTGGTTTTCGTCGGCTCAATAAAATAAGGCTACTACTACAATCAGAGGTAGCTCCTACCAGGCCTATTATTACGTACATATGCGTTAAGAATAAAAATGAACACTTCACGTCATTCACAAAAATAAAGAAAAAAACTTTCACCATCGACGTGGCTATAACAATCTAAGCTGAGTATTTATCGTGCGAGGATTATATTTGGAAACAGAGTTTGAAAATTATCTCCAAATGTCAATCACCTCAAATGACGAAATAAAAGTCAAAAATTTATTCAGGTGTGAAAAATACTAAGGACCAGCCAGGGACAAAATATTGATTTAGCCGTTCTTTCACTGAGTTCTGACATAAATGCAGCTTTAATCACCAGAAAAGACTCAAAATACTCATTTCTATTCATATTTCCAAAAAGCGAAAACTTCCAGACCAGGAGGTTCCATATTGTTTAATTGATAAACTTGCTTCTTCGATTGCTGGATTAACCTTTAAATATTTTCGTATGCGTGAAACTTAGGTAAAATGTTTTCAGGTGCATTTTCACCACTGAACTGTAGCATAAAACTCTAGCATAGGATCATTATGAGAAAACTGTATTGGAGTAGAGTTGAGCAATTTAAGGATTCTAGGGGTATAATATGTTGGAAACAGACGAAATAATCACTAATAAATCGATTCTTCACATTATTTTGACGTATTTTGGACATGAAAATGAACTTGCGTATTGTATAGAGCCTATTTGCCTTTATAATTTTAAGCTGCCTTTGTCAAACGGCCAACAAACTTGTCCTTCGGTAATTACTGCAACTGATATTTTTCCAACTAAGGTCACCGTTAGAATATATATATCCTTTTCTAATATGTGTTTCTACTTTTCACAATAATTGTAGCCTGAGCTAAAGTTTAAATGTCCTCAATTACCGTGTACACCGTGTACAAATGTGTTGACCCAATAAATTTGTTTCATAAAAAATGGTAGCTCCAAAACGTATAATAAAGCGAACAGCGTAGTTCACATTCAAACAAGATTGTCATCACGACTAGCCAGAAAAAATTATAATCAGCACATTTACTCGTTTCATCGGGATACTTTGCTGGGATCACATTCAAGCTTTATCCCCAACAACCAATAATAAATCCGATAGATTCTTGGGATTCTTTTGTTCAGCGACAAAAGACATAAAAAAGCAGAGACAGTGTCAAATTCCGATGATTCTTAATCATGGCCATTAAGTATTGAACAAAAAAAAACAGCAGCGGACAGAAGAATAATCATAACTCAGATATATTATACACCTGTGACCCCTGGCCTGAAAACAAATGAATCACTCCACCATGGTCAATGATGATGACGATGATGTAATCGGTATAAAAACAATCTTAAGGTAAGCAGTGATAATGCTATTTCGCCCAGCTGCGTTTCAACTGTCGTACTATTTGCTGGATTCCGCATTTTTGCCGCATTTGCTAAAGATCGATCTTTCGGTGAAGACGCGACTAAAAGACTTAAGAACTTATCCATCGAAGAGTAGCCACTGCCATGACGAAGGTGAGTTGATCCATCAATTTTGTTTGGTATTTAGCATTTATCGCCACTATCATCTGCAAATTGTATCTTCCTTGATTCCAGCTCCGATATGTTTTCGTTACCCTAATGCTCACTTCAGCAATTTATCAATCACAGCAGTCTCCTGTGAAGTTTAAGTCGGATCATCAATCAATTGGTAAAGATCATTCACCAATAAACATAATTCGAATCAAGCCCATTGATGCGGGAGTCGCAGAGCGCAATGAACATCCTCAGCGAAAACAAAAATCAGTTTCGAAATTAGAGACCAGTGAAAGTAGTTCACCTGTAACTTCGGTTATTGTTATTAAACCTGTTATGTCGCCCATTACGAGGTATTCCGACAAGAAGTACACCAAGAAAATGTGGAAGAAAATAACAAGGCGGCCGAAATTCTTGCATGATATTACGAAACAGGATAGTACACCAATTACTCGAGTTGCCCGGGTCCATCTAGCTCCTGGTGCTTATCCAGTATTCTATGGCTTAGCTAAAACGAATGGAAACTTCGACAAGATAAAGTCAATTACGCATATATCGAATTAATATTTTTTTTCTGTTTCGCCTAATAAAAGTGTTTGTTTACTAAAATTTATTTCCTGTTTCGTCTTGGATTGAAACTACACAAAGAAAATTTTGTCTTAAACCATGTTAAATCCAATTTGAATGAAAAATTTACACATTCATGTCCATTGACGATGCATATATGAACCTGTTTCACATCGGGAAGTGAAAAATTACGATGATGAAGATTTAAATTCTATAATTGAAAAAGTTACTTATCGTCAATTACCATGCAATATTGCATTTTTAAAGTTTATAACAATTGCAAGATATTTCATGAAATCGTGTACAAGTCGTTCGTCGATCCTTGAATGTATTTTATCTTTGGTCATGGTCGTTGAGAAATGTTCAATGGTCTATAGGTTTGGCTTAAGCTGTCCCCTTCTGTTCATAAAGGATTCTTTGCAATGTTTTCATTGGTGCGGAACCAGTGTCCTCAAAATGATGCCCATAATAATAACACCCGCCATAACGGAAAGACATACATTTTTTATGTGTTGTATCAATTTCGAACGTGCTAACTCCTTCATTAAAGTTAATGTTCTACTCACCTATGAAGCTGACAACATCTTTTATTACAACTTACAACCGAACACCAGTCTGTAGCTCCTATCTTTCGTATTGATGCAAGGTCCCAATATCTCATAGAGTTTCCTTCTATTTATCTTGACAATACCTTTCTTTTTGAAACGACACCGTTTTTTTTTCAATAGTTTTGCGTTTTGTTAAATGAAGGTTATAGCTTCATATTATATAGCTATATATATTATATATATATATAGTTAAATAAGAAGTTATTGGTACAGATGATTAAGGATGCCCTACAAACGCCATAAACATCATTGTGCCGATATATTATACCATTTGCACCAGCATTACAGCCTGTTGGCTTCAAAAAAAAAGTCTCTTATTTTGATTAATTTCTTTATCCCTGAATTTGTTTATCACATTATTAGTATAACCACATTGATACGCCGTCATAAAAACTTTAGTGGAGTTTCTTTTCTTTTTTCTTTCTTGGATTCAAAAAAGGGTTTTACTTGATGCAAGTATCGTTGTCAAAGTGGCATTGGAAATTGCCCGAAAAATTAAGCCTCAAATTCCATTGTTTTCTCTAGCTGAAGAGATCAAGCCTATTAGACCGAGTCTTAGATGGTGCAACATACTCAAAAAGAGGAATTTTCTGCACAATCTTAGGCCAGCAGGTGAAAAGAAGTCAGCTGATTTAGCTCCAGAGCAAGAATAAACATAGAAGTAAACATCGCTGAAATGATTGCTACCAACTTGTAAATTCTCAGTCAAATTTTATGTTCTGACAGACCTATAAACTGTTTTGGAAATGTATGTCACAAAGGACATGAGTCGCTGCATTACGCAAAACAGCTTGCAACGCAACAATAAGTCGAATAACGGTACTTTTCACTAACAACACCCTCATAGCCCTTAAAAAATTCAAACATGATTTGTACTTTGAAAGAAATATCCTTTCTTACTGGATGGTTAAGAAAAGTAGTGTGAATTACTGCGACAATCTTTCACTAATGGTTTTTATTTCGAAAAATTTATCTTAAGCAGAAAAGTACTTCTCGTTAAAGTTTTTTGACTGCCAATTGACAATTCATGAGGACATTTTCAAATTATGCAACACCAAAAGTAACAATTTTTTTTCTGTCTACGAGCAAAACTTCCCTGTTGCAAAATTGCAAACAACGAATAACTTTGATATCTTGAATGTCAAAGATGGAATATGCTGTAATAAAACAACTTCAGATATATTTTGAAAAACATGAAAAAGTAGCCTAGAAAAAATTTAGAAATTATCATTAACCCGGATTAAGCAATAGACAGTAAACAACTGCTTGAAAAATTTCTGGCTGGATATTCTTCAAAGAATGATTTATTGAGCGCCAAGTATAGATTTTCTCAAATAACGCTACATAGAAGTTAATTTTTTGAAAATTTTTGGTGAGTTGACTTTCGGCGCGTTTTTTTGGGGTTGGGAGGTGAAGGAATCGTTTGACACATTACTTCGGGCTAGGCCTCCAAATTTTACGTCTCTTGTCGCCTTCGGGTTACAGGGATTTTTTCTCCAGTGGGGAGGGAAAGAGGAGGAGCATTGCTAGAGAAGGGAACCCTCCTCCTTTCATGCCTCCAGCCGATTAAGTATGCTTTTTTTCGTAACTAGAATTGCCCGAGCCTAATGTACCACTTGGTTCCATTTGCCAATTGATTTCAGCATCTCTTCGATTAGGCTAACTGGACGGAGATCTCCCACTTTTGCGGTAAGATCACCGCGCTGTTTGTCCCATCTTCTGCATGAAATGAAAGTATGACAGGCGTCATCCTTCTTCCCAGTGCAGAATATGCAATCTGGAGACCATGATTTACCAATCTTGTACAGGTTAGACTAAAAACAACCGTGTCCGCTCAGTAGCTTGGTCAGGTAGATGTCAGTCTCACTATGCATTCAGCTGAGCCACGATCTCAAATCGTTGATGAGCCATTAAGTCCATCTTCCTTTTGCTCACGTTCCCAAGATTGTTGCCATTCGTCGAGAGTGCATCGTCTTTCATTGCAAGCAACTTTTCCTTGTTACCAGCGTGCCATTCCGAGATCGATTGTTTTACGCTCTCTAGCAAGGAGAGCGATGGGTATCACCCCTGCAATTACCAACACCGCTGAATCAGAGACTGTCTGGTATGCTAATGTTATGCGCAGTGCTCCTCGTCGCTGCACCTGTGCCAGCCGTTTTCGGTGCAGTTCCTTGTTGAGAGTTTCACTCCATATTACTGCTCTGTATAGAAGCGTAGGTTGTACGACACTCATCAGCAGTTTCCTTGCTGTTGGATTTGGTCCCCCATGATTGGCCATTAGTCGACTAATTGCCGAGACCCCTGTTGCGGCCTTGGTTGCCGTTGTCTTGATTTGCTCCAAGAAACTCAGCTTAGAGTCTATCGTTTGCCCAGATACTTTAGATTTAACGTATAGATTTAAGGCTTTTTCACAAAAAGTATAGATTTTTCCTCATATTTCTAAAGTAGTTCTAGTAAATGAAATTTTATGCCTGAACATATTATTTGAATTGTCTCAGAAATAGTCCCCTTCATTCAACCATCCAAAGGTCAAGATTAAGAAGCGCTGAAAAAGCGTTTTGCAGTTGCGAACAATTAAAACCTCAATCGCAGTTTGAGCTTTACTAGGGCCAGACTATATGCGGCAGATTTTCAGTTAACAAATAGAGCTTAGAATATCTGGAAGTGTGTTTTTATAGAAATGTAGAATAAAGTGTGAGAAGTTCTTAGCCTGCCGCCGAAAAAGAAAAAGTTAAGTGACCTGTTTTTTGGGTTGCGGGGTGAAGGCAATTTATGCCCGGAGTGTGGGACTCCTAGCAGCGCATGCTACCAGACTACCCATTAAACACCCCCTATCAAGAGACCCTAGCCTGGAAGTGACCTTGAAAAACAAAGAATTATTAATATAAATAGTCTTGTAAATTCGAAGTAAATAGTAAATTCGAAGATTAAACCGAGAGTTAAATTCAGAGGTTACAAAGTGTAGTTTTTTTTGAGCTGGGAAAATTATGGGATAAACAAGTCATCTGGTCGTCCAACAAAGTGTTCCCCTGCTCTTAAACGCTTAGTTTTAAAGGAATAATCCAACACAGGAGCTTTATCATCAGTAGTAGCTAGACGTTTCAACTTGTACTGTGATTCTATCTTAGTGAGTAAATGGAAAGCTCCTTCGATAGCATAAATTAACGAAACGACGCACATAATCAAGACTGGAATTCAAAAACCAAACATTTTGGATCATGTGATCTTCAGCAATGAAAAAATATGTTATCTCAATTAACCATATGGTCTTAATCATTATGATTTGCGGAACGAACCAATAATCATCTTAAGAAGGGAACAAGGAATGCATCTGTTATGGTCTCGGAAATGTTCAAAAAAGATTCATGGAGCGATGTAACTTTCGCAAATGAAAGAACTAGCGTTGCTGATAACCAGGTGTTACTAAAGTAGCATCTTTTCCTTTTTGTAAATGTATAATGATGAATCCAGATGACATTGAGGATCGACTGTCAAAACTATTCGAAAATCTGGTAAACGAATTCGTTGTTTACGTGAAATTGAACTTGAAAAAAAATTTGTTTCTTACTTCTTTTGGCAGTGAATGAAATTGTCGATTTGTTTGTTCCAGTTTGTGCCATTTGTTTGTATTTGGTTGTTTGTACGAGGCATTTGCCTATGCATATTCGAATAGAATCAATTTCATTCTAGATAATGGTCAAGAAGAAGTAAGTTATGCTAGAATCAGATACTTCATTACAATATTTTTTATGTAATAACGATGACGATTGCGTTAGGCACAGTGTGAATGAGATGCACGAAATTCAGTATTCAAAAAGACCCGTCGAAAACTTTCAGTATCACCACCGGTGAATTGAAGATTGTTTTCGGAATATATTTAATGATGAGGGTTGCTCCGTGGCCTAATATTTGGATGTACTGGGAATCTTAGTTAGGTGTACCTGTAGTATGCGAGAACATGACCCTCAATTTGAGAAAATCGCCAGTATCTATAATACAACGACAACTCGTTACCCTCAGGTGCTTCTGGGCATGACCTTGTCTACAAAATAAGACCAATATTAGAAAGAATCAGAAAGAAATGCCAGACTATACCCAAAGTGGGAAAAATGTTAAAATAAACACATATGTGTCACGAAAAATCTTTCGAACTCGGCGTAAATGAGGTTATAAGCCCCTTGTGCTGTGTGACCATCAGCGATTCGCGTTCGATCCCGAGATAAAGTCTGGAATGATGAATAACCCTGAACAGCAATACCCTGATCAAACTGACTTAGCTGCAAGCAATAATATTGTTGTTCACCTTATCCAAAAAACCAACAATGAAAAACCAACAATTTCAAGTACAGTTTGACAGTTAATATACTTATATAAATAAACGAGCAATCCTGTCATTGCACATGGCAAATAAAGGCCGCTTGGCAAAAATCAAAGAATGTCATCTCTGAAAAAAATGGAAAGAAGTAAAGCCAATACTCGGAGTCTATTCCAAATCATTCAGAGGCCATTCAGATATTCTGGCCATTAAGTAAAAGTGGTTGAAGAATAAATCTGTCGTATTTTTATCATGCTTATTTTTGACACCCACAGTCTAAAAAAATGAGACGATATTGCAAAGACAAAAACGTATACATAGAAACAGTTTATTCCAAAGAAGTACGAGCCCACATTCAGCGTATGGGAGGATTTGATTTCTTAGACTCGTAACTTGGGAAATATAAAGACAAAAAGAGAACATAAATGATCTCTCCGGTTATTTTACCATTATTCATATCATCATTGAGATATCGTGAATTGCTGGTTGATCTATGGAACAGTCCGAGAAAAGAATAATACATCAACACCAACAAAACTTAAAGATTTCAAATTAGAAATTGATGAGAGTATGTGTATGTGTGGTCAATACCATCAGAGCAAAAGAGGACAGCCGTCTCTCTTATGTGAGATAGACATGGCTTGGCAAGACAGAAATGACTGCAGGATAAGCCGAACACTTAGAGCTGCCTTAATGTCTGGGAGAAACGCCAATTGAGAGCGACGCTTGAACTTTTTCTCGACGCCATAACGACTTCAACATACCGAAAATATAAGAAATTATCCTGGCATTGGCGTCATTATGACCCATGTCCCATGCATTACAAAACGAGGACAAAGGCAGAATTAGTGTAAGAACAATGAAGGTAATACTAACTCAGCACTAACTCTTTACGATCAATAGTCCAAACGAAACGTAACGAGGATCAAGAAAGTATAGAGCACTTCCTTTTGAATTATGCGAGCTAGGTCACTAAACGCTTCACTTAGCTCATGAAACACAACTGCAACACTGTGCAACCACAGATCTAGAGGACTTCCTTGATTTCTGTTGGACAGCAAGATGGACCAAAAGCAAACAATATCCCCATATCCAGGGAGCCAAGGGCCGATGCTGGCCTCGGTTTTTTCCAACAGTGGACTTCAGTTAAAGTGATCATAGGACACACAAAAACATAGTCAAAAGAAAGTGGTATAAAAGATAGTCAAGAAACGATCTTAAAGGATGAATTCCAACTAACAAACAGCTATCTAGATGCTTTCAACTTCACAACCCCTATGGTTAAAGTTGCATAGTTGATTATGTCTTTTGAAGAAAAAACTTTCATACACTTTACCTTAAAACGTACATATTCAGTATCGAGTGTTCTTTAATTTTCAGAATAATTTGGAGCGAATCGTTTTTGGTTCCTATCAATACACTTGGATTTGAGTATTTTCGAATCCATATAAATGTAGCAAAGTAGCAAACAAATGTCTTTACCAGGTTCAATAGTAGCAAATCTAAATATTTTGCATAAACAAAAAACTTGGTATCTTTCTAAAGGTATGATCGTTATTTCGCAACTTCTCCTTGCATCATCGCCGAGGAGATATCAAATTCAGTTAATTTTATTCAAATTCAATTTAAAGACCATTTTGAAAATATTACGCTCATTCAACTCGCATTGAAACAAAAGTAATCTATCACAGAAACGAAACCCAAACCCTCTTGTTGTCTAAGAAACACGGATAGGCGCGGATTTACGGCAGACTGTCTCGAAAGGGAAGTCAAGTCGTCGGAAAAACTTCACTTATCTGTTGGCCTAAGTAGTTGAAGGTTATTACCTCTTTGCTTCAGTTTCTTCATTTATCTACAATGCGCAATGATTCAACCACTTACCTGTTCCAGTCTTCGGAACCTGCACGATAATTGTTTTGAAAACACTCTCATGCAGGTATGCGTAGTCTTCCTGCATTGTCACATTGTTGTATGCCGTTTCAGGGTGTTCAGTCAACCCTGTACAATCTAATTTCATTGTTTCTTTGACAAAAATTTTAAGAATTTCTGGGGGTAGAAACCAGCGAGCACATATTGTACTACTTAATGTATCTTTTATCTTATTGAAGGTTTAGTTTGAAACGAGACGCGATTCAGGAGCTTAGTTGAAATAGCACATAGAAAGGAGATCGTCATTTCGGGGAAGCATGGATAGTCAAATAAGGGTAGTATTGGCGGTCCTGACACTGTTTAGTTTCGCGTTAGGTCAAGAAAGTAAAAATGAAGTGATTCCCAGTGCAGCTAAATCAGTTGGTGGTGGTTGGATGAAAGGGGCTCAGCATCTTCTTGCCGGACCAACAGGTGAGATGATGATACAAATTGCAAAGGAATTGATCAGCAGATCATCAGGAGCTAGTCAAGTGAGTGCTTCAAGACTGCTTAGTATCAAAAATCTTCAGTTCGATTCAATGGAACCTAATGGTATTCTGTTGCTTTTGCTATCCTTAGATATTGAGTTTGAATTTGGGCAATCTGTTCATCCTGCTTGTACTCAAGGCGCTTATTTTCGCCGTGGGCATGATCGGCGCAGGAAATTTCAGTCATTATGCGAGACGAATCGATTCGGAAGGTGAGTATTCTCAAATATTCGAATTCATTGTGTGGAACATTATGAAAAGTTGAAACTTTGTCGTACTAAATGTGTGAAGTTTTGGTTTTACGCTATTTAAGTCAGATAATTTTCGAAACGCACGTAATGCTGCCAAGTTTTATGTATTTACACAATCTTTAATTGACAAGCATTGTTGATGGTTAGTAACAATATAACAATGAATTACTTAACAATGTGATTTGCAAATCAAAAACGATATAAATTGACGGCGTTATTATTTACAGCAAATTATTTCTAAAGTTACTCGGGGGAATGGAAAAGAATTTGAGAGGATTCACTTTATGTCTTATAGTCACATCTCAATTCAAGACTTTCTATTTACATGTTTCTTATAGTTGACTGTAGTATTTTTTATTTTTACGTTTCTTGTAAACGATATTTACAAAATTCAATTTCAGTCAAGTTTCAGCTTCATAAGCCATTTAATATTCAATCTGAGTGGAGAAATAAACCGAAGCGCAAACCTGGCAACGTTTTTTTTTTCTCTTGTTAAATGAAAAAATCCAGCAAATTTTACGACGAAAGTTATCAAATACGATATTCTTTCGTTCAAACATCTTTATTCTGCGCAAGTTTTTCCAATATTAGTGCGTTTGAATTAAATATCCGCAAAGTTTGATGATATATATGGCGTTAGCTTTTCAGAGACGCAAACAGTAAGAGGTGTGTTCAAAAAGTATTGCAAATTTTATGTTTCTTTTTTTCAAAAAATTATTTAAACGTTCGTTGATACCTTTTTGTCACCTTAAACGTAATCCCCATCACATAATATACACTTGTACTAACGTTTTTTCATATCCTCGAAGCACTTCTAAAAACCATTTTTTATAATCTTGTTCAGCTGATCCTTTGATGCCGTTTTTATCTCCGTATCGCCACGAATACGGACTCCTGTTTAATTTCGAGAACGAGAAAACGTTCCTGTGGAACAAATCTGGGAATAAGGTGGCCGCGGCATCATTATTGTGTTGTTTTTGGCCGAAAAATTTCACAGGAGCAAAGATAAGTTTTTGTTCTTCCTCGAGTGTTTTTCGCGGATGACTTCGCGCAAATTACACATCACACTCAGGTAATATTCCTTATTGAACGTTCAACCTTGTGCCAAGAACTTATGATGCACCACGTCCTTGCAATCGACGAAACTTGTAAACCAAACCTTCATATTAGGCCGAGCTTAGCGAGCTTTGTTCGGTCTTGGCTGGTACGGCAGCTTCATTTGGGATGATTGTGCTATGGTTTCCACGTTACAACCATTAATAACCCATAGTTTGTGCCAAGCCATGACCTTCTGGAGCAAATTTGAGTCGTGACGGACAACAGTCTAACAGCTCCTTAGAAGTGTTAGTATACAAATTTCATGGCGAACCCTCTGAAGCACAAATTATAGGTAAGAATCAATTTGAACGATATATTAAGGTTCTCAGCAACTCCTCTCCTGATGATTCAACGATTGTCCAATACTATTTTCCTCACTTTACCATATCATTCGTCTGCTGTTAAGATTCTTAGGAGTCTAACACGCTGTTCGTCGTTCATATCTTCTCGACCCTCTGAGAACATTTGTACCACCAACAAACATTTATTCGGTCCAAGGTAGCTTTACGTTGTGTCACAGTCAACATTCGGAATCCGCCCGTACATATGAAGTTATTTTTAGACAAAATTTCAGATTCTTTGATCCTTTTTTCGGAATTGACAACAATCGAAGACAAGCCAAAACACTTCCAAGAAAGTCAGCTGTCAAAAACTAACTGATGATTCGAAATAGCCGAGCTTGTCATCCTAGGTGAGGGACATAAGTATCAATATAGCGCCACAAAAATATCGAACATCGAATGTACGCAGCCCGCGAAAATTCAAAATTTGCGACACTTTTGAACAGACCTCGTAAATAAGATTTGAAAAATGTTCAATGAGTATAGCAAAACGTTGCTTTCGTTTGCTTCATCCAACATCCATCTCCTTATTTTTTGAGGAGTTGAAATTAAATGAAATCACATTTATTTCATTCCATATACTCTAACAGTGTAAAAGAAAATTGTAATTCTGTATGATGAAATATTTTTCGATTGTCTTCTGATAATTACTAATTGTTTTCTTTGAGGTGATGTATTGTTGATTGAAATTGATGAAATTGAGATGATGTCACGTTGATCTTTTTCACGATTGGAATATTTTTCAAAAAACATTAAAACTTGGATATTCGTATCTTTGTGCATGTTCTCGTCTTCTGATACATTTTTGGTATTATTTCTAGCGAGATTATCGAGATTAAGAAATACTTTCCGCGATGTCTAAAACCTACAAGATATTGTTAATATTTGTTATCCTTTTCTCCTTTTCCCATCAAACAGATAGGTTTTTAATGCCGTTTTCGAAGACTGACTTCGGGCGGGTATCTATCCAATCACGCACAAGCTGTTCAACCTATTGATTGTTTTCGAAATGCTCTCTTCCAAGTGACTCCTTGAGAGGCCAAAACATTTTCAAAAGAGGCTAAAACAGCCCTCAAGTTCGGGGACGTAGGGAGGGTGTTCAAGCGCAGTCCATTGCATTTCAGCCAATTGTTGTGATATTAGGGCTGCAGTGTGCGGTTTTTAATTTTCAATTTAAACGTCTCGGATGGGCTGACGGCACCATCTTGACCAAGATGCGACCCGAACCTTGCCAAGAAGGTCACAATATTAGGTAGCGTTTATTGAAGAACGATTGTGAAGAAAATCAATCAGTAAAACTCCTCGAGAGTACCAAAAATTTGTTGACATAAACTTCCTTGCTGACAACCGACAATAAAGTCTATCCCACAAATAGAAATCGAGCAAGAAGCTTCTGTCAAACATCAACTCTTGCTTTTTTCTCTTCTTGGTAGCCTCCTCGTTGAGATTTTTCAAAATTCAAGGTAGTCCTGGACGATGATGTGTACACTTGCAACACTGATTCCCGTTTTTGTTTCTGCCACTGTTACGCAACGATTTCCTTGGAGAAATTCGCGAAGAGCTACAACATTGTCAGGCATAAAGCTGGAGTTGGGGTTGTTTTTATGACTCACATTTTCCACTTTTTTATGCCCTATTTTAAATTCGGCACCCTGGACCATGAAAGTGCATTCTCTCCAAACTGTGCACGTTAGCGATCCGGAGTCTGAGCTGGTTTGACTCCCTCCTTCGTTAAAAATTATAATATCATGCATGACGCAACCGGAGAATGAACTTCTTTTTCGTTTATTTTGAGGACAACTAAGGAACCCGGTATAGCCTTCGGTTCGACCTCAAGTCATTTAGAGGGGATCACTCTGACTCTTTTGGACCCTTCCCCTACCTCCTTTGAGCTGTAAAAACTCGGCTACCAAAATTTTTAAGCCATCAACTGCAAAAGGCTCATTTATATTTGAATAACCTTCGTACTTTGTTCAATTCGCCCCTAAATTAAACAATTACCAATGGCGAGTTTGTTGTTTGTTTACATTTGAATCATAAATAAAATAATTTTACGCAAATAGAAGTTTATCAAAGTGTTTCAGTATTCATGAAAGTGATCTGGGTAGAAAAATTAAAAGAATTTAACCCGATATTTTGCGATCTGCTAAGAAAAAAATCTCAATGAACGATACAAAAGGATGTCAGCAATAAATCGAGCCTTCATTTTGCTATTGGTTTTAACAAAAGGGATGATAGAACTTTAACATATCCCGATGGTAGCATTTAATACTTCACCCAGTTTGGGCAGCTACAAAAACGCACTAACTTCTGAACATTTATCCTTCTTATGATATAGTTGAAGTCTTTTACACTGGCAATTTCGATAGATATTGGTACTTACTTTAATAGATACAGATTCAATGAACCCACCAGCCCTCTCTAGAACATGGGCCTATTTGAAATGAATGCTTTTACTAACTTAAGAACTCCCTATTAAAAAACGAAATTTATTAAATCTATTGAATAAGGAACGAAAACTTACTGATACAAACAAATCCTGCTTCCTTTTTCCTTCAAATTTAAGACAACATATTCTTGCCTGGTGAGCCTACACTGATGATTGGCTATTTGGCCGCCGAAGGATCAGGACGAAATGGATGTCTTCATAAAGCAGCATGCTCATCGCCTCAAGTGGCATTTGAATATGCACGCGCTGCAAAAGCACTTTTGAACGGAATAGAGATCTTCCAAGGGTAAAACTTATCAGCTAACACGAATTTCTGCTAATCGATCTAATAAATCCTTTTCCATCCCTGCAGCGATATCACCGATAAACACTACTATAAAGGTTTAATTGATCTCGTAGAGAAATCAGCTTACAACGGATTCAAAGGAGCACCATGCGAAATGATATATAGATGCGATATATAGATCTCTTGTTTCAGTCAAATAGGAAATCAGTTTTATTGATTTTAATGTTTTCGTATAAAATATCATAAAATTATCAGCATTTAGATACATAAATTTATATATAGCATTCGTAATCTAAAGTAGGAATTTTTAGTATGTTAATCAGAATTTTACACATGTATATCACAATTACAAAGAAACATTCATAATAAAGCCTTATTAGCCAAATTGTAAAAAAGATTCTTTTTTATTTAAGGTTATTTCAATATTTAATCATCCCTTCTGTTCTCCAGCTCTTCCTGCAATCTGTTATCATTAATAGCTTTAATGTATTCGGGATAGTAGAGGTAACCATCATTGTTAACATCAGCGATATAGATAAATTTGTCAATGACATCTAGAAAAAATGTTTGAAAATTCAAGCAAGGACGGAAAGTTTAAGATATTGTTGCACTTACCGATAATATGATTAAGCTCTTCTGTGGCATTCTCCACGAATGCATCGCGGTCCATTTTGGTGAAATGTTCATTTTGATGAAGGGCAGCATGTAACATTTCTAAGCCATCCAGAGCATTATTATTGTCACTATCATGCACCTAATGAAAAATCGAAGTGATATTACAGATCGAAAAAAAAATTAATTTTGTTGGCAAGTCCTCTATTAAGCAGTATGTAACCTTAATTCTATGCATGAAAAAATTTACAAATTGTTAATGTCTATTTTAGTTACTCAAGCTCACAGCACTGACACAAAACATTTAAAGAGGACCTTTCATGACTTTGTCATCTGATGATTCAATTTAATAACTAGTCTGGAATAACAGCGACCATAATTTTCGCGGAAATCAATATAATCTAGAAATAAATCGGTCAAAACAGTCAAATTTGGCCCTACTCCTCAAATCGCATTAAGCGCACATTTTGTCAGCGAGTGTTTGGCCCGTATCACGCTTGATTTTCCCGTGAAATTATCTACCGTAGTTACACATGCTGATACTAATGACACCATCAAAGGATGCCACGCTTAGTAATAACCGGGCGGGGTGTGGTGTATCGTGATTTTGTTAAATCTTATTTTCAGTTAACAACAAATTAAAATTACTTCAATGGCGAATCGCCTCTAATAATGAAATACCATATGGTATGTGTGGCGTCAAAAAAATATTTCATCATTTATAATAATATCCCTTGTTTATCATATCCTTATAGGAACTCTAGGTGACTCTTCTACTTCATATTCAATGGTTACACTCCAGATAAAGAAAGTTATCTGGCCAGATCATTCAGAGAAAATAAACGTCGTGGAACAATTCATCGAGGTTCCTCTCTTGAGATAACGTCAAGAAACCGAAGATCTAATGTTAGAATATCCAAGAATGACCATTGTATATTAAGTTCAGATTACAGGTTCCATATGAATTTCGTCTAACTGAAATGAGATTCGATATTAAGCGAGGCGCACAACAATCAACGAGTTAAAAATTTAAATTAATTTAAATGAAAGACTAATGTTAAAAATTCCCAGGCTGACTTGGAAGCTGTTTGGGTTCAACCTTTTATTATCAATGAAACAATGACCTCAGAAACTACAAAATCTTTGGAAACACAGTCCTGATAAATGAATTTCCACCCTTGGAATTAGACCAACAAAACGTCTTCACAAATACCAAACAAATTGCAAAAAATTGCATGCTCTGTAAGATAATGGCGTCTTTTTTTCTTGACGTTTGCATAATAAATGGCTTAGATTAAACACTTATTTACCCCAAGCCTAAAATGAAATAATACAGTGTGTCCCAAATTTATAGGGGCACCCAGTTTTTTAGTCAAATTTTTAATGTTTTTGAACCAAATAAATCTTAATTTGCACAAGCTTTTTCTACTCATAATTCACGATTTCTGTCTTTTTTTGGTGAGCCTACGACAATTTGTTCGTTTATTATGCCATTTTTAAAAAAAAAAAATTGTGTCCCAAGTTTATAGGGGCAGTGAAAGAAAACACGATTTTCTACCGAAAATTATTTTTGCTGGTGAAATTCTATCGTGAACTTCAAACGATTGTGTCTATAATGTAGTTCCTGTTGAAATTGAACACTTTACCAACAAATTTTACACAAGTATAAAGGAAATACTCCTTTGCACCGTGAAATTTTGAGGGACTGTAAAAACTGGGTTTCTTTTCGGTCATCTGGTTGCTGTATACCTGATTTTTCTTTTTTTTCGTTTGGTGGTCACGGTTTGAGCCCTAATGATAGATAAACTCGTGGTTTGCGGCAACTGATGTTGGTAGAAGTTTCGAATTGGCTGGTTTAGGATAATAGAAAATTCCAAACTGTTCTAGACGACCAGCATAATCTGGAATTTTCTGAAACAATCGGCTCAGGTATAAATACAGGCACGCTTGTTCAGAAAACTCAGTTGCGTGCTAATCGCCAGCAAAGATTTATACGTGGAGTGTTGTGTGAAAATGAGTAGAGGAAAACAGCTATCGAGAGAAGAAAAGGCATCTATTGATGCATTCAAGACATGCGGCAAGTGTAATAGAGAAATAGCTAGGCTAATCAACCGTTCGAGTAATGCCGTTGATAGTTATTTAAAAAAGAAAATCGAGGAAACTGAAAAGAAAAAACGTGGTTCACCGTCAAAACTTTCGGAACGAGATAAACGTAGAATCATTGCTGCTGCCTCTCAATCAACTAAAGGCTGTAGGCGTATCAGAAATGAATACACGCCTCACGTCTCAAAAAGCACAGTTCATAGAGCATTTCGCATCGAATGAACAGCGAAGACTATCAGGCATTGCTAGAAAAGCATCTGAAGCCCTATTTCCGCCGTTACCGCTCTGCAAAACTGATCTTTCAACAGGACAACGCGTCAATTCACTCCAGTAAATCTACCAAGGAATGGTTGTCAAAAGTGAAAATTCCTGTACTTCAGTGGCCTGCCACTTCTCCGGATCTAAATCCAATAGAAAATGTTTGGGGCATGATGGTCCGCGACGTTTATGACAACGCTCGTCAATATTCATCAGTCACAGAGCTGGAGGAGGGCGTCAAAAAGCTTGGGAAAACATCAGTATGAGCAGCTTGACAAATTTCAACAATTCGATGCAAAAACGGATGAAAATGTTATCTAAAAACGATGGTAACGTTATTAATTACTGATTTTTCGTTGCGAATCAATAGATTTTACCAATAATAAAAAATGTTCTATGGAAAATCGTGTTTTTTTTCAATGCCCCTATAAACTTGGGACACTATTTTAAAAAAAAAAAACGGCATAATAAACGAACAAATTGTCGTAGGCTCACCAAAAAAAAAGACAGAAATCGTGAATTATGAGTAGAAATAGCTTGTGCAAATTAAGATTTGTTTGGTTTAAAAACATTAAAAATTTGACTAAAAAACTGGATGCCCCTATAAATTTGGGACACACTGTATTACAATCGTTTCAAAGAATTTTCAAAAATTACATCCAAATAAAATTACTAATTAAAATTGCTAAATAAAAAAAAACAGCCAATGGGAAAGTTTGGAACAGTAAATGATTGGTAATCTATATGTATTATATAATAATTTCTTCTTTTAGCCGGCTCTCACTATGTGAATCAGATGTGAAGATTTCTTGGGCCACTAAAGAAAAAGATTAGGCGAAACCATGAGCAATAGTACTCAAGATATAAATTCGCGATGGACGCCACTCGAGTAACAATTAATATTGATTCATAATCCGAATTTTAATTTTATATTTTGCAAAAACTATTGTTGCTTATTCTATCTCTTTGTACTGGAGGAGACCGCGAGTCTTTTCGCTGTTTTGTCCTTGCGCTACATCTTTAGTTTCTTCTTTTCTGGATGGTAAGTTTTTTTTTTTGGAGTCGTAATAATTATTTTGCTCCAAAATGTGGCAAGGACTAGGAAACGGAACAAAATTATGGCCTTATTTTTCCCTGGTGATCACATACTGAATAAGGCTCACCAGATTAGCTTTCTATTAAAAAAGTTTCAGAGAAACACGAAATACACTCATTTTAATACTTTTGATGGTATAAAAACGAAACAACTGAAACGCCGATGGCCTTATTCAAATCGCCATTTTTTAAGCATAATTTAGTCGACTCACTATGCACAAGTGCTTAATACTGAATCTCGAAAATCTATGAGATCAATGGCGAACAAATTGTTGGAAGATTGCTTAGTTGCTAGCTACAACGCAGTAACGTTTATTTTAGCATGATTGAAAACGTTTTGGTTTGGCAATACTTACATAGAGGTGGCGCACAAAATAAATGTTTTGTTTGCAGGGTACCAACCATAACTTAGATCGTGTCAAAATTTCATGACATTTGGTTTTCTCAATTTCAAGTTATAGCTTTCGTGACGCTACTTCTGAATTTTTGCAAACAATGGGTAAAAGCGAATTTCGTGTCTTAAAAAAAATGTGTTTTGATGGAAAAAATACGGTACCAACAAAGGCATAGTTTATTGAACGTTGTAATACATCTGCCCCATCATAATCAATTGTTTAATATTTGTTTGATGAATTTTGTCGTGACCGTACGAGCACAAGTGAAGCCACGAGATCGGGAGGGCCAACGAGGCAGTACTTCGAAAAACCTCATAAATGTTCAATCCAACGTTGAACGATCGCTAGTTGAATTGAGTGACATAGCTCACATAAAATGAATGTGAAAGGAACGCGTTGGACAAATCATTTATGAATATTTACACATTCAAAAGTTGTATGCGTTTTCTATCAATTGCACAGGAAAGCAAAACGTGTTCGTTTTGCTGTTTCGAGATATTCCGCCACAATAAAAAGAATTTCGGAGACGATTCGCAATAGTTGACGAAACATGGATTCTTCACTGAACTCCTTAAGCCGGCAGTCAGCGGACTGGTTATTGTCTGGTTCCTGCCCTTTTTTTGGAGAAACACATGGTATAATCTTCATGGACTACCTTCAGCATGGAAAAGATATCAACAAGCAATATAACTGTGCATTATTGCATCAATCGAACAACAACATCTAGTCTAAATTACCTCATTTAGCAAGGGAAAAATTGTCTTTTTTCACCAAGACAACGCTCCAGCTTATTCTCGCGATAAGACCGACAAATTGAACGGTCGCGAAAACACCGATAAATTGAAAGAATTACGTTACAACGTGGTTTAACACCCAGATTATTTGCCTGACTTAGCCTCGAGCATTCGTTTGCTATTTTCCCTGTTGAATATTTGCTGACTGGTTAGAGATTTTATTCAAATGAGGAGCTGGAGTATGAAACAAAGTCCTATTTTGAGGGCCTGGACCCTGATCGCTATAAGAAAGGCATCGAAATGATGGAAGATGGTTACACTAAGTGCATTACTTTAGGGGGAGAATTTTTTCGGGGATTAAAATTGTTTTTGCATGTTTAAAATGTCTTTTTGTTAACACAAAGACAAAGACTTTTCAGCCCCTGTAATACACTACAATACCAATGTTTGGCGATGAGATCACTAATCCGCTTAGAGGTTTATCACTTACCACATACTATTGATTATTTTCACAGAATATACTGAAGCTTTCACAACATTAAATATATGTGTAGTACGTATTTTAATTATTTTGAAAATCTTCATAACCAATACTCAGCCTGCTCCTGACATCCAAGATTTTATCAAATTACCTTAAAGTAATAAAATTGCTTATCCTCATCAGTCATTTTGTCTACATCAAGATCAACGCCAAGCTTATTCAGATCATGTTCCATATCACTGTAATTAAACCGCGGCTTATAATTAAGATTCTGCCAACGGGCCAATTGGCTAATTAAAATTATTAATCCACTTACTGTTCCTGAGGTGAAATATGCTCATCAACTTTACGCTTAGATTTTGAAACTTCACTTCGGGGATGATGTGGACCACGTCTCAAAAGTACAAACGACGGACAAAGGACGAAGAAAACAATAAAAATGTGCAACAGATTGGCATAGGCCATGGTTCAGTGCAAGGTGAATTGTGTGTGATGGCTTAAAAAGGATTTATTTTAAATGCTGAGTTTTACATTGCTTTCAATTTTGTTGCACAGTCACGAGTACAGGTGAAAACTGTCACTGGTTGTTCCTTGACAACTTGGAAAATCGATAAAGTTGCTAATGCGCAAGATCTGCGTCTAATTGTCCTCAATCACTTGGAGCTTTAAGATTGAGTGACGACACATTAAATATACGCTCCGAGCAACGAAAGAAAAACGTTTATTCCCACACACTTCGCTTCAAAGAAAATTTAATGATGGCTTTTTCTTTGTAAAAGGATGAAGTAGACGAGCTTTGATTCGAAAAACGATGTTTTGTTTTGGTGTTTTGTTTTCATTTATTTTTGGGATCCTTAATATCAATCGAAAGAATTAGCTCTTAGAAGCTGTCTTTAGGCAACAGTCTTGAAAATATTGACACCGATAACTTTCAGCTTGAACGCAATTTAAAACCAGACATAAATCAAAATTGTATCCATTCAATTCTTTGAGTAAGCATTGTAACCATAGCCTAAAATTTCCTTCCAAACTCATGGCAATCATAGTGTAGAAATAAGACTAATATTTTTTTCACTTAAATATCAAATCCTCGGACTTATGAGCTATACTATAATTACTTTCTATTATAATTAATAATTACTTATTACTTATTGATTTCCTTTTTTAACCCATTTTGGACCGAGTGGGTAGTTTTCTACCCAGCACTTCGAGAATTTTTCCTAGAGAATCAACAACCTCCTGAAAACGTTTTTCTATTTACAAATATTCTTTATTATGTTAGCTGTCTGTTAAATTTTTTTTCAGCTCTCCTCTCGCCTTTTTGGCGTCATGAGAGGGGGATAATTGCAACCTTGGAAAAAGACCATTTTTTGATTAAAAACTAAAATAAATTAACAACAGCCTGGAATTAACTAAGTACCCGGAACACAAGCGTATCTGTATCTGGATTATTTATGCAATGCAAAAATCCTTTTTAGTAGGTAGAGGACTCTTATACGTTGCAAAATAAGGTAAAAAGGTCATTTCATAGACCTGCAAAAGAAGAAATTTCTCATAAATCATATATATATACATCATATCGCATATCATGAAAATCAAACCATTTCATACAGTGATTTTGTTGAAAATAGACGTAGGCAATCGATTATTTTTAATTTGTGAAATTTCGTGGATTTTTTTTCTCAGGTTATTTGGTTTTTTTGAATCGTAAGTATAAATAACTAAATATAAATTTATTGGATTTTCTTATGGCAATTATCGAATAAAACCTTTTCGTATATAGATAATGAGACGCCAAAGGCCTTGACAGTGGAGGAAATCATGGCAATCGTTGATTCTTCTCAAGAATCAAGAAGATCAGGTTGCCAGGGAAGTGCCCAGATCAGATGAGGTAAATGTGCCATTAATCCTTCCAGAAGTGGACGCAGCCAGCGATTTAGAGAGGTTATCGAGGACAACCCTCCACTTTCAACGGATATTGCTGGTACTGTAGAATTAGTATATTCGTGAAAAGATGACATAGTAGATGAACCAGAGGCTGAGCCTGGGCCAATCCTACATGGCGGAGACGTGCCTTTGATTATTCAAACCAATCAGTCGATGTTGAGAAAACTAGCACTGAAAATATATTTATTATTGGGTACGTTATCAGAAATTAACAAAATACGAAATACATAATCATGATCATAGTATTTATTGATTGCAGGTAGTAAATCACCATTTCAATTATTTTGTCTTTTTCTCGCCGATGACATTATTGAAGTAAATATTAAATATAGTGACCAGTATGCTGTACAAAGTAATGCAAAACTTGGACTCAAAGTTTACGAATTGAAAAGATTTTTTGGTATCCTCTTTCTTTTTCATTTCTTTTTCATATTGGTCAAACCAAGATACCTTAGGTGTTAAAATTGTAAAGCAAGCACTTCCAAGATCCCAATTCGAGTCCATCAAAAGATATACTCATTTCTCAGACAATACTAATTTGGATAAATCTGATAAATTTGCAAACGTTAGACTGCAAATAGACAATTTATGCAGTTGGGGGTATTTTCGCAAAATTTGTCGATTGATGAGCAAATGATACCCTACTTCGGTGGTCATTCATGCAAAATGTTCACCCTTAACAAGCCAATTAGATTCGGCTTCAAAGCATGGTAGTATTTGTAGTAGCTTCTCCATACAAACGATATTGTGTGGAGGAGCTTCTACACCACATGACGAAATTGTTGGACTTGGTGCTGATGTTGTCCTCAGTTTACTTCAAAACGTATCATCGCCATCAAATCATCGTGATTTTTTCGACAATTTTTTACATAATACCATTTAATGTGTATCCTGTCTGAAAAGGGCTTCTTTGCTACAGGTAAAATATATCATAGTTAATAAAATTATAATATTTCTTAGTCAGTTAGATAAAAGTCACAGCCATATTATATTGATATTTACTATTTTAGGAACCATTCTTGCCAATCGAATATGTGGTACTGAGTTACCTGATAAAATTAAGCAAGGAGACATAAGGAGTTCATTGTGATTCGGCGGAGAGATAAAGCGAACGTTACGGTATTGACAAATCATTCAACTGTCGAACCATTAGTTTCAGCTAGACGCCAGGATCGTTCTCAAAAGAAGCATATCAACATCAAAGTTCCTTTTATGAGCTAAGATTATAACGCCAAAATGGGTGGTGTAGACCTTCATGATAATGCTCTTGGCAACTATCGTACAGTTCGTACTCACATTTCATTAAGTTTTAAGGTCTACAGGATTTATACTTTTCTACAAGAAGCAATTTCACGAAAATTAACAAGAATTTCCACAGCTACTGGTGGTGTCTACTCTACGCATTTCCTTAACCCATTTTGGCCCGGTACGAGATCCCATTGAAATTTTTTCGAGACTTTTTCAAAACTTGTTCATATAGACCAAATTAAGAAGAAAAAATGAAGTATGCTGATGATGGTCAACGTTACTCACGCGCTTTTATTGGCAGATGCACCTGTCAGTGAGACAGATAGCGATAAAGCATAAGATCGTAACCTGCCAAGTACGAGTACGAAAAAACACTTCGTAGGTAGAAAAGTCGAAAAGTATTTAGCTCACAACTAGTAACAACATTTATAATCATATTTTTATTTTTTGAATAAATTTATTTTTCCTGTATAAAGTATTTTTTCCAAAATGTCTATACATATTGGCCCACTGGGTAGTAAACTACCCATATCATGACGGGAAAACCAGCGAGTGAGAAATTTTTTTGATTCATTTGTTTTTTCTTAATTAGGTCTATATGAACAAGTTTTGAAAAAATCTCAAAAAAATTTCAACGGGATCTCGTACCGGGCCAAAATGTGTTAAGAAAATGCGTAGATTAGACACCACCAGCCATAGAGGTATAAGATAATAGAGAGGTATGTGACTGTCCGTGAGCGTCCAAAGACTTGGATTTAGCTAATTTTCCCCTTTCGTAGCTGCTTCACCTTCGGCAATTTTCGGAACTTCCATATTTCACATGCAAAATGTATTACAGCTTAAATGGTGAGAAATTTTTTATTTTCTAAAAGCCCGCCCAATTATCTCTTTGCGCAACAACTTAAACATATTACCTACAAGTTTCTTTAGCCCTCAAATGGGAAATCTACCATTTAATTATTTATAAACCCTAAAACAAAGTTGTTAAGGATGATACTTTTTCTCGTGGAATTTAAAGATAAATATCTAAACTTTGTCGAGGTTTTCCCCACATAAATAGAATAGGCAATAGAATGTGGCAATAGAATCTTATTCATATTTTGTGGGAGAATGAAACATTCTCGCCATGCAAAACATATATTTTTATTTGATAAAACTTAATTTGAAATCAATGTTTACAAATTTTAATACGATGCGAATTGTCAGATACATTCGTAATTTCAATTTGACACTGAGCTGAATATACAGTTAGATAAATAATTCTACTTGAAGGTATGCGCACACTCACAAAGTGTATGGCCAAGTTTTTTTTCTAATATTTTATGAAATTGAATAACCGGCGGCTGAGTATACTCTAAATTACGAGAAATTTTACTCCTCAAAATGCTTATTCATTGAATATCTACAAGAACCCAGTTTGATAGAAATTTCTTTGTGAACTCTTTTTTGATTTAATGTTGGTAGAATAATGTAAACGCACCCTCAATTCGTCGAAGCCATTTCTCCTATTTCAGTTGGTTCAATGCTCGGGTTTTTTCGATTGCAGCCGAACTGAATGAATTGTCAAAACAAGACTAATAATCTGTCTTTTGATTCATTTTCGGAGTGATTTACGGGTGAATTTTGTAAGTTACTTGTGTCAGACGAATTTTTCAACGATAAAAATTACAAATCGTGAGTGCTACTTTATTTGTGATTGTGGAAAAGTGCAAAGACAATAGTGACAGTGATTTTTAAAGACAAATATAGACAATGAAGTGTGTGATTTTCACTTGCAGAAATCACACTTGTTCGCGGCCATCCGGGGTGTCGTTTCATAGGTAAATTTTAGATAATTAATTGTGGAATTTTTAACTTTTGCGTTAATTAGGTCAAGATAGATGCCTTTTTCAATAATAATGTAGAAATAATTGGTTTGTCGGTCAATAAGATTGTATAAAAAGGCGTGGCTTAATCTTCGGCTCGGGGTTTTGACACTCACCTGAATTTTTTGTGCGTTAAACTTTCGCGAACCCATTGGCATAGTTCAAAAGTTGTTAAAATTTTGTTGGTATTTGTAAATTTTTGCAAATGTTTGTAAAAAGGGGGCGATTACGACGCAAAAGTGGCTTATCGTCCTCTCTATTTCTAATAACTCTATGCCATCAGCACCACCAGTAGATGTGGAAATTTTTGTTAATTTTCGTGAAATTGCTTTTTATAGAAAAGTATAAATCCTGTAGACCTTAAAACTTAATGAAATCTGAGTACGACCGGAAGAAGCAAAGAGAGAGAGAGAGAGTGGAAATGGGTACACCAAAATATTGGAGAACTTATCACCACAACTGCATTTAAATACGCCAGATTTCACAGAATTTTCAGTATTGTAAACCCTGACAAGCAGTTTCAGGCTCAGCTCGTTCATTTCTGAAAATGCAATCAGATATCACATTCATGGATTTTTTAACGCTTGATATAGAATTTTCAATCTATAAAATTGAAGAATCAACATCGTCCTGTACCTAGAAAAACATAATAAATATTGTGAAGTCAATCAAATCCGGATCCTCCTCAATGTCAAGAGAAAAAAGGGCATCTGAAACTCATTTTTTTTGTAATATCCCCATTGTTGCCACTGTACTACCAAAACAACCTTATTCTAACCTAATTCTTCTATCAATAGCTGAAAATGTAGCTCTTTCTGAGCGAATAAAGCGAGTTTGAAATACAAGAAACATGTTAAACTTGATATGTATCTAAGATATCTAATTAATAGTTCGGAAGACTATTCAAGTTCACTTGATATTACATAGGAGTCAAAATATACGGAAATACATAACGCTTTTCTGAATTCATATCGAACTTTTACTTTTTTGCATATGCAAAATCGATCTTCTCAGAATCAAAAGATTTTCATCAAACGAGGCGACGATAGTTATATAAATGGACTTGCTGATCTTATAATGATACTGGCAGCACTGCGAGCGCTCTGGCGGCTTGCGACTCCATACAGCTGATGCACTATTTTTGACAGAACAATCAGTATACTTTTCTTCTTGTTGTGTAATACGTAAATAGCGCACCGGAATTTAGAGCAACGTTGAGCAATCTAGTTTTATGTTAAGCGTGGTGAATCAATGGCTGGGGCTTTTGAAAAATTGAAGCAGGCCTAAGGGGAACATTGCTCACTAGGGGTACACTTTTTCCGCTGGCTTAAATCATTTTTGGAACGCCGAGAACACGTTGAAAAACAACCCCGCTCAGAGAGACTATAAACTTCAAAACTTGACAGAGTGTTGAACGTACGAGGGCTCCTGTGAGACCAGACCATCGTTTAACAACATGAATGATGAGGAAACTGTTAAATCCCATGACTTTCACCGCACATCAAATCTTACGAGACGATTTTGACATGTGAAAGATGTGTGCCAAAACGGTGACGAAAACCCTCACAACTACACTGAAGGGCAATCAAAGTAACGTGTGCGTTGATCTTCTTGAGAGAATTGACAATGAACAAAAGTTTTTCAATTATGTGAGGTGAGTTGAGTATGATTTGACTATGAAACAAAGTGGCAAAGCATAGAGTGGCATACTCAAAGAAAAAATGTCGAATTTACGAAGTTTAGTCTTTTGAAACGATTTCATTTACTTCTAAATGGTTTTTCCGAGCGGTTGTTCCATTTAAATTATGGTTTCTTAGTTTAGTGCGCAAAATTTCTGCGTTTACTTCTTTCCTTCAAACGTATTTTTGCTTGAGCTAACTTCCGAATACTCAATTTCATATTCGTTTTAACTTCGCGCACAATCACACGCTCTTCAGACTTGGCAAGTTTTTTCCATTTTGGTCGCTTTTATTTTGTTTTCCACCGTACGTTTTCTTTTAAAGCGTTTGATGTCTTTGTCCATAGAACTTGTTTTTTTTCACCAGTCTTGTGATATTCACTATTCTAGATAATCTACCTTAAAAATGTTTTACGTTAAGTTTTCCAGTTTGCAATGTTAGTTTATGATTTGCCCTGACTGTCGTCTTATTTTATAAAATACCACAAAATATTTAAACAGTCTGCTCAAAGTTTCGGCCTAACTTGCCCAATCAGAAGTTACAGATAAATAAGGTCAAAGCAACGCAACGTTAGGGGTCAACGATATCGTATGGAAAAATAGCTAGACCCTAGACGGCTAATGTAAGTCTTTTCGACTAACATGTTGAACTTTTTTTACTGTTTCTTTCTTAGTAGTAGAGGTAGCGCTTTGATACTCTGTGCCAACTCAGTCGTCAATGTGCAGTTTCAAGGGTCGTTTGCGTTGTGCGGATGGGTGGAATAGTTTTTTATGTATAAAGTTCTTGTTAGTCGCATCGACTAATATGTTGTTGTGTAGCCGTTGCCTTACACTTGAAGTTAATTATTTTTTGTTTTAGATATTTAGATGTCTCAAATGTAATCATACGAAATGGAGACATGTACAGAAGAAATGATTGAAGATGTTTTAAATGAAAAAGGCAACCAGACTGATGGCAACGGGGATTCCGCGTGCAGTGAAGATGAAGATTGTTTAGAGGTGGCAGAAAGCAGCGAAACGGATGAGGACTTATTGCCCGAAGACTCAAATCAATATGCTGGTTCTTCTTCAACTTCATGTATGCCAACTACTGTTAGAAGTACTCAGAGCATCCAACAGAATACTCCATAACTAGTTCTTCCATTATTTCGTGTTGTCAAGCAGTTCTGCGTTGAAAAAATAACCATGTCTGGTCTTCAAAGAAAACTTTCACACATAGGCCTGCAGCAATAAACATTGTCTACAAATCGAAAAGCCCTAAACGTCAAGCAAAGGGCAAAACAGATGCATTGCATTGCTCTTCTCTAATGAACTATGGTCGGCATATTACGCTCAAACAAAAGAGAAATTCCCATAGAAATAACCAATTCGAGGAGCAGAAAGACAAGTACTGCATTGTTTGCTTACGATAATTCGTTGACATTGTTGTCTTACAAACCTAAGCCAAACAAGATGGTATACCTTTTATCTTCCTGTTCTGAGGAAGGGAGTATTAACGAATTAACAAAAAAAAAACCATCAATGGTAGAATTTTATAATCAGGACCAAGGGCGGCGTGGACACGTTTGACAAAATGTGCGCAATCTTGTCTTGCAGCCGTAAAACCAATAGATGGCCTATGTATCTATTTTATGGGATGTTTAACGTGGCATTTATAAATAGCTATATTATTTATTGCTGTAACATAATAGAAGCTAAAGAAAAGCCAATGAATAGAAAAGCATTTATGCGAGATTTGCATACCCAATTGATTTCTCCTTTTTTGGAAAGATGCTGCACAATACCCACCTTGAAGAGCAACCTACGAGAAAATATTAAAAATGTTGTTCAGGCAGGTACCTCAAGAGATGCTGTAGACTGCTCCTATCGTAAGAATCAAGACCAAGGTAAAAAAAAGGAAGTTTTGTGCCTTCTGTTCCTATTAAAAAGTGTCAAAAATAGAAGTCTCATTTACTTTTATATTGCATTACGCTAGCAATTCATCAGCGAAATGTGATAATAAAAATGTCCGAAATGTTTTACTTTAAGTTTCTGCATTTTATTTTCTATTTCTTCCCTCTTGATATAAGGAATATAAAGATATGATCTATAAATACATACACTAATAGCATAGAATCGATATAATATAATATAGATATAGGTATGAATATTTATCTGCTTTATTTCTTTATAATACCTGAAAACTTCCTGAAAACAAATTGATACGAAGGATTTAGTTCAATACAACAATAATCAAGTATTAAAATAAAATCGAATTGCATGACAAACTCTACACGGATGCTAGAAAAAAATTAAAGGACAGCAGGAGATACATCCACATTGTACGTAGTTAAATCTCAATAATGTTGGGTTAAAAAGGTCCAGAATATGGTGAAGGTTGCAAAAGTAGTAATATCATAAAATATTTGGAAAAATTCCACCATATTCAACAAAAAGTAGTTTTGTTACATTATTTTATTAGTTTTCCACAATATTTATTTTTGTCACACATTTTTATTTTTATTTTAAACTCTTTTGAAAATCAAAAATATCAACGAAAAACTGTGAATAGTAAAATGGAAGATTACGTACAACAGTTTTATTGGGTAACATAAAAAAATAAGGATCAGAACCTTACGCGGAATTCAAATTATTTCAAATTTCATAAACGACCAATCATGGAAGATCTTGTAAATGTAACCTTGTAAATCAAGAAAGGATAATTCAATAGAAGTTCTTATCCATGGCTGTATTAAGTGAATAATTTCTGTACATTCCGCTCTTAGCAAGAGCCGTGGAAAATTCTTGGCTACGTGGGAAAAAACGATGCGGAACTGAATGAGGATTCGGTGGATACCATCCATATTCCGAGTTCACAGTCTTATAGAATGGATTTTGCTTTTGTTGTTGCGCTCCATACCCGTGGAATAGGTCTATAAATGAAAACATATGTTATCGTACGACACTCTCAAAAAAGGATAAAATTTGTGAATAAATCTACTGACAAGGACACTCAAAACGATGTGGCAAATTATATGTCTCATAAATCTTTGATGTTCCAAGCTCCTCCATTCGATCGCACTCGAAACGCGTTAATTTTGCTTGGAGGTTTTTACGTGGGTCCTCGAAGTTTGTTGTATTCTCGCACATTACTTATATTACTTTTTCACTAAAACCTATCTTGAAATGGGATATCAAATAAATTTACTCAAAAGAAAAGTGCGAAAAGTGTGCTCCGTAAAACGTTTGATGTCAGCAGTTCAATTTTACATTATGTTCGATCAAACTTCAATGAACTTTGAACGATTGCTAAGGATACAGCCAGTCGTTTCCTGCACTGTGTATCGAATTTACTGAAACTGTTGGCTTGTGAACTTTAAAGGAAATGTGGGCAGAACAAAGTAACATAAATTTCACAGAAAGTTTATTAGGATTCATGAGAAACAATAGAAATTTTGATGCCAACAGAGTGGAGTCTTCCAGCAACATTGATTTGTTTGTAATATTTTTGTAACATTTTAGTAGCGTAAAATGAATTTGTTGCCCCAAGCTTTAAACTGTGCCTAATGTAATGGAAGATTTTAGTTAAATCATCCATATTTGCTTTAAACTAACTAAATAACTTTTATCAGTATCGAAAACTGATTCTTTGAAGTTGAAAGACTTGTTTATTATTGCATTAGAACGGAATATGGAAGTCCATTTATGATAGCCCTCGTGTGCTTTTCATTTTAATGTACCAGACACGTGAACTGATACGTTAGCAAATGGTTAGCACTTCTTTTTTTAAGATATTGGTACGGATTAGAAATTTCAGAAAATCATATCGTTCTTAAGGCTTTGCATTTTTGTATTCGTTATACCTTCCAAAATGACCTCAGAGAAAGACGACATGTTGTGTAATTCTATCTTGGAAACTTTGGAAACCAGCGCACCATTTCGTCTTTTTCAGTGTTCTCGTAACTGCTTACCGAACATCAACTGTCGTGTTTCCCCTCTCCCCTGGTTTTATGCTTTGTAATATTATCGACTCTCCCATATGTTCTCAGTGTCTATTTGAACGTCAATAAGTAAATTTGAGTGTCGACAAAATGCTACGCTACGTAATGGCAGTAAAAATTCGAAGCCAAAAAAAATTCTACGAGCAGATCTCAAGAATTAGACGGTAAAGAGCTTATACTGTTTTTTTTTATCTTTCTGAACTTATACTGAGTTACAGAGAACTTATACTGATTTTGAACTTAAAATTGAAGTTTATTTTAGTAATTGCAATCTCGTATTCTCGACGGTTTTTAACATGCTGTCGAGCATGCTCAAGTGTATGTGTGACAAAGATGTCAACACAGGAGAAAAAGAAGACTAGTAAATTGCAATCAACAAAAAAAATTACTTTGGTAATTTCCAAAAATATTTTTTCGAGTTTCGCCTATAATGACATCTATTTATACAGCTGATGGTTAATCTTCTGTTTGGTTCCACCGATTTTCTTAACATTTTCAGCATATGTTGATTAGACTGTCCTACATAGGAATCTGCCACAATTTTGTCAAAAATGTGGAAAATTTTTGGTAGGTAGAAAATGAGGATGAAAAGGAAAATTTCAGTTTTTTTGAAACAGTTTTTTGAAACATTATCCATGATGGATTTTCGCTGTGCTAACCCAAAAATTATCTGTCGCTAGTGGTAGTGGAGTTCTATTATGGTGGTTCTATTATATTTGACAAAAAAAAAAAAATATTTTTTATACAGCTAAGGTGGGAAAAGATGTTTTGTGAAAAATTTAATATTAATATGTAATAAAGATGGCGAGAGAAAAATTCCCAGAATTTCATGGCGCTTTTGGATTTGTCATTCGAACTAATACCTCAAGCGAGAAATCTGCTAAAGAGAAATATACTAAATTTTAAACAGCTTTTATACTTTAACTATGCATGAAGTGCGTATACATGAACATGCTTTCATGAAATCTTCAATTCTACAGTATACCAGGGGTGTTAGTTGAAGTTTGACGGTTTTCTCAATAAAGAAAACACTTAATTCTCAAGGGAATCTCAAAAAATTTTTATTCAAAGTATTGACCATTGGATTCTACATATTTTGCCTATCTTTCATGCAAATCATGGATACCATTCCAAAAAGAGTTTTCCTCTTTCGAGGCAAACAATTCGACGAGCCATTTTTCGACTTCTTCAAAATTGGCGAAGCGCTACTCTTCGAGTGAGTGTCCCATCGAAGCGAAAAGGTGATAGACGGACGGGGCGAGGTCTGAAGAGTACGGCGGGTGCAATAATATTTCCCAATTCAATGCTTTTAGAGTTTTCTTCACCACTTTGGCGGTATAAGACGGTGCATTGTCATGTTGTACGATAACTTTTTCAGGTTTTCGGGCCCATTCCGGCCGTTTTTTGATCATCACATTATTCAAATTGATAATTTGTTGTCGGTAGCGATCCGTATTCACCGTCTCACCAGATTTTAATAACACGAAGTACACCACACCACACTGGTCCCACCAAACACCGGGTTTTGTCTTACGACCAAAGTGATTTGGCCTTGGAGTCTCACCAGGTGAAAGCCATGATTTTTTCCGCTTCGGGCTTTCAAAATAAATCCATTTTTCGTTCGCCCCGTGACAAATCGATGCAGAAAAGATTGCCTATTCGAACCTTTGAAACAGCATTTCACGAATGGTTTTTCGATTTTGCATTTGTCACATTTATTTCGTCGGTTCACATGTAGTGTTTGTGCCAATTGTTGTTGCGATTGGGTTGGGTCTTCATTCAATAACGCCTGCAATTCCTCGTATTCGAACTTCTCCGCTGCACCAGGATGTTCATTGTCTGTTAATTCAAAATTTCCACTTTTAAATTGACGAAACCATGTCTGACATGTTCTTATCATTGGAGCATGTTCACCATAAGTTTCTAAAAGCAACCAATTAGCTTCATTCAATTGCTTTTTTCTTTTGATGGAAAAGGAAAAGTAACGAATGCCGCAAATGCGATTTATTTGGAACAAAACTCGACATATTCACTGAGGTAAACAACTATGACGCTATTATTTTGGCAGATTGTAACTTGTTTTTTTTTAAGGTTAATGTCAATAGAAAAATATCACGTAGATGCCAAATCATAGAAATGTACACATATCTCTAGCGACATCTATGAGTAAAACCGGCAAATTTCAACTAACATCCCTGGTAAGTATGACTTAATTACAAAACACAAAATCCTTTTTAAGGAAGAAATATAAGGATAAGGAATAAAGAAGAAATTTACAAGAAGAAAAGGATCCCTCAAGGAACATCAATAATATTTGCTAGACAGATAACACGACCACTGTCTTGCTCAATCAAAAGAACGAACTTCCCTGGAAAGAGCTTGATATGAACCTTCCACTGGGTACGAATATGTGTAAGGGAATCTATTCAGACAAAAGAGAAAGCTGAAAGGATAAATTCAAATCGCATTTATTCTAATTAAATTGCAACCACATGAAAGGAAGGAAATGGAAGAAAATTATATGTTTCTCAATAGCAGTCATGCAAAAACCATACGTGAATAGTATTGCTTGTATCGAAGCACACACGAATAGAAATTGTGAGTATGTAACTCTATTTATAGAAAAAAGTAAGCCAACATTCTCAATATTATTACATTATTAGCAACCCAAGTGATAGCAATCAATTTTAATCAGTTCACATGTGCATAATTTTATTTTTTATCGCGTAGCCGCTTTTATATGTAAATGCGTTCGCAGTTACGACCGGAAATAAAACAGTGCTTGTTGATATGAGGTTTGTACTTTTCCCATACGAGTATCCACAACACTACGAATTTCGGTAGGTGTCAATCACAGAATGTTGAGCTCCAGCAATGAAACGTTACAACACCTCTTGGACGCATTACTTTGGGATATCTATGGCAAAGTATCTTTACGGCAAAAGGAAGAGGAGCACTACCAGCAAAGCTTCTTGTACACGGATGAGGGAGTTTTACACATATGCCCCAATTCATGGAAGTATCCTGTGCATGTTTTGGAAGAGCAAAGTAAGTGTTTGTGTGTTACGTGAATTATTTATTTTCCCAATGTCCTGAATTCATTCTTGTTATTTCAACTTAGCTATTGAATCGCTAACACAAATTTCTGCCGCCATGAGAGTTGAGATAAGGATTATAGGATGTTATCTAACGAGGAGTTTAATAAAACGAGATCGCAAAAGGCGAAAGCAGAAGTTCTTATGCAGTATCGTAACAGCTTGTTTACAAGCGTTTTCGGATAAATCAGGTAAGTCAGTGCTTGTTTCAATATCATTTTTCGTGTGTCTTGATAAACGACTTTTCCCATGAATATTTAAATGCTACATGATGTCAGAAGATTTGTCAGCGATCCTTGATTTTCTTGGGAACAAGAAAATGTTCAAAAATTTTTTCAAAAAATGACGTTGATGAAATAAGCTCTTAATAATAAAAATGGAATTTATGATAAAATCATTCTAAGCCCACAGTCGCCCTCAGGATGTTTTTTTAATAATAAATAAACGCTCAATACTTTAAATTTTAAGAAAACTTATCCAGTGTTTACTTTCCAGTTTTTATTTTCCCTTCGATTTTGTTATTAGTATTCCTATTTGTATTTTTTGATAGCAGTAAAGGAGTAACGTCGATCGCCTGAGCAATTTAGAGCATTTAATGATACCAAGTATGAAAAAAAAACAATATACGGTATCTATCTGTTGATGGACATTGTTTTGGTAGACATTTATGGAAATGTTTGTTTTTTATCCATTATTTTAATCCACGGTACAAAATAAAGTCTCAAAATAATTTGGTGGATGCGCTACCGGTTTATACTTGCCACATTTTGCATAGATTCGTCAATATTGATTTATGATTTAGCGCTACGCTGCTTGAGGTGCCTTTCGAGAGACACGCGACAGTTCGCCATTTTGAAAAACGGCCAGTGTGCGCGTTGTACTCAGTCACAACAGACGTTAAAGGCTCAGTAGCGATTATTTGTGTCTTACCATGATTATTAGTCTTTATTTAGTTGTTTATTCTTTTATACTATTAATATGTCATATTTACTTTTTAATTAAGAACCAATCGTATAGTGCCTACTTTTAAAAAAATAGTGACAAAGAAGATATTAATGAAATTGAAAGCAATGAAGATAACAGTGAGCATGACAGTAATTCAGAAGAAGAAACGGAAGACATATGGGCACCCTGAGCTATGAAGGCGTCCAGTGAAGAGCATATAGTATCTTTCAAAATCGCCCGTATTTAGATTACGTGCCTTTGCTGTATGCAAAACGTGGAAATCTAATACTCCCTAGATAATGCTCCCTATTGGCAAATTCAAGAACCCCCACAGAAGTTTCGAACGCGGTCACATAATATTATTACACATTTATCAGGCCACATTAATGACTGTCAAAACTGTGCTACTATTAGCTTTTAGTCTATTTTTAACTGATAGTGTGGTTCTTTGTATTTACATACTATTTTTCTAATAGTATATAATATTTCAGAGAGAGAGAGATAATTAGCCAACAGATATTACAGCAATGAAGCTTTCATTGCTGTAATATAGTATATCGTAATTGATAACATATAACATTGGGATTACTATAGTATATCGTAAAGCTTCCAAGTGGGCATTATATTTCGCCTGCAGATAGCACTATTTGCGATATCTGTTTGACGGCAATGTCACGGAAATGGATTCATTTCCATGAGATGCTTACGTTTTGACAATATACGCACGTGTGATCAAAGAAGACAAAGAACCGAACTCTCCGCGTTTCGGGAAATACTTAAAGAGTTCAACACGTATATAATGAAATATATTTCACTGAGAGATCATGTCAGCATCGAAGAAAAATCGGGACAAACCAGATTAAAAGTCCATTTCGCCAATACCTACCAAGGGAAGGGGATACCCAATATCCAGGGAAGTATGGGATGATAAATGCTTTTATTATGTGCCGCTCATCTGTTTGACACTGGGAATATTAATATATACATGTGGGCAAAAATTAAGGTATTTACAACCAAAGTGACTGCGGCTGATTGGGTAATGCCTATTAAAACTCTAACAGAAAATTTTGAGACGGACTATTGGTTCTCCAGTTCTCCGCTCATGGACGATTTACTCCATCATTATAGATTAACTGTAAAAGGAACTGGAAGAAAAAATAAGCCTCTAGTGCCACCCTCAAAGCTTAAAGGATGAGCTAGAAATAATCCTGTTTTTGCATTTCAACCTGGTTGTACTCTAGTATCGTATGTGGCAAAAAAGAAAAAGTTATAAATTTAGCTTCCACAATATATCATTATGTAAAAACCGATGAATCGACCGGTGTCGCAAAAAAACCCGAAAGGATCACAGATTATTACCGACACAAATGCGGAATTTACGTCTTTGACAAGTTTCGTAGGACGTATTCAGTTCACGTATCACTAAATGGGTGCCTATTTTTCTATTGGGTGGGTATGGTTCTAGACCATGGTCTAATGAACACCGGTGGCATGAAAGCGTATATCGTGGTTAAAATCAAACGAAGTAAATTGTCGCGATTTTGTGTCACTAATTCACTCAAGATTCTAAACAGATGCACTAGCAATTAGCACTAAACAGATGCAATATTAGTAAGGACACCAAACCAAATGGGACTGCCACCAGCGGTATTGGACGTAAATAAAAGATAATTGAAAGTATTCTTACTAATAATACCAGGCAAGCATACAAAGAAGCGAACAGGGAGAGAGCATTAGCACCATCTAGGAAAATAGAAGAGATACCTTCGTTATTTCTGACCACTGTTCAATCCTACCAATGTCTCAGTCACCATGAAAAATTTCTATGAGTGTCCTCCCTTACGGGTACTGTTGCAAATAGGGAATTCGGCCTTTAAAATCCAGAAATAACAAAGTACTAGGCTTTGATAAAAGTCTGACAGAACTTATAAAATATGATGGCCGTTATTCATTGAACCGTAATTATTCACTGAACATCCATGTATTAAAAGCTGTGTCTATACTTAAAAAATAACTGGGCAACATTGAGCTGTTTAAACTGGTCAGATTGACTTTTAACTAACAGCTCACGGTCAGGAAAGTCCTGGATAATTTGCTGAAAGTCCTGAACAACATTTTAGTGGATTTCAAACAGACCCACAGCAGTATGGATCCGGATAACTTACCAAATGATGCTTGATTTTGACGTCTCAGCAAAAATAGTCCTTCGGACGGAAATGACATTAACTTCAACGTTTTGCAATCAGCCGACTCTGGTCAATGATGTTGCTATCAGAACTAAAGATAAGCAAGCTTAGTTTAAGAATACATATTAATGGAGCTCCTCGTCGATGCAAGAGTGGCGTTGCTCTGTTGTCGAGCCAAGTTGAACCATACATAGATGTCAATATTCTATCACAGTTGTTTGCTGAAGATACCCTATCCACTAGAAAAATTGGCGGGGCTGCTAATGAGGCAAAAACAAAGTCCATGATCCAAATAACAAGAACGTTTGCAATAAGGCTAATGTAGTACTGAATAGAAGTTAATGGTGACGAATTTGCATACTTTTCCATAAAGCAAGTGACGTCAATAATACAGCTGAAGTATAGAGAGAAACTCCGCTCGAGTATAAGGCGTTCTTCTCGGTTTAGTCAATTCCTGAGCGCAGCTGTATGCACTGGAATTTAAAACGGTAACAAGACCTGCGTTACCCTACGGCTGCCAAACGTAGACCCTGACGCTGATATCCGTAAACAAAACAATGCACTTGAAAGGCAAACCCTGAGGGGCACTGTATGAGCAAATGTGACGCAGATCGATAGCGAAAAAGGTACAACGACACGAATTAAGAACTTTTTGACGAGCGAGGGCTCCTCAAAACTGTCAATCTGTGAAAGCTGGAATGAGATGGTCACGAGAAACGGATGAGTGCTGAGTAGAGATACGACTCACTTAAGGCATTCGCAAGTACAGCGGAGGGACGAAAACCGGTGGGAAAACGTAAAAACCTAAGAGACATGAATCTCTAGTCGGACTCGATTAATAAAGATAGGAAATCATTGCTCGGAGTTTGCTTTATGAGACACACATTCGATGGACCCCGACTGTGGAGCTGTTAGATTTTCGGATTGTATCTTATGCTGCATACTACTGCCTCACATATAGTAACAAAGCATGACGGTCCTTTACACAGCTTGTAAAATGCAATTAAACGAGACCGAAACAAAGTGTATTGTCTTTGAAGTAGATGAATTTGAAAAGTGACTCTTAAGACATATTAATAGAGCGAACCGTGGAGAGTATGAAGGACAATTAGGGTCTATTCCTGTACGAACGACCCAGAGGTCTTCAGATAGCAAAGCTGCACAAGGCGCAATGGACTAATAGGTGGATGCATGGGAAGCGGATAAAAAGCAAAGCATTTGCGCTTAGTGAATAGGCACAAAAATCAAGTGGAAGCCGGGATCTATTATCTGACTCGATTGACAAGGATAGTAAACTCACCCATCGAGACCGTGCGTTCGATGAATGTATGCGCCACCTATGAACGACCTATCATACAGAAATTGAGTGATCCAACTTTGAAATAAAACCTAGAACTTCAGAACTATAGCACCTAATACTAATGTGATATATTCCCGGAAAAATCTATGAATAAGCTTGAAACACATTACAGTGTAAGTTTTATTGTAGTTCCCGAAGTTGAACTTTTTTAGGTGGTCAAAAAAACTTGAAATTTTTGATTTCTGCTTCTCCCTGTATATCTAAATGTTTCATTTTTTCATAATTTAACTGAAAAGCCTACAAAAGCTCTCATATAATTCAGAATCGAGCATTAAACATAGAGCATGGACATGGACTGGGAGGCTTCAAAATCGCCTGTGAACTTGTAAACGCGTCAAACTGAACGGTCAAAGCGAGTTCTTCTATTGAAAAGGATATATGAGTAAAAGCACTATTTATAACCTAACAAATGATAAACAGTGAAACCTGGTTAATTCTGGAATCTCAAGGGGCCAAGAATTATGTACCAATTATTCAGGGTTTCCATAAATCTAGTTTTCCGATTAAGCAGGTTTGAAATTATAGCTGTCTCGTTTACAGACGCCGCCGCTTATAGAGGTCGGAATGTTGCGTTAATCCATTTTTATGGTGGAAATGTTAATAAAAACGCGTATTTTCGATGTTACGAATTTAATGTAGGTATGAACGTAGTGTATTACCTCGAAAAAAAAAACCATAAAATATGGTAAAGTTTATGACTTAAAGTAATCGGTTGTGTTTGCTTGTACTTGATTGCTAGTTGCTGAAACCCGTTTCTCAACAGAAAAAATCTCATCGAAAATATTCCATTTATCAATATTTGACATTTCGAAAAACTTACGTAAAGTTTCTAAACCTTCCATTGCCTCACGCTTTGAAATGTTTACTGGAGTATTCTTCTTCTACCTCTTCTGTGTCCAAAGAAGAATATATAGCAACGATGTCATCATCATTGAGCTCCTCTGAAATGGGTACATTATCATCCATAGAAACGAAATCCTGAAAAGTGTCGGCTGCTGCTCATTTAAGTCATTCCTGCATGTGGTAAATAATTCATCCCATTCTGGAAACGCTGCACAGATCTCTAGCTCCTCTTGAAGGCTCTCAGGTTTAGATACATTCATCACTTTGAATCCAGCTTTTTTGATGCAATTACTAATTGTGGTTTTACTAACAAAAAACCAAGCTTTTCTCGTAAATCTCATGGCCTGGAGGATGTTGATTTCTGGGCTTTTATCCTCTGTTATAGATTTAAGAACATACTGTACAACTTCTTTCCTGTAGTAAACCTTAAAGTTGGTGATAATACCCTGATCTATGGGCTGCAATTTACTTGTGGTATTAGCGGGTAAGTACAATAATTTAACGTAGTCTAATTTGAGGATATTGTCTCATATTGACGTTCACTTTTTTTAACCAATCTGCAAATAAATCAGAAGTCATCCAAGCCTTTTTATTGTTTTGAGAATTAACAGGCAACGTTTTAATACCCTTGAACAATCTTGGGCTGTTTGATTTTCCAATTAAGAGAAGTGGCAGTTTTTCAGTTCCGGACATATTCGCACTTACAAGTACAATGACCCGATCTTTACTCAATTTACCAACATGGCAAGGCTGACCTTTGAACTTAAATGTTTAATCCGGTAGACATTTGTAGAATATGCCCGCTTCATCGGTGTTGAATACGTCATCGGGGGAATAATCGTGTAATAAAACTGGAAGATTTTTAATCCACTCATTACATTCGTTATGGTCCACTGAATTGCTCTCGCCACAAACATTATTGAATGCGATATCGTTTCTTTTTTTTAAGCCTTCCAACTACCCACTCATGCCAGAAAAATTATCAACATGGAGCTTACATACAATTCTCTTTAATTATTGGTCCGCTTATTGGAATTTTATTATTCTACACCTTCTTTATCTATGTTGACAGACACTTTTCATCTTCAGGATACACTGCTGATCGTATTCGTTTGAGTTTTCCTTTTCTATCAATACACTGAGACCGAATTTTCTCGTTGTTTTTAATAATTCTATACAGGGTTGACTTTGGTAGGTTATTCTCCCTACATAGTTCATCACCCGATCTTCCACAATCATAATCTGATAGAAGTTGTAATTTTTCAGAAGCTGATAACGTTTTATAATTACATTATATATTTATTTGGACATTGTGTGCACTTTTATTCCCTTGTTTTTAGGTCAAAACCTGAGAGAGCACTGACAAACACAGCATGTGCGAAAGACATTCAAATGTTTGTAAACAAACGTGTCAGAACCTGTCCCAATCTGATTAATTTGTCTCACTTATACAGGGAATTGAGCCAAACAGTCCCAATTATAGAGGTAAACATCGGAAAAATCTTATTTAACTCATTTCTAATAATCTCATAAACTCGTAATCTCATTTAACCAGGTTTCGAAAAGTCCTATTAACAGAGGTAATTCAATGAAAAAGTACCGGGACCTCATTGCAACTCTCAATAATAGAGGTTTCTCACATATCCAGGTTCCACTTAACCCGGTTTCACTTTACTATGAGATAAAATTGCATACTTTCATTGTTTGTAGTATGATATAATGTAGACACTCATATTTATCCAGAAATCGGCGATGCGTCCGGGTGATTATTTTCTTGAATTAACGTTTATCTCAAATGAGAAAATGTTTAGAATGTTTCCTGGTATTATTAAAATTACATTTCTACGTTTGACACCTAATCGTACTTGATTACTCGTTACAAGTATTCTTTTCCGAGAAATAATTTCCACCTGTTTCATACGTTGTAAAAATATTTACGGATGTAATGGGCATTTTGTTATAACTAATCAATTTCAAACTTCAGCATTCGACGCAAATGAAAATCTTTTCGTTTTCAATCACAAATTCAGGAACAATTGCATTTGTTAAACACAGCAAGTGAATATTCAAGCACTCTGGAAAACACGCACTTCCATACCACCTCGTGGCAGTCCAAGCAGTATCATCGCCTTCTTATCCCAAATAAATACCCCGAGGATAACATTTACTGCACCCACATGTGTTTGTGGCTTTGGTTACTATTTGCAGCAACAAGTGATTATTCTCGCAGGGGTATGTATTCATTCTTCGGTCCTGAATTTAAAGAAAATGATAAAGCTTCGACTTTACCGTGGACTTTAATGGTAATGTTCGTACTGTTATAACTTTACCTGTTATACTTACTTGCAGGCAAAGCATTGCTGATAAGTACCTCTGGTAACTTTCCGCGATGAAAAGCGCATGAACCATTTCCGTCAGATTTCCGCATATAACATTACGACTCTTGTATAACTAGATGAAGGAAGAGCCTTGAAATTTGGACGGCATTCATTAGTCCGTCGAAGGAATTGAAAGTTTGTGCACGCTTCCAAAGCGCGTTCCAGTCTATTTCATAACACTCATTCCTCAACTTGTGACCCAAGTCCTTTCATATCTGTAATTAGCGATAACGAAAGGCTTACTCGTGTTCTTAGTGATTATCCCGGGACGGTGCTCCTTCAGAAAATGAAGCCTCTTTCGTGCGGCTAATTGTGTTATCTCGTGACGGTCCTTTATCCTGACTTCCTTTCATTCATTGAAATCCAAAAGCCGTCGTGAGTTCACAGCAGAACTTATCGGTATTGAAATTCAAATTATTGATCGGCAACTGCATTGCGAAATCCCTGAATGAAACTTATTTTCGTAGTTGTCTTCGTCGTGCTTGTGCTTTTCTGGGGCTGATGGCGTCGCGATGGTCCTTACACCCACTCTTCATCGTGATCAAAAAAGCGTGAATATGAAAATAGCAAAGAAATTTGATCTCCAAAAATAGTTAAAGGTGAATAATAGCGGTGGCACTTGCAGGTCTTTGGTCCTCATGGCAAGGTGTATAGATGTCTCGTTCCCTTGGTGAATTGTTCACTACCCACAGAGGGTGCCAATTGACGCGATTTCGTGGAAAACGTGAGTGAAGTGGAAACAATTGTGCTCTTTACGGCTGGCTGATACCTGAACTATTCCGACAGTTGTGAAAAGTGGGAAGCCTAAAGCAAAAAACAAAAGATAATCCCACATGCCACGGGCATCCTTTTAAGTGCACATATGCCGTCTTCGTGTAGTTTTCGCCCAGATCATAGTGAGGCAAATAAATGGGTCAAAGTCACATCAGCTGTAGTCCCTTTCAGATTTATTGTGCTTGCAATTGTTATTGTTTTCGTTCTGTTTGTCACTGCTGTCGCTAATGGTTGCATTGTTGTTGACCTGCAAATGAGTACATAAAGCTTCTGATCCTGAACTACTTCACCTACTACGCTCACGTTTCCGATGCAACGACAAACTACAGAATCGAAAATGGAAATGGCTCACGGACAACGAAGCAAAGCGAAAAGGGGTGAATATTACACTTTTCATTTGAATTTTGATGTGCTTTTATACAAGGATCATTGTAAAGAGCCACTTCATATGACCTTGCATTGTAAAAGCGGATATGAAGCCAAAAAGAATACTTTATTGAAAAATTTATTGCATATGAGAGTAAGCTTTTAAATTTCTTATTTGAAGCCTTTTCTGTTGCAGTTTAAATCTGTTCGAGCAAAAGCACGCAGGCAATACACATTCTCATTTAATTATTTTCGATTAGATTTATCTAAAAGGATTAGTTTTTTTTATGTAGGACTTTTGAAGAAGTTTTTATTTTAATAAAACGCGTCCCGGAAAAAAACAAATACTACCAGTTTGAAGAATTGCAGGTATCATTTTTATTTATTTGAATACATATGACAACGAACGACATTTTTAACGCAAAAATAATTTTATTTCTAAATAACTCCATCTACAGCAATACACTCAGTGTAACGATCTTCCAATATTTCCATGCCTTCCGTGGACCTCTATAAGGTCCACGTCGAATTGCCTTCGAGAAAGGCATTTGTTTCATTCTCTAGCTCATTTTTTAAATAAAAGTCGTTCCCGGTCTTCCAATTTTTCAACCGGCGAAACAGGATATAGTCGCTGTAGGCTAAATTAGGTGAATATGGTGGATATTCTACAACTTTGTAACGTATTTATCGGTCTTTGATTTATCGGTCATTTCGTGAGGAAAATTAACTAGAGGGTTGTCCTGATGAATCAAGATGTTTTTTCTTGTTAAATGAGATTGATAAAACTTCATTTTTTGACCACTCTATAATCACACATTTATTGACCAATAATGCACAGTAATATTGCTTGTTGATTATTTTCAACAAAATTTCAGAAGAAAGATTCCGCCGACTGCCAAATGGATTCAGACGTAATGGGATAAATCTATTATCCCAAATTGGACAAAAACAGCTCCAAATTTAACTATAAAAAACAAATACGTTTTGCTTTCCTATGAATTGTTAAGAAACAAGTCACCCATAGTGCGTTCATACTCTGCATATGTAAATATTCATGAATGATGTATCCAATGCATTTCTTTGAGATGCTTTTCACGTGAGCTATCTCACTTAATCTAGTTTCCAATAATTGAACGCAAGATCTTTAACTTTTTTGATATATTTTGATATTTGCCTCAGTTGGCCTTCCCGATCATAGGCATCACTTGTGCTCGTACGATCATGTAGAAATTCATCAAATCAATATTTAATGATTCATTAGAGTGGAGAAGATGTATTATAGCATTAATCAACCCATACCATTCTTCTTATCAGTTTTTTTTTATTTTTTAAAGATTCATTTTTTCTATTACTTAAAAGAATTCAGCGGTAGCTTCACTTCAGAAGCTATAAATGATGCTTCTGAAGCTGAAAATGATTAAGCCAAATGTCATGATATTTTAATGGTACCCAAGTTATGATCGGTACTCTACAAAGATCATTATTTTGAATTTGTATCGCCATCTCTATGTCAAACGAATTGTGTTTCGGAGTAATTCATCGTTGTCCCCTACGAGTTTTGAAGTTATACGACATTTACAGAGAAGCATTACCTGGGAAATATTTATCCTTGGACACATGTGCTTTATATTTAAGGGTGTATCATTATTTTCCTTCGATTTCGATTGGTAGGGGCGTATTTATCAAATAATCAGATAATTTCCACAGTCGAGCTAATTTATACAGGACAGAGCGGATTAAAATCTATGCTACCAGGATTTGGAGAAAGGAAAGTCTTCTATAAAGACTAGCTTCATTCTCATTTCACAATACCACTTCAAGAAATTTCAAAAACAACCTATTATTCTTATAACCCAACAAATATTTCATTTTGTTCTGTGTTCATGGGAAATATAATAAGGGTGGACAAAAGAAATGATTATGAAATCAAAATTATTTCTATTCTATACTCTACATTTCTTACCAATACATCTTTTTAATTACATCAACTGAGAACTTCCTATAAAAGAATATCTTTATCTTCACCCTATGAAACGACCCATCAGAACCCTTAACTGCCCTATCATCTTTATATTTTCAGCCTCGACGAGGTTCCTTAAGCCTCGAAAAACAGGTAGATATCGTTACGAGTCGGATCGTACGATAGTAAAAAAATTTTCAAAACCCCCTTTTTGAATAACAGCCGGCGCAAATGTGGCTTTACGAGTGTATAACATTTTTTTACCAGTGCGTCATATAAGTGAGACAGCACTCAAGCTCCCACTATTCACATTCATGGTCTATGTCTCTGAAGTAAGCATCGTTGAAACGGTCGCCATTTTGCTTCACTTTTTGAAAGCTTTTTGGATGATTTGACTTAAAAATTTTTGTAAATTTTTTTCGCATTTTTTACGCTAATTATCACCTACCTAAAAGAAGTAATAAAAAATTTGACAACGTTGAGTTTGCAACAATGCCAACTTCAGCCACCTTACGGTCTTCGTAGTAAATCTGGAAACAGTGACCCACTCTTTCAAATTTTGTACCAGAATAACTCTTTCAGCGTCCCGACATACGCAACCCCTACCTTTTTCCGGCGATCTTGATACTTTAAAATTCTGCGGGGTTGACGGAGGTTATTGATCGACGGTTTGTTTTAAGATCAAAATGGCCGATCTTTTTGTCATTTATTGTCACGAAACGCCACAGGAAATTTTCTTGATTTAGTTGGAACCCTTCGAGCTTCATTCTTGAAATATTTACCTTGGTTACCTTATCCGTTAACATTATTGGTATTTAACGTGCTTTTTTGATACTTTACTGAGTATGTTCTTACTACAGTAAGCGATCCCTATAACCTAAACGGCATGCATCATGGTCGTTTCTCACCCTGCCAACGGTTCCTCTTCGAAATTTTTCACGTTATTGCAATAAGGGACGTTGTCAGCCGCCTCTCATGATTTGCATCCTCCGCTGACCTTAAACTCCATGGATTCAACTGTGGAATCTGATGGTACACAGCCCCCCAATATTTCGATCATTCTTTTAAACATGGATAGTTGATGGCCGCTCTAACTCAGGTTTTCTTTATTTTTATGTTTTTTATTTCATTTCATTTATATTCATTTATTCATTCCTTTCATCATTTTTATCTCTTCGTATACCTTCTCTTCTTCTGAATGCAGAACAGCCTTTTTCAAAATTGTTAATAACAATATAATATAATGTGTACTACACTTCACACCTAAGGTCATGTTTTTCCAATCTAGAAGACCCATGGAAACCCTATGGACCACCTAGTGAATAAACAATGAAATATTTTGTAAGAAATAAACAATCCAATTTTCTTTCCATCATTTTTTGATGCCACTGTCTTTAACTTTGAAAATTTAAAATCTTTGACAGTAACCAACATAAAGAATTATCAGAATTAATCAACTGAAGGATGCATCAAGGGGATTCTTCTCATGAACATAACTCAAATTCTAATATTAAGTCACCTATCACAGGATTCAAAATGAAAAGTGAAGACAAAAGACATGACTGTGTTGGCTGTCATTTGCAGATAATCTTGCTTCGGAACTTCTGATTGCAATATGCAGAAAGTATCAGCTTTATGCAATGCCAGCATCGTTTCCAACTTCCTGGTCAATAAAGTCCTTGGCCCAGATACATATGCTGAAAGTTTATGACACATGTACTTATTTGCTTGCATGTATTTACTATTCGATTACATGCTCGAAGCGCTCATCACGGCGCTCTCTATTATTTCACACCTTTCCAAGGATACGTTGTATATCATCCATTAAATTCCAATGATTTTACAAACAAACTATTTTTGAGCTCTCCATTTTTATAAGCCCATAAATACACCACGATTTCCACTTGCCAAAATAATTGTATCATAGTTTCCTTTTAGTGAAACGACCATTTGGCCAATTCATTTCCCATTCATTCGCTTTTGCCAACTGAACACGAACGTGACATCCTGCTGAGATGGACATTTCCACGTCTGAATAAAGCGTGGAGGATATTATATATTCGCCCACAAATTCCATGTATGCCATTTGCGTTTCAGTAAGCTTATCTGAAGCTGCGATTCCGGATGGAGACGATGTTTTCCGTTCTACTTTCACGCACAAAGGACACGTACATGTCGAGTTGTCATTCAAGAGCACAAGGAGAACGTTCAGCAAGGCGCTGCATTTGAAAAAATGGATGAAAGGAACATACACATTACTTTGTTCAGTTTAGCATTCTACAAAGCAAATACAAATATTTTCGGGGCAAATTTCGTGGGCCATTGGATACACCCAGCATTTGCTCTCCGGCGAATAATTCAATTGTGAAACCTTTCAAATCAAATATTTGACTGTGGCCACGGTCATTGTAAGAAATATTTGAAAATGTATGAAGTCCTTATTTATGAGAGCACTGAAAAGTGTTGAGCTACAAGGATCAAGTTTCGAAAAAAAAACTGAGTATGGTGGAGTATACTTTGTGGTTGTGTTCACCCATTAAGTATTCGGGAAACGGGAGTATTTCCGCCATTTGAACCTTGAATTCTAGTGAAGTAAAATTTTATTGTTAAATGTAATTCCATTATAAGGTCTATCCTTTATCAAGTTCTGGCAAATACATAGAAAGAAGTGAAATCTTCGCCGAAGGGTGGATGTGGGGTTTTTTTTTTTTTGGGCTTTATGTAGGAATATGGCACAAATGGCGCTGATAGAATTCATAATGTAAATGCAGGGTTGATGGGCGTCTGGGAATAAAACCAAACAATTTATATTAAGTCTTAGCACAGCAATGATAACAATATACTTTTTCTATGTCGTCGTGAGTAAAGTAAAATATAAAATGCTTGCAACGAGATTCCACTAAAATTTTAGTATCAATATTTTGGAAAAATCCAATTTTGACTTATCAGTGGAAGATTTTTGAAGTTATTTGAACATTTGCAACGAAACTTCTTAAGTAATATTCTTTGATTTTTAAAGTAAATTAGAAGTTTTAAGTGGCAGATTTGATTTGAGGAAGCATTTCATGATACATTATATTATAATAACGTAAAAAAAGGAAAACAATATTACGCAGTCCAATTTGATAGGCCGTATATTATCGAAAAATGTTACAGTACCTTGTCCAGCAAGCTTCTCATCAGATACAACAACAAAATAATTGGAAGATTACGGCTGAGATACGTGGAAAATTTGTATAAAGAAACTAACAAGCCCGCAGGAAAAACTAAAATATAACAACCTTCAAAGCTATCAATGGATCAATTATGGTTTTCCAATCAGAGTAATAAGTTTTTCACAGTTACTAAGTAAGTTTTTAGTAAGTTTTTCAGTTATCGTGACCAGGTTTGAATAGCAATAGTGACCATTTTTGAATGACCATGCTCTGATAATTTTGTCATAAGTAATCCTTGCTAATTTCACGTTTGCTGGCAAAACGATTCGAAACTACTGACTTATTTTTTCCATAAGCGAAGACTTTTGCTGTTCCTCGAAGCGAACTTCGTGCAAAACATGATCATTTGATATGTGCTCGCAATTGACCAAGCTATTGAATTATTTGAAAGGGAGCTGAACCCGACGATAATAATCCACAAACATTACCTCATAGTTCCCCTGTTGAAAAAAATAAAGCTAGAGCAAGTGCGGTAGAAAATGAAAATGTACCCACCTTATTGGTTTTGCAAGAATTAGGACTTTCCGTCAAGTTTAAAGCCAATGCTATAAAATATTTATTTTTAAAAAGTTTTGCAATTTATCATCCTGTGGCTCCACCTGACCGCATCTTGATTGTAGCGTAACGTTGCCAGCGTAAACACATCGCATAACAAAATATATTTAACATTAGCACTTCTGCACTCCTATTTTCCTTACGTGGAAGGCGATTCGCCATGCAACCGTTAACAACATCATTATATGTTCTCTCCTCTCACGTATTTCTATTTTTTTATGTGGTGGATCAAGATAAATTATGCCTTGAGCATCGGATTCTCAACAAGACAAATCAATGGGTCCAACCCAATGTCAACCATTAAAACCTTACCTAGACCCTGTTTAACATGGTAATTATTCTACGCCTTATGATTAATTCGGCATGCCTTTTCTATCCTGCTCGAAGAATCAGAGTAGGTAGTAAAAAAACTCTTTGGCTTCGACAACTCCATCAAAATGAGCACATCCTTCTTCGTGTTCAGGCAAAGCCAAGGTACCATCTAGTTCCAAATGTCAATGATTGCAGCATTTGTCTGATTAAATATGAAAACATTCATTTCTGATCAATAGGTAGACCAGGTACAAACCAGTTTTGCTAAACGTTTTGCCCGCCGAAGCTCTCAAATTATTCATAAGTTAAGCAGACTAAGGTTCGTTAAGGTTACCTTACTCGTCGGTTGTGTTGTCTTTCATCGCAAGATACTGCACCTTCGTTACCCAAATAGATTTAAAAACCTGAAATTTACGCGCTCTCTAAAAAAGAATGCGATGAGTATCACACCGATCGATGTGATATGTTATTACGATCGCTGACTAAAATACTGTCTCTGTCTACCTCTACTGTCTTTCCCAACCGTTTTCAATGCAGCCCCGTCCTGAATTCTTTGCCCAAATGTCTGCTCTATGTAGAAGCTTAGACGAGATGACAATCATCAAAAATTACCTTTGTAATGGCCAGCAGACTTACTCTTGTGAAGAAAAAGCAGAAATTCTGGCTGATAAGTTTCATAATTACCACAAAATCTCAAACAAAAGGCGCAATGATATCATAGAAACGATGATAGATAACTCTGTGCAAAGTATATCTAACACATCCAACTTCCCCCCGGGGCTTACATCAAGACGATAGAAATAGTTAGGCAACTTAAAAAACTTAAGAATCGAACAGCTCCTGGGATCGATGGAATTCCTAATTATGTGATGTAAAATCTGCCAAAGAAAGGGATTGTGCTCACTTGCCTCTTATTTAATGCTTGCCTCAAAATATCTTATTTACCACTCGACTGGAAACAAGCTGTTGTAGTACCACTGCTAAAGCCTGGGAAAGACCCACATGAGCCAGAAAGCTACAGGCCAATAAGCCTTTTGCCTGCCTTTGGTAAACTATTCGAAAAGCTAATTCTCAAAAGACTCACAGACTTCGTGGGAAATGCCAACATACTTCCTGACTTTCAGTTCGATTTCAGACACGGCTATTCAACGGAGCACCAGCTGTACCGCGTCTCAAAGGATATTAAGACAGCCCTAATAGGGAAGCAATCAGTTGGAATGGTCACCATCGATATTGAGAAAGCTTTTGACAGAGTCTGGCACGCAGGTTTACTTTATAAGCTCCAAGAGTACAAAACTCCAGCATACATACTTAATTTGATAGCTTCCTACCTCAAAGACAGATTATTTAAGGTAAAGGTCCGAGATAGCAACTCTACTGTAAGAAACATCCCTGCTGGTGTTCCCCAAGGCTCATGTCTGAGCCCTACCCTTTTCAATATCTATACCTCCGATCTCCCTACAAGCGAGCACTGTCAAATAGCTGCCTTTACGGACCATACCTGTTTTTATACTTCAGGAATTCACCCGAGTACAATAACAGCTAACTTAGAGAAAATGCTTGAAAAAGTATATCAGTTCTTCTGCATGTGGAAAATAAGCATCAATATTGACAAAACTAAGGCAATATTTTTCACTTAAAAAACGTAAATGTTCCTTGCTGCCTAACCGACCGATTAACTTTTTAGGAAAAGCCATACCATGGTCCGAAAATCTGGAGTATCTTGGGCTAACTTTGGACAAAAAGCTCATGTTCAAAGACCACATTGAACGAATAAGCATTAAAGCACTTAATTCTGTACTTCATCTGTATCCACTACTCAACAGAATGTCCCAACTGAACATAAAGAATAAGATGATAATTTTAAAAATGGTAATTCAGCCTATAATATTATACGTAGCGCCTCCTTGGAGCCAATGCGACAAATATTTGAAATCAAAGCTTCAAGTCACTCAAAACAGAGACTTAAAAATGGCGCTAAATAATCCTCTTTATTTCTCACCACGCAAATTATATGAGCTTGCTAATATTAGCCCTATCAATAAACTCGCGCTCTCACGCAGAGATAATCTACTAGCTAAGGTAGAAAACGCTTCGAATCCATACATTCAAGCACTCAGGATTTAAATTAATAGATTAACCTTAGAGATCATGCGACCTCAACCAAGTATTCATAGTTATTACTAGGATCCGAAAAAGTATGTAAATAGGTTTTAACATAGGTAGTAATAGTTTAAGTTAGAATTAAGTTTAAAAGAGGTTTTTGTTGTATTTTCCTCTACTATTATAAATATATCATAGGAATAAGAAACGTTTGTGGTACAAACAGAAAAAATACGGTAGATGCAATGAATACCAAATTCAGAACTCTCACTTTAAGTATTAGCTTAGTCCTGTAAATTTTTAGAAACGATAAAGAACTAATCAAATAAATACCTTTGTAATGGTCTTCATACCCTAACATGGACTATCACTAACCAAAAAGCTGTGATCCTCCGGAACTTTGTTGACGATACTCCCAATTGTATATCTAATAAGCTCTACTTAGAATATATCCGCAAATCAATTAACTGTCTTTGGTCAAATAACAGTTTCTTCTTCATTAACCTATCCATGACGCTGAAAGTGTTGAAGGATCCTGTTCTCTGTCAGTGATCCCTCCTGTTGTCTTAAATTCATGCGTCCACCTTTTCCAGGTTAGCCAACTTCCTATCAAATTCATGGATACATTTAATCTAAATTGCGCTGTATCATCTGTACTCTATCTATATCAGTGTTGGAACATCTCCCGCATAGCTGGCGCAACTTTTTCGCTAATCTCAATATTCCATTGTCGAAGACATTCCACAGCTATTAAACGTTAGAGCCTTAGACTTCATCGGATCTCGCTTGTTCTTTTGTCAACATTGCTTCAATGCAGAGAGCAAATTGCAATCTTGCAGTTAATTTTGAAGTATTCACACCAAATATTTTGGTACTAGGAATGATGTTTCCGAGGCTTCCAGAATATCTAGTGAAGTTGGTTGTATAACTAATGTCTTGAGTACTGTTCACCGCTTGGAACTGCGGTGCATCTTCTCTGAAACCTTACCACCATTAAGGAAGGTTGTCAGTGGTATGGGTAGTTGGTCTTGTTTGTTTCAATGTATTGAGCTCATTCTCGGTCGTATCTACTATGCGTAATAGATGGTACACATATGACAAATCAATATTACCCATGCTTTTCTGATGAGCACAAACATTGCTATCCTCCACCGCTTTGTGAAAACCCCTTTTCGCTGGCAGCCATTAACGACAAGCCAGGAAAACTCTAATAGACTAATAATCGCGACAGAAATGCGTTTCTGGCGGATTGCTTCTCGCAAATTGCGCATTACTTGAAGGTAATATTCCTTATTGACCGTTTTACCCTGCGGCAAGAAGTCATAATGCACCACGCCCCTGCAATCGAAGAAAACTGTCAGCAAAACCTTCACATTCGACCGAACTTGGCGTGATTTTTTTTTTGTACCATCGATAAACGTTGCTTTTGTCTAAAGTAGCTTCGCCGTATGCAACAGTCAACATTCTGAATACATCCGCCCACTTTAAGTTGTTCTTCACACAAAATTTAATACAAATTCTTTGATCCATTTTTTGGGATAGACGAAAATCGAAGACAAGCTAAAACACGTCCACGCACAATAATTGTCAAAAACTGACTGGACATTCAAAATGGCCGGAATTGTCAACATAAGTGAGGGTCATGAGTACCAACATAACGTCACCAAAAGATCAAAAATCGAACATATGTAGCCCGCGAAAATTCAAAATTCGCGATACTTTTTGAACAAACCTCGTATGTTCGTATGTTGTTGGAAGAAAAGGAAAATTGGTGTTCTATTATTGAAATTAATCTAAGCAAGAAAATCAGCACAACTTAAGATTAAAATATTTTTCCTTCTTTTACATTTTGGATTTATTCTATCAATTATTGCAACATAAATCTGTCCATTTTCGCGGCTCACAGCTTATTCCGACCAACACTAACAAAATACTTTAAATGCCTTTTAACTGCCTAAAACCAAACTGAACAAAATATCAAGATTATTTAAGCGGAATTTACTTGGCGAATTTTTTCGCTAATCGAATATGACTTTATTTATACTTATTTTTATACTTTATTAATACATTTTTTAAACAAATAAAAATCAAATCAAATCCCATGCCGCAAGCTTATTTCGACCAAATTTTGGCAGCTGTGAAATGAACCGTTACGTTGCCACGGAACTGTTATTGCTTTGTCAGTGTGATGATCATTATATTTGTAACGTGATCAGTCTTGCTGGTTTGTCCGAGAGCATCGTGCCAGTGTTATTTTATCCGAAAAATCCGAGAGAATCCGAAATTGTCCGCTCTCAAAATCGCAACGAAACAAGGATTCTGGTTTCGGAATGCGATTATATTCGGTGAGGAATCCAAATTTCATATTTTCAACTCTGAAGGACAGACAAGAATGGATAAATCCCAATATCTTCAATTTGTTAAATGAAACATGCTTGAAATTGCGCTAATCTTAGGAATTCACGATCACTACCGATTCCACCAAGATAATGATCCGAAACATAAACTGGGTTTTGAATAAACATGGATGATTTGGAACTGTCTACAAGCAGCGACACAGTCTTCCGACTTTATTGAAAATTTGTGCGAAATTTTGAACACATAGTATTTGAAAACGGAAAATTTCGTGTAAAAATGACTTCAAAACTGAATTACTTGAAGAATAAGCCAAATTTACCACAAAAATTACAAAAAAACTAATCGGTTTGATGCCTAAAAGACTAAAAATGGTTGTTGACCCGAAGAGCTGTCAAACTTAATATTGAATTTGCTTTAATGCACGTTCAAATAGAATTAAAATAAAGAATTTGTGAACTGGTCGAAATAAGCTATGGCATTGTTTTTAGTTACTGTTTTGATTTTTTTATTGTTAAGAAATAACAAAAATATGCATGAAAAAAATAAATTTAATAAATTATAATTTTTGAACATTACACTGACAAATTGTGTTTAATTTGTTTTTATGTTCTTGTTTGGTTCCGGTTTTAATTGCAGTTTAAGTTTTTTATATGTGCTGGTCGTAATAAGCTATGAGTCTTAATGTATTTGATTTTCAAAGATCCATTTATGAAGATTTTTAAAACAGGATATTATTTCTCGAACAGGATACTAGTATTGTTAGACTTTGAGTATCTTTTGATATCGAGATTGCAACTGGTATACTTAAGTATCAATATATGTCTAGTCTTTTGTCTTTTTAGAAAATGGGTTACGTGTTGTAACACCGCAAGTCTTTTACTCGATTCAATTTGGTTCTTTGTGAGAGATTTTCAAACAAAGTTTTTCCTGTGAAGAAGACTCACTTGTACAAACACGCAAATAATGAATTGAACTCTTTCACTTTCCACATCCTCATAATTTCCTTTATCCGATTCGTCCTAGTATTCCTGCATGTCGTCTTTGAATGACGAGTTACATAAATAACCGCTTCCTAATGAATCCCAAACAAATGAACAACTAATTTCTTCCTTTTCCTAATTAAATAGATTGATTACACTCTAACTTTCCATGAGACTTCTTGCATAACACACGCATATTTTTCATAGCTGATGGTATCAAGTGTTACAACACTCATATCATCCTCGAAAATTATATACATGTACAATTTGTCTTAGTATTAGCTGTGACAGTGTCAAATAAGATCGGAACGGAAAGTACTTTTTCTCTAAACACGCACAATTAATTGAAAATGGCGCTTAATCATTTAGGCAACGTTTATTTTTGGAGAAATGATGATAATGAAAGCATATCAATCTAAATTCAGTGTTTACTTTTAAAATGAGCAGAACAAGAAAAAGTTACAGGCGATGACGACATTCGCAAAGAAGAAAAAATAAATTATTCCTATGAATAATTCATTGTCCTTCCATCTGAACATTATGAATCGATTTCATCCCATTATTTGTTAGTGTATTGGTTGAAAACTTCTCCTACAACGAATTTATTTCATAACGTTCAAAAAAGATTAAAGTAGAAGTATATGGAGGCTCATCATCTGCATAATTTCAGGCATGAAAGGCTTACCCAATTTGTTTTCAGCTCGAATGACAAAGGATATACATAAAGTATGGGAAAATAGAATAGCAAATGTGGCCTACTTCATAACCAAGGTAGCATTTGGTCCTAAAATTCTCGGCTAGTTGTTTGAAACTTTTGAAATATATTAAAATATGTTCTTTGAACCAACGGGCTTTCATTAGGTGTACCTTCAGATACCACAAAGACTTTTTAATTGAACAAGGAGACATGGTCCTGAATCAATTATTACAGAAATTTGGAAATTTATAATTTGATATTAAATATTGTCATTCATTGTCATGTTGCCATGTTTCAGAATTTGTGAAATGAAACAAAAATTATATTAGTCCTTCGCCGTTTTCATGGATTAAACGTAAGCAACGCATTAGAATTAATTTGTAAATTAATAAAGCATAAGCAGCCACCACGCCGTGTAAAATAAAATATGTTCAAACCGATTAAAGTCCTGGAAATGTGTATTTTTCTTTATTTTTTTCGAAGTTCCTCCTTCTTCACTGCGTGTTATTGTTATCACTGAAGAAGAAGGAACTCTTACCTCCGAAATATATATATGTATATACATACTAGGGTCGGCAGAAAAGTTCGCGGCGTAGGGTTCTTAACGATAAACTTCTTACTCATGTCACTAGTTGTGACACTCAGAAGTATTGTAAAAGCAATCACTAATAAAGATTACACTCGTAGTTCAATTATTTATCGAACAACAAACATCACCATGTCAGCTGAATCTGTAAATTCTCGGAATTGTGAACGCTACCGCGCGGTGATAAAATTCCTCATAAAGAAGGGAAATACACCGAAAGACCTTTTTTAAGAGATTTCATCGGCTTTTCAGGATTCTGCGCCTTCATATGCCATGGTTAAAAAATGGGCCCACCTATTTCAACAAGGACGAGAGAGCTGTGAAGACGACTCTCGCCCGGGCCGCCCTGTCACGGTACAGACCAAAGAAAATGTCCGAAAAGTCGTGAAAATCGTTCTGACCGGCCAACTAGTTAAAGTGTGCTGTAGAATGAGTTGTAGAAATTTTACATGAACATGAGAATAACTAATTTTACATGAGAATATGAGAAAAATCAGTCCGAGCTGGGTAACAGAAATGCTCACATCACAAGCAACGACGACTCGCTAGTTGCAAAGATTTTTTGGAGCTAGTCGGCGATAACAAGGAAGATATTTGGCAACAGAGAGTCACCGTAAATGAAACATGGATTCGCCAATGTGATCCAGAGGCCAAACAAGAATCCATGCAAAAGATAAAAAACGGAGAAAGGCCGCTAAAGAAATTCAAGGTGAAAAAGTCGGCGTCCAAGCTAATGGCGACTGTTTTCTGGGATACCGTGGGAATTTTGCGTATTGACTACCTATCCAGGGAAATACGTTGAATGGCCAATATTACGCCACTTTATTTAATCAGGTTTGCGAGGCTTTTGCACAAAAACAACGTAGGAAATTGACGCTAAAAGTGCTCTTTCTGCAAGACAATGAGTCCGTTAACATCGCACAAGTTGCGTGGCAAGCCCTGAAAGACACGGGGTTCTAAGAGATTGACCACACTCACTATAGCACATACCTAGCACAAAGCGATTTTTCCCTGTTTTCCAATTTGAAAAAAGACTTACGGGGCCGGAAATTTGCAGATGACAACGAAATTAATGCTGCGGTTGATCGTTGTTTTGAAGACGACCGTTAAAGGCATTGTATGCGAGATGTAAGAAATGTTTTTCACTTGAGGGAGATTATATTAAAAATAAAAAATAGAAACCATATATTTTCTTAGAGCCCCGATCAAGTCATTAATCAGGGCTCTAAGCCGATCACCATTGACTGTGTTGTCATTCCCAGCAGCACTTTTGATGACATATGGACCAGTTATTCCACAGGCGTGTAAAGCCCACGAAACAGGGACTTTTTCCGGATGTTACAGTATTTGGAGAACCGCCTGTGGTTGCTCATCAGTCCGAATGCCGCAGTTTTGTTCATTAGCGCATTAGCCATTCAACAAGAAATGACCCTCATCGCAACATAAAATTTTCTAATAAAGTCCAGGATCTACAGCAATTCGTTCTTGGGATCATACACAGAATCCTCGCCGTGCACGGTTTCAATTTTGTAAGCCCGCAAATCATGATCCCTCCTCCGTTGAATTAACCACAATGTGGATTGGCAAAGATTTAATTGTTGATCACGAAATCGCATGGACTCACTTGAGTTTTCATCGTTACTCTGCTCTACAGCTGCTATGGTTCCTTTATTACGCACTGTACGATGACTGGATGGATGCGTTAGGATGTGTTATCAGTGATAGCAGTGATAGCAACACAGTGATAGTAAACGAGCTTCGGAAGCGATCCATAGTTGATCGAATCAATTGTTCTGATGAAAGAATATGTCAGCAATCAAATTGACAGATTGCGCGATGAGTTCCACAAACAAAACTATTTATTTAGAAATAAATCTCGAAAATTTAACATACGTTGCTCAAGCATCAACCTATTTATGATAAAATGGCAAATCAAACTGCAGAACGCTTGACAGCTGTCATACCTTACGTATCATTACAAAGTGTTGCCGTTTAAAGTGGTTTATCTCTTAAAAAAGACCCATTACATCTATATCATAATGACTGCATTCATGGGACTTAGGGACTAACAAATTCTCGAAAACGGAATCATCGCGAAACTTTTCCTTAGTCTTTTCTTCATTCCACAGAAACTAGTAAATGGACACGGCCATTCATTATATTTTAAATTACAAGGGTAATTTATAAAGAGTCTGCTAGTAGCTGACTAATAGTCAGTCTAGTCTCTCTGCAATTATTTACAAGGAACTAATTTTCGAATGACCCCACTAACTAATCTTCAACAAATCCTAAAGAAAAGTGAAACGAATACCAGCATAATCATGGAAACGCACAGCAACATCGATGTCAAATTTTCTTACAAAATAATTTCTGGTTTAATAATAATACGCCAATGCTAATAATGTAATCCTGATTTCAGCATCACCTCTAATATTTACGTACCATAAATTTGAGATTTTCCCACCTTACGAATAAATTTCGTATCTTACATTCACCAACATCCATCGTCGCCAATTGATGGCAGACGAAGTTGCATGACTTGGTAGGATGTGGACGTCAGGAGTGGTTGAATTATATACGTCCCTTGATATAAAATCTTCGGGCGAAACATTGACTCGATTGCTTGGTTTTGCAATTAATAATTTTGAATTTAAATTTCCAATCTTGTTATTTTATTTTTATCACTCATTTCCATTACTTTCCTTATCCATTTTGGGCAAACATACGTGGTTAGACTAAATTTCATCGGAATTTGAATACAAGAATAAAATGGTCTCAAATATATTCAGTTCTACTTTAAATATTAAAACCGTCATAAATATAACATAGACTGTAGATCAATCGGGACCGAAAATCAATCTATAATTAGTCTTTTATTAAATCACGTGCAAAGTAAATCCTCTCATGCAACGTGAAAGCTGTTGAAAAAACACACTTCAGACTGAACTTAAAAGCAAGCATTCCATCAAGGAAACAGCTTGCGAAAATCATTTCCTTTCAACACGTCGCGCCTCGGTCATATTTCACAACATTGTGAACATTGTATCATGATACCGCAACAAGGATAGGAAAATGCTATTGTCAGGTTTCGCGTTCTTTACTACTTGAGACAAGCCAATTTAATTTTGCGTCGAGTCTTTCTTTTGAATGTTGAATATTCCAGTAAACATATGTACGAGTATATGATTAAATTTCAACGGTGATATGTAGATATTTAAAGGATATCAGCAGCGTGCTCAAGGGGCCAATGTTGACGATCATAATTATATGCATGCATATCTAAAGAAGAAATTATTCGATGACAAAGTGGATGCACTTATGAATGAATTCTTGGACGTGCGGTAGTCATCTACTAGTCAAAATTCAAAGGACACGAAAGGAACTAACTCTCTTGACGGAGAATCGCTAAGCATAATTGTGAATTGGGAAAGTTGTTTGATGCATTTCACTATTCCAAAGCGATTGGGTTGTGCTAATAGTGTTGATGTTACACTACGGAATGTTGAATAATTTCGAATAAGCGTGACAGAAGACAAAGTTGTTAGATGTCCTAGTTTCTAAACTTTCCAGCATTCATGAAAGCCACATTAAAGATTTTATGGTCTTGAATGGCTCCAGAATTGTATGAAATGTGATCGACAACGATTATTCCTGCTGCTTTCATTAGGCTCTAACATACTACCATGTGTCATCTGTCTGTACCTCTTGCGTCATAGTAGGTTTCACATATTTTATCTACCGTATTAACGCCTCTTTAGTTGCAGTACAGTTTAAAATGATGTCTAGTTTTCCAGTGTCTTCGCTAATTTTTGCATCAACATCCACACTAGACTAGTAGAACATTCTTGCCTTTTCCGGTATTCCCCTTTATAACCAGATCACAATTGCTTCGGTGTCCAAATAAACTTTATTTTTCCCCACGGCCTCAAGTTTCTATGAATTGCTTAGGCAGTTATCTTTTTTTCCAATTGTTTCGATGACAGTCGATCTCTATTCTCCCATGATCGATATCATACAGATCAAAGGAATATCACATGTGATGTTTCGACCGTTATTACGAACAATGTCACTAAGGCTTGAAACGAATGCTGTAGATGAATTATTCGCCAAATAAAGGTCCATTAGACTGCTTTCTACCTTTAACGTTTAAAAGAGTTTGACATCTGTCAGATCATCGATCTTTATACCATACTTGTAAGTAACTGAAAAAACTTCCTTTTAATTTTGCGTTATTTAAATTTTATTTGTCGTAATCGATTTTCGACCGTTATCGTTCGGTCTTCTTCAGTCGCTGATTACGACAAATAAAATTTAAAAAACGCAAAATTAAAAGGAAGTTTTGTCAGTTATTTTTCAGAAATATTTTGCGAAGATGAATTCAATTACGAACATACTTATAAGGTTTAGATGGAATGTATTGCCTAAAAGTGCAGTGACCTCTGAACGCCTCCAACTTTGCGTCAATGGTAACCAACTGTGATGGACTGTAATACGTTTGAATGACGTTACAATATCTTCTAACAAGTCACGAATTGGAACCAGCCTATCCATCAAAACGCCTCGAAATCTTCATCGCCAAACCTTAGATAACGTAAAAGTAAGTAAAAAGCTGTCCAACACATAGCAAAGTGAAAAACCTCTGGAGAAAAGCTATCAGTCTTGAATAAATCTTTGGCATTCAAATTGATGCTTTTCTTAACATCAGAAAATTATAAAAGACGTGGAGAAGCCTGGCATGGAGTGTTTCAGTTTCATCCGTCAGTGTACAGCGTTTTTCTCTTTCAAACGGAGGAACTACCCGTTGTATTTGTTAGTTTGTGTGCTATGTAATTGACTTTATTATATTCAGAGAAAAAAAATTCCATATGTCACCTGGTTCCATCAAATTTCTTGTAATGCCGTTTACAACTGGTCACTCAGTCAAAATAATAACAATATTAAGTGAGTAATATAATAAATAAACACAATAATGAGCTCATCTTCCTATTGTCATCGACGAGTCCCTTTTGTTTGGCTATCTTCGCAAGATTGTAATTACTATAAGTTTGATGTAACTCCTCCGTCCCCTAAGAATTACCTTCTTGCTGTGTATCGCTATTGTCTTGCTTCAATTCAATATGAACGTCAGTTACTGTTGTTATCATCTTCATAGGTTGAATCAGAGTCATCCTCTTCCAAAACCCTTCTTATACGTCCTTTGTCTATTACAACCATTTTGATGTTTTGCCGATGCTTCCAGCTTCTCTACTTCAGTCGTTGCTAAGCTCTAGAGTTCTAATATTCACCTATGAGGCATATAAACAGGTTTTACCGGTATGTTCCAAATTTTCGCTCCTATCTAAACCATTTTTAATGTCAAACTGTCACTTGCTGTGCACGAATTGAACCGGATGTGTAGATCCATTAGGTTCCTCGCATTTGATTTATCGTCAAAATAGATGCTTGTGAAGCGAAGGTTATTGTTTAGTTAAGAATTTTCTTTTAATTAATTTTTCGTGATGTTGGTCGTTATTTAAACATATTATCGTGGCTTGACACCAGAAGAACTTATTCTCAAGTAGCTGTAAGAGCGAGAGTCGGATGAAAGTGAAAGTGAAGATCTTTACGAGGAAGAAAGCAACCTAGAAGACATTGGATATGATATGAAAAATCTCGTTAAATTTGATAATGACGGCAGAAATATAAGAAACTATCAACTACCACCTCCTAATACTACTTGTGACCAATCCGATTTAGATAATTTGATGATAATGCTACCAAAACTCCTTATTAAAGTGAGGAATAACTTCTATATTAATAAATAAAGAAGAGGAAAATTAAGAGGAGGAATTAAACTTCGAGTGCTGTTCGAAAAATTTCGAAAAGAACCTTTGCTACAAACATGATTCGCATTGCCCGTGGTCCAAAAACCGTGCCTAAGACAACACCAGGCCGATTCAGTTTTACACTGCCAAAATATTGGACATGATTAATATGCAGACAATTGAGAATATTCGAATTAAAGCTAGTAAGTACAACGTATGCTTATCTTGAGCAGAGCGATGAAAAATGATCATTTCATTACAATGAACCTTTTGTCAATCTAAATATATTACAAGATCGTTTGCATCACTCCTGAAATGGTTAGATTTCGAAGTTCGTTGCTCACGTGAATCTAGGAAGAATTCGGGAAAATATTCCCCGACAAAGGATACTTTAGAATTTTTTTTTCCATTATTAGGAATTATGTTATATAACAAAGTGCAGGGAAATATAAAAACCAGGATCTAACGTTACGATACATGAACGGTTACTTTCATTTCATGGCCGCAGTCCTTTTCGGATGTACGGTGTGAATGAATTCGCAAAATATAGGGAAAAATCGCGTCGATATGCGACTTAAAATCGAAATACATATTTGATTCAGCTACCTTCCTTGTGGAAAACAGCCAAGTCCGTAGCAAGGAGCCTTTAGGTAGTTTTTACTGCAAGCTACTGAGAAAGCCAGTTCATGGACCCAATAGAAAGAAGTTCACAGCTGATGATGGGTTTACTTCTGTATCATTGGCGAAGGAGCTTATGTGGGCCCGACAATAACAAAAAAGAAATTTCTGCGGAAATCACGGGTGTGATATCTTACTTATACTGATTGGGCTGGAACATCCATGTTTGATTTCTATGAGACCGTCACTTTGGTCAGATGTAAAAGACTTCACGGCGCAAAACAAGAGCAATTGGTGATTTAAAGTAAACGTAAACGGAAGTAAACGAAGAAGATCCCTCTGCGATATCTGCCTGTGAAAAATAAAACGGGTGAGTGTCTAGAAGTGTATCACATAAAACAGAACGTATATGGAACATAATTCCTCAAAGTACTTCAAATATGATAAAAGATCTGAAAAAAATACTCCAAGTTCAAATAACTCAACAATATCAACCCGGATGCGTAAGAACATTGCTTTTTATGTAAAAAAAAAAAATTAATCAAACCCAATCTATGTGAATTATTATGTTTATATTTTTATTTTGATAAATTATCCCCATAAAAGGGGCATGGCTGATATTTTCGTTAATTCAAATGTAAAGAATAAGATGTAGTACACTCTATGTATGAATATTTTTTAATTTAATTTTTACAAATGACTGTATTCTTTAAGATTTCACTGCTTTTAGGAAAGAAAACAATGTTTATAGCGTAAAATATAAGTGTCTCTAACGAAGTTGCCTCACAGGTGAACATCAGTATTAACCTTTTAAGAAAAGACATTCGTACCCCAGACTTAACCAGGTAGCTCGTTATTGTGCCGGTTTTGGGAGACAAGGAATCAAACCGTTTCCCTGACATTCTAAAAAGTTTCTTTAACGTCATCCTTTTAAGTCTCCGTTGGCTGAGAACATTTATCACTCAGATTTTGAAAACTCCTTCTCAAACGTGAATAGCACACAATCGCGCGACGATCAACTTGAAGTCGATCATTTTTTATTTCAGACCCCTTTTCACTAGCATTACAAAAAAATTATGAAAAAGTTCCAAAAATCATTATCGTCCAAACGCTGCAACTCTCTAATGATCTAAATTATTAGGTGTATAAATATGAAATGCGGATTTTACTAACAGATAGTATAACCATTACATATGGTTTGTGTCGAGGATAACTAATATGGCATTTTGTAGGGTAAACATCTGTCAAAAAATTCCAGTATGTCATAGGTTTTGATTTTACAAACAACATAGTTTCTTTTCGCTTCAAAAATGTCGAATTACCTGCCAGAAAAAGAGGTTTTGCGGGGAAGTCTAATAATCTTCTTTCATTTGAAGAAAACGGCAGCAGAAACTTATCGATTGTTAGTGGAAGCATATGGTGAACATGCCCCAAGCCAAGACACTTGTGAACGATGGCTTAAAAAATTTAAAAGTGGCGATGTCGATGTCAGCAACAAAGACCGTGGAAAACCACCAAAAAAATTCGAAGATGCAGATTTGCAACCATTATTGGATGAAAACAACACATAAACTGAAAAACAGTTGGCAGAAGCGTTGGCAGCCATTTCACAACGTTTAAAAGCCATGGGAAAGATCCAAATAGCGGGAAAATGGGTGCCGTATCAATTGAAAGAGAAATCGAAAGGCGAAAAATCATTTGTGAAATTTTGCTTGCCAGACCGAAAAGAAAAGGTTTTTTGCATCGGATTGTTACTGGCGATGAAAAGTGGATTTATTTTGACAATTCCAAGCGGAAAAAATCACCAGGCCAACCATCAACATCACAACCAGTCCGAAATATTCATGGAAAGAAGACTTTGCTTTGTTTTTGGTGGGATAGAAAGGGACCTTTGTATTACAAACCGCTGCAACCTGGTGAGACTATTACTGGCAAACGTTACCGACAACAACTGATCAAATTGAACCGCGCACTTAAGGAAAAACGACCAGAATTTCACCAAAGACATGATAAGGCAATTTTGCAACATGACAATGCTCGGCCGCATGTTGCAATACCTGTCCAGAACTACTTGGGAAACATTATTTGTGAATTTCTGCCCCACCCGCCGTATTCACCAGACTTGGCTCCTTCTGACTACTACTTGTCTACATCGATCGATGCAGCACGGACTTTCGGAACAGCACTTCCATTCTTACGAAGAAGTTAAAAATTTGCTTGATGAGTTATTAGCCTCAAAAAATGAGAAGTGGTTCTGGGATGGAATCCATCAACTGACAGAAAGATGGGAAAATGTCGTAGCTAACGATGGCCAATACTTTGATTATTGAATTCATTTGTTCTTTTATTCAAATAAATGCATATTTCAAGCAGAAAAAATCCGCATTTCATATTTATACACCTATTAGCATAAGTTACAATGTCTTGTCAATCCAGAATAACAAGACTCCTTTTGAGCTCATCATTAAGGTTCGGCTGTCTCAATAAATTAACTTGAATGGATCAAAAAAATACTGCTTTTCAATCCTCAGGAATGTGATAGATTCAGTTACAATACATTCAATATAATTGATAAGAAAAGATCTTATTTGGAAGCAATGGTGATAAATGTGTATCCGTTTTCAATACAATTTATCAAATTACTGAATCCTTACAAAGTCATTTTGAAGCTAAATCACTTAGATTGATTCGTATTTCATTCCCACATTTTTTCATCCACTTATCGAGCGTAAAAAAGTTTTCTTTCCTTCCATGTTTTTTTTTTGTTTTGAGAATCTCATTAAGAGGATGAGATTAAATTTTCACGTCCTTCTTCAGTAAAACGCATGAACCTTTCAGTTAATTACGCCGCGAAAGTTTGAATATGAACTCGTTAAATGAAAAGCTGCCGAACAATAAAACCAGATAATTCGATGTGGTTATGGCAATGGCCGATACACTAAAGTTTTCCTGTCTAATTTCCGGCAAATTGCCGGAAATTGCTCAATATATACTATTATGTAATACACACATATACGTTGGTTTTATTCAATTTGTACTATTTGTTGCAGCATTATCTAAGCAATGTACGCAACGAAATTTCTGATATGAATCCTTAGTTCAACTTTGGCATTTAGGATGCTTGATGGTGTTTTTCGTTATATTGTTCGAGAAGAACCTTGTATCCATAACAAAAGACCCAGTGTGATGGTCATTAGCTTCAATTTTGTACCAAATGCTATCTAACGTATTTCATTTCTGTCTTATGTAAGTGTATTCTGTGTTAATGTTAACGATATCCTTCAAGTAAGAACTTCCCTTAGCAGTCAGCATAATGGAATATGAAACAAAACAAAATTTAAATCCCCTAAACGAAAAATGATTTTCTTAAAATCATGTTGTTTAGGTCATTCATCAAATTGTTGTCTTCTTTGACCTTTGAAAAAGAAAGAAAGTAATTGCATAAAAATAATGTTTGTTATTCCTCATTTGTGACCTTAGCTTTGTTCCTGGTAATTTTACAATATATTAAAGCCAAACGACCCTGTATCTGTTGAGAAATTTTTCCATTTACACACATTTAAATAAATTGTTGAGATAATGGCGTAGTCACACTGCATACTATCCATATCACCTTGGTTTTAAATATTTTGCTGCTATAAACCCAATTGACTGGTCCAAACGTGAAATGAAGTAAAATTTTAATTTCATCATGATAAGTAACATCAAAAACTCTGGAGTCGGTAAAACAAAACTTGGAAAACTGTTTAAAGCACACATTTCGAATAAGAAAAATGCATTAATAAAAATGAATATAATCGATACAGGCAATCCTGTTTATTTTGTAGATAGGTCTTTATCAATTAGTACTCTAATTGATCCAGCGTATGCGGGTTTGGGTCAAAATTTCTGATCTTTGTAAAAAAATTGTTTTGCTACAATATGTATTTTATTTTCCTACGGAATCATTTTACAACTCATTACATTATGCATTTATTATATTCAAAAATCCCCAATAAAAAAAGGGTTTAAAAAACGTTCCTCCAATGCTTCAAAGTAGGTGCTTATAAATATCAATGACCTCACCATTGCCGTCCAAATGTTGCTATATCGAGCAATTCATCCGAATTCTGGAACAGAAGCAATAGCCAGATGCTTCATCCGGTGAATGTAGTAGATGAGAAAGTCATCCGTATCCTAACTCTTTCATTTTCGGTATAACGACAACGCAGTTGTGCGCTCAACTGGGGCATGTTTTTTCGCATAGAAGGGTTAAAACGGCCCAATCAATCTTACTTTACATCACATCAATAGTTTTCCCCTTTTCCAGGTGCGTTCATCCCAGAAAAACACTAGCCATCGATCTGAAAAGTCTGGCCATCGCCAGCCGAGCAGATATTCCCATCAGAAAATCCAATTGCAACCATTCCTTTATTTCTAATATGCTATGATGAATCCACGTTTCATCAAAAGCTATGAAATGCCTCTTGCCTTTCTGGTTCTTTTCAATTCAATTGTTCGAATTTCTTTTCTCGCGAGGGTACATGATAATATCCTTGTGGAAAGCAATTTCAGTACCGATCAATTCTTAAAAATATTTTACATCCGGTCCACTGAAATATCTTTAATTCGAGCTATTCTACTCACTTTTTTTCTCTGATTCAGGTGACATTGTGGAGGTTCCCAATTGTTTCGAAAAATTTAATCTGCATCTTCTCGACAGATTTAATCGAAAATGCATGCACGGTAAATTTTAAGTTCTGCTGTCCTAAATTTTATAGTTAACGCAAAAAGAGCACATTTCCCGAAACCATTTTTTACTACCGATTTAACCTCACTTTTTGTTTTCGTCTCAAGAATAAATATTTAATCGGTGCACGATATTCAATTTTCTCCGCTGTTATCCTGTTTTAATCCTGTTATAATCACCTGTTACAATAATTCCACCTGTTTGTTTGAAATCGCTGCTTTGACAACCTAAACCCCATAGCCGTTCTCATCATTGAGAATGGCGAAATATACGCAAAAGGACACTTTTGAAACATTTGTGGCAGCCCTGAACATTCGACTTCACCATATGTAAGTGAAAGGCTAACAAATTCGAGTTTCAATAACTTGACACTTCCACTTCTACTCAGACGATTGTCCAAGCCACACGCGACTTCGTAAAATAATGTACAAGTAAATATTAAGTGTATTCGTTTTGTTCTCGCTTTTAATCAATGTAATATATATACCAATCGCGAGCACATATTCGCAGAAATTCCCTGAAGAAAAAAACTGGAGAACTCAGGCAATTTATTCTAGATAATAAATTCCATGTAGTCCTGATCCAGCAAACGTTTTTGAAACTAGGAACACGATACAACGTACCCAACTATAATGTGTTCAGAAACGACAGATTGGCTGGCAGGCGAGGTGGTACGGCCATTTTAGTGAGGAGAAACATGAAACACGCCACAATTGCAACACATGGAAGCCACGGCAATAAAAGTAAGTACAAGTGTCTTCGAATTTGTACAATGCCGTAAAAAACAATCAGTTCAAACAAGATCTTGAACAGCTGCTCACGCTAGAGGTTTCCTTATTGATAATAGGGGACCTCAACGCATATTACAGAGGCTGGGGTGCCGTGAGAAGCAATCAAGCTGGGACTGAGCTAAACCGATTCATCACGAACGAACAAATAAGCCTGCACCAGCCTGAAGAACCGACACATTTTGGTCCAAGTCACGGCAACATACTAGGCTTTGCTATATCCCGCGACTTTCACTACAACATGCGGATAAATGTCCTCGAGGAGCTCTCATCAGATCATAAACCGGTCAGATCATAAACCAAAACAGCTAACAAATCAAGTACGAGACCGTATTTCTGAATTTAATAACCGTCCATGGGAGAGTTTCCAACAAAGTCTAGAACCCGGTGAAAAGCCGCTCTGGAGAATGACCAAACACTTCAGAGTGAAAAACAAAGCAGTTGTGCCACCAATTCACGGTGCAAACGGACTGCAATTTGACAACGAAGGTAAATCTGAAGCCTTTGAACTCTGGAGATGCAATTTCGTGAAAATCATACCGAAGAGGAGAGCTTCGACCACGAAGACCAGGTAAAAAAAAGCAGTGAGACGAATATTGCGCTCAAGACTGGAAGAGGAAGAAAATGTGATACAGCCACTAGACCTGACAGAGACCAAAGACATGATACAAGGACTAAACAAAACCAAAGCACCAGGATACGACACACTCACAAATACAATGTTACGATGGCTTCCTGAAAACCTGATACAGAACATCACGGACATTATTAATGCTATTTTTCGTCTACGTCAATACCCAGAAAAGTGGAAAACAGCAGTCATTATAGTCATCACAAAACCAGGCAAAAATCTAACTTTTCCGCAGAATTGGAGGCCCATCAGTCTCCTCTCAGCTGTATGAAAATTAACGGAAAGAGCGTTACTCAATCCTGATCGACAACCAAGTCATAAGACCGATACTACTGTACGGCAGCACTGCACTAAGCCAAGCTACCCGGACAAACAAAAAATCCCTCCAAGCCTTCCAGAACATGGCAATAAGGAAAATTTTCCGAATTCCATGGTATGTAAGAAACATAGACACACAAAAAGATATTAAAACAGACACAATTGACAAATACATACTTATGTGACCGAGCACTGAAACTATTTGATAAACTCGACCAACACGACAACACTACCATGAAATTCCTAAGACGTAGGGAATCGGGAGGACGACAGGTGTACCCGAGCCTCAGATCGATCAACCAATATCAATTTTTCAATTTATTTTTTGTAGATCAATTATATTATAAAATATATTTTGTAGATCAATTTTTCCATTTTCACTTACAACATTGTGATTTATACCCTTGCTAAGCAAACTCAGCGAAGACTCATGGGTGCGGAAGTTCTGATCAAATGTTTCGAGAAGCGAAAAGCGATAGATACAGCGCTTCCGGAGCAAAAATAGTATTTTATCAGATTATAAAAAAATCGTAAGTTGGTTGGAGTCTTATCAAAATCACGGCTTGAGAGGAAGCCCACAACAGATTACTGTCAACCTCTGATATAGTTAGAAACCTCTTTGAAAACCTATTTCAAAAATTGAATTCGGGGATTCATATAGCTTTGGTGCTGTTGGGATTTCTGTATCTCATTGTTGGATTCGAAGGAAAGGGACTTAAACGAAAAAATCTACTCTATCCCAGAGGAATCCTAAGTTCAAGACAGTTCTTAAGACAAAAATTGGCCTATTCATGAGACATAGGCATGTCTACCAACATGACAAAATTGAACAAAGACGTCGCAGAAAGATAACAAAGAAAGGTAAAATGACATTTAAGAACACCGAGAAATCGATGAAAACTTTTGTCACAACTCGTGTCTAGCTGACAAAAACTACTCACTGAGCACAGTAAATTGAACCAAAACACAAATTAAATCGAATCAAAACAAACACATTTTCTTCGACTAAGATAAATAAATAAATAACTATAACATTCGTTTTAATCATGCTTTAATGATTAGTAAAAATAAAAATTAACTATCAAATAAACACAAGGGTGGTCCAAGAAGTTTCAACAAAGCAAACACCAAAGTTTTGAAAAAACAAATATATTTATTTCTCAATATAATCACCTTTCAGCTCTATAAACTTTTCTTAGCCATGTTCAATTAATTCGATACCTTTACATTACAACTGACTTAATCCTCAAAATATTCAACAACTGCCAACATAACTTCTTCATTGTGGAAAATCTTTGACCACTTAAACATTTTTTCAAGTTTGCGAACACAAAATAATCCGAGGGGGCTAAACCTACCGGATAGGGTGAATGAGATAGGAATTTAAACTTTAATTCATTAATTTTCGCCATTACAATAATTGATTTGCGAGCTGGTGCATTGTCGTGATGAAACAAAACTTTCTTCTTGGCCAAATGTCGCCGTTTTTTGCTTGATTTCTTCACTCAAACGGTGCAATAAGATAAATGATACTGGCCGTTGATATTTTTTCCTATTTCAAATTGAAAATTATCCCACGCTTATCTAAAAAAAATCGATTCCATGACCTTGCCTGAAAATGGAACGGTTTTCGCCTTCTTTGGAGCTGGTTTTCCCTTCTCAGTACTTTTTTTTATTGTTCATTTGTTTCAAATGGGAAGTGATGCACCCATGTTTCCTCCATGATTATGAAACAGCGCAAAAAATCTGCTTCGCGAAATTCAACTTCGCTAGAGACTCAATTGAAACATCAACACAACATTATTTTTGCTCGAGTAAGAGCAGACGCACAGTCGAAATCATTTATTACCGCTTTGTGAATTTTCTTTACCGTTTCTGGAGTCGCCACCTCATTTGGTCGACCGCTGCGATGCTCGTCTCGTCTAGTGCGGCCTCGTTTAAATACTGCTCCATAGTAGTTTACGGTTGTAAACGAAGGAGCAGACATGTCCCGAGTAGAATCAGTTCAGTTTATATATCGATCGGGCTAAAGCCTTTCTAATGAAAGTATTTTATTACGTTACAATAACCTATTTTCGCCATTTACACAATTATACTTAAAACTTTTATATTGGTGACTTCGAAGCAGTTACTAAAGTTGGGCGAAGCAGTTACTAAAGTTGTTGAGGCATCCTCAACCTGGAATGCTTTATACGTTATGCATTCTTAAGTACAAGCGCCATCCCTAGGTCAGGCCGGGTATTAATGGGACCACCCTCGCATATATTCAGTTTACAGAGTCAGATGTACAACATCCTAGCGCCATATTAGCACTTTCAATTCTTTAAAATTTATTCAAATCATCCTAAACATCATCGTTGTACATCTGTTTTATCGCAGACCATCAAAAGGTGTTTGTATCTCATTTGTCCAACAAGTTTATTCCAGTTAGAAACTTTTATTTGACTTCTTCACTAACGATATTTTCCTATTCCTATTTCCTATTATCCTACAACAATTTCATTGAAGCTGCTGCCGTGATGATGCCTACTTCTAAATCGACCTAAAAATTTTATTTCTAATGAAAGATGAAAAGATAACTTGTGGTCGTCCTGTTCGTCCTGTTGTTTTCCTCTCATACCATTTTGCACTTATTTATAAACTTCCAAACGACAGTCATTTGCTCGTGGAGGAAATATGTTAAATAATATATTATACGAATAGGAAATGGATTCTGGATAAATGCTTGTAGATTTTGCTCGCCGGGTTATATCCTGGTGCATGATTGAAAAAGAAATTGAAGTCAAAACAAACAATTCCTTGTTCTTCTATATAAACTCATGTGTAGAAATTTTTTTGTCAGTCTATCCTTGAACATGTACGCCTTGGAGCATTTGCTAGGAGAATGTAAGAAGTGTTATTTCTTCATTTTCATTTAAAAGTATAAAATTCATTTCAAATGAAGAGTTTAGGCATGAGTTAGATTTGTGACCAATTTTGTTTATAAATGGATATAGCATAGTTGTGCTATGCTATATCCATTGTGCTCCATGGTGCATGTTCGATAATGTATGAAATGTTTGGGTCAAAAGGGAATGAAAAAAATATATTTGTAATGCTTTTATTTCCTTTCTTTTACGTAAAAGACAAGCTGCTTACAAAGGCATTCATTTATTTGTTGGAGGTTAAGGATATGTAATTTACGATTTTAAAAATTATAACACACTTAATTTGATTAAATTAATATCTTTATTTTAATAGAATTGCATGAGGAGGAATTTCACTTTACTTCACAGAGAGACTTATTCCTAACTTAACACGTAATTTATAAGCATAGAGTCCTAGACCCTTTTCCTTCGTGTTCAAATAAATGGACACATGGCTTAAGAAAAAGTAGATGATAAACACATGCCATACTATTGTACAGATCTTAATAAACAAATACAAGAAAGGATTCCTTGTTTGGTCCAAGTGTAATGGTCATAAAATTAGGATCAGGAATCATTCCTTGTAAACACTGAAAAGACAACAGACATTTTTAACTAGAAAGGAACAGCTGTTCAAACAAAATAAAAAGAAAATATTGTTGATTCATTTTTGAAGAATTCAACATTCTTCAAGCCCTGTACAGAAGGTTATTACCTTAAAGACATTTCACCCACGTACCTTATCATCTAGACTTCAAGTGTTTATAAATAGCTCACATTAACTCTACCCGACCACAATTTTCGTACCAGGATTACTCGCCCCCACTTACCAACCTTTAACCAATTCGTGCTGACATTACTGAGCAAAACAATGTTTCATATTTAGTAAATTAATTTCGCTAAAAGTTGCTACCTCTGATTTAATTGAGCCCAAAGCCCGCACAAACTTCCGTTGAATCGAAATCCCAAAAAGAAATCATTTTTCCCCGCTGCTCACGACTTCCCACATTTTCAGTGGAAAAAAAATTTTTTGCGAAAACACAACATCATTACCAATGAAAGGATTTCCTCCAGTCCTGCCGTCGACAAAAACTCAGCAAAGTTTGCCCGTATGCCGACGAAAATTTAAATGTTTGGCTAACAAGTAGACGCGGATGCGTCAAAAAATGAAATGAACATTCTGAAAGCGGCTCGAATTGAAATGGATTCCAAGTGATTGAAACTAAATCGTAAGACAAGCAAAGCTTACACAGCATCCGATTTGCTTCTTAATTCATTTGTAGGATGTCCGACTACGAAAGGGAATATTAGCATTTGGATATGACAAGGCTCAGGACAAAGTAAATGAGCAAGTTCCAACGCAGATACGAGTATTGCTATCTAGATCCGAATCAGCAAAGATTCCATAGGACTTGTGCAACATATCCTTGATGGAGACTTGAAATGAGTTTGTTGTCTTTCTATTGTGGGTATACTCCAACAAAATGACGATGAAAATATATTAGGTATGCTTTCAGCTAAAGGACGATAAGATTTAAGCTTTAAGCGAGATTACGTGTTTTTTATTTTCTAATTTAGTTATTCGGAATACTATGCTGCAAGCCCACGTCCTATTATTGTATATCCTACATCCTATTATGATAAAAGTGACAGTAAAAATAGATCCATTCGAAAGTAAAGATGCATGATGGTCCTTTGCTGAAAAAATGACCACAAAGGTTAGTGGCAATAGAGAATTCAATATTAATGAAATAGTATAAATGCTCTTTACTTATTTAAAAGAAAAAACAAAGTAAAACTTAAGCAGGATCAGACTGATTTCGCCTTTTTAACTTTTTGATACGGAGTTCATTTATTTTTCAAAATTTTTTCCTTTGAATCAGCAATTGTTTCCATCAAAGTTTATATTATAATAAAAAGTATACCATAATCAAGGTAGGAAATAATTTTGATATAAAATACAGCTATCCAATTATTTTAAAAACTTTTTTGTGTAAAGCGGACTCCTTAGGGTGATTTATGAAATGGAATACCGGGTAGATGGTCTCCATGGGTTTGTTCGTAGATACACACTCTTTTATTGAAATTTGATTGAAAATTTTCCATTGATCTATCAGGGTTTCGTTGATAAAGTGCTTAATGTATTCATTTGAAGCCAAGATAGTCGTTGGCTTGTTTGCATTAACTTTAGACTTGGAAAATCCTCTAAGCAAAAAGTCCAAAAGTCGTTAAAGCGCATCTGATCTAGCCAGCTAATTCATATCGCCAAAGCGGAAAATTGCACGATCAGGGTTTGACAAATGCAATCATTGTATTGCCGCTCTTGCCTAATGGGACGTCGCACCATCTTGCTGAAACCATATGTCAGCCGGATCCATATATCGCAATTCAGGTACAAGAAAACACATTATCATATCGCAATCGCGAGAAGCATTAACAGTCTGATTTCTAATTTCTGATTCCCTAAACCAGTATCAAACAGTCACCCGTGGTTGGTGCATATTTGCACAGTCTCGACAGTAACTTCGTGAAACTTCTTCATAACTTCTCCAAACCCCAAATTCAACACTTTCGCCGATAGAGGAAACCATCAAGCCGAAAATGGGCTTCATCGCTGAAAATGATTTTCCTGGAAAAAACAGCTTTCAACGGTTGTTGCTCGATATCTCACTCAACGAAGTCTTTTCGCTTCGCGTGATCGTTCATGATTTAGTTGTTGTGTTAACATAACTTTAGGTAATGCGTGAAAATTCAGTTCTTTCATCAGAAAAAATGATGAAAAACGCTGAACACAGCTTTTCGAATTGTCCAATTGATGACAACGACGTGTAATTGATGTTCCTGTGATTTGAGCAACAATTTCACGAACTGCTTCAATATTTTGTCTCGAACGAATTGGACGTCTCAGAATATAATAAATACTGCTCAGAAAAAAACCCGTTATTCCTTGGTGGAGTGCTCCATTTTCGCTAATCCGAAACTGTCAGCTACGTAGCTATTGGGTTTTTTTTCGGCAACACTGTTCGGCATAAATGGCGGGTAATTCAAATCTTGCTTGAGTTATGGCCCTCCCTTTACTGTTACTCAATTCCTGCACGACTAACGAGCTAAAATAATTCAGATTATCCGGAAATATTTTAAATAATGGTAACCAGAATCCATTAGCAGTCAATTTAACAAAATTCAATTCAATTCAAAATTCAACATACCCTTTTTGCGAAACATTTCTGGAAACGGTACGCCTTATTTGGCGTACTAGCATTTAGCGTATTATTTTTGTTATAACAACAAAAATTACATGAATTAACTGCTGTGAATTACACACAAAGCAGTGATCTATCCTTTTGCCCTTAGAAATCAAGAAAAACGGGCACCTCTATGTCACTGAGTTTTCTACGTCAAAAAAGTAAAGAATTTGTTGATTAGACTCGGACGATCTGAAAAATGTTTTGGTTGCTTTCCCTTTCCTCACTTCTATCTTGACAGGTGTCATTAATAGGGTTCATTTCCTTTTGCCCTATTGACCAAAGAATTTTAGCTTTGCCACAAATTTTTTTACGCCATTTCTGTGTTTCTCTAGATGTTCAACCGCCCCCTGTTTGGTTGCTTGAGGCCAAAAGGATTAGATTATCCTTATTTCATCCCTGACATTATATTTCGTGTAAAAAGATAAATAGAAAGAAAAAGAGAGAGAGAAAATCTCTTCTCTCTGGAAAGAGATTTTCCAGAGGGTTTTGTATAGCTCTCCTAATACAGTTGCCAGTGGTAGTTTGTTTGTATCTTTGCTGGTTGAATTTTATTTTGCTGATTTAGCATCAGCTAGCTAGCCATTTCCTTTAGCAACGTAATGCTGAGGAAACTATGTCAGTTTAACTTTCGTTCAGATTACTGCGTTTTTGAGGAGTGCATTTTTCTTATGACGCTACGTAGTTCGAAGCAAGCACCTATACAGCTAACCTGCTGCCCGAGAGCAGACTCTGAGTCAATAAGGATCGCAGATCGCTGTTTATGATTTGATTTCCGATTTGAAACTAGTAGCATCGTCCCGAGTTCTTTATGGATGTCATGGATAGACCCGGCAATCAGTTCGATTGTGGTCTTCCGAATCCGTTTTATAGCTCTCGGTATAGATCACAAATTGATTTCTCGATATAAAACCTTGCACCATTTTCGATACTTCTCTAACAAGTGTTTTGATTCTGTAAGGAAACTCGGTATTGACTACAGATTAGTTGCTATCCAGCTCCTCTCAAGGTATTTCAAATTATTGAGGTGTTCTACATGGATGTGGGGGGGGAGAGCCCCTTTTGTAGTATTTTCGCATCGTTCCACTTGATTGTGATCCGCTGGTGATTAGGCAGGATGAATGAGTTGGACATCTTTCAGCTATGCAGATCCGCTGATGTTTCTGTGATTGAGGGAACTCAATCACTTCTATTGTACTTTCCTTAATAAAAGTTTGTTTAATACACTATAGGCTTTGTTTCCTCAAATGATGTTTGTGAATGTGAAATAGGCAACAATTTTTCTCCCATTTTCCGTCTCCATGGCGTGCTGATGCTTTGCTTTACATCCAAAAATTACCCATTTTTCATAAGAAAGGTCGCTTTCATTGGATAGTCGAACGGGAGGCAAGCCAAAGCAAGAATTATCAGAATTATTTATATCCTTCAAATACTTTTGTTGTTAAAAAAATTTCGGACAGACAATCAAACTTTGACTCCTCCACTTTTTGTATTGTTTCTTGATTCTCTTGTTCCTGGTTTCAATGAAGCCAAGATTAAGTCGAACGTTTGCCATACCTGTGCTAGGGATACACTTCTACCTCAACATGTAACATATTTAGATCTTGTACACCGTGATCTGCAGTTCTAGGGTCTTACGAGCTTCCTGTGGTACCTGCATGATTCTGAGCTTGAATTACTTTACCATGCATAGTTGTGCTTTGCCTCTCAGGAAGGACACGTAAAACTAACCATTTGGTGCTGTGGTTAAGACAATCCTAAGATATTTCAAGGATACCCGTTATTGTAGTAAACCACCAGATGACCTGCTTTTAGTCTCATTATACTTATGGTTAATGCTTTATCTCTGCAATTACGCCCAATGAGATCTTTCATCGGGACAGTCTGCAACTTTCATCTTTTTTTTCTCCTGAATCTTTCCAAGTTTCAAGGAGGCGGTCTATCACCGCTAGGGTTAGTGCTTCGATTGCGACGTCTTGAAAGATTTTATTTACTTCCTCGAGTTTCAGGTCTCGGGATTTTTTTCGGTCCCTTTTAATATTACCTTGGATTTTGCTAGCCAACTGCATCCACTTGGAACTGATTTTATCCTTTTCATCGGTTTGCAAATCGCAGACACTATCCTTAGTTTTCCTAGGTTGGTTGTCACGTTTAGATATCTCTTAAGGTTTTTTTAGAGGCCGTTTCCGACAATTTTGTGCACGCTCCTGATTTTTTTTTCACGCCTTTTTGTAGCATTTGATGAGCTCAAAAGCTTTTCCTCATACCTAAGCCAACATGAACAACCCTCGTTTGGTGTCGTCACACCAGTTTTCCGGTAGTTTTCGTTTGCTGGGTACTGCAGGTACACCTAGTGTGATATCCTTAATAATTTTATTTTTGCTCACTACTTAGCATTTCTTTTCCTTCCTTTGCTAGGATACAGATAAAAGTTAAATAGACCTGTAGAAATTATTGAGGTGGTTTCGTGTAGAATAGCCACCAGATTCGTTGTTCCTGATGTGCCTCTATACCGCGTCAAGACTGGTAAACTAGAGGAGAATTCTTTAAATTAATTACGCAGCTCAACACAAGATAAGAAAATTTTTCATTGCATTTAATGTCGCATCATTACAAACGCGCAACCATAAAATCAAAAGATTACATCGTTACTAAAACAACGTGTGATTGATATCTATTTTACTTACATCTCTTAATCGTATCGTTTGTAGATATAAATACAAACCCTATAACAAAACTTGCACTTGTAATCATAAGTGGGACAAAATGGAGAAATCGATAAAGCATTGACTTTCCTCAAAGTCTTAGTATGTGCCCAGTATATATGATGTGATAAAACGAATATTTATGGATAATTAAGATAATATTTACATACGTTTTATGATATGAACGAATTGTAAACACCAACAAGACATGAGCTATTTTCTCAAGTCCTTAAAGCCGGTTGATGCGATCATGGTAATCATGGTAAACATGAACATATTTGAGAAGGATATTATCCTGTTTCTTTTAGTACAGATATATTTCGGATTATTATAGTCGACAGTTGAAAGCCTAAAGAAAATTCAGCAAGCGTATTCGATTCGGATTTAGTGTCCTTCAACTTGATAGTTTACCATAACTTACTTACAGTATTTGAACTATGTTGTCAGAACCTTGAAGTGTTAGTGTTAAAGTGAAGTCTTCTAAGTTAAGTTCATGCTGTAATATAATATTTGTCCAATTAAATTATGTTCTAGTTCTAAGGACAAGCATAATAAGCATCTTCCTATCGACAATAAAATATATGGAAGGTATGCTGGTTTTTGATATGGTTGTTTGTGGCAACATTCATGCTTGTTAGTCTTGCAAATTCAACTATCCTCAATCACAACCCTGTAATCAACCTCAAGGTATATATGTAACATAAATAGGATGTGGAAACATTTTCCAATTGAACTTTCTCTTTGCAATGAAACTCATCTGTTGAATTGATTATTGACACCACATCTTACTTTACTTATGGAATAACGAATGGAAATGGTATGATATTTCCTCATTACCACAAAATCTCGTGATGGGGGTTTAATGTTTCTGTAATATATTTGTGCCTCCCAGTTCATATTCTATTCATTCATAATTGCAAATTCAATAATTTGGGTTGATATGTTCTTTTATAATCGAATCGATTATAATCGAAACTTATTTGCAGGAAACGGAAAAGAAATTTAAATTCGTCATTAACGAGATCCGTTCAATAAGTGATTGGAAAAAGGTAGAAAAGCAAATTATCATCGGTTGATTATTGCTTCTTCTTCAACTTAATATTACCACGAGAGTGGTCTGAAAACTTTCCGACCTCACAACGACATGACATTTTTTCTCGACGTTTTTTTTTTTATTTTTCTACATAGTCTCGTTTTAACTCTACACACTTCTTCCAGCGATGCTTCCATCTCTTTAACTCGTCCAAATAGTACTCGGCGTTCTTCTCTGCAAACTAATTGTTCATGTTGTTGATTGCCTCCTCATTGGACATGCGTGTCCTGCGAGAGCAGCTTTTAGATCACATTCACTTTTCCAGCCGAAAACACAGTTTTTGCTTTTTTTCGGAGCCGGTTCCCCCTTTGCAGTCCACTGTTTTGACTGTATTTTTGTTTGGAGGATATAATGGTGTATCCAAGTTTTGTCTACAGTAATAAATCTGCACAAAAACGGATTTATTGCGCCAACAGAGCGTTGGAAATGTTCATTCGAACACGTTTTGGTCTATTGTGAGCGAATACGGCAACCAACGCGTGGACAGCTTTCATATGCCTGAATCTTGATTTAATATGTGACAAATACGTTCTTTGGACATTTTCATAACTACTGTTATCTCTCTCACTTTAATTCGGCGGTCGTCTAACACTATTTTGTGAGCAATTTTATCGTCAGTAGTCGCAGCTTTCGGACGTCCCGAATGTTTATCATTTCTCAAACTCCTTCGGCCACGTTTAAATTCAGTTTCCCAAAATTTCGCTGAGGTTTAATAATGGTGCAGAGTCCCTACACACAGAGTAAAACTCGTCTTTGATTTACGTAGGCGTATTGCCTTGCAAAAACAAATTAAATAACTACAAATAACAAATTTAATAACAGCTCTAAACTCAATTTTTTTCCATTTTCACAAAAAAAAAACCCACATCGATTCACTCAGACGACTATCAACTAAAAACTGCTCGTCCAGAATGGCTGAAACTTTGAAGAGTAACTGTCAAAACATGCACAACTACATTGATTAGCTTTAATTAACGATTGCCGACATCTTTACGCTATGGTCGGAAACTTTTCAGACCTGCCTCATAGCTCTATCCGTCTTGAACTATGCAAACATTTTCAACCGCTTCCTAACATATCCAACAAGTATCGGAAGCACCTCAGAATATATTCAATTTTTCAATTTCACAACATATCCGGGAAGTTTCGTTATTTATGAAATAGAATTTTTTGTGAATTCCTTTCGTGAAAGGGCATTTTCTTCAATATTTTCGCTCACTTGGTGGAAAATCGACATACTATAGAAGATAGTTGGTAGCTTTAGTTTTCATTCCAGAGGTAGATAAGTCCATGTGTATCCCGGAAATCTGAACCATACTCTTTCTGGGAAATTTAAAATAACATATCTTCGTAGGAAAACGAACGCTGTCAAAATTGTTCTGTTTTAAATTTATCTTTATCTAGAGACTGTCGTAAGACATCTGCATTTCGTTTTCATATTTATATATTGATGCAAAAACTCATCAAAGCCTTTAGGCAAAAGTTCCAAAGTAACCTTTCAGCGCAGACTAGTAGATTTCAGACTTTCAAATTGTATCCCTTTCAGTCATCATGAATATTGCACGAATTTTTTTTTACTTTTATTTCGAAAAATGTTGAAATCCAATTTTTAAAATTTCCATAAAAAACTAAAATGCGTCCTTCTACAAGAAAAAAATAACAAGACCCCATAGTTCCAAATAATCAATATTATTGAATTAGTTCTATTGGTTACCACAATACACACATACAATACACCCAATAAAATTACATCCAATAAAGTCCTGCGTTCTGTCAATTGTGTAATTAGTTTTGTAAAAGTGCTCTGTTGATATTAACGGACTTCCGGCGATCTTTTCGATACAGCACCCAACATTTTTGCCCATACACTCGTAACACTTTTCTCATTTCTGTCCTGAAATTTCGCAATATCATAATCTGACTGCGGAATATAATTATCCTTCCAATCTAATGAGTTTAATTTGAACTAAGTGGACTAGATATTGTGATATTCTTGTTATCTTTCCATAGTTTGAATAAGGGATGAGGTTCCGAAAGACGGAAGAAGTCCTGGATGAAACAGTCACAAGTCTTTCCATATATTGAAAGACCGCTTACGATGCCTTGAATGCTGATTACGTTTCACAAATCAAATCTTTTGGTCTTTATCGTCCGGATATCCTTGAAAATAAAAAATTCATTCAATGCATTCAATGTATATGTGGCTTAATGGTACCTTAGAGCCCAATAAAACAGGACAACCTCACAGTTGTGTTTCAAACCGTTCCAGGCTAGGTTCTGAGGTTGACAGTGGAGAGGTGCAACGGTGAGTCCTTAAATATAGTGTTTTTGAAAGTACTACAATTCGAGGGAAAGTAGTCTGCATCTCCCTATCACAAGAAATTCATGCATAGTTGTTAATCCTGATTTTAAATATATTTGTACATATCATTGTAAAATACAAAAACTGTATACATAAGAATCGTTTCCTTTGCGCTACGACTAAAGATTATAAACTTCATTGCGTCTTCGTGCGGCGAATGATGACGATGATGGCGATGATGATATGATGTTGATTTTCTTTTGTCATAGCTATGTCACTTTTATACAGAAATAAAGGAATTCAAAAGGAGATTCAAAATTTATTCTTACAAACAATCCTAGTAGTTGCAGTTCGTAGTAGTTCGAGTAGGACCTATTCGAGTAGGATCAATTATACTTGATTATGTTCAAAATTAAAGTTATATAAGCTATAGTCCTATATTATGTATAAGTTAATAATTGTTCAGAACGCAACACTCGCAACAAAAGAGTAGAAAAAGTTTCTCTGAGGCAGCTAAGGAAACAACATATGTAGCAAAAGTTTTTAAATGTTGATATTTTTTACCATTTGCATTGCCCTTAAAAAGTTCTTAGAAGTGTTTCATTAAACACGATCTAGATAGCTTATTCATCATTTATTTGACCAGCAAAGCGACGGTATAACGTGAATTTGACAAGTGCCACCATCTTGTTGAAACCAAATGTAAAAACCGCGGGCTTCAGTTTTGTCAGTAAACAGTTGCTTACCATGGCATGATAGCATGACAGTTCCATTGACGCAAACCTCGCATTTAAAGAAATCTGGACCGATTACTTCGTCGACCCATTGACCAACACAAAGCCTATGATGTATTTTCAAAGTAATAATAAAATAATTAATATATAATTAATAATGATAAAATTAAAATAAATATTGGGGTAACCGATAGGTCACACCGAAAGCGAAAAAAAAGAGCAAGGTTAAAGAGACAGGGTTATTTGAAAATACAAAGGCCGCATAATGGCGTCCGAAGAAAGTTACTTTTAACCGACTAGCTCATCGCGCGGGCGCGGGGGTTTTAGGATATTATTTAAGCCCTGATCCTTCCATGTCACATACACACACACACACACACAGAAAGAGCTTACTCCTTCATATTAGATAAAATTAATAAATAAATAGAAAGGATCAAATACCTGTGAATTGTGCTGTGCTGATTCTGACCATCTCTGCTTCCTCTTAGCACGAATCTCCACCTCAGCTTGGTTTCGGGACTTGACTGAATTCCACTGCGCTACCTCTGATCACTTCTGCTTCCTCCAACACGAATTTCCACCTCAGGTTGGTTTCGGGACGTCACTTGCTTCTGCTGCGCTACCTCTGATCACTTCTGCTTCCTCTAATACGAATCTCCACCTCAGGTTGGTTTCGGGACTTCACTTGCTTCTGCTGCGCTACCTCTGACCACCTCTGCTTGATTGCGGGACGTCAAAGAATTCCGCTGCGCTGCTTCTTGAACATCTCTGTTGCCTGGTTACTATCTTCTTGGCATCGATCTTATTGTTCTCTTGGGCTTTGTGATTTTGCGATTCGAGAACTTCTCAGGCTAAACACTTCAAACAGCATCCTGATTCTCCTTATGTTTATTTTCCAACTTCTATGACTTGATACATCAATACATTGATACCTCTATCCATTGATACTCCTATACATTTGATACCTCTATACATTTATACTTCTATCCATTGATACTTGTATACCTATTGATACTTCTATACCTCAATATTCTTTTTATAGCGGTAAGTACACAACAACTAAGTGACCAACCAAATAACTTCCAAGAAATTTTTTTTGTTATATTTTTTTTTGCTACTGGCAATATTTTTTTTTCTGAGACTTTTTTTTCTGACATTTTATTTTTACTGAGACTTTTTTTTATTTATTATTTTTTTGTTTCTTACTAATATCATTTAACTAAATATTACTTAACAACTATATCTAACTATAAATGTTTTTATTTTAATTTTATTTTTAGTTCTATTTCACCTCGTATGATTTTCTTTTAACTTAAAAATATGGGTACATATAAAAAACTTAACCAAAACAATTAATTGTTATATTCAAAATTAAAGGTTATTTTATTTATTTATTCATTTATTTATATATATAATTTTTGTTTGTTTAATGTCGCCTACCCATCGGAATACGTAACAAGCCTTTGTGTTGTCTGGTCGCAATCGAAGCTCTTGAGCCTTGGGCGTCATCACCGTAATTAACGTATTTTGATCATTCACATTCCAATTAATTCAAAAAAGGATTGTATCGAAGGACTGAACCTTACTCGAAAACAGTAGATTTTCTGCAGACTAATTTATCAAGTCCAAAAGCTGTAAATGTGATTCGGATGATTCCAAGTCATCATGAACTCTTACACTCTTTGAATTTTGTATGCTTAATTTATTTAAATTGGTTTAAAAAAAGATCTTCACGGAAAATTCGGCAAGTTTGTTCTGTATTAGTATTCTGTATATCAATTCTATATAGGAGGATGCAAATATGAAAACGGCAAAACACTGATTCTTCGCAGTTGTCGCGTGCTCTTTCTACTTCTACCTCCGTATTGTATTTACTACGACGTTTAAATGTCATAGTATGGATAGTATTACGTATATTATATTAAACATTCGATTTCAAACTTTTCGGTGTGGAATCACAATAGTAAACAAAAGAAAATGTGATATTGATGTCAACCAACGCATTCATAATTTACCCTGTATCTTCGTACCACTTAAAGTATTTCAAAATAATAAATAAATAAATGAATTCTATCAAAACGGTTGGTCTGATAAAGATAAAAGCAAGTAAACAGGTCAAATATGCTAAACGAACTCACTGAACTTATCCGTTCCCCTTAAAATTGCTAACACAGGAAGTTGGTCCAATGCCAGTTTTTGGAACCTGCTACTTGGAAAAATCATACAAAAAGTTCCAAAATTGAAACAAATATTATCCTGATTGTAATATCTACTCAACTGAGATGTACCCAGCGGAATTCAACATAATATAACCCATTGATGATGTACAACATGGTTTTCCCTGAACCCAGCAAACTCTCCACTGAGAGAGAGTCACAAAATCATACAAATTACTGACTGTTTGGATGTGATACATGGATGCTAACGATAACCTCTCAGCAGCTTTTTTTGAAGACAATTTTTAATTTCTGAAAAAGAGAATGGTTGTGAATTCGTTACAACGAAACCCATCGAAGACAACGAAACCCCTTGCATTGAACACGTTGCATTGAGCACAATACAGTACGTCATCTGCTAAATAAACTAAAGAATCCATGTGGAAGGAAACCTACCAATAAGGAAATCACGTGAGCATTGCCAGGATTCAATTGACGACAAAACCCTTTTCAACCTACCAAACTCTTAGAGGCTAAGATCATAGACAGGACAATGAGCAACTAACTGTCCAGATTTTTGTTTTATCCAGTGTATAAACAATTTACAACCTCATATAAATCTTCACAAAGACTGGGTAAGTTGAGGGGCAGCAATTCGCAATCAGTACAATGGTAACAAATATTAAATGATCTATAAGTTGTATCAATTCTTGTATGTATCGCAGAATATTGAAAATAAGAAAAACCAATCTTCTGGAATATAAATTACACTGGTCAACAAAAAAACAACTTTTGCAAACCCATGAAAAGAATTCAACTGATTTTAAGATAACATTAAAAAACGTTCACAGTGGTATTAATTTTATGCCTTAGTTAGCTCGGGTTTTTTGTGGATATCAATAAAAAGACTTACAGCTCAGTTAAAAGTTTACTTATATTAATACATTTATAAATCTTGAAAGTGTAAAGTTGAACTATTTATTCTTCTATAATCGAGATCTACAGCTTCTCTTCTTAACGTCCAACAATAGTCTGCTAGCATAGCAGGGCTCCACTTTCCCTGATAACGCTGTTCCATGCCTGCTATATCCTGGTGGAAACGCTCACCGTGCTCTTCACTAACGTCTCCCATACATTGAGGTAAAAAATTTAAATGTGAGTCCAGAATATGTATTTTGAGGGACATTTTACAGCCAATAACGCGCAAGGCTTCAATCATATCTTTTACAAGTGTTCTATAGTTTTCAGCTCTCCCATTTCCGAGAAAATTACTAAAAACTGTACCATGGATTTCCAAGCCTTGCTCTCTTCTTTATTCAATTTATTGTTAAAAGTATTGTCGTTTATCAACTTTCGTATTTGAGACCCTATAAAAATGCCTTCTTTTAATTTTCCCTAATTAATTTTTAATTTTAATTTTCTTTTAATTTTTTATATGCGCGGCGTTAACACTCCATACATGTTACAACAAGCACACCATGAGCATAACTCAGAAAATCGAACTAAGCCAGCCGTGAAACTTCTATGGTTGATGAATAGTCACAACGTACTTCTTGATATTACAACTCATTATCAATGGACAAAAACCTTGTTGATCAGTGTTATTATTCATTTTACGACAAAAAACATGAGCCCCCCTGACAATTATTTCGGCATATCAATGGCTTCAGGGGAGCACACCAAACGAAACTGTAAACTGAAATATGACGGAAACGAAATCATTTAAAGTGAACTTACTCTTACGTACAATATCACTTTAAACTCCTTGACAGTTCTGCAGACGAACGCGGGTGAGCATAAGCGTGATTGAAAGATTTTGTAAACAACAGTTTTAATTCACGATTCATGTGTTTAAAAGCTGGTATTTAAGGGGTTTTTATGCTTTATCTAGTTCAAAAGCATGAGTGCAAAATCACGACAACTACCTTTGGTGGATTATATCTTATTGCTAAGCAAATATATGTCCGCTAGCATTCGACTAAGGGAAAATATATTTTTCAGCTTTTTAACCATGATTTATGAATGAGTTTTTTATAAGTTTAAGTTGCAACCCTTAAATTATGTGTTTGATATATTTACTAAGGAAGATTCCTTCCCGTTTCGTAAAAATCACTGAAAAAATGATCAATTTTCTGGCTCCATATTTTTCATGGACTGAGTGTAGTCACGAAGAGAGCCGAACATCTGGACAAGTAATAAAGGGAAACAATTTGCTAAATCAAATTATAGGGCTAAATGGAAACAATTTGCTAAATTAAATTATATAAGATAATAAAATATCTTTATTATCTTATACCAGTGTGACCAAACTGGAGGATATATGATCAATGGGTTGCGAAATCAGAAATGCCAAATGAAGATTTGGATTATGGCGCAACCGAAGCAATGTATAAGTTTTCATGATAATGAATCGCTTAATTTGTTATATGTAAGAATGATTTGGAAATTAAATGTCGCAATTGCAGATTGGTAGTTGATTGTGTTTATATCTTTTTTTGTTTTTTGTTATTTTATCTTGTATAATTTGTTTGTAAAATGTTTTTGATACTTTCTCAGGATCATGTTCAAATCGATATTAAATTGTTGTTAGCAATTAGCGTCGTCAATCTGTGATCAGCGTTCAACACACTGAGAATTTTCAATCCACCTCGGTGAAACATCGACAAATTAATGTCGGCAATCCATTTATCTATTCTCATTTGTACTACAGCATTGCACCCGTGCAATTGTCAACGACACCAGGATTCAGTAATTGTGCACAGATAAAAAATAAATAGCCAATGTCTTGTTGCCTCCGTACGTAATCCGACTCAAATCCAGCTGTCCTAGATGCACGCGAGCTTTTCAATCCCCTTTTTCCGAATGCGCGCAGTGAGCAACCACCCCACTTGATGTGGGGGGTTGTCATGTCCTTGCCATGTTTTATTCCTTACTGTATTTAACTTGTGTTACTATTTTAAAACACACGTGCTTTCGCCGTGGCGTGACGACATAGGACCAAGTGCGTAACTGAGAAGCTTCAAGTTTTTTATAGCTACATAATTTTCCTCCACCGAGTTTGGATAAAGAATTACTTTGAATTGTGGGTCGACCGCTGGGAGACCGCCTTCAGTTATTGACAAAAAGAAATTTCTTCCTCACTCGTCGTCCGACATAAATTTATCAATATTTTCATATGAAAATTGATGTCTTCATAAGACTCTTTCTGACGTATGTACGTTCTTTAGAATTTATTGTCTATTCTTCTAAAATTGCTTTCGTTACAACCAGTATTTACACCCACCTTTCTTTTATCAAGCAAACTCGAATACCCCCGACGATAATGCACCAACAGAGGGATAAGGGATCTATAATTGAATTAAATGGCTTTCCATTATTTGCAGGCTTTATTCGCTTTATTGTCATTTCACTTTCTGATTGAACGTACCGACATTCATCTTAATATTTACGTTTACTTGAGCAATGACTTCGCTTTCGAAATAAGATTTTCAAATAACCGAACGTTGCGTAGGACAAGAGCCTTATCGTTGCATTGTAATTCGATTGGCTATTTCCAGGAAACGATTGTCGCCGTGAAAGGTCAGGATGATGAGAATTTCCATGAAAGGGTATTTGTTCAGATGAAATCTTAAGAAGATGAAATTGGATTTCAATAAGGTAGCAAAGAACTGCAAGAAAATTTCTCAGATATGATATTAGTGTTTGAAACCGAAGTTAGATTCCTCGAAATGGGTTAATGTGTCCATGCTTTTCAATTCTGTTACGAAGCCTTTGATTTTGGGGTTTCAACTGCAGGCTAATTTAAATTAAATAATAGGAACTCTCGGTTGGATTTATTCTTTTTTGTTTTAAATCCTTACATATAAATACCTTTTCCCAGAATTGAGGATAATGAACCTCAAGTATTTATGTGGTTATCAAAATTACTCTACTTTCAACAGAAAAAGGCCACGTAAGATTGTCTAATTTTCACGATTTTGTGATTGAAATTTAACATTTAAATATTGGCTCAGTTCGTCCATTCCGTACCAACATTATTTTCAATCTTACTGAGTATCTTAGTGGATATCCAATGGCACAAAGTAAATACCCATAATTCAATCGTTGAGCTGCCAAAAACAATTTGCCTCAAAGAAAGCATTGAGGAAAAAGTGATGAATACATCATGATTATCATGTTGAGGCCTGTAGTGTATCAAAAGAAGTCATATGTTACATAATCTTCGATCCTTTGGCAATTAGGGAAATAACCCAAATTGCACAGTTTGTATATTTTAACAAAGAAGAACTCGTTCAAAGTACCATAGATCGCAACATCAGAGCGGAACTCGACCACGAGCGGTATTTGATTTTATAAAATTATCAATCTCTTAAGGGGTTAGGGTTAAAAAGAGGATCGTCCCACCCATACTCTCGAAAAACATTCGCGCTGCAGTGTCTTCAGTTATGCTAAAATAAAATCAAGTAAAAACGTAAACTGACTGTTTGTACTAAGCATTATAAGGAAAATTGTCAGTCGGTTAGAAGATTTTTAATTAAGTTCAATATACCTTGCAAATAAAGAACTAAGTGCAATCAATATCAGAATCATGGAGTGATTCTCCGAAATTAACTAATATCCTCCAACCCACATAATGCACTTGAATAAGATAATTCAATAAAAAAAAACCCAAAAAACCACTGAGTATCAATTGAGTCAAAAACATCACGAAAACATTACTATAATCAATCAATTTGAAAAAAAATTCTCGGCTAAATCTGCCATGTCAAAGATCATTATACTCCTTAGTTTCAAAAAATTTTCTCGCATCTTTTGAGAAAAGTGAAGTTCTCCTGTATCACCACTAATTGGTTTTATAGAACCTCCATCGTTTGTCTCATCTTCGCTAGTCTCACTTGCTAGTCTCACTTGCTAGTCTCATATGTCTTAATCAAATGAGTTTACCTAATCTAACCTAAGGTTATGTCTACACTATGATGGGTAAGAATAGAACTTAATTGCAGAAATTAGCTCCCATTACATTGAGTGCTATCTCAAACATAGATTTATCAATTAACATCAATTAATTGTGTAACGTGCAGCTTGTCAAACCTACAATTTCTCAAAATTTCAGTTAACATACCCATCTCCATTCAGTCAGCAATACCTATCTACCAAAAATTTCTGTCACCCTAGTCATCTGTCAAAGAAAAATACGGCATCTTCAGAGACATTATTGGTTGTACAATCTTCTGAGATAGGTTAGACGCTTTTTCACTCGAAACTTTTTGCCTATTATCGTGGCAGGAAACACCTCAATTATACACCTCGGTTGCATTTCAAGATCGAGTACAACTCGTCTTCGACCCTTGGTGAGCAGAACTTACAGCGTGGTTTGCCTACCCCATTACTTCAGAATATAGATGTACAAGCCATCTTCCGCCTAAAGTAAGCTTCAGATGAAAGTCCAAAGACTTAATTACAATCGTTGACTAAACAAACTCGAACGTTTATATATTACAATAAGAGTTCGCATCCCCCGCCTTGTCAAAATGACGGTTTAATTTTTTTCATGAACAGAGATTCTTTTCTCAACGGTGTTCAATATTTTCGACTACTCGAACAACGATTATGATCATTAAAAAGCAATATTGTTCCTTGGTCCCCATGACACGGATGATTGACAATTGAAACCATATCCCATCTGCTACTCGGTAAAAAAAATCAAATCAAAAACCATGAAGGAAAGACACCCACTTTGAAGCATCTCTTATGCAAACATAGTTATAGTTGCGACTGACATTCCACTAATATCTTCAATTACTTGGTGTGGATCAAGCCAGATACCTCTGAGGTTTTTTTTGTATTAAATGTTGTTTCAGTCAGCTCTTCTTCGGGAAAACTACGTATTTTAAGAGTATTTCTTGTATCATACTGTATATCGTCGTCCTTTCGAGTCGAATAAGCTAGGAATAATAATTTGCCAACTATTATTATTATTATAATTATCATTAGTACATTGCAGTCCAACTTGGTAGAACCTGTCAGAAATTATAGAATCAAGATTTTGAACCAAGCGTTACTGCTTTAGAGTGCTCAGGCTTAAAATAAAATCCCAATCTAACGGTATTCTACTAAAATTGTCGAAATACATCGACATTTGTAAGCAAAAATTGCTGGAGGTAGAAGATAGCGAGGAAGGTTAGGAGAGATGCGTATTAATATTCTCTTAAATTTCCTATTCATACGCAATGACTCACACATACTACTAGGTTGAAAGAAAATTTTTTTCTCAAATATTTAAGAGTGCATATTCTGCATTGGTGTGAAGGATGACGCCTGTCATACTTTCTTTTCATGCAGAAGATGGGACAAAGAGCGCAGTGATCTTGCCGAAAAAGTGGGAGACCTCCATCCAGATAGCCTAGTCGAAGAGATGCTGAAATCATTTGACAAATGGAATCACGTGGCACATTACGCTCGGATAATCTTAACAACGAAAAAAGGCATACTTGACCGGCTGGAGGCGTCGAGGGTGGAGGGTTTCTTTTCTCTAGCAATCCTCCTCCTCTTTTCCATCCAACTAGAGAAGGAATCCCTGTGACCCGAAGGCGCCAAAAGGCGTAAAATTGGGAGGCCTAGCCCGAAGTAATGTGTCAAACGGTTCCAGGCTAGGCGCTCCGGTTGACAGGGGAGGTGTTTAGTTGGTAGTCCAGTAGGTTCACTGGGAGTCCGACACTCAGGGCGTAAAAAGCCTTCGCCTCCCTACCCAAAAAAAGCTTAGAAAGCTCGCCATCGTGATCCTCTCCTACGTCTTCTAATTTCTAAGCTCTCTTTCTTTCAAAGGTTGCTTTATTTGCTACATGGGTTATTCGCATCTCTTTCTTCGTGATACCCTTTCGGTCTGGTAGCGCTTTTTTTACAAATTACGAAATTTAGATCATACCGGTTACGATATGGTTTGAACTTTGATTACAGAAATATGCAAAAGCAAGTAGAAAATGCTTCGGCTCTATATCGTTTTTTACCTGTAATTCTTGTAATTAAAAAAATGCATCATCACAACACAGTTTTACTCCAAATATTGATATTTGGTACAAATATTTTTAAGAAAAAAAAAAAAGAAGGAACACTATTTTTGTTACCATCTCTGAAATCTGCATATTTGATCCCTTTTCAGCTGAAGCTAAAGATATGAGATTTGCACTTTCTCCCCCGTCACCTCCCAAAATTGATCTCGCCAACAATATGGGAGCTGCATCATCGGATTTTAACCAATGGTTGCACGCAATGAAAATGGTCGCTCGTTTGCCTGGTGGTATGCCACCAGAATTCCGTAAAAAGGTAAACCTTCAAAAACATTATTCAAAAAACAATAAAGCATAGCACACTTTCTTATTATAGCTATGGTTGGCGCTGGCTGATAGATATCTACAAACGAAAAGTGTAAACTGGGCTAAAGAACAAGAAAAATGTTTCAGCGAGCAATGGCGGGAGGATGACGAAGAGCTTGGAATTCAAATCGTGAAGGTATATGTAGACTATTTGAATGATTATTCATTCTATAAAACTAAATACTTTCTGAACTGAAAGGATCTACATCGAACGGGTTCGAGTCTTTGTTCTGGGCCAGCAGGATCACTCAACCAAGCTAAATTAAAACGCGTCCTGCTAGGATATGCACGCTGGAATCCTGAAGTCGGTTACTGTCAAGTAAGCAGCTTAAAATATTCTTTTTTTATGGAAATATTCCTTTACCATACTGAAGTTAAAACATTTTCACAGGGTTTTAATATGCTTGGAGCCTTAATTTTGCAAGTTATGGATAAAAGTGAAGAAGAGTCAATGAAAGTGATGATATTTTTAGTAGAAGGAGTTCTTCCGCCCGGATATTTTAGTGGGTCTCTTGGAGGTTTACAAGCAGATATGGCTGTTTTTCGAGAACTGATGACTTCAAAATTACCAAAGTTGGCTAAACATTTACAACGACTACAAGGTCCTATCGGTGAAGGATCATTTGAGCCACCGCTCACGAATGTATTCACTATGCAATGGTTCCTAACATTATTTTGTACGTGCTTGCCAATCAATTGTGTGTTGCGCGTATGGGATTTGATTTTAATTGAAGGAAGTGATGTGTTACTAAGGACAGCTTTAGCTTTATGGAGTTTATTAGAAGGGTGAGTAACTATTTTTGTGGAGCTGCTGATTTTATACATGAGGGAAAGCTTTTTCATAAGGTAACTCATTGAATAAACAAGAAATAAACTGAAAAACCGAACTTGCTTTCCAGTAAAGGAAATAAGTGCTCATAAATTTTTCGTGTCCTCGAGGTCAAAAATCAAAACAATAACACATTGACGCTACTGCACAATTTCCATAGCTCGCGATATTCTATGTTGTTTTTCATAAATTTTTATGGAAAGTAGAGAAACGGTTGCAACTTTTACATATCAAAATTGACATTGTTCTTAATCGAATGCCATGTGATATTTAATATAAACAAATACAAACCGCATATCATAGTAAATAAACTAGAACTGTCAATATGTTCCTTAAAGAGTTGAATATATATATTCTAAAGCATCACTCAGTTGCTACCCTTTTAGTGCTGAATAGTTTTCTGACATTCCTTTTGCATTCTCTATTTGATTGTCGAACATTGGATAAATTTCCTATACGACTAAACTATTTGAAAACATTCGCAGGAAAATAATTGCAACGAAAACGGCAGACGATTTTTACTGTCGAATGGGAATCTTATCAGGAGAACTACTTAATGGTCATCTAATTGATTCGAATGGATTGATAGAGAAAGTGGTTGATTTAGGCCCAATAGCTGATCTTCAAAAACTTAGAGAGAAACATCTTTACAATATAGCTCCATGGCAAGATAAAAAGAGTTTAAGGTACAAATGCATATACCTAACTTAGACTAACTATACTTATTAATGGTTTTCCTGTTCCAGACTCTTCTACTCAGATGATGAAGCTGATTCCGATGAAGATTCACGATTAGCTGTTGCAACAGTTTGGGGTCTTCGTCTGAATCGTCGTGGCTCATCTTCTTCTTCGACCAACAATAAGGCAGCACCAGACAATAAAGACCGAATCGCACTGGATATATCCCTCCTTAAAAAGCAATATGATCGTCTCAGAGAAAGACAACGTCAAGCACACATTATACTTACCAGTGCAGTGGCCAAGCAAGGCGCTAATAAAGTGAATCCATCCCCACCACTTCAGATGAACCAACTGTTAATGGGTCGTAGTGCTATTGTAACGAATAAAGGCCGTCGAATCGGTCCACCACAAGGATCTATACCTCCCGCCCGCAAACCTTCAGCTTCTACTCTCAAACCAATGAAACAATCACTATCCAAACCAGTGAAACGAGGAGAAACTCTACATTGGCATGATACAGAGGCGGCAAAAAGAAGGAAAAGCTCCGTTACTATCAAAGAACCTCACCACGTTTCTAAACGAGACAGCACAACGCTTGATCAATCTCAAGGCTATTCCGATACGGCTTCATCTTCAAGAAACAATATTTCTGAAAAAACCCCATCCAGTAATCCAAGAACGCGAAAGAAAAGTGAGTCTTCCTCTTATAGTGAAGATAGCGATGCCAATTCAAGCACCAGCACGAGCTTATGTGACGATGAAGAGTTTGATGTTGGTGCATCTTCCTCGGAAGCTAGTCCTCTGCGAAAACTTGACAAAAGTCCTAGTGCACCCCGCACTGATAGTGATATGAAAAGAGGACACAATGAATCCGAAGTGCCTGATGTAGTCTTAATGAGTGTAGATACGGAAGACAATGCAAAACGCAGTGGTGTACCTGGCAAAGATGATGCTTCGCGAAATAAATCGAATGTAAATTGCTCTGAAATAGCTGATGAAGATAGCTCGGCCGAATGTGATCGTTTTAACAGTATCAAATCCTTAAACTCTACGCATGAGGAAGTAGTCCCAACAAATTCGAATAGCACTGATAATAAAGAAGCATTACGTGGAGCATCTGAAACTAGGTCGTTGGATAAAAGTACCGACTCAGCTCTGGAAAGCACCATGAACCATTTAAGCGTAGAATCAGAACCATCAGAAAATATTACCGGTGCAAGCAAATTAGCCCCTTTTGACGAAATTCAAGCTTACGTTAGCTCGTCAGTGATAAGCCCATCAAAAACTCCTCAGAGTTTCACCCTAACTAATTTATTGAGCAGTAACAAAAATGAAGATACTGACGACAGCTACGATGCAAGTGAAGAAGGAGTAACCAACGAATACTTTGAAAGAGTCAACATTGTCGAACGACCCAAAAATTTGAGTTTGTACTATTCCCTAAATGAACGGACTAGTTTCTTAACAGGCATGGACCCATCTCTCAAGGAACAACAAGATAGATCTAATGTGTCAAAAGCTTTACCAGAAACTGAAAAAATCAGCGTAAAGGGATCAGACCATGACGTAAAGGTAATTCCAGTTGATGAGAAAGTTTCACCCCCCAAACCAAAAGTGATTTCATCAATTGACCATAAAAAAGAAAGATCATCCATTGAAGTGTCACCTAGTTCATCAAGTAAGTCCAGTACGGTAAAGCATCCCATACGAAATCACCATCACATTGATCGAGAAAAATCATTTTCATTTGATGACGCAACAAAAGTTGAGAAGGAGGAACCAAGACCCACCTCATGCCCAGAAGCTAGAGCTGATATTCCGGAGGGCAAGTGTCGAAGTGATCGCGTTCTCAAAATCATTGAAGAAAATTCAAAAATATTACATCGTATTTTGAAAAAACATACGACTGCCGTTGAAGAAGACAATAGCCACATAATTAAAACAGATCGTCTCGCTAGTACTTTGAGTGGAGAAGGAAACAAACATGATACCGAAACAACCCTGCTAACCAAGTCTGATTATAAAGCTTCAAGCAAAGACTATCCAAAGGAAAACTATATCAGCAGTCCCACTAATAAACATTCATTTACTTCTGCTTATGGAAGTCTTGACAATAAAGTTTCTCTGGAAGATTCAAGTAAAAGTCAATTCAATTGGTATAACCAACCCAATGACATCTTAGGAAAGACTAACAGGGATCGATCGTCATCGCGACCAAAGTCCCGAACAGAAAGCATCCTTCGTGATGATTTCAACATAGCTGACCGATTGGAGTCTATAAAGAATACTATAAAATCGATCGACTCAATATGCGACGAGCGTGCTCACAAAAGAGAGAGATGTCAAAAGTATATCGACGCCTTCTTCGAGCAAAGAAGTCGGGCTGCACCTTCAATACATATAAGCGAACCTATTAGTGATTACAATTTCAACCAAGATTATTCTCGCGATAACTTTTCTTCGTTTCCATTCGGATCAAGGTATTCTCGGGACTACACTCGTGACGCTTCGCCAAGATGGAAAATCGATGAAGACAAAGAAGAACTGGAAAGTCGAGTACGACGTGATAATTTACCAATGTATTCAACTAGTTTAATGCAAAAAGAAGACTCTTCCGTTGATTATACGACTAAGAATAATAACAAAAGTCCTACGCGCTACAACAATCAAATTAGTGATGCTACAAAAGACGATGATCCTGTAGGCACTAGTAGTTCTTATATCCCCAATAGGATTGAGATACGACATACAACAGTCACGTCCACTATGTACGATCGCTACTTATATCAAAAGAAGGAGCGTGATGCCAAAGGTGAAAAATCTCCACCCTCGCCAGTCATAACCAAAGCCTATTTGGATTCTCTGAAGCCAAACAGTCCATCATATGCCAATCGTTACGCTAAATCAGCTGAAAACTCGCCTGCCCGAGACAAACTGTCCAATTTAATGGATTCCATGTCACCTAAAGCTATTAGTCCTGGTGAAAACAAGCAGGACCTACAAATTCGTAGCTGTGACAACATACTTATGCAGTTGAGTTGCTCTAGTTTAACAACCACAACCACAACGCAGCCGTTTATCACATTGCCCTCGCCTAAAGCATACCAATCATCGCTTATCACTGTTAAACCTTATAGGGGTCCTTTAGATACAACCGATACGGACACATGAAAATGCATTGTCGGACTCATCAGCTGCTAATACGATTGAAAAACTAGAAATCATTGCATATGAAATACTATTCCATTAGTCAGAAAGTACAAAGTATCATATGGGACGCTTGGTATTATAGGCGAGTGGTAGTGACAACATTCATGCCAAATTCTTCCCAATCCTATCGTCTTGGAAACTCACCAAGAAACGCATGTGATTTTCAGTTGGACTTGGATGCTTACTTTGAAATAATATATATTTTGCAGATAAACTCATATCAGATAATTTTAGCATTGAATCGCTATATTTATTTCAAGGCAACAGGCATTCCGCTCTTTGATTTTTCAAAATCAACTTTTTTGGTTGAGCTTACAAAAAGTAAAAGACGCCCTACGTAGTTGACACATCCTTCAATTGACCACTTGGTAAATCACATGCTACTATTATACTAAGAACAAATTAAATAGCATTATGTCCTTTGCAACTTAACATTTCATCACAAGTTTTCTTTACTTACAGCTCAAAGACGCTAAATAAAATAAATTAACATTTTCCATGTCCTTTGAAAAATTATCACTTCGCTTTTCAACATTTTCCTCTCAAACAATGTACAATCTGCAAAAATGAATTCTACAAATGTATTAAACAAAATGCTTCTAAATGCTAACACAAAAACCAAATTGTTGTTAACTAGTTCAAAGTTAAAATTTAAAAAAAATCGATTCATACATTCAATTTATTTACTTCCTAGTTAGAGACATGGTTATTTAAAACTAAGTACGACTGTATAAATCAAACCAAAAGAACGAACGTACTTTTTCTTGACTGATTTACTCTTGTTACGTACTTTATGTATGTGTATGTACATATATACAGTATCATTACTCGTATGTCGTAGCGAATAGTTTAAAGCAAAAAAAATGAAATACAATGAGTGCTATTAACGATGTTAATAGTCAGAATTTTGAAAGAGAATTTGATGAATGAAACAATTGATCCAAAATAAAAGGAATGATTTAGTTATTATACGTATTTTTGCGATTTTTATTAATTGACTTAAATAATATGAAAAAATATTTAATTTTGACAAAGAGATATTGACTAATTACGTTATAGGCATGCTTAATATCGAAGTGTATGCATGTTATTGACATAGACTTTTCACAGATAATTCATTTAGGTCCCAATCAAAATATCATTTACATTTTTTTTTTCCTATGTGGAACGTGGTAGTGGAAGGACATATTCAGATCAGTGAAGCGAACAAGGGGTTTTCCCCGAGCATCTATTGTTTTTCTCAGAATCCTACGAACGCCATACCTTGGTTCCTGGCGTAATTACGATCTTTGGACTTTAGCTGACATACTGGAATACTTTTACAAAGGAAAAGAACAGTGAGTACCCTTGTACTTTCTTAAGTGAAGTGAACAATTGGTGCACATAATATAGCATACATCTAGCACCTTAATTCTTCATTCTGTCAATTGTGACATGGAAGAAAACTCTGAGGATAGACCCCCAGACCCAGGGGACCCAAACACCAAAACTCTCAAAAAAAGTAGATTAGTTGAAAACAACAGAAAGACAAAAAGCAAGGGAGAGTTGAAAAGCTTTGTACCAAATAATAACACATCCTTGTACTCAAACCCCTCTGAAGACACACCACGTGCCACACCATCTCAAGCCCCGCTAGTCAACATGAAAGTCAATAAATATCAACCCGATGCGAAAGGTAAATCCTTTGCAATCCTTATCGATAGTGTGGATATAAATGGTGACAGGGTTAGACTAACCCCAATGAAGATGTTCGTCTACAACAAAAGCTTAAACATCCAAGGCATCAAAGATATTAAGCAAGATTGAACCCAGCCAGACTCCAGACTCAGGGTAATCTTTGAAACTGCTACAGAAGCAAACAAGACCAAGACAATGCACAAACTGCGGCCTCCTAGGTCACTCGGCGCAGTTTTGCAAAAACAAGAAGAAAAACTACCTTAAATGTGGTTCGGACGACTGCGACAATAAATGCACAAAAATCATGTGTGTATTATGTAAGAGCGAGGAGCACGAGGCAACACATCGAAGGTGCCCCAAATGGGTAGCATATAAACAAGAGGTCGATGTTAGCTCTATCCTGAACATCACAAACAGAGAAGCAAGAGTTATTATCAACAGAAACAAATTTGCGGGATTAAATGTAGTGGACCTCAATGAAGCCAACTTCCCCAGTCTAACGAACGCGGAAAGACACAATACCAGAAATCTCCAACAGGACACGCTGAAGGTACTATTCAAAAGTTCCTTTGCTCAAATGGCTGGCATATACAATGAACCAAACACATCAAGAAACATCGTTATAAATAGTTTCCCCTCTACTGAAACTCTCACCATACCAAGTAAACCCATTACATGTAACCCACACAAAACCACTGAACTAGAAAAACTCCTAGGTAAGATGGTAGATGAAATCAACAAAAATACCGGAGACAACAAGGAAAACGAGGACTTACTCATAACTAGTGTTCAAGCATGGGCAAAAACATTAAATAAATACCTCGCCAACTCTGCAAATGAGAACAGTAATACAAGGAAGAATAATAACAACATTATCCTCTAACACATGAACTTTTATAACTAAACATCCAAAGTATCAACAAGCACAAAGACAATCTAGAATACTACTTATACAAGAATAACATAGCCTTCGCACTCCTACAAGAAATACTCAGTAATTTCAATATTAATATAAAGTTTACCAACTACAATATAATCTTCAAAACCAAAGACAACAACATAGGAGGAGGAGTTGCAATATTAATCAGAAAGGACATTAAGTTTCGACAGACCCACACGAACAGTCGTATAGAAAATGTCGTAATCCAGACCCTAAACCTTAAACACAATATAATTTTATATATGCTTCATCCCTATATGCTCCCCCCGCCATCAACACCCAACTTTTCAAAGAAGAATTAGACAAACTTTCCATCATCTTAGACTACACTAAAGACATACTCATTGGAGGAGATTTAAACGCAAGAAACAAGGCATGGAGAGATCATCTTAACAATGCCAAAGCCAGAATTCTGAAAGCTTGGATGACGGAGCACAACCTCGAAACATTGAACACAGGCATATACACTTATAAAACAACAAAAAAATCGTTAAAATTTTACAGTCAACGCCGGATATAACTCTTAGTAACATGAATAGGAATTGTATCCTCTGGATGGAAGACAAGGAACACATCAGCAACATTAATCACATTACAATTAAAATCTGCTTGCCCAGTACACCCATTTCAAACACCGAGAAAATCAAAGATAGGAACATCTCTCAAGAAATAAACAAAACCTCTTTTACACCAGTATATACGATAAACTAAGCCACCTTATAGACCTAAACTCAAACCCAATAAGATACAAGCACACCCCCAAACACTGGTGGGCCACGGAATTAGCAAGGCTTTGGCAAATAAAAAATAAGGCACTACTTAATAACAACAGACTCAAATCAAATGCCAACTGGTCAATTCTCAACGAGGCCAAAACAAACTGGAGGCAAAGATCTAAAGAGGCCAAACAGAGAAGCTGGACAGACAAACTAGATGAAATCAGAAGCAGCGGAAACATAAATAACTTCTGGAAATTTATCAACAGTATCAGGAGTAATAAAGAACCCCCCTCACGCTACAACCTTGATGAGGACCAGACCAAAACCTTCCTTAACATGATTAAATCTAAGCATCACCCTGATAACACCTTAAACATGATACCACACATTCCACTGGAACACCCACCAGACTTCAAACAGGAAGAACTCAACAATTTTATAAATGAGAAACGTAAATCCACAACCCCTGGTCTTGATAACATTAATTACAATCTAATTAAAGCCTTACTCCAACATCACCCGAATAATCTATTACAGGCTATTAATGATGCAGTTAAAATATGTGATATACCCACATCTGGAAGGCATATTAGAATCGTTCCCGTTCCCGAACCCAATAGAAATCGAGAAGACCTTAACAACTATAGGCCCATATCCCTCCTCAGTGTTCCCATTAAAATCATAAATAAACTTGTAAAACAAAGAATCGAAACACACCTAATAAACACAAACCCACTATCAACCCTTACTTTTACTTACACAAAAAACAAATCCTCGACAACATGCTTTAACACCCTTTTACAAAAACTTGAAAACAAATCCACTTTCCCCTTCAAAACTGCCTGTGTTATAGATTTTTCAAATGCATATGAGAAAGTTGACCTACAGATCCTGAACAAACTTCTTTCAGACCTCAACATCCCAAAAACCTACACCTCATGGATCATAAATCTATATAAAGAAAGAATACTCCACCTCAACCAACAACACACGACAATCTCCAATGGTCTGCCACAAGGTGACGTCTTGAGCCCACTTCTTTTCAATATATACACTTCCAAACTGCACAATATCTCTGACAGCAACACAACTCTTCTACAATATGCTGATGACTTCCTCATTCTAACTAAGGGAACTAATTTAAAGCACACGATTAACCTACTTCAACTTGAACTAAATCTCTTCTCCACAATGACTGACAACCTCAAGCTACCCTTCAACCCGGACAAAATACAAGCCATTAATTTCCACTATAGTAGGAACACAGATAAAATTCTCAAGCACAATAACACCCAAATCAAATGGAGCAATAGCATAAAATACCTAGACATCAATCTAAATAAAAATCTAACCTTCAGAACACAGGAAGAACACATCCAAACCTTTAACAACATAGACAACATCATAAAATATCTGAACCTTGGCTCTAAATCTTTTCAAATAATAAGTCAGGCCCAAAATAGAATACGGACTAACTACAATGGCACATGCACCAGCATACTTATTCAATACCATGAACAGGCTCAAAACAAAAATTCTCAAGCAATGCTTAAGTTTACCCCCTAGCACACCCAACCTCTATGCTTTTAACATGGCAACCGAACATCAATCTATAGATAGAGCAGCTCTACTAACGGCGAAAGAACTAGTTAAACAAATTGTCAACAACACTTTCAGACCAACATGGACTGAACAGGATCCAGTCCACAAAAGCAGCTACAATTACATCCTCCACCCAACTCACCGGACTAAAAGACCAGCTAACTTGTTCACCACAACTTTCTCAACAACGTCCTCTTTCCTCCATACCCACAACCAAATAAAACCCAACCTCACCTTCAATAAATATACAGACAACCTGATACAACAAAATGCCCTGATACTGGTGACCGATGCGGCCAAAAACCTCTTTGGCACAGGGATAGGATTCCTGAATCTGAACAACAACATTACCTACAATTCTAGCCTCCGCAAGAGCGTAACAACTACAGCAGCGGAACTATACGCCATCCTGTCAGCCCTCAATAAGAACAACATACAGAACCACCATAAGATTTTTGTCTTCACTGATTCCAATAATGCTATCAAAAGTCTAAAGGATAATCAAGAATACAGAAAAACCACACAAGATATATGGAAGTTCATTGAAAATTACCCGGAGAAAATCTTCAATTTCATCTGGATCCCGGGACACGCGGGCATCATGCCGTTAGAAGCAGCCGAAAAACAAGCCAAAATAGGTGTTTTAACCCATAGCGTCATGGACACACAATATGAACTTGATGAAATAATAAACTTGATAAAAGAAGAGATAGACGATAAGTGGAAGAGCAGAATTAGAGCTCAAACCACCAACTACGCACCCTGCATATGGAAAGAGGCACACCATCTCAACAACAGAGGAAAACCATGGTTTCACAAAAGCAACATCACCCCCAAATATATCAAAACCATCAACAGAATCCTCACAAACAGAGCCTACAATAAACTTCGTCTTCTTCAAATTAAAAAAAGCACTACCGACCTATGCATACAATGCAACAAAACTGACACAATAGATCACCAATTGTTTCACTGCACTAAATACGAAAGGATCAGGGCAAATCACAATCTCTTTCTTAATTACAATAATATTAAAGACCTAATTTTCAAAAACGACAGCAACTTACTTGACAGCTTTGCAGCGTTCTTAGCAGAAGCGAACCCTAACATATGACACCCAATGACATATCACTCCTACCCACACAATCAATCTATAACTAAACCACAGACTTACTCTGAACAAGTAATAATGATATAATACACAGGATCGACAACGCTGGCCAGTGCCATAGTAGCCCGGGCCAATCTGTAACTGGTATCCATCCAGTGTGAATTAAAAAAAAAAGTATATCATTTAGAAGCTCGAAGTCTGCTAGATTCTCTACGGGAGCAGTCTTTTGAGCACAACAATGAACGAGGTTTCGAGGAGAACAGTGAATATTGAATAGTGAATAGTTTCATTTGATTTTCAGGCAAAGTGTCCGTAATCAGTTGTTACATAACACTTCGAAACACGTTATGGATATTCCGTGAAGTAAAAGCTTACCTGTTGAATAGAGTTGGAAGTTAAATAAAACAAGTTGATTTTACAGAAAGTTTTCTAATTTTTGACAACCTGTTGTTCAACGAGCAGCAGCTAAAGCAAGCTAATAAAAACGTAACATAAATGGAAAGTAAACGTGATACCATCATCTTCACCCGTTGCAAATATCTGAGAGTCATTAAAAAGGACAACTTCAACTGCTTACTACCGGATCATTCTGAATTGCCGTTCAATTTCAATTCACCCGAAATTCGATAGTTCAAAAACGGCAAGAAGATTTTCTAAGGAAGTTAGTGCTGCAATTTCAGAAGAACTGTAATTGTGGGAAGTTGAAAATAGCAGTCTTTTTCTTACTTGCAAACACTAGTAAAAATATAAATTTCAACTTTGTGCGTGATAGTTCCACCAGATATTCATGACACATCAGGTGGTACGAGGAGTAGATAAATTGATAAGACAATGATGTCCTGTCAATACACAAAACATAAACAATAATAGACATTATCGCAAGGCTCCATCGGCAAGAATATCCAAATGCGTGTAGGTGTGCCTTTATAATATTCATCGTAGAACTAGGTCAGGATCACCACTTTTTATGTGATATGGTGAAGACTTCATATACTACACTTACAAGTCTTACAAGAACCTACAAGTCTGGTCAGAGGATGCATCCAATGTGAATCACAAAAACAGCGTATTGCTTCATAGAGACACCCGGAAAATACAGCAAATCGTTTGTTGTATGTAGGAATCAAATCCGATGCTGAAATCAAAAATAATTCCAACACGAGAGAAAAATTGAAATTCTGCCAGAGGATAGGACATAACAAAATATTTGAGAATATTTAAATGCGGGTCTACTAGCAGGCAAAAATCATTCATGGTGACAAGATTTTTGTTTATAATCTTCCCGCAGACTCATTAGCTGCATAGAAAATTCCTCGGTGATAATCAAATTTTCTTCTTTAACAGACTTTTTTCTCCTTAAAAGCATATAAAAAACTTAAGAATAAATGTTACAGAAATTTTCATATCAAAATTTATATCATAATCACTTGGGCATTCTTTGGAACCTCGTCAGGCATGCATCCTTTCAATACTTTAAATGAACCAATGACACTTTTACTAGTACCTTGTCAAGTTTAAAGATTAAGGGTGTATACGACAATCATCGAACCTTTTCTGTTTCTGTATTTGATACGATTTTGAAGTACGATTTGAAATAAAAAATACTTCTGCAGTGAGTTACAAACACCCGATGATCTTCCCTTGTTCCACGTTTTCTCTCATGCCTCACCAAAACAAAGCAAACTATACAAAACAACTAACTTCAGAACGAAAGATGAGTCCTGTTTAATAAGTATGTTATAATATAAGTAAGTAAAGGTAAGTATAACTCAAGCGTTGATACTTCTCAAAAAGCAGTTGTGTTTATTTATCAATTTCTTAATGTCTCACGAAATTATTTACAAATTTACAATTATTTTAAAAATTAATACAATCGTTTAGCGCTTATTAGGATCTCAAAACTCTGGAAGTATTGGAGGACATGTGCACACCAAATGTTTGTCTCCATAAGCGTCATCGATTCTTCCAACTGTTGGCCACATCTTCGTGTCAGCCTTTACAAAACTCTGCAAAATATTAAATAGACCAATTAACATTCAGGACAAGACTCTACTAATTTTTAATTCCTACCGCTGGAAATGCTGCCTGTTCTCTTGAATATGGCCGATTCCATTCAGTGTTTATAACCTGTTTCTGAGTGTGTGGAGACATTTTCAATGGATTCACCATCTTATCCATTTTTCCATCTTCTATTTCTTTGATTTCATAGCGAATAGATATCATTGCTTCACAAAATCTATCCAACTCTTGCTTGTCTTCGGATTCAGTTGGTTCAATCATTAATGTCCCTGCAACAGGCCAGGACATTGTTGGTGCATGGAAGCCATAATCCATTAAACGCTTCGCAATGTCCACAGCCTCAATATTCGCCGTTTTCTTTAAATCGCGGATATCCAAAATGAACTCATGCGCGACAAGATTGGTTGTTAAATCTTTGTAAAGTGTTTTGTAGTGGTTTTCTAGCCGCTTAGACATGTAATTTGCATTTAAGATAGCAACCTGGGTGGCTCGTTTTAAACCTCGTCCACCCATCAGCTGACCGAAAAAGAAAATGATAAATTACGCACTTAAATACATTCTGATAACACACACCTTGATATAGGCCCATGATATTGGCAAAATCGCAGAACTACCAAACGGTGCTGCACTTACTACCCCAAAACTCTGTTCTTCATTATCTAAAGGACTTATTACCGGATGTCCCGGTAAATGAGGTGCCAAATGTGCCTTTACCCCAATGGGGCCCATACCAGGGCCTCCCCCTCCATGTGGAATACAAAATGTCTTATGCAGATTTAAATGCGAAACATCGCTACCGTAATCTCCAGGTCGACATAGTCCTACTTGGGCATTCATATTGGCGCCATCCAAATAAACTTGCCCTCCATGCTTGTGAACGAGCTGACATATATCTGCAACAGTGTCCTCAAAAACACCCATTGTTGAAGGATACGTGATCATTAAGCACGATAAGTTCTTTTCGTGTTCTGCTAATTTTTCCTTAAGGTGGTACATATCTATGCTTCCATCTGAGCATATTTTTATGGGTTCAACTTTCATTCCCGCCATTTGCGCTGACGCCGGATTTGTCCCATGAGCGCTCACCGGAATCAGGCAAATATTCCTATTCGATTCTCCATGAGCCTTGTGGTAACTATCAATGGCACGAAGGCCAGCATATTCTCCTTGAGCCCCACTGTTTGGTTGAAAGGAAATTTTATCATAGCCAGTTATTTCGCACAGATCTTTTTCTAGCTCCTTAAACATTTGATGATACCCCTTTGCCTGTTCAACTGGAGCAAAAGGATGTATTTCGGTAAAATGTCGAAATGAACAAGGCATCATTTCCGTCGTTGAGTTCAATTTCATTGTACAAGATCCTAATGGAATCATGGAATGAACTAATGAGATGTCTTTATTTTCCAGCTGCTTCATATATCGAACCATACGTGATTCACTGTGATGACTACTAAACACAGGATGCGTCAAATATGACGATGTCCTCCTGTACGGAGTATTTTCTATCGCGTTTGCCATGAATCTGTTGTCCGACAAAATGTTGGCCAATGACTTACAAGCGAAAATACTCAAAATATCTTCAATATCAGCCGTTTTCACAGTTTCATCCAGGGCAATACCAATCGAACCGTCAATGAAGTATCTGAAATTCATTTGTTTCGCTTCGGCCCTTATTCTAATATCATTGGCTGTAATTCCGTTCGGAACAACATGTAATGTATCGAAAAATACTTTATTCTTCACTTCATGTCCTGCATCTTCTAATGCCAGCTGAACGGCTAGAGCCGATTGATGGATTGTCTTGGCAATATTCCTCAATCCTTCGGGACCATGATAAATAGCGTACATTGCTGACATATTCGCAAGCAGGGCTTGAGCCGTGCAAATGTTACTTGTAGCCCGATCACGACGAATATGTTGCTCACGAGTTTGCAAAGCTAATCTATAGGCATCCTGTCCATCCATGTCGCGGGTCACGCCTATCATACGTCCCGGCATTAACCGCACCAACTTCTGTTTACATGCAAAAAATCCAGCATGTGGACCGCCGTACCCTAATGGTACGCCCAAACGTTGTGAAGTGCCAATTGCAACATCAGCCCCAAACTCTGCCGGAGGACGCAAAAGCGTTAAAGCTAGGAGATCAGTAGCGGCAACAACCAGAGTCTACAATGATATATAATTGAACTATGCCATCAAAAATTGAGATACAGATACAATCCTTACTCCATTCTTATGAGCCGCTTGACAAATTTGCGTAAAATCTTTCACATCGCCATACGTGTCAGGATATTGGATAAGGACACCCGCAAGTTCACGACTTGCTAAATTTGCATCAGCAATTGAACCCACCTCGACTTCAATGTCCAATGCAGAAGCTCTAGTTTCCACAACTGAAATGGTTTGAGGATGCAAGCGATTGGACAGAAAAATTTTCTTTCGTCGGTTGTGTCTGAATTCGGGAAATTCTTTAGAATGGACTATATTGATTGCCAAGTGAAAAATATGAATAATTACCTGGTGCACATGCACATTGCTTCGGCTGCAGCAGTTCCTTCATCAAGTAAAGATGCATTTGCCACGTCGAGTCCTGTAAGCTCTGAAACCAGTGTCTGGTAATTCAGAAGTGATTCGAGACGTCCTTGGGCAATCTCTGGTTGATATGGTGTGTATTGAGTCGTCCTTGAAGAGAAATTATTCATGAGGATTGAATCATGTTTCACATTTCATTTATCATATAGATCTAATCATCCGTTGAAATGATAAATCTTCAAACTTATTTTCGTTTAAACCGAAAACTTAATCGTTTCAGCTGTTTGGATAAGTTCACAGAATCTTTCGTTTAATTGAGTCCTGTAGAAATCATGATTGAAATCGTGGGTTCGTACAATTATTCACTGATGATAACATATGGAATTACAACAACAGTCCCAACCCTACAGGATGCTAGGGCTTACAAACGTTACAAATTTCACCAGAAAAATTTTCACTGAAAGCACTGAAATTGATCTTAGGAGGAAAATATTTTCAATACTATAATAGTTTCTATAGTTTCTCGTCCTTAGTTTCCATATGTCGTGCTTCGATTTCTTTAAAGAAATCGAACCACGACTCTTCTGAGCCATCTTCAAGTCGTTCTGAAAGATGATTGAGAGTGCGAAGAGCATAGTATGGACTGATGGGGTAAGTCAGTTAAGGGGTCATGGGGATATAAGATTTTTCCAATTATAGTTCGTATTTTTATTCCTTTTTTATTTTTGTTTGTTGTTGGAAATTTCTGTCAATCGCTCGTTAAATAAATTTCCTCCAGTTTTGTATGCCGTAAATGTGATCACGGAGTCAAAACAAGTCACAAAGAACAAGAGTCCTTCCAATTTTTCCTCAGATTTTTTAGGCTTTTTGAAAAAGTGTTTTGCGATCTCGAGTTAAATGTTATTGCAACAGTTCCTAAAAATTGTTGAATGAAAGAATCAAATGACAAGGAGAATTTTCAAATGTTTAAAAAAATCTTGTTGACTGTCACTAGATAGTGAATTAAGATTTGAAACTGGTGGTCGTGATTAGAGATGAAACGGATATAAGCAAGTCCATATGTCAGATGTCACTGAAATAGCGAAGGCACTCGAAATGTTACGTTTGATTTTCTCGTAAATTCTGTCATATATATCAGGAACGATTTTTTGGGTAATATAAGTCCGGCTTGGTAATTTATAGCGGGGTAAAGCTTGTTCTAAGAGTCTGGTAATTCCGGTTCTTTCCACTATCGACAATGGCTCGTTGTCGAGTGCAATCATTTCGGCAACTAAATAATGGTACTTTCTGGCTTTAGTATCATTTATATCCCAGAGCAATTTCCTTTCATAAGATTCTCTCATAGTCAATTGCTTTTTTGATACTGAAGAAGAACTTGTCCCCGCAATGGCTACAGAAATTGTACTAGGCTCAACAGCGGCCTTATCTTTATTCACTGCACGAAATTTATCTGGATGTTTTGATTTTAAATGATTTTTCATGGCAGATGTACCTAGAAAAAAATGTGAATACTTCATTAGGTATAAATAAATAAAGGTAAAATAAGTAGGTATACCATAAAAAGACTACTATAAATCTCACCAAAAGCGATGCTCAAAAGCCCAAATGCCCAAAAGCATCGATTTATTTGTCATTTGTCATATACTATTCCTGAAATTATTGCTTAATATCAAACATTTTGCTCTAACTGCATTCAATAAAACTATTAATTATTAAACTTTCATTTAGATTATATATCATCTGCGCAATGTTTACGGCATTGTATCTACATTTTAATATTACTTAATGCGATAAATAAAGAATTGCAATTAGATTATTATTATATACATACCTGCTTTTTTCCCTTCGCCGCCACGAGAAATGTTTACATTGCATAATAAACAAACAGCTAACTTATTATTTTCACTGTTTATTTCAAAGTATTCCCATAAAGGCGATTTTCTCTTCACCGATGCCATTGCTCGTCGCTAAATCTTTTAGAATTATTATATACCTACTTCAAATAACAAGAGCACAAATAAAATGATAACCTAAAACGATCACGCACGTGTCTGCACTGCAATCAACACAATAAGACAACAAATGAAACAATTGCTAACTCCGCTCATCAACGAAAAGACCCGAATCGAACTGAGTCCACTCAATCGTTCGCGCGCCGCCTACTCAAGTGTGTGTGTGCGCTACACCATACGGCTAAGTCCCACCGGATATCCGGCGGCCGGATATTCAGCTATTCGGCCACGTGGTTGGCCGAATATCCGGTATCCGGCCAAACTGCTATCCGTTTCATCTCTAGTGGTGATTCAGATATTTTCAGAAGAAAATAAAATTGAGAATCAATGAAACTGAATAGTTGAACTGAAATTGAATTGAACTGAAAAGTACTGCTCAATTTTTTGAGCAAAGAACTAAATCAAGAGATTTCCACAAGCTTTTCTTGAAGGTAACGTTTCTTGAGAAACGAGTTCTGCAATGATCGAAATAGATCACAGTCTGAAAGTCCATGACCCGGGCTATGTAGTGGAGGCATCAGGATTTACATCCCGAGGTCTGTCAATTTTCGCCGAATCGTTTCAGATATGTTTGTCCGGCCAATGTCATCGGTAGAAAACGATCAGTTTAGTCATCACAATATAGCTTAGAATCAATGGTTTTCCCCAAGCCATTTGTACTAAACGATTCCCATGTTTCAAATACGCAGCATCATCTTCCGTTGCGTCAATCCCGGTTTTGCAATAATTTGAGAAGATTCATCTCTCTTCGACCATGATCTCTTTCGCACACTATTGCCAAATTATCAAATTATCCACTTATTACTGCTTTTTATTATTATTTTTTAAGAAATTGATCAATTTGCGCTGTTGTAGCAATACTTCACTTATCGTAATTGGGGCCATAAAATTTCTCATGGTTAACTCGCCCTATTCAAGTAGTTCAAAACTGTTTTATGATCAATTTTCACTTCAGTAGTGAGGTCACGTATACTATACGCATTTCAACCTTTTGCATGATTTTATCAAGAATTTCATCGAGAGGCTTACGGGTTTTACTTTTGACATCAACATTTCCGGACCGAAAACAAGTTAATGGGATGACATCAGGCTTCCATACAACGTTACCACCATAAATTGGAAAAAAAATTTTGCTTGCTCTGCACTTTCGCCTTCCCTGAAAAAGAATTTCAAATTATATCCCTAAATGATACCTCTTTTCATCCGTTTTTAAATCATTCTGACTTGCAAATGACACTTCAGATAATAACTCAAAAGTAAGCTTAGAATCGTTGTGGCCAAATTATATCGAAAATGATCCTACGCGATTCCCAGAGACAGGTGATCTTGAAGCCATCTGCCGAGGAAACCGGTGAAAACCATCTACATCTAAGAACGGCAGCCAGGACGAAAGGAATGCAGTATATTCTCGACGCTGCAAACTCAAAGGGATTCACAACAACTAGGAGAATTTCGGATAAAATCCGAAGAACTCGACAAAAGAAACAACGCTCAACTCCACTAAACCCGGTTTCTAGAAATGCGTACTGGAAGGCAGTTACTTACTACGATGCTAAGGTAAAACATATTGAGCCTACACGAATAATCGCCTCAAACTGCAAAAATCAACCGAAAAACCTCTTTGGAATAACCAAGGACGAGAAAACAGGTATATACCGGATCGAATGCCCCAACTATCACGTAACTTCGTGATTTGAAAAACGAGAAGAACAATCAACGTCAGGCTTCGAGAACATTTAAGCAAAAACAAAAGGAAAGGGGAATACGTTCAGACCAGCAGGAGCGAAACATATAACTCAAAGATATAAAATCACGATGGAAGACGTAACATAAATTCCAAAGACAAAAGATAAGAGCAAGCTGGATGCAATGTATATCCTGTAAATAAATTTTAAGAATCAAAGTCGTGCTAAGGAACAATGAAGCCAGTAATTGCAAATCCTGGCTCTTTTCGTTAATTAGTCAAGTAATTTCCCCAAATATAATTATAAGAATTTTAAAAAATTAATCACACTCTTGAGCAAACATTCCTTAATGTAGTTCAGGACACAGAATATAAAAAAAAGTTTTTCAATGAAATCTGATAATCGCTGAGGAAGAATAACAATCGAAAATCGATTAAGGGAATTGAAAATTTATCACACGAAATTTATAGGAAGGCCTTTCCTTTCATTGTTTCAGAAATAGTTTACAAAGATGAAACCAATTACTTGCAACAAAAGCAAACCCGCAAAAAAAAAAACAAATATATTCCGCTTCAGATTATTCCTGATTTGTCAGACAGAAAGAAGAAACTTGAATCAAACAGAAGGGTCTTGAAAACAAGTTTTCAGAAAATTGAACCATACCTGAAAAAGAACTGTGATATTGAAACTAAAAGGAAAATTTTACAAGCCATCGACCAGTGTTAAGCAACTAAGCATATGGAGGTAAATTTTCTCGAGAAAATTAATAAAAAATTTAACGTTCTGGGACTAAGAACACGTTCCATTCTTACGTGGATCTACTTCTGCTTGATGAATTAATTAAATGTCATTCAATATTTATGATCAAAGAAGCAGGAAGGAAATAGAATTTACCGAAACAGTGAAAAAAGACTTGAAATGAGCAATAAAACGAGAAAGGCCCAATATCTCGTCTGAGCACACCAAAAAGCTGGGGTATTCACTGCCAACCCGTCTCCAAGCGGTTCTAAAACTAAAGCCATCCTGCAAAGTATTAGAAAAACAGTTATACATTCAAATCACAAAGTCCTTATAACTAGATGCAACGACTAGTTCAGACGAATATCACTATCAACATTGAATTTGTCGCCTTTTAGCTTATACCTTCGCATAGGAAACTTTTTCCAATGCCCTAGCATTGGGGAAAGCATAGATGGGAACAAATATTTTTTTATACTTTTTATCCTGATGTATATCTGATCAAATTGGTAACTTGTTGTAATCTGCCTCTCAAGTGCGGCAATTCCGCCAGAATGATATACTTGGGAGTTATAAGTTTATCAACATTCAGCTCGCATTAGTGATAATGCCATCAGTGTGACACACTTGCGGGAGAAAGAAAGGCAGGGAGCGAACACGCTGTGTTAAGAAAAAAACAACGGGACTGCGAGATAGTGAAGTAGACAGTTGTATTACAATCGTCGGGAAAGAAAGACAAACAAAAATCCAAATAAGTGAGAAATGAAGACTCGGTGAAAATAAAAACTTAGCCTAATCCGGAGCTACATGGTCCATTCCCAAAAGAAAGCGAGAGGAACTTGCGGTGGACAAGGAAAATGGGTTGATTCCATCAAATCGCCCACTCTACTTGCTTACGAGGGAATGAATGCCCAGCTTTAAGCAGCTAATTCATGAGTTCCAACCCTAACTTACAATTATATCGCAGCAAATACAATTGTGAGTATCATCCATGAATTAACAACAAAATTCATTCGGCATGTACCGGCCTGATTGATTATTTCGTCGAAACCTCGATACACAGGCGAAATTACGCATTATTCGTTGAAAAATTTGTGAAAAAACTGTCCAAACAAAAACCAAAAACAGAACGGGACTGATCGGCGTGGAAAAGTAACACGTGCAAGTAGAAAGTATTACAAGAGATTTAATTTCCGCTACGGGATCAAATGAAAGTATCAAAGTATCTCGGTTTCTATCGAGCTTGTAGAAAACGAGGACGAGCCAGAATAATTATTGTGAATCTACGCCACCACACAGCATCTATGATCCATGATTCTACTGAAATCCTTGACAAGGAACCGAAAGCGAGTGACGATATACTGCGCTATATTCAAATTGATTTCATTGAGATACTTTTACCATGGATATTTTTCTTTTAAATTAATCTAAGCTCATGCATTTGATCGAAAATTACTTATTTCATTGTATTTGGGATATCGCTATAGCAGTTAATCGGAATATATTCGCTGTCAATTTGCCTTCTTCTTCTACTTAATGTTTAAATGAGAATTTGCAGGTGAATGTTACTAATTTCATACTGCTATTTTTTTGTTATGTTACTAATTTATATTGCTTCATAAAGCTATTCTTCGACCAGAAAGAAGAAAGAACGAAAAAAAAAAAAAAAAAGTGTTTATGTGTTGTTGGAAATTAATACCTACCCCGGTTGGGAAAGTTCTAGACCGCTAAAAACTTCTTTATTTACTTTTTCTATTCACTCCGTGCCTTATCCTCACGTAAACACCAAATGTGTGGGAAAACCCACGCACACGTGGTGTACAGGCGCTGGGCCTTACTTACGCCCTTCTCTCTAATATTTTCTTCCCCGTTCCCTTTTACTCTGCACCTATCAGAGTGTTCCATTCCTGAGAACCGCACCATCTGGTTTTTTCCTGACCGGCAGCGTTTTGCAAGAACGAGTCAGTCTTCTTCGAGATGTTTTGCTGTGTTCTTCGTCAAAATAAGTGCTGTTCCTACTACCCTTTTGTCTAGTGCTTGATCTGACTGGAAATACACCACCTAATATAAAAAACCGCCAAGGTTGCGTACGTTGGACTTCTAACATTTTCACGACGCAGTAAGTTTTGTTCTTGATACAACGTTGGCTCAGGCCTCTACCGCTGATATCACCACTACCACCGCTCACCATCTTTCTAAATCTGAATCTTCATTCCTCATAATCTCTTTAATATTCTCGATTTATTTAATTGTTTACTTATTAAGTAATATATAATGAGTGACTGTTCAAAATAAAGTAAAGGTACAAAATACAGGTACAAAAGTACAACTTGTGTTCTTCTCAGTTATTTAAACATTCTAATCAGCCGGCAAAATTCTTAACTAACCAACATGAGTTAATCATATTGTGATACATATTTCACTTATGTGGATTGTAAAGAAATTAAGGACATTTAAGAGGTCCAGCATCACCACAACAGTTAATCTCGATGAGTGAATTTTTGAAGTATGAATTTTGGTACCTAACAAGAAGATTTTTTTGAGAAGTATACACATTTGGTGTTACAACCTAAATTAAAATAATAGTTTTATAGTTAGTAATATATTTTTTATAGTTAGTAATAGTTAATAGTTTATTTTCCCTTGTTTTAATTAATTCTAGTTGAATTCTAAGTAAATTTATTTTAGGTTTTTTTTTTGTTTCGATTAAATCAATAGGTTGATAATCATATATAATTTAATAATGAGTTAAAATTAAGGAAAAATTCAGATTTATGTGGATTAAAGCAGATGAAGCACTAAATCAATAATATTCTTTCTTTCCATCAGTCGTTCTGTTTCAAGAGGAAGATGGTGGAGCGAAGGTGAGTCCGTTGGTGATATAGGGCAACAAATGTTTTGCTGGTTCGTGTTCCGCAGTGCCGAAGGTTGTAAATCGGTTAGAAATCTTTGTTACGTTCGCGTGATAACTTGCTCCTTTTTTCTCGCAGTAGTTTAGTTAACGTAGCTTGCTGTTGGGCACCGCGGTATTTCGGTTAAAATATCAGCGATCATTTTTCTCCTTTTAAAGTAAAGTTCCTTTTGAAATGTCTTGTTCGAAAAATCGAGCTTTTCGGTAGTTGGTTCATTAATGGCACGAGAGCAGAAGTTCACTCGGGTCCGACCCTAGTCCGCATACCTTGCCGCACTGCGTAAGTCCGCCAGCAGCCACCCACGTAATGAACTTCCTAATGGCCGAACGGTTGACCTTCTGGGTACAGTTCGTTGCCACGCCTCTAGCACTTCACGTCCGGAATGCGATGCGAGGCCGACACGTCCTGCAGTCGTCGCCGTGATGATTGTGTACTCTATTTACTATTACAAGGTCTTAGATATTTCTTCACTTTCAAATCGAACCGAAAAATTATTCTGATCAGTCATTACATTCCGAAATTGGTCTTACACACATAAGTTCGTCTATATTCTTTCATCTCGTTCAAAATTATCTGCTTCCGATGAATGGAAATCGTTTTTATGTACAATTCATTTGTAAGGAGTTCGTTTGAATGTTGCTGCAGGCCCAAATTAGCTTAGTGTTGCTTGGGTCTGCTCGAGCTCCCGAACGAGCTTAACATGGCTGCATACAGCCGTAACGAGTCCTTGGCATCGAAAAAGCAAAGCCCGGCGGAACCAAACAACACCAAACTCATTTATAAGGGTTCGTTTTTTATGAGATCCTTGCCACTTCAACTAAATGCCGTACGGTCACAATTCGATTGGCTTACATTGATCATTTCTGAATTTTCTTTACACTGAATTTTTTTCACCATTGGTTCAAACTTTTCAAGTTTTTTCCTTCCTTTATTCTATTTATTTCTTTCGATCTTCACGTTGTTCTGTGGATGTTCCGCCAAAGTTAAATTTGTAGGCCCAGCAAGAAGTTTATCGTAGAATTTTCTTTGAATTCTTCTGTTGAATTATTGGAAACACATCAATATGGGCAATTGTGAAAACAAGACTAAACCAACCAATAATTTGTCTCTGTGAGACTTTTAATCCTACCTCCGTATATATTTTTTGCATAACCTAAACAATGATGAAGTCGAATTCTTTCACAACAAAAATATAATTAAAGAAATAACAATATGTTAAAAACACGCTAATCGCAAGATATTGAAATACAGGATATAAACCCACTGCGCAATAGTCCAATTTCGAAACCTGGGACTGAAAGTGTTAGTCACCTTGTTTTTAGACCGTACGTTCAAAAATATATTATTCAAGGACAATCATGCTGTGCTTGATTGTTAGTCCGATCATATGTGCTTTTACAGCTAGATAACATGATACACCGACGTCAGAAACGCAAGTTTAAGTATGAGTGGCAAAGGAAGCATTTGCAACCATTATATTTTAATACAAAGGGGAGCTTTCTTGCAACTGCTCCATTCCGACTGCTTAAAAGTACACATTAAACACCAAACACCAAAACACTTACCATCCTGGATTTTCAAAAAGATTCCGTAAAATTGTGTGGGGAACGTAACAGTTGTGATAGCCCATTCCGATGTAGGATCGCCAAATTTCGTTCCTTTCTGCAATACTCCTAATCCTATCGATTAACTCATGTTCGCCTAAAAGGAAAGTATGTTTAGTAAGAAGAGATTTAAAGTGTTTTTTTTTATTCCGTTCAATCTTAGGATCATTCAAAATTGTTTGCAAGGAATTCAAAATACAAACACATTTATTACTATGTTGACCTTATTGTACTTCTCTCAAGGAATAAACTATTGAAATCCGTTTTGAAAACAACTTTACAATTACGTGAAATATTTTGATTTCAGTAGCAAACAACATAATTTGCAGGGGGTCTACGCAAAACAATCCTCTACGCTATTTTGCATCGATAACAACGTCTACGCGGCCCAACATTCTTGTGATAAGAATCCTGACCTTTGAGGCCATTTGAAATGATTTATGTTGCAAGTCATATGATGACAAACCACGGTGGATTCAATGAATTTTAACAGCTTCCAAAGTTCCAAAAACAACATTTTTTGACCTCATTTATCAGAACAGTCATCGTCATTATCTCTGACCATGGCACGATTGAATGAAAGAGGTCTTGGCCTTAAGCGGCACCAAATCGCCAAATCCTTACCTACTAATCGGCATTTGCAAATTCATACTTACTAAGTGCTTCATCCAGCTGCAAGTCTCTATTTAATTGAATCGCTCGGGGAACAGCCTTGTTAGTTAACTCGTCCAAGGACTAAAGAGATACACGCTTAATTGGCAACAAACTATTGATAAAAATGGCGAACTAGATACCTTAAACCCAAGCAGATCTAGCATAGCTACTACATCGGTCTTGCGAGGACCAATGTGCCTTGAAGGGAAGTCGGTTTTATTGGGAAACACTTCTTTCACAGTGGCAAGATGTTTCACCAGCACATTTTTCACAATTTTTTGATTAACTAAACACCTACTTACACCACGTACCGTTAGTTTATACATTTTCCTTCCTATTCACTATACTACCAGCTTCAATGGGAGTCGAACTTGGACTGATCTCAGATTTGCATAATCAGTTACAAGCTATTAAGCTGGGCCTTATCGCTATTACTTTCTCACTTTCAGTAAGAATTGGTGAAAAACTCTTAAAATTTTTTCGATTTAAGAGGAGACCGAAAATTCATGCTTATTAATCGTGTTATTTTTTTATAATTAATTTCGATTGTTTGATAATTTTCGCTATCAGGTACTAAGTCGAGGAATTTCGTGGATGCATAGTAACTTTCAATTTTAAAAATAACCACTCAGGGTCGAAAAAAGAGCAACACATTTAAATCAGTAAGGCCTGTGTGTCTTTGGTAAAAGAACTATTCTGATTGTTCTTTTAGTTACCAAAACTGTCAAACCAGGACTATTTTATTGGTTCACGAAACTTGACTAAACTCAGAGTTTAACAAATGCTCATAACGTGTGTAGGATCCTGTGGAATTGCAAGCGTGGAAAATTGAGATGACTTGTTTCCATTCAAGGGAATTGTAAGTCCAGCGCGATTAGGCTCAAGAAGTCAATTTGAGTCGGAAACAAAACAAATTAGAGCCTTCGGTAAAAACATTAACGATTCCTTTCAAGCTAATTTTCGTGTTTTCAAAAACTAGATTTTATGTTTCTTTGCTGTTTATGTTTATTGGAATAGCAACTCATAATTAATTTTTCATAATGAGATAAAAGAGAGCATTAATAACGATGAGTATCTGTATAGAAATGACTCGATATTCCAATGCTTTTGTTAATTGTGGCGCTAGTGTCGAGTAACGGTATATGTATATTTCATATACAACACTAGACACACTTATATAGAATTCAAAACTCTTAATAACTATCCCGTTTATTTTTTTTTTTAATCTGTAATTTAAAGACGTAAAGGGTTACTTCATCTGCACTATTTCGTAAAATTTATTGCACCTACATTGGGTTCCAATAGATATCAAATATATCTATTCTCAATCAATAGATATCTATATCTCTATAATTGAAAAAGGCTAGGAGGCTGCAGCTTTCTAGACTCGACGAAATCATTCATATTGGTAAGCATATAATTTATTTTTCAATTGCTCACTTTTCCTCATTTTTTTAAGATTTGTTTTTTTATTGACGTAGCCATTCAACCAAAAAAAAAACTAAACAAAGTTTTCTTATGAAATTCGGGATCTGTAGCAATTTCTTCTTGGGCCCATATGTCAAGTCTACGCCGTTCCCGGCGGTCGTTCGGCTTCAATTTCTGCACAAGTTGGATTTTGTAAGCTCACAAACGAATATTCTTCCGTAAAATATTCCATAATGCGGATGGGCACCATATCGTTCTTGGCCATCCGATGGCCATGCAGGAAAACTCCACTCCTGAAAAACTACGGAACTTCTTCTACTCCTTCAACTCAATACACATACACAACTAACTTACTAGTTACGTGGTCGCCAGATCTTGCAACTATTTTACGTGAATCTTTCCGCAAAATACTTGAAACTCTAGGGAATTAGGCTCGGATCGTTTAGAAAAAAGTGTTCTGCGCCTTTTCCTGCCTGACCACAATCTGAGCAAATGCGTCCTTTTGCAATGTAAATGAGTTTTTAATTAATTTCTATAGAAAAATTTGACCTTAGTCTTATTAGGATTTATTCAAAGAACTTGGCTTAAAATGTTGTCGATCATTTCATTCCAGGTGAAGTCTATATGTTTCCAGAAGGTTTCTTACAAATCGCTTTTGGTCATTGCTAGTGGTATCTTGATTGGGACATCAGTTACTGCATTGCGATCAGCCAAACCTGCTCGTATAAGTTCCGTCGGTCTTTCTTTCTACTCTACTCGTCTGTGCCTTAAGACCTAAGCTAACTTCGCCTTCTTTCAGATAATTATAGGTTTGAGGACCCGCCTTATTCGTGCACTGGCTGTGAAGTTACCAATTTAGAGACAAACGATTATAGTGCTGACTTGATATTCAAATTGGTTCGCAACTTACGTGAGACTGCTAATAGTTTTTGTGCGTCGACTACCTCCTAATATTTTCTAATATCAAACGCTGATGCTTATACTTCGTCTGAAGCTTGTGGTGAGACTATGACCACCTGTTCTGCTTCTGGTACGTTCACAGCTTCAATTATTGTTGGAGGCACTGTGAATGGCTTGATGAAGTAGTGCAGGCATCTGTTCTTACTTCGCCAGGGCTACCTATAATTGATCCTTATACACTTTTGCCTTCTCTCTCTTGCTTGATAGACGCATAATCCGAACTGAGTTCAAGCAACGTCATGATTCGTGCCCCAGTGGGTCTTGATGACGATGCTCAGTTCCTTCTTTTTCCAGCAAACTTTCTTAGTGCTCTGTAGTCCGGATTAGCCGCTGAATGCACTCCTTATATACCTGGTTCCTTTTGTTCTTTGCTTTATGCCCCAAGATCTCTTCCGCCGCATTTAATACCGCATCTCTCACTGTCTTCCACATGATGCCGATGTTATCACTTTCCCATGCCTGCGGAGATTATTTGATTCGGTTAAAACGCCTAGACTAGTAAATCTAAGGATATTTTCCTTACCTTACTTTACGCGTGCATAGCAGCATTTTCATCTGTTCGACTCTTTTTTTCTTCCTTTTTTCAACAATGCAATTTAACCACGTTTAATTCCAACCATCCAACTATATCTGAAAAATAAGTTTCATTATATTACTCGTACGGTTTGAGTACCTGCTGTTCCAATACAATTTCGCTGCCTTGTTCGCTAACAACTCACATTGAACAAACAGCAAGAAGAAGATCGGTTGACAATGAATGTTTGACATACCGCGGCGAGTTAGCATTGAGTTACGCTGTAGCGCTTTTGTTTAATCAATATTAATTCTCAAGTACGTCGAAACAATCAAAAAACGATTACACGTCCGACAGAAAGTTAAAAAAATTTCTCCGCAAAATGAAAATCGAAGAAGTGAAAAGTACCGTGCGGGCACAAAGAATTGCCGCACACAGTCATGTAAAGGGGTTAGGTTTAAACGAGAATGGGGTCCCTTTACAAATCGGTAGCGGACTTGTTGGACAAAAATCAGCACGTGAGGTAAATTTTATTGATTAAATTAAACCTTATGGATTTTTCTATGGAAATTATTTCCATGTTAGGCCGCTGGTATTGTTGTCGATTTAATTAGATCGAAGAAAATGGCTGGGCGAGCACTGTTGCTTGCCGGGCCTCCAGGAACCGGCAAAACTGCTATAGCTCTGGCAATAGCTCAAGAGTTAGGCAACAAAGTTCCATTTTGCCCAATGGTTGGTTCAGAAGTTTACAGCAGTGAAATCAAAAAGACTGAAGTTCTGATGGAGAACTTCCGACGCTCCATAGGTTTGCGAATTCGTGAAACCAAAGAAGTGTACGAGGGTGAAGTGACAGAGTTGACTCCCGTCGAAACTGAAAACCCGATGGGTGGCTACGGCAAAACGATTAGCAATGTTGTGATTGGGTTGAAAACTGCTAAAGGAACCAAGCAGCTAAAACTTGATCCAAGTATTTACGATTCTCTGCAAAAGGAAAAGGTGGAGGTCGGTGACGTGATATATATTGAAGCGAATAGCGGAGCAGTGAAGAGACAGGGTCGTAGTGACACATTTGCCACAGAGTTTGATTTAGAAACTGAAGAATATGTTCCCTTACCGAAAGGGGATGTGCATAAGAAGAAAGAGGTTGTACAGGATGTCACATTGCATGATCTGGATGCTGCAAATGCAAGGCCGCAAGGCGGACAAGATGTACTCTCGATGATGGGACAGCTAATGAAACCCAAGAAAACAGAAATTACAGGTAGGCTGTTATTAATACTTGATCAAGGCTACAAACGCCATCATTTGTTTGCACAGATAAGCTTCGAATGGAGATCAACAAAGTGGTTAATCGATACATTGACCAAGGTATTGCTGAGCTTGTTCCTGGCGTCCTTTTCATCGATGAAGTTCACATGCTCGATTTAGAAACATTCACTTATCTGCACAAATCATTAGAATCTCCCATAGCGCCTATCGTTATTTTTGCAACAAATAGAGGACGATGCATTATCAGGTAAGTTTTGATTGAACGCGATCAGATGTCTTCAATTGAATTCAAATCCCCCGCAGAGGTACCGATGATATTATGTCACCGCATGGCATTCCTCTTGATCTTCTCGATCGGCTCATGATCATTCGGACGTTGCCGTACAGCGTATCTGAAATCGAGCAAATTATCAAGCTGAGAGCCCAAACGGAGGGACTGCAAATTGAAGACAGCGCAATTTCTATGCTAAGTGAAATAGGTAGCACATCAACACTACGATATGCAGTCCAACTTTTAACACCCGCTCATCAAATGTGTAAGGTGAATGGAAAGACAACAATTGGACCGGATGACATTAAGGATGTGCATTCGTTGTTCCTAGACGCCAAACGCTCGACCAAACATTTATCTGAAAAGAATAATAAATATATGATGTAATTGTGTAAAAAGATACGATTAATTTTTATGTTTACAAAGAAAGTATGAGTTTTTCAATTTCCGACACTTTCTAGGTAGTTTGGGGAACGATTTTGGCTTAACTTAATTTGAATTCCTTACCTTCATTTTGTAGTTGACGATGGAAATATTGTGTGAAATGAAGACCGTAGTCGAGATGCTATTCTTTCTGAAATTAATCATTCTAATTTAACGAAGAGAGCGACTGAAATGTTTTTTATACCAATTAATCAGCACCACATGGAAATAAGGATATGCGTAGTTCGAAACATGGGGTTCTGTTTCGCTCATTGGGTATTTTAAGTACCTCCTCCCAGCTCATGCAAATTAGTCTGAACTGGTCATCCACAATTGTGCTTACACTCGTCGGTAGGAACTCATTTTGCTGCCATCATTTGTCAAAAAATTTTAATTGTTTCTGAAACAAGTAAAGTTCCTTCCGGGTCAGTTATAGTCCCAAGCCAGCAATAGGTTTTTAAATTATTTCCATGTTCACATGATATCCTAGGTGATCGCCCATAACGACAATGGCCAAATTAACGAAACATATTCCCATGCAAACCTTCAAGACTCGCTCCTTTAAACGTTTGAATGTTGCTGGAGCATTGCACAATCCATGTGGCATAACCGATAACTCCCTAAAGCCAACACTGAATGAGGTATTTTATGAAACTTCCATTCAAATTCTTCAGCAACTGTTTCAAATCATCATTGATCAGTTCCTCGTTTGTTGCGCCTGGAGACGATCCATAATAAACATCGGGTTCTACGTCTTCTCTTTTGACATAATTTCGAATAGTTCGATACACTCAAAATTCTAACTCGTATCAACTCTGCATCTAGCTTATTTCTTCCCAAAATTCTACGTCTAGCATTCATTGCGTTCAGACGTGTTTTTTTTCCAATGCAATTGTCAAATTTTCATTGTTTTTTTGCAAATTAAATTAAAATATAAATTAATTGGAAAAAAAAGCAAACAAAACGTTCATTGGAAGAGGCTTATCTGAAAGCTATCGCCAGTATCTATCGACCGATATTCGTATCTGTAGTTCGATATATTGAAACAAAAGGCAACTTCGGGGCTGCTGGTATGGAGAAGCCCGACGGCTTTTTACCGTTGAGGCAACCCGAGGATACAGCAGGTACGAAATTAGCAGCAGTCGTCAATAAAAGAAAACACCAGGAAAACTCCGCAGATGACGGACGAAAAACAAAAATAATAGAAGACGAGCGTGAAGTGACAAGACTGCGTAAAGAAAACCAGGAATTAAGACTACGACTACAGTCCCTCGAAGATCTTTTCAACATAGAGATAAAGAGACAAGACCCGCAATCGCAACAGGAACTAAATAAAGAAAAAAAGGCCAAGAAAAATGCGAATCAAAATATACAAGAAGAAATCCTTAGTGCTGGAGGCACAAACGACAGCAAACAAAATTATTATGCAGCGCTGGACGGATTGCGAGAGGAAATCGAAGTTGAAAGTAATAAAGGTATTCCTATTAAAGATAACATTAATTTTATACAATATTTAAAAACAAAAAATAAGGAGAAGAAACCAACTAGTAGATCTACTGGTTTCTCTGAAAAATCCACCAATAAAATTCCCACAGAAAAAGTTCCGCCAATTAATGTTTTCGGACAAAGCGGAAGAGACATGGTTCGGTTATTGGCAGCCGAATAAAAACTAACGAATTTTGAAATAAAAAGAGTTAACGCAGAAAAGTTAACCATCAAAACTAAAACGATTGTTGATTTCAAGTCAGCAAAAGATGCGCTGAATTCTGTGGAAGTTCCACACTCCACTTATACTCCAAAAAGTGAAAAAAGTCAGACCTTTTTGTTGAGGGGTTTGGACTGCGGAGAGGATACGGTTGATCTTCTCCAAGTGCTCAAGGAAGCTGCACCAGAAATAGCATTTATTTCCGTTAAAACCTTCGCGACAAGAAGATCGACCATAGAAAAGAAGAATTTACCACTTTATCTGGTACAAATTTCAAATAGAAGCAGTCCAAGTGACCTTCAACAAATAAGGTACTTGAATTTCAGAGTGGTGAGGTGGGAACGCCTCCAGAAAAGAGAAATCAACCAGTGTTACCGATGTCAAAGATTTGGCCATTCGGCTGCCAACTGCGCCATGCAATATCGGTGCGTTGAATGCAAAGACGTTCATGCCCCCGGTGAGTGCAAATTGGCTCTGACGGAGCCTAAAGAAAAATTATACTGCGTTAACTGCGGTGTTTTTGGTCATCCAGCATCATATCGAGGATGCTCGCGATATCAAGATGCAAAAGTGAAATTAATTTCAAAGAAATCTCATGTCATGCCTTCCAACTTCGTCGAACCCGGAGTATCATTTGCACTTGCCGCGAGAGGACCAGCAGATAATGCAGCAGACAATGTAAGTGGAAACCATGAGCTGCTTTTGAAAATTTACCAGCAACTTAATTCTTTATCGGAAAGAATCGATAAACAAAATTCAAAAATTAACTTTGTTTTTCAGCGTTTAAATCTTAAAAATGTCTCAAAATAACTTGTTATCCAGTCACATTGCTATGGATAAGCTTCGTCTCATCTCGATCAACGTCAACTCCATTGTTACTTTACATCGACGTGACTATCTCCTTGAATTCATTACTAAGCAAAAGCCAGACAACATGCTTCTTACTGAAACCCACCTTAACCCGTGGCACAGCATGACATTCAAGGATTTTGAATTCATAAGAAACAATAGGTAAAACGGTAATGGGGGAGGTGGCACCGGGATATTGGTTAGAAGACCATTTCGTTTTCAAAATATGAAAACCTCGAATTTAAAAACTTTGAATTTCTAGAAGTGTCCGTTATCAACATTTCACTGCCAGGTAGGGATAGCCTTTATGTTATCTCTGCCTATGCAAGTGGTCGAAATGTTCTCAAGTTCAAGGAGGAGCTTAATTCATTGTTTGAAATGCTTGAATTGAACAGGCTGCATAACTATTATATTCTTGCTTGTGACCTTAACGCACGGCATACATCATGGCTGAACGTTAACAATAATCCAAAAGGTGTGTTCCTGAAATCGTGGATAACAGAGAACCAAATCGAATACAGGTGCAAACTTTATGGGTCGGAACTCCCAACGTACCCTAGGACTAATTCATATTTGGATCTTTGTATTGCTGACGCAAGACTTGAATTCAGTTTTAATAGTCCTCAACGGAAACTACAGGTGCTTTCTTATGATAGCGACCATAACGCAATCGTAATGGATATCAATCATCACAGAGATGATGTCTTCCTTATTCCAGTTCAACATGAAAATCATCGGTTGCATTTCAAAAAAACAGATTGGTTAAAGTTTCAAAAAAATTTTAATCGGAATTACAAAAAGCAATGCCCTCGTTTTGATGATAGCAACTCTTTCTCTATGGTTCCTAATGACAGAAGTCTAACTAATAGTGAAATAGATCTCTATTTGTTGAAGTTGGAGAAACTGACGTTGGTAACGATTGAGAAAGTAGTGCCCAAGATTAACCATCGAAACAATATGGAAGGTTATGAAACACCAACCATCGCAAGGTTAAAAAGATTGAAAGTTCTTCTCGTCTTCGCGTCTTCTCACACGCGTCAACAATATTTATCGGCGATTTTTGGACTACAACCATCCCTCGTTGACTTTGCTGAAATTACACCTGAAAAATGTTCGGAACTTAATCCGTTCATACTTCAGGATTGAGGTCAACAATCAATGGGCGGAAAAACTGAGGGGTATTAGCCCACAGGACCCAGATGGCGTTTTCACAAAAGTGAATAGTTTATTCCGTAAGAGGTCTCGTGTGAAGGTATCGAATCTTGGAGTCACTGGTGATGAATTAAATCTGCTTGATAGGGCTGGTATCGAAATTGATAGTACGACTCCGGATAGAAACGGAAACAGGATTATATAAACTTGCCCTGATTGGAGCACATTTCGAATTGGTTCATATACCAACTCCTGCGAGAGGAAATCAAATATTTTCTGATGTTGTCGAAGCAGAAGTTTCCAACTTCAAGTCAACGCTACATGGTGAGCCAATTCTTCATTTCAATGAGATATTAACATCTGACCTGATACCGAGCTTAAATCTTGTTGATTATTTTGTCAGTTATGAAGACTTGCGCTTTATATTTGACGGGATAAACAACAAAAAATCATGTGGTATTGACGGTATTCCGAATATAGTTCTCCGGCATTTGCCTGATGTTGCGATAAGAAATTATTGCATATTGTTCAACAACATGTTGAGCAATTTATATTTCCCAAATGGGTGGAAAAAGGCTAAGGTTTTTCCAATCTTAAAAAAAGGAAAAGAATCTTCGTGCCCTAAAAGCTATCGCCCAATCAGCTTGCTGCCTAACATCAGCAAGGTCTTCGAAGTATTACTAAATAAAGCTTTAAACGCTCACATTAACAAGTATAAGTTGATGCCGAATTGCCAATTTGGTTTCCGTGCCAGGCATTCGACCATACATGCGATAGCGAAAGTGACCTCAGACATCTGTTGGAAGCTAAATCATAAAAAATGTGTTGGAGCGTGTCTCATTGACATGGAGAAAGCGTTTGATGGTTAGATGGATTAATTTTTACACTCCTTCAGGACAAGTTCCCAAGACACCTTGTTGCCATGATCTCCAGCATGTTATACGGAAAATCATTCGTTGTAACTGATGGAAATCTGACGACAATGCGCGACTTCAAGGTCTTGAATGGTCTACAACAGGGTACAGTTACTGCACCTTTACTATTTTCAATATTCATTCGCAAACTACTGAATGGCTTTGATTTTAATGTCTCGCCAACACGATCATTGGTAGCGTTTGCTGATGATTTGATCATTTATACAGCAGACCGAAAAGCTTCAATAGTCCAGAGCAACCTCCAAAGAATGTTTAATGATATGCAGCTCCATACCGATAGTTGGCGAATGAAAATTAATGCGCAAAAGTGCGAAACAATTTTGTTTCGGACCACGCTTCAAGGGGCCAGCCAGGACTTAAAACGTAATTGGAAGAATTTCCATATTATGGCAGGTGAGGGTAGTTCAGAGAGGATTCCACATAAATCCTGTGTTCGATACCTCGGTGTTCATCTCGATAAATACCTGTACTATACAGATCATATCAAAATGATGCTGAGTAAAGCACAAAAAGTAGTCATGGCCCTTCGTCGACTCTTTCATTCCAAATACATCCATCAAAAGGTCAAAGTTATTTGTTACGAGACTCTGGTTAAACCAATTTTGACATATGGGTGCCAGTTATGGTTAAACCAGAGTGCTAGTACGATGGAAAAATTGAGAGTTTTCGAAAGGAAGTGTCTTCGTGCATGTACTGGTTTATACAGGAAGCCTGAGACAGATTGGAAACACTATATATCGAATAGGAAGATTTATCAAACTGCTAAAGTGACAAGAGTCGATATCTTCATATTGAGACTTCTTCGCATCATATAGCTCATCTGTAACTGTGAGTGAAAATCCCTAGATTTCACAGCCATTCCACCCTACAGATGAGTATATTGCGAGTTGCCTCGCCACTGGCTTTGTTCCTCCGGAAGCATTCATGTATTTAGATATGAAGAGGTATATCTGTGATTCCAATGGCGTCCCAATTATATATCATATATATAGACGGGCCACCGATAAAAAGATAAAATATCCTCCGAACTTGATAAAATATCTTCCGTTTTTCAATGAAAACCGGTGAAAACATTGATTTTTAATCAATGCAACTATCTGTGATTTTGCTATATGTTACAAAGTAAAATGCATTTCTGGATAGATTTATGGGATTTGTTGATGTTCGCGCGGGCGAAACTGCACACGATTTATTTCAAGTTTAAATAACAATTTTACTTGCCTCGATATAAGTAAAAAGTTAGATGCCCAAACGTACGATGGAGCAGCTGTAAATCAGGTGACTTAAATGGTCTCATAAAAAGTCAAAGAAACTGCTCCACAAGCATTTTTTTATCTATTGTTTGGCTCATACACTAAATTTGAATCAGCAATGTGCTTCTTGCAAAATAGATGAATATCGTATCTTTTTTGTTCATTTATCTCCTTTTTTGGAAACTCTAGCAAACGGACGCATGTATTAGATGAAATTTGTGAAAAACGACTACTTAGCAGCAGTAATACTCGTTGGAATTTTAAAATGTGTATTATTGATATTTCGCTAAATAACCGATTTGCTCTGTTGAAAGTTTGAGCGACGATTTTGTCCGCAGTTGAGAAACTTTGCGCGAATCGATAGAGTTAAAATTTATTTTGGAGGATTCTCAATTCAATATTTACTAAAATAATTTCGTTTGTTCGATCAGCAAACGGATGTTATTTTCAATGTCTAACAGTCAAGGTTTTCAGTTTTTTTATTGCTAAAGTACAATTAATAATTTAATCACCATCCTTAAACGGTATCGAAGGCAGGATGCATATTTTGAAAATATCTTCGATGATGTTTTCACGTTAGTGGGCCAACCATCGAAGAGAAGAAAATAAGATCATGATGGTATTTCTGAAAATTCATTATATTTCAAGTGTCCTTATGCTGAAATAATAGATTTGGCGAGAATCAATGAAATATGTTAAGCCTAATAAACCGCGAAAAATCACAGAGTATGAAAACAAATTTCGAATGGATTTACTAGAGTGTCTTTTTCTACATTATCCGAAAATGTTCGAAAAACAAAAGCTTCATAATGAACTTTCAGTTTATTACAAGGGTCCCAGTATTATTGGTTGTCAACAGATTATGTTGAAACTTCAAAATTTATTTCGAAAAATAATTAAAAACATAATGTTTTTGAGATTTATTAGCTCTCGTGCTTGGCTGTGTCTTCGCCGGACACTAAATCCAGACACTAAATTTATGATGTTATTGATCATTATACTGAATTAAGAGATCGTTATATTGACTTGAATATAAATATTTATGAATTAATTATTTTTTATTGAATATTATTATGTATTAATCCGTCAAACCCTTGTAATAACTACCACTAGAGGCGCTGCCATAAATAACCAGTCATATGTCATAATTGATAAAGTGAAAAATTGTTAACCTCAAAAAAATGTACACAATATACAGATCGAAACGGAAGAAATAGAAAGATACACAACAAATATCTACTCTTTTCTTTACTCCATCCTTTCCATGGCATCCTTTCTTGCTGTTGAACAGAATGCTTTACTTGAGTACTCTTACTGACATAGAGTGTTCCTCAAATCGTGCCCACCCAATACAAATAGTCACGAGCCGCCTCTGGGTGATACTATTTCAAAAAATACAGCTGGTTAATTGTTATCATTATCGATCGGGAAATATTGATATCAAAGATACACTTGCCAGAAAAAGTATTCGTACATGCAAGATAACAAGATTATCGTTGTATTAAAAAGGATATGTCCACCTAATTTGAATGCTTTCTTTTATGATATCATAAAATCTACACTTTTGCATGATTCTCAGTATGTTTCATAATACTTATTATTTAAAAAGATTTATAACCAATAGACCCGAAAAAGTATCCGTACAGAACAAACCGGAGATTCCCCGTGTTACCCGATGACATATGCAGATGCATGTTAATGTTGTTAGGTCCGATAATAGTTCTACTTTAAGTTGTAATAGGTTAAAAAGTGAGTGCAGTGTTTTTTAAAATTTGTTCTGCACTAGAATACATGATGACGTCCAAAATAAGCGAAATCAGTGCTGAGGGGAGGAAAATTATGCTGAAACTTAAGAGTGAAGGGAAAACTTACCACAAATTGGTCAAATAGTACGCAGAACTCACTCCTCTATCCAATATGTGGTGAAATTATATGATATAACTGGTTCAATTATGTCAAAACCTCGTTGTGATCGACCCTTCATACTGACTGAATGCGAAAAGAGAAACATTTTGCAGACAGTTAAAAAAGAATTCGCAAGTAACTGCTTCCCAAATTGTTACAAATATAAAAGACTCTTTTGGCAAGGTTCTTCGCGAAAATACCATGCGAAAAATACTAAAGAGAGATGGATAGCACGCATAGCACATAAGAAGCCATACATTTCTGAAGTGAACAGGAAGAAACGTGTGGATTTCGAAAAAAATATAAATAAACAAAACAAACAAAAAATGTATAAACAACCCACCAAAATTTTGAAAATAGGTCCTATTCTCTGACGAAAGCAAATTTTGCAAATTTGTCATTAAAGGATGAAATTTAGTGTCGCGGAAGAGCGGTACTGCTCTCGAAAAAGAAAATCTCATACCAACTGTGAAACATGGTGGGGATGGTGTGATGGGCTGGGTGTGTATGGAGGCAGAAGGAGTTGGCCAACTTGTGTTTGTAGAATCAACTATGGATAGATACGGTTACCTTAATATTTTGAAGGCGAATTTGAAGAAAAGCGTTCAGCAGTTTAGGCTTGGTGACGATTTCTGGTTCCAGCAAGACAATTATCCCGAACATACAGCACACAAAGTGAAGCTTTGATTGCTTTACAATACAAACCATCAACTGTATACGCTGCTCCAATCCCCAGTCCTTAGTCCCAGTTTGCGGGACTTGTTGGCGCGCAGGATCCGTCAGCCAGCACAGTATAACCTCGAAGGAAACGCTGAAAAACGTCATCGTCGATGAATGGAGCAAAATTACCAGGCAGGACACAGCCAACTTGGTTTACTCCATGCCAAATTAGAAAAACTTATCCGACAAGCTATTGAGCCCTGATATATAATAAAAATTTTGAATATTTCAAATTAATATTGTCATGTACGGACAGTTTTTCTGGTTCGTTTAATTGAGGCTTTTTTTTTTAATTTTTTTTAAATCTATTTTTTAAAGGAATACCACAAGAACAATTTATAGAAAAGATAGTTTGATTAATGAATAAATGTTTTAGCTTAAATATTTAAATGCAGCAGCTTTCTTTATCATGAATATCCTAATACGTTGCTTTCTTCTGATGTACGTATCCGTACAGTACGGATACTTTTTCTGGCAAGTATATTTTCACGCTGGTTGGTGTACCATGGAAATAATCCATGCAATTAGTTTCACGGACTTCAGGAAGCATGAAAACTGTCCGTGACATCACTGCAGAAGAAAATTTTTTTCACAACACCGTTTTGAATTATTGCATGAGGCAGGATTCAAAAACTTCCTCAACACTAAGGTATCACACGGATTTATCGTAAGAAAACGAAACGAGCAAATAAGCTCGAAATAAGCACTGCACGTGACCAGAATGGAATCAAACAGCAGTAAAGGTGAAACAGCTGGTGACTAGTGGATTAAAGGCTCTCAGAGGCTACTGTGGAGTGGCAGAATGCAGCACCTAGAAATACTGAAGGGCATGTTAGGTGCTATAAGTCAACACAGGCTAAACCTCGCTCGAACAGTTTGTCTCGCGAACAGAATTATTACTACTTAGAATGAATTACTACGAACAATAATTTTAATGAGTCAATAAAGTTATGGACACACTTTCAATGTACGAAACTGAACGAAATTGAGCCATTTTAAGGTACTATTACGAATTAGAACGTCAAAAATGACACTATTTTTGCGATTTTATTTCTCAGCTCCTTTATTATATATTTATTTACAACCTTTTGCGCATACATATGTATAAAAAAACTACACAAAAATATTTTTTTTCACTCTTTTTCTTCCACATACAGGGCATCAAAGTTTGGTCCTTGAAAAAATCGTTGTCCATTGCGGACAGTTAATCTCAGGATTGAGAAGTCTGAAACAAAAAATTCAAAATGGGTTAGTTAGAGGAATAGCTCTGACACGTGAATTCACCAGAAAAATGGATAATTTGAACAAAAAAAAATGGCGGCTTTTTTAAGCAAAAATTCAAATATCGACCCTTATTTTCGACCTTCTTTGCCGCGTATAAATTAGAAAAAAAACTTTTTTGGGTCTAATTGTGGTGGATTCTTGTGTCCGATACATAAACAAAGTTCTGTGCAAAATTTGGTAAAGATCGGTTCTGTAGATTAACTGTCCGCAGCTCAAAAAAACATCGTTTCGATAAAAACGCGTTTAAAGTTTTTTTTGTGTAAAAGTACTGATAATTTTGAAAAAATCGAGTTTTAAAGCTTACAATCACTTAATCAGCTATGCCTGCACCATATAATAAAAGGCTACTACGCTCATATTCCATTTGTTCCTCTTGCAGTCTTTGCTTATGCTTAATACGACCTTCCTTCGTGGCGGTTTTGGTCGCTTTTTCGGCCGCTATGGCCGCTCATCGTCTTTCGTCAACATATAGTCATATGCACATCTTCCAATCGTGCAGCCCATTGTTTCCATCATTTTCAAGAGTGTAATCCGTCCTTCGTTGAAAATTGCAAGTGAAATTTGTACGGCTATTTCAGTTACATTCAATCCTACAAACGTTGATTTCGGTATGAGAGCCCAGAGAGTCTTGTTGTAACACTCGTTGTTATTTTGAGTGTTCTTGCCCAAATAACGTCGCAGTAATTCCTCATCTGTTAGCTGTTCAAACACTGATTTAACGAGCTCCTGAACTTCTGCACTAAGTGTTGGCTTATGCTTGAAAGCAACATTGTCGGCTTGAGCCTTCAAGTATATGCACCAATCTGGATTGCAATAAGTATGCTGCGGTTCAGCGTCAGTAGAAATCAAGTGGTAAAATCCAGCCCATATTTCCCTTTTCATTTCAGTCAAGGAATCTGGATACCTTTGAATCGCTAAAGAATAATTTACTGACATTTGCTTCATTAATTTACCCGTTAAATCTGTGGTTTTGACAGTTGGAGTAACTGCAGTGGCTGTTTTGCTATTTCTTTTATTTCGAGGCTTACTCACTTCTTATGTTGGATCTTTTTCTGCTTCCACTTTTTTTTCTTTTCCTCAGCTCTTTTTATCTTCCACATCTCAATTAATTTTTTTTTTTACATTTTTTAAATGTCGATACATGCGCTTACCAACGTGCAAAACACACTTAAGTTTTTTGTACAACAAAATCACCGTACGGTTTAGCGTTGAGAAGATTTGTGAAAGTCTTCGAATCTCCATCACCTATGTAGTATGCATACTTGGCATCATGGAGCTCCTCAGAGTTTAAAAACATTTCAATAATCCCTTGGACTTCCATCCCTCCAGAGCTACCTTCGTAATTTGCTGAGCATTCTTCTCTGTGCTCGCTGTCGTAAAATATCGCAAAATCGACGTGATTCAATTTTTTACGCATTACTTCGCATGTTTTACACGTTTTTGATGACACAAAATAGTCTAATATTTTAGAAGAATATTTTCCAATCAATGTTGTTACGCCAATCAAAGACCAAGTTCCATCTTCTGATACCGTTAATTCGCCTTCGGGCATCTTTTTTTCTTTATTTTTTTCCTTTTCTTCTTTACCCGCTTTATTTAAACAAGCTTCGAATACTGCATAAGTTGCAATTTTAATATTCTCTAAAATAGAATAATAGGATGAAACATTGAAATTTGAAACTAATTCCATGAGCGAGCAGAACAAGCTTACACCGTGTATACCGACGCCGAGCAACCGCATTACGAAAACGATTCGTCTGTTGATTTCATAACCCGTACTTATCATATGAGTTGAATTTATTGTTCTGTCTCCACATTGACACTCAATATTTATTTTAAATCCTAATCCACGAATATTAGTCTTAGTAAACTTCACATCACCATCACATGTTTTACATTTTAGCATTCCCGCCAAGGCTGAAAAAACGAGATTGAACGCCAATATGCAATAAGAAAAAGTTTCATCTATTTTCACGTCAAAATCACTACTGCTTGATAATTTTTTCCCCGAAGAACTTGTAAATTCTGTGCTTTTCTCTGATGTATGCTGATTGCCGGTAAATTCATGCGATTTTCTCAAATATCTCCTTTTTATTGGCTTAGAATTTCTGTTACCTTTGCCGTACGACTTTCTTTTTGGATCCATGATTTAAACGTATAGTTACACAAACAAACTGGCACTAAGCACAAGAGAAAGGCGAAAATGTTGTGTGCATTCAAAGATAACTTTATTTAGGAGTGGGGATGCTTACAAGAGCACAATAACGACAGCTGCTGTGTACACGTGCCGAAGTAGAAAATACGTGCTCGCGCGCTCACCGAAAAGTTGCGCATAGACCCGTTTTGAATTTAAATATCATAGAAATACTTTGAGAACTGATTCTTAACACTAGAAGGAGTCAAAAACTTCAAAAAAAATCGATTTTTTGAAAAAAAATAATTCGTAATAGTACCTTAAAAAAATTATGACATGTATGGCAAAGTCGGTAACGCCGGAAAATAAAAGATCATTGTCGAGGAAGGCTCACTCAGGCTGTTGCTAGGCCAGGATTGAAGAAAATTCTGTATGTTTGGTACGATTTCTAAGGAATCGTAAATCGAATCTTTTGAAGCTGAATGGAATTATTGAATCAAAGTTTAACTGTGACCAGCTAGTTAGTTGACAGCAAACAATACAAAAGAGCCATCCAATCTGATCAGATCTGGTATGGCACTGTCCTGATGGAAGGAAGACCAGTGTGGCACTGTCCTGATGGAAGAAGGACCATCATGGAAGAAGGACAGTGCCATACCGTATTAATTTTTGACGATTAGGCATTTTGAGAGGCTTCGCCTGGGTAGTTCCGATGTCTCCAATATATCAAGTATGGATCTTGTGCATTCAGTATACCGTTTTTTGAAGTTTTTGATGAATTTAGTGGTGTAAACTTGGTTTCAAAAGGAGCCTGTGATAATAGTTGTCCGACATCTTCGCTCAAAAAACCCAACAGTTCTATAGAAATTTAATTATAGTTTCGACAAAAAAATGATCAAAATTCAGTACTCCAAATCTCAGAAAATCCTTCTACGATTCGTTCAGTTCATTTACAAAATATTTTGAATATTACCTGAAAATCGTTGAAGACGTTCCCCCTAACGAAATACAACATATATGAATTACTACAAGTTTTATTTAATTAAAAATAATTTATTAAACAAAAACTCAACTTTGAATATAAAGTTCTCATGTAAAACAATATAATCGAACTTGTTGTTTCATTTACATGTTATTTCATTGGTATTGCATGCATATTGCACTTAGTACTACTACTAATAATAATAATTAGCCTACTCGTACATAATGAATTTAAAGCTAACATTGATTTTTAAAATTCCCTCAAGAAAGATCACCGTAGAAATATTGTAACATTGTCAAAACTTTGATTATTGGTTGTCGGGTTTTTTCATTAAAAGTCTTGTTACGGAATCGATTTAAAATCTATATGATAATGTCTTATTAACAAATTCATATAAAATATATCAAATGAAATCGTTCAAGGATTTGTTTAAAATATTTTTACTAATTTTAACTGTGACCCGTTCTGCTGTTTAATCGTTCATCATGACATACATGTATATAGATATATTTATTTCTACTTGCTAACGATTACGATTTATTCTTTTTTCACTAATATTTATTATCCCTATTGTTGTATACATACGCGATATTTGAAATGATTTTAATAAATAAAGTAAGTTTGTTATATTGTGTTTCTAATATATTGAATTCAACTGATCTTAAAATAATTATCAAATTCAAAAGTAAAAGCGATACAATTTAGTATCTATCAATTCTACTGCTCGGATTTCATTTGTTTTCGTACCGTCTTACGAGTTTAATTGTTACACTTACCCAAATGAAATTAATAAAAACGAAGTAGGCGTTGATTTTGAATTCAATTGAATTAAAACGAAGTAGGCATTGATATTTTGAATTCAATTGAATTAAAATAAAGTAGACATTGATATTTTGAATTGAATGAAATTAAAATTAAATCAAGTAGGCGACGAGTAGTATAAATAGAAGTGGAATTGTCTCGAAGAGTTAGTTCTTCGCTTCGAAAGGTACGGACAAGTCTCTATCTCCTTTCACCCAATGTGAGGCTGCATTGGGGTGCCTTTTCGAATACCGGTTCATGTATACAATAAGAATTGTATACCGGGATTATAGTAAATAAAGTTGGTGTTATAAAATAAAACAAGAGTTTTATTTATCCGTCGAAGAAACATAAACTTTAATCAGAAAAAAAATGATTAAATCCTAAACTTACCGTCAATCATTTCAAAACTAGGAACATACCTAAAGAAGTATTTGTCGATTATTTGGCTATTAATATGACTTCGTTTTTCGATTATGCGCTATATTGAGTGCTTAGTGTTTAGTTGCGTAAACGTTGGCGCGTTTTTAAAATTTTTATGACAATGGAGTCTCTAAAAAACTGTTTCGTTTGCCTTTTCCAAACTAATTTTCGCTAACTTTAAAAATCTCGTTGCATTATTTCAATCATTGTAGTGTTGGATCGATTCAATACTTGATACATATTTGAACTCTAGCTTTCAATAATTTTTTACAAATAATTCTAAATCATGGGTCTGGTTACTAATGATGCTTATTTTTTTTTCATTTTAAAGCTTTGTAGCTAGTTCTACAATAATGATTACATTTTGAAACAAATTTTGATGTAATGCCTTCCAGATCTAATTGACAATTACTATCCTAACTATTCGTATTCCTGTTTGCTCCGACAAAATCCTCTCCAAAAAAATCACAATCACAAATTTCATAAGAATCAACTCGATTTTAGATACACTAGTCCAGTCAAATTAGTGTAAACAGTTCTGAGTCTTGCATTTTTTTAAATGATTTTGATTATTCTTGAAATAATTTGATTATTTTGAAGTTATGAACGAAAACGTGCAACACAGCATTCGAATAAAATCACTGCAAACAAGGATAACCAAACGTGCAATGGCAATCAAAATTTTTAAATATTTTGCATAGTAATAAGGATTATATTGTACAATGATATTATTCCAAACATCAAATAATTTTACTCGCCCGAAAAATCGAATGTAATAAAATCTACAAAATCGATATCCGTTTGATTGGTTCTGATAGCCGTGCACTGCTTCCTATCAATCCTTTTTTCAAACCTAGGATTTCGATTTTCAATTTTTTTCGAAAAAAAAAGTCACTTGACCAAGTCCAGTGAATACGAAAAATTCGAACATCAACTCCATCATTTTATCTATGGAATCTTACGTTGGTATGCAGCTATCATAAGTGTATTTCCCGAATGAGGATATATTTGCTTAATCTTGTCTCAATTGTTGAAAATATGACGAATAATACTCTACAATTATTGCTAAAAATTATTCTGAATAAAAGGATGGAACGATCGAATTCTTCAGAGCTTGCCTCTGTAACTTAAACAACAATTTCAACGTTTTTACCATTTTTAGGACCTATTTACTTCCAAAAATCTATAGTTCAAATTTTTTTGAACACTTGCTACTTAGCATTTAGTGTTTTTCGAGTGTATTGATATCGACCCAATCATTGTAGTGTATTGATATGATAATTATTGACTGTATTGATATCGACCTTGTGAAGTGAAAGTTTTTTAGTCCACAAGCGACAATTAAAGTGAAACTATGCGGTGGATTGAACTAACATTAATCAGCTGTCTGATGAGACCACCTTTTCGCCAGCTGTCTCATTACATTAAATGTGATAAAAACTATAAAAAGTGAAAACTATGGTGAAAATAAAAAAACTATAAAAAGTGTGAAACTATAAAAAAGGAATAGAAAAATTCTCAGAAGTTTTTGAGTAATTGAACAATCTAGTAAAGGGTGTCAATCGAACATTCTGCGTCTTAACTTAAATAATAATTGTCAAAACCCAACACAGTAAGGTAAGTGATAAGGATATCGTTTAACGTGCGCCACTCATGAGTCTGGGAATATCCTGGAGTAATCCGTACTAAGTAATGGACATGATAGACAGATATGGATAGCAAAGCATTCATCCGGGCGGTTTTCATCAACATCAAAAATGCCTTCAATGGTCGTAAAGCAATAAGTATCTAGCCACCCCAACATATGGAATTTGTACTTTATAATTAAAATTAAGACCATAACCGAAGACAGAGCTCCGACTTTAAAGACTTCAAACAAGAGGGTGTCAATGACGAATATATAAACCGATAATATGGTTATACTGATTAGCAAAATATGACATGGTCGGTTAACGACACATTATTCAGTGACGAGTCGCATTTTTATGGCTATGTTAATAAACAGGACATATCTTCTCGGTACAAGTACCAATCATAGACACTGGGATCAAAAGCGTTCACTCAGGCCAACAATATAAGTGAGGTGCTGAATGTCTGTTTGCAGAAATCGGGTCTATTTTTTTTTCAAATCAGCAAAGACTGTCAATATTGAGGTTTATTGCCGAACATTTGACTTATTTTTGTTGTCTTAAATGCAATTACTACCTGGATACAAAGATAGAACACTGTCCCAAGAAGACAATGCTTCGCCCATCACAGCGCAGATTAAAATGAAGAAACGTAAGGCAATTTAAGCAAATCGATAAACTAATATAGAGACATATCCCGGACACCACACTCACTACATCTCACAAAATGTGTTTTATTTTGGTAGGAATACGTAAAGGTAAGATTTCACAATAACTACCGACTAATAATTCAGGACCTACAAAGAATCTAAGAAAGTGTGTAGTGTTTGCCATTAAACCAACACTTGCAAATCAAATTGGGGAACTTGCAGACAGTGAACCCAGATATAGACGTTATTTAGTCGACTAAGTATTAATAAAATTAAATCGGTAATTATAAATTTTATGTTACAGTAAAACGATATAAAATTAATTATTTTCTTTTTATAAATTTAATTAAATGATTAAATTGCACTTCTGGCAAGACACAATTGAGCAAGTTTAAAAACTTACGTTAGGCGAGCAAAAGCTCTGCTTCATGTATATCATAAAAGACGGCTTTTGAACGCACTCGAAAACACGGAAACATACAAACAAAAAACATTCGACGGACGTTTCATAAACGAGCAGAGAAGTTCCCATTCAAACATATTCTTCGTGCAATCAAAATAACTTTATAATATCAAAGGCAATACCGCACAACGACCGCGAACAGAGGAACCTAGAGGGACCTAGAAGGAGGGGCCTAGAAAGAGGGAATAGAAAAACTACAGATTTTCTCCTTACTCGCTTAAAGGAGCCCTACCAGCTTGTCTAAATGACGGATGTATCAATAAGGATACTTAAGATCGACAAAGTCATACTAGCCGTGACATGAGAATTCTCGAAGTCCCGGCTTATAAAAGCCAAAAGAAATATCCACAGACGGAGAAGAACGAAATTTAATTTCGAAAACAAGCAAACAAAATTAACTATTAATTGAAGTCGTTTGATTTGACCCTCAAAATAGACAAGAAAAAAGCTAGAAAAAGAGGTCTAGGAGAAAAGCAGAAGTAAAAAATTTCAAAAATGAGTATATATTTTTTTAATTTTTATTTAATGTTAATTAAATATCTCAAATTAAATTTATTATTAATAAATTTATTAATTAATTTAAATAAAGAAAGACCGAAAAACAGTTAAAAATTAAAAACTTAAATTTAAAAAAATATTAAAGAGCCATTCCTCCCGCAAGGATATACTAAGAAGAAGACCTTCTAGAACTAGAACTTTAGCTGCTTGTCTTGTCAGATAAAGTATAACGTCACACACTACAAAATTTTACAACAATTTTTATTCGTGAATATTGACAGCAGGACAGTCAAGCATCACGGATATATTAGAATGATGAAAAAAAAAGTAAAATGCAAAAGGTCGACTGCTGTGAAAGTCAAAACAAAATTTCAATTAAATGAAAACAAAATTTGAAATTTTTATACAATTGTAGTCAGTTCAAATTTAATTCCAAAGTAGATTCTGCTTCTGCTTCGGAAAAATTTTCCGTCCTTCTTAGTTAATGTTTTATTTACAATAAAAAAGTATTGACTACTCGCCTTCTTCGAGATATTTTCCGTCTGATTTGTCCAAATTGAACGGTCCTTATTCATGAGGGTCGTCTGACATTCGCTTGTAATGTCAGGAATTTAAATTTTCATATTAGAATTTAAACTTACATTTTTTTAATGGTTTAAATTTTAATTTTAAATAGCCCTTTATGCCATAAATGGCGACATGTGGTTTTATCGTCATATATTCCCAAAATGCAAAATGATTATGAAGAATAATATCCGTGCCATTAAAAAGGAGGATTTGCATCTGAGAATCCGTAAAAAGGACTGGGGTTTGCGCCGGGAAGCTCTCAAGAGAGTGTATTATGAACTATTTGTCGCGGTAGCGACGTGTGGTTCTCCTATACTTCTTGAGAGCGCTATGAGTACTACTGGCAGAATCCTCATTGTACGTGGACAACGAGCGGTGCTTATTGCATCCCTGCGGGTATGTCGCACAGTCTCCACTAGTGCTATGCAGGTCCTCATGGGGGTCCCGCCACTGGATCTGGAAATCATCCGCCGAGGACTGACTTACAGATTGCGGAAGGGTTTCCCTATGGGTGAACATCAATGGCTACGTGGAATGGATCCTAATGGACTAAGTCAGACCGCCATTCGTCAAATGATGGAAGAGGGATTTATTCCACCACAATCCAGGTGAAGTGAATGTGCGGAGGGTCGTACCACGTATCAGTTCCTACCTGATGTGATGACTGCAATGAAGATGCGGAAGTTTGATTTTTGTTTGGAGTTAGGATACTTACTAACTGGGCATGGTAGTTTGAATGAATGGTTGAGTAGTCGTGGTATTAGTAATCAACGTGAATGTCCGTTATGTGGTGCTGGGAGTGAGAATTGGCAACATGTTTTGTTCGAATGTCAGGCATATGCTGGCCTCCGTTTTGCGCGGGGTATTACTACTTTGAGAACCCCAGAAGATGTCGGTGATGCATTGCTGGATGAAGAGACCTTTCCAAGGATCAACGGGTTCGCGCGAGAAGCCTTCCGATTACGACTGCAGCACTCTGTTACGCAAGGAAATGCAGGCTCTGTTACTGTCTGCTAGTCCCTAAATGTTATCTTCGTTATGTGTCCCAGGCTCTATGTTATCCTGTTTTATGTTCTGTCTAGTCCTACTGTTGTTAATGTATTGCTGTCTGGGGATTACGGGGCCACCAACCCTTCGATATAGGAACGTAAATTGGTAGTGGAACAAGCCTATGTTCTGCGAAAACCTGAGCAGAGGTTTGATCTGTACCACGGGTTAGGGGGAGGCCCATGACAGGTTACTGTCATCCCCCTACACGGTGAGGAGCCAATCCTGGCTGAAACGTGGTGGTTTGTGGTTTGCGATGTGGCTGGAAAGTAGTTTTGAGTACCAACCAGTGTAGCTTGGGATTCCTAAATTTTGATTACTGGGACCTCATTTTTAATGAGGGGCGTTGGTTGACGCATTATATCCACCCTGTCTTTGAGACCGTGAGGTAAGGCCTAATGGTGGCAGGTACTCACGTTAAGCACTTCGACTTCATCTGAGAATAGAGTTGCTCAGCATTTCAAGTAATTGCAAAGGTGTCACCTATAACAAATTTTCTTTCGCCGCGGTGAAACTTGTTTCTTTTGATTTTCATGTCAGTTACAGTCTCTGCAATATTTCTCAATGAAAATTAAAAGTTCTTCCACACTGAAATAAATCTAAAACCTTGATGGTGAATGATTGTAGAAGAAAATGAAAAGAAAAATGAAAAAGAAAAAGAAAAATGAAAAAAAAGAAAAATGAATTACAGAATAATATAAATACTAATATCACACACATAATAAAGTTTGATAATCAGAATCGGTATACGAACTATACTTTGAACATATTAAAAGAACTTTTTGCATTAGGGTGAAATTAGAATTTTATACAGCATACTGTGAAATAAGTATAAACAGTTTTTACTGAATGCACTCCACAACAAATTTTCTAGCTATTTCTTTTTAATTTTTTTCAAATGAAATCGTATAGTATCTGGAATCGTTGGAATGCCCAACTCTGTAATTAAAATCTTCTAAATAAAAGGATTGTTCTAACCTCCCTCATTTTTAATGCGGCCTCAAACTTTCTTACTTTCCTCTCTTCTGGAGCAAGAAGTTAAAGTACCAATTCTTAAGCCCTGAAAAGATCCATATGAGACAGAAATTTACAGACCAGTAAGTCTTTTGCCAATCGTCTGTTTACTCTTCGCAAAGTTAACCCTTAAAGAGACTCACAGACTTTGTGGAAAATAGCAACATATTTCCCAATTTTCAGTTTAACTTTATGCACGAACTGTCAACCAAATACCAACTTTAGTGCGTCTCAAAGGATGTTAAGACAGTCCAGATCAGAAACAATCAGGTCTCCATTGATATTGAGAAAGCGATCGCTAAAGTTTCGCACGAAGAACTTCCATACAAGCTCAAAAGTTCAAAAATCTCGATGAGGAGAATGCCGGCTGGTCTGCATCTACTGTAAGAAGTATTCCAGCTGGTGTACCTTAAGGTTCCTGTTTGAGCCCGACATTTCTTAACATCTTTTTGTCTGTTCTTCATATATGCGAGCATAACTGTTGTTTGCAGGCAACAATACCAAATTTAGACAAAATGCTTGAAAAAGGTTAACGCTTTATGTATAGGTCGAGTATAAGAGAAAACAAAAACTGGCGAAACTAAGGCAGCATTTTTTAGCACAAAACGTAAACGCTTCTTTCTATCTAATCGGTTGATCGATTTTTCGGGGCAAGTCATAAAATGGTCCGAAGATCTGTTGTACTTTGGGCTAATATTTGATGAGAAACTCATTTTAAAAGACAACATTTACTACTCACTACAGCTATACTAAATGGTACAGAATGTATCTTTTGAGCACGAAGAACAAAATATTAATCTTAACGATGGAAATTCAGCCTTTGCTAAGCCAATATGCCAACAATTTGAAAACGATGTTTCAAGTAATACAAAATCGTTAGTTGAAAATGACGCTAAATAAACATTTCTATATCTCATCACGCAAATTACATGAGGTTACTAGCCCTAACTCTCACGCTCTATGCGCTCTCACGCATAATTTGTCAAATTCGCATATAAAATCAATCAGGATATAGCATAATAACTCAAGTACAAGATTATGCGTGCTTATAACCGAGTGTAGACAGTAAGTAGTGAATTCCAAGTAGTATGTTAAAAAGGACATTGATAGTAGTTTAGTTTTAGTTTAAGTGAGTCAGTCAAGTAAGAAATCAGTGAAAAGGTTTCTGTCAGATTATCCTCTACTATTAGAAGTTTATCATAGATACAAGAAGTTTCTGTTGAACAAATAACTGACTGAAAATATTGTAGTTGTGTAGAAGGCTACGTTCATTAACTTTTTACTTTAAGTACTTTAGCTACTTTTTAAACATTTACTTTAAGTTACAAGCTGTAAATATTTGGAAATAATAAAGAATTATTAATATAATGCAAATATTATAGAAATAATTTCAAATTTAAATTCTCACAATTTAACAATTCATAGTTAGGCTTAACGGAATTATAAACCCAGAAAAAAACGAACCTATTCAATAATTACTGGAGCCCACATGCCGATTGAGAGCAATAATTTCGAAGGTCTGCTCAACTTTAAGAGCTTTCCTCTTTCTCATAATCATTCAAGGATTCATAAACATCAAGACTCTAATTAAATTATGCTGGCACAGTTCGACAGGAACCCAAAATTTTTCCAAAAAATATTTTTGATTTTAAAATCTAAGATTTATCTATATACGATGGCGGTCCAATGAGTACTTAGCCTCACTGCCCGATGGTGCCACTATCGCAAGAGAAATATACTATAGTGTAGTACCTTCCTGTAAACGGCTACTGACGAAATTTCAGCCGGATCTGACTTGTAGTTCTGTTCTGAGAGCGTGTGAAAGCAAGCGTGTTCGTTGATTGATTGATTGATTTGATTCTTGTTTTTGGAAGGGAAATCGCGCAGTGAAATCAAAGAGCGCTTAGATCCAGTGTATGGGAGCGCTTTTCAAAATTGGTTCAACAAATTTCAGCGCGGTCGCACGTCCGTTTTTGATGAGCTACGCCCCGGTGCCCCGAAAACAGAAACCACGAAGGAAACGTGACGAAAATCCACGATCTCATTTTGGCAGACCGCCGACTGGAGGTCCGCGAGATAGCTGAGATAGTGAGCACCTCAAAAGACCGCGTGGTGCATACCCTACATGAAATTTTGGGTATGAGAAAGCTGTCGGTAGGATGGGTGCAGCGTTTGTTCACTGCGGAAAACAAGCGCAACCTTGTGACCATTTCAGAGCAGTGTTTCGCGCTGTTTAAGCGCAATCCGAAGGAGCTTGCGAATCCCATCGTTTTCTGGGATTCGCAAGGTGGGATATACATTGACTACCTGGATAAGGACAAAACGTTCACAGAGCAGTACTTTGTCGAATTATAGGTCCGATTTGACGCCGAATTAAAATAAAAACGGCCCCATTTGGCGAAGAAAAAAGTGCTCTTCCACCATGACGATGCACCGGCTCACACTTCCGCACTCGCCACGACTAAATTGATCAAATTGGACTATGAAACGCTGCCTCATCCATCGTTTTCTTCAAATTTGGCCCCAAGCAACTTCTTTTTGTTATCAACTTGAAAAAGTCACTCGCCGGGCAGAAATTTCATTCGAATGAAGAAGTAATCGCCACCGCGGAGGTCTACTTACAGTTACATACTAAACAGACCTCTACAAAACTTTTTTTTCAGACGGGTTTAAGAAGTTGGAGCATCGCTGGGTCAAGTGTATCGACGTAAAAGGAGATTATATTGAAAAATAAATTGTATATTTTCCAAGATTTTTGTTTTTTCATTTGTAGTACTTATCGGACCGCCCTCGTAAAATAGGATACATTGGAAGAATGTTTCAATCAACGTTTTCCTAGGTTCCATGATCCATAAATATTTTATCTATAAAAATGTTTGCAAACTTTTTCATTATTTAACATTCTTCATTGTTCTTCTCAAATCAAAACGTTGTTATGATCTAATAACATCGCACATAATTAAACTTGTCCTTTCCACAGCTCAAACAAATGAATCAGAAAATAAAACCATTCCAACGTATGTTTCACATCATAAAGAACTAAATAATAACAATAATGTGAAGCTATAAAAGATTTTAGTGGCAAAAAACTATATCCGAAAATACATAATAAAATTAAATGTAAAACTACTAGCTAATGAACAAATTTAGAAATACTTTAATCATAACTTAATGCATAATAATATTATAATGAAATAAATTAACTTATGAGAAATATTAATTCGGTCATGCAAAAGTAACTCGTGATATAATCTGATTTAAATTCAAATTACAATCTTAAAAACAATTATTTTTATAAAATTAAGACAGTTTAAGTATTGTTTATGAAAAAATCGAATTATTGCATTTCAATCCATTGAATTTATATTTTTGATTTATAGCTCAAATATCGCAATCAATAAATTGCTTCTACTATGCAATGAATACCAAATCGATGCATCGTTTCAACTAATTCCTTAATGGTATTTAATTATTTTAGAATGATTTTAAAGTTATTTGCCAAGCTTTGATTTGATGTTAGTCTGCCTCATTGATTACTCTTGCGTTGAATACAATCGTAAAGCATATTTCTAGATTTTCGAGAGCACTGAATAAAATTAAGGATCAGCTAATTTCTAAAAGAGGAAGCACAGTGCCACTTATAAAATCATTGTCGTTAATGCAAACATTGAACTTAACGAAATTTATAGATGTAAATAAATATTAAGTCCACTGCAATATTTAACTACAAAGACAAGGAATTCACGGCTCTTGGGTCAGAGTCGATTTTGTCATGGATTAAGCTAACCAATTGAATCTGCCATACATGTCATATCAAAGGATACGAGCATGTACAAAAGTTACGTATCTTTTCACCTAAAAGGACTCCTACAATTTCTCGTTATTGACTAATTTGACTGGACTATGTCATACTCGATTTCTATCAGGATAGCATGCATACTCGTACATGTAACCATCTGAACTAAACTTTCGCATATATCTTCCTTTACCGTATCAACGTACCGTCGGTTTTCGTAGAAAACAAATATTACTACACATTACAATTTACTTAGAAAAACATTTCCATTACTTTTGATGAAAATTATTATCAGTCTATTGCGTTCTTTTTTTAATATGTTCAATAGCTTTTGTTGTTGTTGTTGTTGTTGTTTGTTCCGATGATTTTTTTAAATAGTAGCACAATATACAGAATTGTTGTTTCGAAGCTGCTGATACTGTTGATGCTGCTGATGTTGTTGTTGTTGTTTGTGATGAGGTTGTATTGTTTGACTTGGTGGATGTAACGGTGGATCAAATATTCGTGGGACTTCGTGATGAGTTACGTAGGTTAAGGTTGGATCTAAAATAGGTTTACCAAAAAAGTTAGTGGAATTCATTTCGAATTGTTAAAACATTACGAAAAGATGCTAAATAATTTCTTTAAAGTATTCACCCAGTTTTTTTGTCCTTGCGTTAGTTTCAATTAAAAATATTAATTCAAAATAAATAATGACACTGTACATTTGGCTGAAAGGGATCTAGCTGTAGTTCATCTAAATTATAAAATATAAAGTTTATATTTCTGATGCCGGTATATCAGCTGACCTAACTCTGATGAGGGCCTTCGGAAAAACTTCTGAAAAACAAGCGTGATTCCGACCTGATCACCTTCCTGTGTACTTTTGACTTTAAGATCAGGTGGATCTAACACACTTCACGACGCAAGTTATGTAGTGAACCATTGCGCGACATTACGAAAGTCAAATCCTATATCCAGCAGACTTCTTAATTGAACTTTGGATATAATTAAATCAGATAAAATGAACATCTATGAAAAGGGGGTCAAATATAATTAACATTGTTTAAGTTACTTATAATATCTGAGAAAGTTTTGAATTTTTCAACAGTTTATAAGATCAAACTTCAACTTTGCTTATGATATTGGATTAAGCCATATCCTACAGAGAGATTGGAATAAATTCATCTGATAGCTGGAAATGAGGTTATAGCTTCGGGTATTTATATGTTTTAACAACGCTCTTTCAGATAAAAGGAAAAGAAAATGACTCAATCAATCAATGAATCAATTTTTGATCGCAGACTAACTTTTTCACTATGAATCTAAAGTCCTTCGACATAAAATAGCTGTGAAAGACTATTTAAATTAAAGGCTCTAAAAATTTATGTGTCAGACAAAGGATTGAGAGACAGAGATTCAATCCGACAGAGGATTGAATCGGAATCTATAGAGAAAGCTGCAAGTTAGTGGAACGATTTGATTTGCAATGCGAGCGCATCGTGATTGAAACCGAACATTAGGAAGGCAAGTTACAACCTTAATGTCATTCATAGATAGGATAGAAATGTAAATAATCAATCAATACAATCCTTAGCATAAGCTTGATCGATTTTACCAAATACTTTGTCGGACAGGACACATCCATGTTAACAAAAACTTAAATTTCCTTTCGAATTGCATGCGAGCTTTATCAGAAATCCGAAAGAAAAAAATCTGGGTGAATCTTTGACTCTACGAAGAAAAATACAACTTAGGAAGGTTTCCAAAATCGGATGCTGTTCGCTGATGATCCCGTCTAAAGGCACCAACTGATGGAGATTTGGCAGTGTTTTGTGTAGAATTCAACAGTCTTCCCATTGTAGCATAGCCATCAATATTATTCATTCGGTCGGAGGATGAGATCATGATAGACGATGATGTCGGGACGAATCCATTGGAAGTGTACGAAGAACGTCGTTTTGGACTATATGTATTATACAGGCTGGAGGCATAGGAAGGCTCATATCGTCGCACATGTTCATTTTCTGCATATCTTTTGCTCACACTATTCACCGGTGGAAGCAAATCATTGTAGGTTGGTCGTGATTTAAGGTATTCGGAATTGGTTGGATTTGTATGTCTTATCTCTTCATCATACCGGCGACGTACTTGAACCGTTGGCGGTTTTAAGTCAGAGACGTTTGAGCTAAGTTTCAAAGGCTTCAAATATTCTGGCGTAGTATTGATAGTCGGCTCTATCTCTGGCGAGGATATCCTTTCAGGTGGTCGTGATCGAAGTTTCGCAGCTGATTCTCGATAGTAATCGCGAGCTGCTGGTCCAACAATGTTGCTTTGGCGTTTGGGTTTCTTTTCATTGAAACGTGTATAGAAGCTTCGGCGTTTGATGCGATCAATAACGCTTTCAGGATTGTTTGCATCAAGTGAAATTGGCGACGAAAGCTGCGAAGCACGTGACAAACGTGAGACCGTTGGGGACGGCGTTGACATACCGTAATTGTCTTCTGAACACACTGACCAATTATCAAAACACAATTCTGGCTCTTCACTTGGCGATAGGAATGTACTCGAAGAAGGACAATCGTCATGTGGGCTTTTCGAGCTCGAGGAATAGTTGGTCATATTCTCATTAGAAGGTGTGAGAACCGAGTTTTGGTTGATTTCGCAATTATTCCCGACAAAACTATTATTATTGTTGAGTGTTCCAAATGAGAGCGAGGAAAAGTTATTGGAAAAATTATTATTAATTTTGGTCTTGCTGCTGCCATTATCTAGTTTCGAGAAGTCCAGTAAAAGTCCTTTGCGCTTTTCCTTCGATTTCTCCTGTTCTATTAAATCATTCTTAAAAGTATTTCTTTTACGAGCTTCTATTTGAAGTTCTTGAACACAGTCTTGGCAAGATTCTTTTGGTAGTGATGTTACCGGGGCAGGAGGGGGAGCATTTACTTTAGATTTGGTTTCAGGGATATGATCGTTGACTTTTTCTTTAGGAATATCAATCTTCAATGCATCGTTGCTACCACTCGCAGAACTCTTTTTCAGCTTTCCCATGAAACCACTGGATTTAGGCCGCTCTTTCTGAACGTATATATGTGTTATTTGTCTTTCAATATTGCTAGTTGACCGAGTGTTCATAACCTTCCGCTCCATCCCATCTTTTTCATACTTCTTAAATAGGCCAAGCACTTTGTTAACACCACACTTCGTGAACGCACCAGACATATCTTCCACACTAACTGCTCTTTTAATTAAACCGGATTCGGTCAACTCGGGAGCACGTGGAACGGATCTTTCGCGTAATGAACGGATCATGGCATCGATTCTTGAACGCTTATCTGATTTCGCCGGTTTCTCTTCCGTCTTCTGCACAGGGGCTTTCACAACCGCCTTCTCCGGCGACAAAGATTCTGGCGTTAAAACCGATTTTGGTTTCTTCTTCTTCAAAACTACCGTTACTGATACATCTGCTTCCTTCAGAGGTGATGGCTCCGTTGAAGAAGCAACGGTAGCTGACGGTGTGCTACTTGCCAGTTTCTTTTCCTTACTTTTGGCATTTTCTTGTAGGTTTTTGAACTTCTGGCCAATAGCATAAAGGAGTCCTTTGCTGACTTTTTTCTCAGGAGATTTTTCTTTTTTAGTTGGCTCAACAGCATCAATAGCTGTTACTTCAGCGGGTGCAGATTTATCACCAAGGCTGGGTTTAGTTTCGGCCTTAACAACTTTTTTCTTCACTACCTTCTTAACTGGTTTTTGTTCGGCGATCGTTGAAGAGTCGCTGGATTTACTGGCCAACTGCTTCTCTTCTGAACTGCTTGATTTTGATGATGTTTTCTTTAACACTGGCGCAGCTGGTTTTTCAGACTTTTCCATCAGTTTCTCCATGACCGCTGATATTCCCATTCCGCTTCGGGTAATCTTTTTAAAATCTTTGGGCGGAGTTATTTTGGAATTTGGGTAGCTTTTAGGTCTTGAAATTTTACTTTTCTCCTTATCATCACCTGGCGACTTAGGTTCTTTGGGAGATTGACTCTTTTCTTTTTCAGGTGAAGGTGGGCTGGTCTCTTCAAATTTGTTACAGTTTACTGCCAAACCTTTTTCATGCTCTTTAACAGGATATGATTTTGGTCGAACCAGTTTTGATTCTTTTTTGACTTTTTCTTCAGAGGGTGTTTTTGGTTCCGATTGCTTGTCTGATGTGTTTGAATCTTTCGCTGATGATGTAACCTTCTTCTCTTTCTTCGCTGTTGAATCTTTCGGCTTTACCTTCTTTACTTTTACAACTTTTTCTTTTTTTGCATCATCTGCTATTGTCGGTTGAGTATCTTCTGTAAGATTCACTGAATTTCCTAGATTGGCTACATTCGATTCTTTAGCTATACTTCCAACATTTGTATTTAACGAGATATTTTGTAATTCTTCTAAAATTTTATTTGCTATATCACTAGAATCGAATCGATCCGATAAGGACCGCTCCGTCACTTCCCTTGAGCGAGAAACACTGCGTCGTTTTCGTTGATCAACGGAATCATTGGTCCGTTGAGTGTCGGGTGCATATTTTGTGGTTGGTTTTCCTGGTAGCAAGGAATTATTCACGGTCTCATCAACTATTTCTCGTGCCCTAGAAACACTTCGCCGGGATCTTTGCAATAAATCATCGCTTTCGCGAGCACTGGGTTCTATAAATCGGTCGACACTTTTATTGCGAACGTGTCGCATGCTCAAAGGACGTTCAACATTTTCTATTTTGTCCTCACTGCTCAATATCCTTTCTACGCTATGATTGCGATGATCGCGACTGCGTTCGCGACTTTTCTCCCGTATTTCACGCAATACACTTTGCGTTTCTCTTTCCCTCAACTTTTTCTCTCTTAAATAAGCATTTTCTTCCACAACGGGAGGTTCGAAGAAGTCCGGCCGCAAGAAACGGGATATACGTCTCTGAGATGATCTTCGCCGTAAGGAACCATCGGCTACAACGGGGGGTGGGGACAGACAGCCACTAGGAGGCCGACCATAAACTTCTTTAACTGGACTGAAACATGAGTTTCTTGGAGATGAACTGCTTTCGTAGTATTTATAGGGTGATATGGATCGATCAATATCGCTTTCTTTATCAAAATATGGCGAAATCGGTCGCTCTGATTCTGTTCGTTTGATCAGGTATGGTGAGTAGTACTTATAACGGTCACTAACGTCACTAGTATACGAAGAGCAGAGTGATCTACTGTAATCATCCCCGCTTTTACACGTACTGGAGCTTCTCGACTTGATCGTAGCTGCAACATCGTTGCTATATTTATCTCTGCTCGAGCTGCTTTTTCTATAACTGTTATCTAACGATCTATCATAACTGCCACTGGAAATTTCGGGTCGTTCGTTTAGATCCTTGCTCAGTTCTTTATCACAGAAGCTTCTATTTTCTGATGAACCACTTGTAGGCTTTTCTGATAACTCACGACCACCACTCAGACTACGTTTGTAAATCCGACCTGGTCCCAGAGCTCCAGCTGTTTCTGCACTGTTTTGCATGGATAAAGTTCGCGATAGTTTACGGGCTTGAGTTGGTGGAAGTTTTGCTAAAAGTTGTTCTTGAAAACATTTCGGTAGATTTGGTGTAATTGTCGATAGTGTTTCTATATCCTTTTTGGTGAGGCGTAAACGTGATAGATCCAAATCAGCTAAGTCGATGGCGATGTCCTTGTCTTTAGATGATGATGACTTTTGTTGGCATTTCTCTTTTTTCGGACCTGCAAAAAATATAATGTACATGCGAATTTTCATAGTTGGTGTTGAACGTTATGATATGATGCATCTCGAAAGCAAAATTTACAAAGCAGGTTTTTCATTCAAGGTGATTGTCATGTGAATAGGTTGAAGATAATACTTACCTTAGAATCCTTGGAAATGAGTGTCATTATTGAATTTTTATGTGCCAATATTCAACGTGTGCTAGGTAAAAATGTATTGCGTTCCATATGTTTTTTTAATTTGTTTCATGGGAGAAAAAATTGCTTCTATTATCGTTAGTTGATCGATTCATGAATCCACTTTTGCCAAAATGGCAAATCTAGGCGGTCAAGGCGGTCAAACAAAACCGCCGACATTTGTTTTCATGTGTCATGATTTAATTGTAATTCAACAGCAATTTATATCGCAAAAACTCTACCTATTGACTGGTCAGCGAAATCAGTTCAATTGTCATAATGAACATAGCTCTCTGACATCGATCTTGTATCTCTCGTATCATAGTTGGGATGGATTGCATGTAGATCTCCTTTTTAAATATATTTTTCAGATTTTCATAAACTTTTTACGAAAACTAAATAAAAAGTTATATTCGCCTATCCAGTAGCCAGGAATTAAACTTAAAAATAATCTACTCTCTTACAGAATAAGTCAATTAATTTTGATTACATATTTGGTTCTTCTGTAACCAAAATCGTAAGTGAATGGTTGCAAAATATAAAGAACCCATTAAAAAGAGCTACAGCCAATTTTATCATGTAGGGAATTCCTAAAGGGGCTGATTAACTGATTGAAGCCGATTTAGCTTCGAGGAAGAATGTTGCTCTGAAATATCCTTCCTCTCGCAAGCAGTCTCTTCCAAAGTTAGCCGTAAATTGGGAAAACGTTTACCGATCCTAATTGAATCCAAAAGAAAATAAAATCAACAATGGAGGAAGAGAAAGAGCGGAACTTTTTCTGATGAACACTGCGGTAAAAGAAAAGAGGGCATAATCAGGACGCAAGGACACAAGGTTACAATCGAAGATGAAACGGTCATGAAGGAATCTAGGGATACAAGTAAAAAATTGAATTAGCCTCGTGGAAATTATATCCAAATTTATTTATAACAGTAATTTTTGGTTTCAAACGTATTTCGATCGATAAATAATGATCCTTTTCTCGGCTGTTTGTACCTGTTTGTAACGACTTCTACTTACGTTTAAACAACTATCATCAAATTGGATTTTATTTTTTGCTTCTCTCTTGATCTGCTCAACCTTATTTTTTCTTTATATGCCTATAAAGTTGCTTTTGTTTCAATCCTAAAATGAAAAACGTTTCGATTTGGATTTCAATTTCAGATTTCAAAGCAGCTATTAACGCGAGTTTTTTTTATTTTTACATCTCTTTGTTATGAGGTTAATCGCAGTGCTACACAAATTAGAAGCGTAAGATTGAAACATAGTTGATTTTGACTTCCTGTCTACTTATTTCAAGCATCAGCCGTCCACTGCGCCATCAAGTCTCGAACTGTTAAATTCAACTCGCAGTGCCACTTAGTCTCTAGTTTCAGATCTAAATAGATCAAATTGGTTGCCAAATCAAATATTAATTTATGCAGCACAACAACTATCGAAAGTAATTCACAAATCTCCTCGACGACCACGATCAACAACAAACACCTCAAAATGACGAACATCGCGTAGTAAATTTAAAAAAAAAAATTATTTCGTTTCCCTCAGCTATTCTTGCGTTGGGAATTCTATGAAGTCGTTATGAATGAGTCGCTTTCAAACGGACAAAAGTACAAACATCAAGAATGTACTTACTTTGCTTTCTGTAACAAATTATCCACTGCCACAAAGATTTCAGCAAACTCTTCGAAACTTTATCCCCCATGGATGCAATAAAAGTGCCCTTTTCACGAGTTGTTTTCAAAAATCTCTCCGAATCGACAAAAACTAAGGAAAGTTGCAGTCTTGAATATCTAGCAACATTTCAGAAAGCTTTTAAACAAATTCACAGATACATAGATAGAAACATTTGAAGTAATTTTAGCTGATTAAAATCCACCTTCTGGTGTGGAACAGGATAACAATTAACTTCAAAATCTGCAATCTCTAATGATGCTTGTACTGTTCAACACTTACCTTATCACAATGCTACCTACCCAAATTCCTTTCCTTCTAAAAAATTTGAAAATTTGATTTTATTTGTGCATTTTCTACATAATTAATTAATCAATAAAGTTGCATAATAGAGTAACAACATCCTATGCTTGTGTTGAACCTAAGAAATCTAATATTTATAGATTTCTGAATTCTGATTCTGATATTATAGAAAAATATCGGCTGTAAGATTTCAAGTGTTTAATCAATAAAGGCCTTTAAACCTCTGTCGACGAAATTCAACTGAAGCTTATGTAATCTTTAAAAATTAACTATAATCATGAAATCTTTCTGGTAAGTTTCATTCGTTCGACATTAAATCCCTAGCAACAATCTGAGTGAATATGCTTTCCAAGGCAGTGATTTTCAAATTTCTGACAAGTTTGTAGATCTTTTTGAGTGAAAACCTGAATCGACAATAGTTTTTTCTGTAGTTATATGATAAGACGACTAGCAGAATTGATGGCGAATGTATGAATATGAATAATGTGGGTCAGTATTAATCACTTTTCATACGTGGCATAATCAAATGTTTTGGAAAAAAATGATTTCGTCTATATAATTATCTACTTATCGTCTATATAATTATATACTACTTACTTTTATAAGTCTATATAATTATATAATTTCCCCAAGTAGGAATCATATGGGGACATTACCTTAAGTATTGACTGATGATCTCACACAATTCAGATTAAATATTTGGCGCTAATGGGGTAATATGTTAAAGTCAGTCAATGATTTGTTGACGTTTGCTTTCACACATTTTTTCCTCCCACCGTTTCGTTATTCATTCCAAGTTTTCACAATGTTTTTACATGAAGCGTTAAAATTTTTTGGGAGGAATTCGTAAACATAACGTTCTTCTTTCCTCTTAACGAGGTTTTACTCACACCGGATCTCGTCATATGTCATTTTACATTAATATTCTTTGCTAGACGATTTCAACATATATGCACAACATCTATCAGTTAAAAACATATGGATCGCATTTTCACATTAAAAATTGATTTGTTACACAAAAACAAAACACAAAACTCAATACGTTAAGGAAAAACAGTACAATCAAAAATAAAACACACATATTGTTTTGATATCTTATATTAATATCAAATTTTCAATTATTCAACATAAATACAACTAAATATATATAAAAACAATCAAAAAAATCATTCTAAACAAAAAAAAATCCAATAAGATTTTAATACAAAAAAAATAAAACTCACGTGCTTACATGTTTAAACGTTTGCTCACGGTACTTAGTGGTCAGTAGAAGAGTAGTAGTAATAGTAGTAGAGTAGTAATGGTAGTAAACAGAACGAGCACAAATTAGATTGTTTATCAAGTTCATTTCTAATTTGTTTGTTTTGTTTGTTTGTATGCATGTGTTGTTTTACACTACTTTTTAATTTTTTGTTGATTTCTTACGCACTCTTACTCTGTAGCTAAATTGATTCGGACTTTGTTTTCTAGATATATATTCATATGTAGTTTATTTACCATTCTATGTAAGATTTTATCTATTTAATCATATGTTCTCCTGCTCTATATATTTTATTGTTGGTCTTGTTGTTGGCAGGTTTGGGGCTGCGGGATATTTTGAGCATGCGATAAGGTAACGCGTAACCCCACTGCAAGCATAAAAATAAATAAACCACAAGCAACGATCAAAATTTAGTTTACAATAAAAGAAATATTAAATTGACAATAAAGTAAACTTGAGTAGAAAGAACCGATCAAAAAATTATTGTATATGTAAACAAACATAGCCGAGTTTTGGTTTGCGTGGCGTGGGCCAATCAACTACGAAGTGAATGTTATAAAAAATCGTGTCTATATTTGATCCAAAATATTTAATGACTATTGAATAAATTGTGAAATGAACTTTTCACTTTGTATTGTTTGGCCGGAATAACATTAATGAATCAGTTAATATGTAAATGGCTTAAAATGGATATAACATCAACTACTTGCAGCTACGATTCAATACACAATCATCTGTCTAATAACGAACATGGATTTGATTAAATTTTCGTATTCAAAGTTCTCACTGTTTGTTTATATATGAATAAAATTTCGAATCAATTTTTCTTATTTAAAGTTTTTGTATAATTCTTCACAAAATGTTTTCAACAAATTTATTGAAGACGAAAACAGATTTTGCTTCGAAATAAATCAAATGATTAGCCCAAAACTCATAACAGCCTAATTAGCTACACAATTAACTTTTTTGTTACACAACGAACTTGGCATGCACAAAATATTAAAAAAGAATCAAATTTTCACAAATGATATTCGAACAAAATATAAATGCTCATATAACAGATATATAATTAATGCGGACAGATTTGATTATTTTCATCTTTGTTTTAAATAAAAATAACTTGGATGACATTTAGACGCTAGTCATCAAGTTTTTGTTAAAATTCAAAATAATCGCACACCACATTTAACACGAAGTGTAGATACTTTTTTTTTTTGATTTTTAACAACATGATTATACCAAAATTAATTTTCTATGCAAACTTAATAAGCTCTAATAAATCTGACCACATTGCATGTTATTCAGGTGGGGTGCGAAGTAAGAACAACAACTTGTCTTATGTTACATTGTATAAATACGTTTCTCGCTTTCATTAATTGTTAAAGAAAACAATACGATAATGTGGGGGCTTTAACAAAAAAATCTACTGCTAAATTCGATAAACAATCGAAATAGGATGGCGTTGCGCAAACAATTAAAACGATAAAACTTTTCGAATTTAAACAAAATTTTATTTTCTCTCTTGAAAACACTTGAAATGTTCAATAATATCAATTTATTATTTTTCTAAAAAAATATGAAACTAACCACTTGGCATTTTTTCTAACTACAAATTAACCATATTTTCAAGTAACAATTTTGCATTTTACGGCAAATTCAACTCAAACTTTGAATACGAAATCTGGTTTGTTAATAATTTCAACATAATTTAGAACAATTTCGGCCTAATATTATTTTGAAAACAACTGAAGAAATCTTTTCCAAATGTACGACAATATTATGTACGAATACATCAAAAACACAGTATCAGAAAAGAAAACATACGTAATATATTTTTTATGAAGAACACTAGAATTTGATTAATATATAAAATTACGTTTGCAATGTAAAACTCTCTACATGTAGTGTCCATTATTGATTCTCTAGAATCATTATCATCTCATCATCAATATATTCAATCAAATAAAACAATATATGTAGCTACTAGCTATCAGTTAAAACATTAAACAGCTAAGTCTCGCATTTCATTGATGTATCCAAAACATGTTGAAAACCATTATTTATATTAAAAAAATGACACAAATAAAAACGGCTCAAAAATCATAAAATATAGATCAAAGTTATCAAAATAAGTTCACTAAAAAACGAATCAGGAATATAAAAAAAAGGACAGACATAGATCATAAGAGGACAGTTCCAACTGCCAGAAAACAAAAATAAAAATAAAAGCTGCAAATATTTCGAATATTTCGTTCTATTTTTTTTCTCACACGCTTTTTTTTTAAAGAAACTTGCTTTTCAATCTGTGATATTCACCTCTAGGTAATGTCGCTCCTGTTCGCGAAAACATTGAATCAATGTCTGAGCCTAAGTCACGGGAAAAACTATGCCTCCATGCCGCACCGGCGCCGGAGCTACTATTCAACCTGTGAAATACACATAATTCGGGAGTGTATTATTAATATTATTATTATTATTATTATTATTATTATTATTATAATTATGCAGCCAATCATGCATGTTTTTGGAGAAGCAAAACGAAAGTATATAGATATAAATATAAATCCCAAATACACAGCGTACCTTTGAATATAAATATGATAGATGCGAAGTTTTCAACACACTAGATCAATATTAACTTTTCGGACAAACGTTCACAAATCAGAGCTGTTTAGAATACTAAAAACATTTTATATTCTGGTTTAAATTCTTAACAACATTCATTGTGTTTAGTATTAACTACAATAGATTGTCTGCAAATCATATTGATAAAATAATTTTTTAGTAGCACAATGCAATAATAGAAGCGTGCTTATTGGTCCAATGAGGATTACTTAGAAGAACGCCATGGGCTCGGCGATGAAAATTAATGATAGTGGCGAGTTATGCGGAATTTTATTTTTGACATTCACCACGTATAAGATATTATGACGATTATGACAGGTGCAGTGCAAAAGGTATGTCGTTTTCATCGTTGTCGTTTTCTAATTTTTGGTACTCTATTGAATGCCCTTCCATTGAACCGCCATCCATTTCAACGTTTAATTGTAGTGGGCAAAAATAAAATGTCATAGGATAGTATTATTTATACCTTACACCAACTCTCTGTTAAGTAAGTGAGAGGAAACTCTCCCTCACTAACTAACAGGCAGGTCATCAGGCAGGTCATCAGGCAGAACTGAATTGAATGTTACTAATGTACAAATATAAAAAAAGAACATATTTGTACATTAGTAACACGCAACTCAGTTCTGCCTGATGACTTGCCTGTTAGTTAGTGAGGAAGCGTTTCCTCTCACTTAATTAATAGAGAGTTGTTGTAAAGTATGAATAATACTATCCTATAACATTTTATTTTTACCCACTTCAATGAAACGTTGAAATGGATTGCGGTGAAGGGCATTCAATTGAATATCGCTGAATCCTGTCGTCATTTCCAGGCCGAGCGATACGAAAACATCTATCTAATTTTTTTTTAAATTGAAAGACAACAACCGAAGCCTTGAAAATAAACTAAGATCCGGCCGTTCACAAACTTCACAAAATTCACAAAATTATAGAATATCAATACCACAAAAGCAACGACTACCATGCAACCGTTGAGAGAATTGCAAATATTCAGGCAAATCATGCCCGGGCATTTAGAGAGAGAAATAGAAAAGTGAATCGGCTGACGATATCTGTCTCTCTTTGACCGTGCTTCAAAGAGGAGATCTTTTGCACAACATCGTGAAGGGTGATGAAAATTGTATCCATTGTGAGAACATAAGTCGCTAAGGTGTTGCCTACAAGGAGGATCTGCAACATCGAAAGGAGGACGTACCCGGGAAAAACTTTTATTTTTTATAAGGAGCTGAATACCATTGGTAATCTTAATGTTAGTGCCGAGTAAAGCGCTTACTGCTGTCGTATACTGTCAACATCCACAGAAATTTTAACAGAAACTGAAGTCCAGCCAAACGTCCTAGCAAAATCGTTAAGCAATTTTTGGATGAACAATTTTGCCAAAGCACCATACTCGCCAGACAAGGCACCAATGGATTGTAATTTTTTTCTCTACGGTCGAAAACGATTTCATTTGAAAGGAGCCCGCCGCAAAAACAGATGGAAAACCCCACACCTGAGTTCTTCTCTATGTCCAATAAATTTTGCAAGAAAAATATTTATAAGTTACTACAGAAATGGGATGATGTTCGGAATATTTGAACGGCTTATTTTCAGGATGTGATCAACACCGTTCTAGCCTTATTTCTTTGTACGGAACTGAATAGACAGGGCTTTGGCAAATACTACCCTGAATCGTTGTGGGAGGAGAAAAGGGATATGAAAAGCCAAAAAAAGATCGTTTTTCCAATAAATACAATTGAGAAAATCAAACAATCAATCAATAAAGACTAGTTTAAAAGTTTTGACGGATTGATGCAAGCAAATTCAACCCTGCTTTTTACTTTTATTCAGTCCATGGACGAATATCTAAGCTTATTGTATACCTACATTGGATTCCTGACGGTAAAACTGCTGAGTACCATCAAACTATGGGAAGAACAACCCGAGTTGAAGACATGCAATGGGATGCTCCACTAAGGCGATGCTCCAGTTCATACCGTATCATCAACATTCTCATTCGTTTGATCTTGCGAGATTTCTATCTGTTGCTTAAGCTGAAATCTGCATTTCGAAGACATGATTCCAAAGATAGAGACAAACTTTGATTCCGTAAAAGGTTTGATAAAGCAGGTGCCTTCGTGAAAACGCCCACAGACAGATTTCCAGCGCAGTATCGCACAACGGATAAAGGGAGAGAAAGTGAACATGCACAGGCAAAACCTTTATAAGAAGGATTCAATATTTCGGGTACCTACGCACATATTTTCTGAACCTCTTACAAGTGTAATCTAGTAACGAATGCACTTTTTTGACATTATCAAATCGGGGTTATATTTTTTGTCTTTCGGCGCCCTGGAGAAAACTTTCATTAGTAATATTTCGGAAAAGAAACTGCAAAAATTTCCGTTGGTTTGATATGGCTAGGAAGTGCAGATTTAAGCATATCTTACATAATCAATTTATGAATAAATTTCAATTCAATTGTTCTCAGTGATATCAAAATGAAAAATCAGGTAAATGTTTCCTTTCGCCTAGTTACAAATATTCTTTGGTTAATTATATAGAAATATATAAATTATATATATAAATAGAAATATATATGAATAGAAATTACAAAATAAATATTTGCTGATACGATAGCCCATTTCTCAGTAGATAAAATGAATGCATTGAACCTGAACATTCGTTAAAACTTAAAAATTTTCCAACGATGTTTGCATTTATTAACTGGTAACAAGCTCTGCAATAACCTTTTTTTACTTATCGATTTATTCTAAGATTCATTTTAAGAGTTTACTTGATTTGTACAAGTTGAAATTAAATAATGATTTTGCGGTGAAGGTGATAAATTTACTTCAATCAATGAATGAAATTCTTTTTAGATTTCCTAATGTTAATAAAATTGAAAATTTGAAATAAAATCTTTCTTAAAGATTTAACAAGCTCAATGCTATTGGGAGACGATTCAAAGTAAAAACTTTCATCCTTTTAGCTCGCCATTATGTTTAACTTTCACGTTCAAAACACAGTACATTACATGCTAAATTAGCTACTTCGTTAAAGAATGCTCTACAGAAACGTTATTATTGCTAAGCATTAATTTACACACACACACAACACATATGAGACAGTATCAAACCAATAACCATCAAATATACTTACACTTGTTTCTTCTCAATCGTTTCACTTTTGAATGAATATGTGAACTGAGATCTGTGTTTTCCAGTACAATTGTTTTTTCCAGTAAAACAAACAGGTCACAATGTAATGATTATGCATGACGTTGAAATCCATTAATGGTTTTATGGCGAATTTGTTAAGTGATTAAAGCAACCAACACATTAGTAATCAAAAAAGCACACAATTGTATGTTTAATTGTAAGACTATTTGTTAGACTTTTGGCCAGAAAACATTTTGAAGGTGGCTGAAAATTACCTTCCGAATGGCTCTTGTTGCCAAAATGGACTGTGCGCTTGTCGCATGTTCCCAAGTAGTCGTGATGAATTCGGAAATCCTGCTGTTAGATCATTGTTCACGTTGAGACGATTTGTTAACGCTCGCACCTATAGAGTTTACAAATTATATTAGTTTTTTTTTACAATCACATTATTATCAATAATGCCTAATAAAATTAGCTATCATACATACCCTTTGCAATAGAGTTGAGAATAAGTTCTCAGCCGTCAATATTTCAAAACCATCTTCATCATCATCCTCCCCTGAGCTCTGCGAGTCATTTGTATCTTGACTAAGTTTTTTAATCGGCCGCGTACTCCTGTTATAAATATGTTACATGATTCTGTTTCCTGGAATTTGAACACTCAATTTACCTCAATCGATGCATTGTAAACCTAGGTTCCTCTGCATCAATGTCTCTATTTATCGAAGATGTGCGTAGCTTATGGAAGTGGCTATCGTCTCCTGATTCTTCTTCAGTAAATAGAGATCTGTCAAAAGGTCCACTTACTTGCATATACGTAATGACAATAATACCAATAATATTACCCAATTCTGCGCGGTCTATTTGATCTCGTAAAGGCGGCACTGCTTGTAGTGTGACTCGAATCAGAAGGTTCCAAGCTGCCAGCTCGCGGAGTCACATAGCCTCCTCCCTCGACTGCAATTGGGATGATAAATTCTCGGGGGCTTTTCTTTATTGGCTGTGAAGTACCCGAAGTTATTGTAGATTGAGATTGTGCGCCCGTAGTCGCAGTCTCGGTGTCTGACTCATTAGTTGATTGACGTGACAACGACCCCGATCTGGAATAATTAAATGTCTTTTTATCTGTTTTTAATTGTCAATCATTAAAATTATATCCGACCTGTACGAGTTTGAACCGGTGCGTACATAGGCTGATGGTCTTTGAATAGGTATGACGTGCTCTTTAACAGCAGGTTCTAGGCTTGTGGCTCGTTGATGAACGCTTGTCGTAATAGGACTATAAGGTCCTTCCCGAACTGGTGCGCTTCGCAGATCGGGAACTTGGTGTTGAATTTCAGTGGAGAATCGCATAGTATTCTCAACCGGACGCGGCTTGATTTCCAACTGAATCTCCGTTTTAGCCGGTTTGCGTCGCGGAAGAGTGGCAGATTTTAGTGTGATTTCGGCACGCGAAGTTTTCATGGTGTTTGGCGGAGGCGAACCTTCGATGTGCGCGGTTGCCGCTAAGATGTCAAAACCATATACATATAAAAACCCGTATTCATTTTGGCAAATTTAAATACCTTTTATGGTGTTCTTCACTTTTGGATTTTCCTTCTCATAGATACGTTGTTCAGGAGTTGAAACGGAGACTGTAGCAGTTCGTATATCGCTAACCTCGGGACCAACTTGCACACGCATCGTTTTCTTCTCAGTATTCATAGGTGGCACGACACTACCAGATATAGATCTACCATTGATACCGAAAGGTACAGGCGGCTTTCGAACCCCTGGAACCCAAAAAGTATACATTTGATTGCAAATAAAGTTATTCACACATGAAGAATCCGCGAAGCAAAACAAAACTCAACAAAATAAATCAAATCGAAACACAATGCATATACCCCATTAAATTTTGCAAATATGACATCAGTTGTTCTACACAACCACCATATGTGATACCCCAATCTCGATTAGATAAGCAAAGAAATTGAAAATTGATTGTCAAGATCGATTGTTATCTTTCTCGTGGTTTAATCCGAATAATATTAAACTAAAAAGTCGATGCTTACCTAAGCACAATCGTCCACCTGGTTGAATGGCGTTTCCAATTATCTCCCTCGCTTTTTTCTTTTCATGGTCTCGATCTGGTTCGTTAAAAACAATGTTTTCCGTTTGTGCGCACAGTTGTTCAACTTCTCGTGTTGACTCTTCTTTTGCTTGATTGAGGAGAGCGATCGAATTTTCCATTGAACGCCGAGCCTCTTTCAAAGAAAAACTTTCTACCGACGCTTTCGATTCACTCTCAGATAATTCATTTTGTTTCATCAAAGACTGGTCCAGAATTTCAGCAGTCTCGGATAGTATTTGGTTGTCTTCTACCGCAGTCGTTTCTTTCACAGGTTTTGTTGCAATTTCCACTGGAGGGCTTCCACCAGAAGATACCGATTTAGAAGAGGAGTCGGCCGCTTTGCGTTCGAATTCCTTTTTAAAATTATTCACACTATTTCCCGAAATCACAATCTTCTTAGGCTTATCACTAGTCGAATTACTTAAATTCTGAAACTTTTCAGCTGTCTCCATAATACGCGATCTCCGCCGTCCCAAGTTCTCATCAGGTAAACTACTTTTTCGCTCCGCACTCGTCTGAGATCTCTGCAAATCTTCATTATTATCTTCTGACATTTTGTTGATTGCAGCTACTAAATCCGCTGTTTTGTGTTTATTTACAAACTTCTTTATGACTTTCTGGGGGCTGATTTCTTTTGGCGGTGGTGGACTTTCATCATTTTCTTTGACTGCATCTAGCTTTGTTACTGTCTTCTGTCGCGGTACTACACTTTCCTCTTCAGGCATGCTTACCGGTGGTTCCTGTATATCTTCGCATACATTTTCATTGCTTTCAACATCTTTTTGAATACTTGTCTTGGACAGTGCTGTCTGTAAAGTCGCCACGTCTTGATCTTGATCAACATCCATTTCTTCTACAGCATCTTCCTCCTGTGGAACTTCTTGCTCGGTGGGTCGATCCTTTTTCTTAACAATACCAACAGCATTTTCCGTTGAAACAGTATTTTCTAATTTGCGTTTTGGCTGCACAGGACTTTCATTAGGAGTGATAGTTCGAGTCGGAGATGGCATAAGAGCGGCCTCGCCTCCAGCTAGAGAGATAAACCAAAAATGTTTGATATCCATCCTTTTATGCGTTATGACTTGAATTTATTACACATGACTAAAGGTTTTTTGTTATAAATATAAATAAGCTTTTGTTATAAATATAAATCAAACTTAAACATCATTTTTTGTAATTTTGCCTTTAGTACACACTCATATTAAACAAATCCACTAACCTGCAACCATATCCAATATTCTACGCTCGGCTTCTGTATTGCCAATATCACGTATAGAGCCTACCGAATGCGATCGAGGAATATTTGATTTGGCTTCATCACCCGATGGGACGACCAATTGATCAGCAGTCACTGAAGGCGGGGACAATGAAAGCAGGACATCTAAACGTACAGGTGTTTGATTTGCTAAGGCCTCTGCTATATCCAGACATGATTCACTATAACCTTCATTTACCCACCTAGAGTATATATTTTTATCAACTATGATACGTATGCATACTTTTTAAAATAACTACCAGTGATTGCATATTTGTTCAATATTTGCTCGACGTTGAGGACACACTGTCAACATTTCACGTATAAGCGGTGAAGCTCGCGAAGGTTTCTTCGGCTCATAATAATCACCTTGACTAATTTGCTTAACAAGTCTTTTAAATTGGGAGCCATCAAATGGCATAGCACCATAGACTAGAGTATATAGAAGAACACCCAGCGACCAACAATCCACCTCAGGCCCCTGATATGGAGTCCCTTTGACAATTTCGGGCGACGCGTAAAGTGGCGAACCACAATACGTCGATAGTAATCGTTGTTCATCGAAAACATTTGATAGACCGAAATCAGCAATCTGTAGAGGTTCAAATGTTAATTTTATCGGAGGATCATTTAGCAATAAGTTATGACACCTGAAAACAGTCTATCATTGGCTTACTTACTTTGGCGTTTCCATGTTCATCTAGCAATATATTTTCTAACTTCAAATCTCTGTGACAAATTTTATGTTTATGACAATAATAGACAGCTGTTGAAACTTGGCGAAATATTCGACGTGCTTCCTCTTCAGCAAGGACTTTTCTCTCCGACAAATAATCATACAATTCACCACCGGCGGCATACGCCATCACTAAAACCATTTTCTCTCGATTTTCAAAGACTAAAAACACACATTAAGAGACGCAGCAATAAATAATTTTAAATCATTACCCTCGTAAATGTGAATAATATTTGGATGTTGAACTGAACTCATAATTTGAACTTCACGACGAATACGAATTAAATCCGACTCAGATTCTATTTTACATTTTTTTATTGTTTTTATGGCTACCTCTTGACCAGTCTCTTTATTAATACCCAATTGAACTTTACCGTAAGTACCTTGACCTAATTTTTTTATTATATCGAATCTGTTAAGGAGGACGTTTAAGAATTTTTGATTTGTTTATAAAAGTTTGTATATACGAAATGAATCCTACCTTTGACGTAGCTTTTTCCTATGATTATTCATTTTCACTGTACCAGTATTGCTTATTCCACCCATGATGTTATCAATTTTTTCCTGGAGTACTGCAGGTGGTGCGGTCACCTGGCCAGGTGCCGCTGTTGGTGCTGTTTCACCTATCACCATTTTGTATTAGTCTGAAAAAAAGAAATCCAAGCGATATTTATTATTATTGATTGCACTTTTGAACCTAAAGGTGGAGTTAGAATTAGATCTGAGGACATCTTATGTTTAACAAGATGGCATATACATGACATTTTACACATCCAACCTCCTCCAGGTATGGAGGTCATGTTTCACAAAGTATTATATGGAAACAGAAAGACATGAAGGAGGTTCATCCTTCTTCATAAAATTGATTAGTATCATCTTCCTGCAAATATCTGACCGTTTAGTCTTTTCGAGTCGAAAATAAAACTAAAAGAGCGGAACTTTATTCTCGTTTTTTTAGTTTCTAACGAAATTAACTTCATCCGCACTTAAGCTGAGGATACGCTTAGCTTAACGGCAGATAAAGATCCTAACAAACAATTTGGAAACAAGTTATCGTTGTTAGCAATACTAACAAGCTCTTTTGTACGTCTGCAACCAAAAATACATTAAGACAATTTCAAAGGATGTTTATCCGCAAAATATTGGGGATATTAATGAGGGTGTATCATTTTTAAGGGAAAATTCACTGTATAGAAGTCTATTAATGACTGTTCATTTAGGTCATTAGATTTTCTTTTAAAACTTTTAAGCTTTATGGGTTGCAATTGAAATAAATTAATAGTAACAATTACGCTTCAAGCATGGTTTCATCATTCTTGAAGATAATTTCTGGAATAGTCATTTTCTCCTTACAATTAGCATTAAGTTATATTCAGTAATTTCTACAAAATTTCCGAACACTGAATGTGTTCATTGGTCGCAAGTTTACTCACTTTGTGTATCAATTTTGCACAGAAAGTTAAACGAAGCGTTGGTATTATTACTGTTTTGGGATTCGTTGTAGAAAAAAGCCCCGAATCCATGATGCGTTTAAAGCAGGGCATGCAAGGATTACTGTGAATTGTGGCAAGGATAGACGCAACGCAATCAATTTCAAAAAGATCGCGAAAGAGTGAGACGTTTGCTCCCAATACGAAACTTGACTCCGATAGCTTCGGAGGACGCGTTTTCCGATGTTGGAATACGAACGAATCACTGAGAGAACCCAGCTTTTTTCAGGCCAAACCAAAAAATTACCAAACTGATGCGCATCCTTGGGAGGATGTGTTTTCAGATGCTGGAAATGTTCAGAAGAGAATCCCATGCATTCGCATGCTCGATGAAACGGAACACTGAGGTAACGTTGACAAGCATGCATTGATATAATTCAATAAATACTTTCAATAAATGCAGCCAACTGTGTACTACATTTAAGTAGCATCTTTTATCTATTCTACACAGTCGACAATATTTTCGAATTAAAAATGCTCGAAATGAAAATTTCGCATTGATATTTTTCATGTTTTTTTTTCTACAAAATTTATTTCAACAGAGCAATAATGAAATGCAGGTGGAAACGACCGCCACTATAAATCATAGGATGTAGCGGTTTTATTGCTGAGTGATTCCATTCAAAACAAATTCCAGAATATATTAAGAGGATTCCATCAAGGACATTAATAGCATTTCATTCTTGTCATGGTTCGCTCAATAAAATTTATCATGAATTTGCGAAAAATCTGTTGGAATGTCTATCAAAAATATTTGAACGTTTTCTGTTAGAAACTTACGTGATTTCCGTATTCAAGCGCAATAATATTCTGTTTGTATGAACTCTATCATAATAGAATCACTGAATTCGATCTATTTTTTCCATATAACCTATATAATAAGAAAATGTCAATGTTTAAAGTGTAAATTCAGCCAAAGCCAATTCTTTGGCTGCCATTTCAACAGGAAGTTTTTCTTCTTCGACGCCGTCGTTTTCGTCGAATTTTCTTCTTTAGATTTTCCGATCACATTCGCACTGTACATTATCACACCACATTTCAGCAAGAAACGCGTCGACGAATCTTTTTTAACATGATAATCACTGGACGACTCATTAACTAAGTATTTAGCACACTAGTGTATTTGATACCGAAATGAAAATTTTGATACCGAAAAATTATGAATTTTTGACACTTTTAAGAGTTTAAGTGCGTAGACACAATTTTTTTAATTCTCAAATCCAAAAATAACACTTGAAAGGGAATGTGTTATTTTGAGAAGCGCTCGGGCAATGTATATGCTGCTCATTGCTGCGAGGGGCTGCTCTACTCCGGCTGGCAGACAGAATACGTTTGCGCCGTCGCAGAAAGTATTCGGATTCTGAAGAAATCACCAACAGGGTGCATGGATTACGAGGTGGTAATAACACGAGTCAATTAACCTGGAAAGCCTTTCTAGTCAAAGGGAGTGTCTATTCTGATAGATGGAGAAACCACGCGTTAATATCGACTCCAGCTCGTGTGCTCATCAGTATCCAAAATTTCAGCATCGTTCTCTGTTATATGTTATTCTGGAATTTCGTTCACAGAATTAACCAAGTACTTCCAATCATCCTGTATTTCGCTTTGCGCAGTCATATTAAGCGATGTTGAAGCTTGTGCTATTGTACGATTTGTCCAATGTGAATAGCATGCGGGGAGAAATAAATTTCTACATGCATGCGCTTAGTTGCGGCTGTCTCGCCTCGTATGCCGCAAATCCAACACTTTTCTTTCACGATGTTGTAATTTTCATTTCTATTCTGTACAATAGGTTTAGAGACCAGGGATTGGAAACTATCCTGTCGCATATTCCTTAAAGAAATTTCAAACAATTGTGCATTGTGGATTTAAATATTTCGTCGAATGTACTGCCAAAACAAATCATACAGAAAAACACGAGCTATTTCCTTGAAAAATAAAATGGTCATTACTGTTGGCAATTCATGAAAATTTAATACCAAGATTTCCATTGTATGTTGCCAAAAAAAATATAAAATCAATGTAAGGTATAGTATTATAGCAAACATGGAATAAAGGAACAACAACCGGCTATGCTAGCACGTCTGTTGTAACATTATTATATTATATTACATTAACAATTATGTTTTAGCCCAAAAATGGCTAAAATGAATGTTCACATCCTTTGTGAAGACCATCCATTTTACACGTATCTATCCAGTTACACATATATCTACAACTGTTTTAATTATTATGTTTAATAACGAGCAGGATCGTCTCTGTTTTGACCGTCTCTCTCTTTGGGAACAGCTCCCATCAGAAGATCGTCTACTTATTAAATGTTCTAATCAGACATGGTTTGAAAGCACGGAAGAATTCTCGAAATACTATTCACTACCTGTGATAAGTACTTTCGGAAAAATAATAAATATCAAGCGTAGTTCTTACCTCCTTGTGAACCTTTGGTCCTGAAATAAGGTCTCTTTAACCGGCCGGAAGGCCCAAGTTCTGTATTGAACAATTTCGCCTCAACAAAACCAATAGTAACAAAAACTTATTGTCTATTAGTTTCTATTATAGTTTTGACTTGTCTCCCAACGGATCCTATATCTGGTTAGGAAGAGGCAACAGAATCACATGAGCGAATACTGTATAAAAACGAGCTTGTCTCTATTGATTGTTAAATAATTATAAAGTGAGGTCAGATTGTCAGAATTGTCGATTCCATGGATGGTATATAGCTTTACAAATTATTCGTCTTTTCAGTGGGTGCATTGAATTCATATCAGCGAAAAATTGTCGAATTCAAAAATAAAGAGAACAAGGAACGGAACCTCGATCAAAGTTACAAAACGCAAACAGCAAAGTTTAAGGAAATAAAATAGAGTTATTTAGGACAAATTGGTTTCGCATAAAATTTTGTGTGTCCAAAAATAGTTATGATGGAGAATATGAGGAAGTTGTCAAGCGAACTTTGTTAGAAAAACAGTTTCAATATCGCTTGCAGCGTTTTAACGAATGGTAGCAGATTTATAATCAGAAAAAATATTCACGCTTTGAAAAAATATGCCGGTGAACATAAAAGTATAAAACAAGCAACAAAATATTTGTGTATAAGGACACTCATTCAAATTTGAATGAATAAACTTTGTAAAAGATTTTAACAATTTGATCTTATTTATTTACAATTATCCGAATTAGTAGTAGACCGGAATTCGTAGTGCTTAAGGTGCTCATCTTGTATGCAACAGGAAATGATAAAATGATATTTGGGTTTGGACAAGTATGATAGAAGCCTTCAGTATAATAATTAAATGAAAAAAACCTTTTCGCGTCTTTTTCATTTCGAAGTTTCAGCTGTAAGGCGCAGATTCTTGAGCTGAAGTGTTACGTCATTGATCATTCGTTTTATTATTTGAACTATGTACAACCACGGTCTTATTCTTTTGACACTTTAATCTACTTTATTCATTTTCATTTAGCATATATAATAAATTTGAATGATAACTTTCTCTTGCGTATGAACAATTTTGTGCTCACACTATTGCAAGTTCGTAAACTATTAATGTTGGATACCACAGGATTAAAATAAATAATCTGAAACATTTAGTACATATTCACCAATCAAAACAAAAACCCCAACATTCTTTAGCTCATGCGCTTGTATTATATTAAGACATTGACATTAAGACATTCGACTAACGAACGAAACAGAGTGGGCCTTACATTTAGCGTTAAACCGAAGCGGAAAAGATAAATGCAAGAGATTGGATTTTCAATCCAAAGAAAAGGCCGATGCTGCTTAATAAAATGAATGAAAACTCACATACGGCGAAAATAATGTGTGCAAGTGCACTTTTCGCGATAATTAGTTGACTTATTAAAACAAGCTCAGCGAGAAGACGAGGTATCAATTACAGTCGAATAATTTACTACATACTACGCGAAATTTAGCTATTTCAACGAGTTGTCTCTGACGCTATCACTACAAGTTTAAAAGCGCAACATACATGTACGTGGATTATAAAGTTGTTATTCTGCTCAGCCTACGCACTCGCCAGAATACTGAAGATTTAATTTGGTATAATCCCGGAACACCGAAACATTTATTTACACATGTATTGAGTATTTTTCAAATTAATATATAATGGATTGCCGGGACGAGAAATTTGTCAGTTGAATTATTGACAAATGCCTCATATGTCCTCCCTATTGATTGCAAAATTGAATTTTTCGCGTGTTGCCAATTTAATGGCCGACCGGAGGTTGTGTGCGTTTGTGCCAGTGCACAAAAGTTTATAAATATCTTTCATGGCAAAGGTAGTCTGCACAATTGTTTGCTTATGAACAAATTCAATGCAATAATTACGTTATCAACGCTTGAAATGCTTTTATATTCGTTTATAAGATATTCAACTATGATTTAGAATTCAACAAATTTTTTTGATTAAGGTTCAAATTCTATTTGAAAAAAAACTATTTTTTTGAAATCTGAATCATTGTGTTAGATCATTCTAGAATTGTTTTTGTTTTTTAAAATACAATTAAAATAAAATAAAAAAAAACACGTGATATGTAACTTTGTTAGTACCTAGAGTCAGTTTAATTAGTTCAACTTGTTACACTTAAGCAACTTGTCCAAGGCCCAACTTCCCATGTAGTGATTTCAATAAAAATATCAGAAATATAAATATTAAGATCAATAAAAAAATAAATGAGAATGTTACTGCTACCAGCAAGGAACACCAGTTCATGCCAGAAACCTAGGGCGCGTTAGAGAGCCTTGTCGTTAGTTTAAACAAGACCCACGGGATTCTGTGGTCAGTACAATGCTTGACAGCACCATTATTTTTATTTAACGAAGATGTTCAACATATGTGGGTAAACATATAGACTACCGAAAAATTTTAACTATAGACTGCATCGGTATTGCACATTCTCGCATAAGTGCTCTAGCTCTCGGAATTCGAATATTAGCAGAATAGCTTTCAGACTCAATGCCAACCTACTCGTGTTAGACTGATTTATTTATTATACATTGCGACAATAGATGCTTCTTCTGTTTTATATATCTAACAATAACCATACCCTAAAAAATGGCAGCTTACCACAACATAACTAGAAGGCTAATCAACGAAAAATGATGAACGCCTATAAGGAAGCATATATAGAACACATCATAAACAAAAATGAGGCGAAAACCTAGATGGTCATTCAGCATTGTCTTTTTAAACAAGACAGCGCCTGAAAAACTATCGACATAAAGAATGTTTCAGTTCCAAGAATATATGTGAGTGCGGAAAAAGCTGGTCAGAGACGACATCGAGGTATGCGTTAATAATAAGAAAAACATGAGTTTATTCTGTCGAGAAAAAATCGAAGAATATATACGAAATTTAAAAAATTTCTTTCTTCAGTTGGGTAATGTCGTCAGACAAGATGAAAAACGCATTCGATTTAAAGGAAACAGAAAAAGTCAAATGGTATATTTTGAAAAAGAAAGACAACGCCAACTTTAAGAATATCGAATTTTCTGTAGCCAGACGTACCATTAAATATAAGCATATCGCTCATTTTTATGACTAAGAAGACATCAGAACATAAATCCAAACCATTTTTGGTCATCATTATCTTTACATTTGAATTGTTCCAGGATTCGAAATATCATGTAATGTTGTCGGTTAAGAATGCGGATAAAACTAATAACTTGGAACATTATAATTTCACAGCTAAGGATTGCCTAGCGCTCGAACTATGTCCTAACCATATGCACTTTTTTATTATGTTTTATTAATATTAGTTATTATATCTTATCTTATTTGTATTTTTGACGTGACACGAATAAACATGAAACTTGGCGTTCTTTAACATTAGCATCAATATCTTTTCTTTTGAAAATTGAAAACTAACAAAAACTACCTTTGGCCAAGGATATAGTTATTTTGAATAACGATCTGTGACTCTGTTGACTAATCTAGTAAGCTCTGTATAAAGTGTTTGCATCACTTCGTCTCGGTAGTTGCCCTATTTTTCCGATGTGGTCGATGAGCCAGGTTTCAAATAATCTTATCGAATCACACTCAAATTTTACACATTGAAGTATGTTTCGCTAATTTAATCATCCCCAATTGATATACTGAATGTTCACGATTGCCATGTGGGATTGATTTCTCTTCACAAATGACATATATGATACGAAAATATATTAGGATTTTGACGAGAGAGCAATAATGGGCAACGTTTTTTTCTGTTTCCATTCAGATCATATGCAATCTACCTATCAAAGTTAACAGATATGAACTAAATGAGTTAACATTATTAGTTCACTTTGTTTTTTACTATTTGTTACTCTTTCTCTTTGCTGCTCCCCGGTAGTGTTAGTGCTATTTGTTAGTTGCGCTATAGTCAACAACAAACTTTAGCGATAATTTCCAGGCGACCTGATATAGGAAAGGCCCAACCGTGTAAAGTCCGTCGTTATTGGTCTATATTTCTGGGCGACAGCAGGGCTCATGACTATTCATATTGAATAATACTATTCTGCTACACATACCAAAGTCAAACAAGAAATACGGACAAGTACATCAAATATAACAAATCAAACATCTCAATAGTACAAATTTTTGAATATTCCGTTAAAAAAAATTATTCTAAGAAAAAATTTTCAAAACATATAGCTTATTATAGCTCATTATAGCTTATTATAGCTTACAATGTATTGCATTATAATGATGTAATGTACTTAAACACCCATAACGTGTAACTTATTAAAAACTATCATTAAAACCGAAACAATATCGAATAGCCAACTTGTAAATCATCCATGACAACGCAAAGTTGTACTTGTAGGATATTTAAAACTTTTTGAATTGTAAAATTACAAAAAAACAGTTCGCAGTCTTCATGAATTTGAATTCTTTCCATGTGAAAAGCCAGATTTTTGCTCCTATCTGTTTTTTATACAATTTTTATATCCGCGTTTTTAGGTATTTTATTCCGGATTTGTGAGAAATTTTTCCTGCGCCTTCACCTTCATGATGCTAACTGCTTCTAATTAGTTTATAATTGAACGGGCTCCGAATATCAGCTTGGAGGAACGTCATCTCGTATTTCAATTTCATAACACATTTGCTGCCAAAATACGATTGCTGCACTCCATTCGCGTTTCTATGTCTTGAGGAGAATCTCCGCGTTTTGTGCACGTAAGTTTTATTTTGGTCATTGACAAAGACAGCTCATATTTGAAGTGCTACGCTTGACCATTATTAACAAAAAAGTGCCATTATTAACGAAACGCAATATTAAACAACGAATAAAATTAACATAAGATCACAAAAAATGGAGTGGATCAATGGGAATCAAAAAGTGGATAAATGTGTCGTGGACTGCTGAAGCTAAAATATTTTTCCTTTGGAGTGATTGATGGCAGGCAAAATGTCCGAAGACCATTATTGCAACAATCCAGTCCCAACTCATTTGCCTGGCACAGAATCGATTGATTGGCGGCAAAATAGATGAAATTCAGAGTTTTATATGTACAGAGATACAATGCTACCCCATGCAAAAGAGCATATGCCTCTTAAATCGATCCTGCAACATGAAAATGACCCGAAACATACATCCAAATCCGCAAAAGAATCATTCAAGATCGAAAAATCAACTCAGTGGAATGGCTATCGGAATTGTCTGATGCGTACCGGATAGAGTATCTATGGAAGGACCTGAAAACGTCTGTTGTTGGAAATAATTCAAGGAGGATGGTCAAAAGTTCCCAGTAAGCGGTACAGTCCATCATTTGATGCAATGCCAATGATGTACTCCGATATAATGTTAGCGGAACTAGCTTTTAAACAACTTTCTATACCGATACTATTTATTTGAAAGAAAAAGCATGCTCGAACATCAAATACGATGTTGTCGGTCACCAATATATCATCAATATCACCGAAAACCTTATAGGATTTTATGCTAGATTTTATGGAAGAGTCTTGAAGAAAACTTACCAATAAGCGAAAATGGAGATGCAAAATGAAAAACAATAGATTCATAAATTGCCACTATTGCCACCTTACGACCTGATCCTCATATTTTTCGACCAAAATACATTTCAAACGACATAATAATAATATTTAACAGTTTAATTACAACAAATGAATTTGAACCGCTACAAAGTCAAATCAGCTACCTCTGTACACTCGTATGTGGCTTTAAGCTATTTATGAACCCTATTAAATTTTAGTATCATTTCGCTATCATTTCACCCCTACTCTTTTACAACCACTTCCTTTACACATGACTCTTAGGCGCGTCCTAGTGGCGGACATTAAATCGAATTTAATAGATTGAAAGGCATCGACCGAATTATGCACAGAGAAATCGAGAACTGATAGTAGGAATTGATAGTAGTAGTAAAATTTGCCAATTGCTTTGATATCTGCGACAATAATCAGCATGCATATTTCCAGTCCAGTTTTCTCGACTATATTAATACTATTCAAATACAATTTACAAATAATGAACAGCTAATAATGACGTCAAATAATATACGCTGAAATAGCTCAATAGCCTTTTTTGTTTTCTAATTGTCTGTAATTGTCTATTTTCTCAGCATATAAAATTTTTAACCGCAAATATCTTACATACCGCATCGCTGCAATATTTTGTTTCTTATTAAATACAAATTTTCTGAATAAAACGACATGAACAAATGAATATATAAAATGTTACGCGGCAAATTTATTATCACTGAAAAATTAAATCTTTCTTTTTCTATTCACCAGTTTTAAGCTTGACAGCATTTTCATTTAAAGCGAAGATGATATTTCGTAATCTTTGTGTATGTGAATATCTAGACCAGACCAGGTCATGATGAATTTCGCATGCATGCAATGAAAACGGAATTTATTTCCGACATTTTCCTCACATATAATTTTTCTTTTATATGATGAAATTGAATTTCGTTGGCTTGGCTCTTACGTCTGTTTAGTGCACGTCAACTTTCTATATGATAAGTGGACATTTCACAGAGCGAGATTGATTAAACTACACAGCAATGTTAATTGTATGGTAATGTGAAACGCTTTATCGTATTTGTTCACATTCAATATTGGTTTCGAACTTTTTATCAAGTTTCAATCAAGAATTTAATGCTTGTAACTAATTTCCTTTAAAAAACGACATCAATCCTAGAAACCCTGATGAATATACAGTAAAAGCTCTTCCTACGTCCTAGAGAGTCTGATGGATAGTAAATTGAAGGACGACCGAGAAGAACAGTGAAGAGAAGAGAAAAGAAAGGCCATTAAAAAGTACCAACTTAATGAGGCTTAAATTTGAACACACTTTGTGGTTTTCTCGGACCTTCCTTTGATTTGAATAGAATCAATTGAAACATTATGGAAGATTGTCGGTTTATGTCTTTCATGAATACTGTGTATGTATGCATGTATTTTGGTTTCCACTTTTTAATAGGGATGTATTGTCAACCAAGGGGTTATTCAAAAATGAACTTCGACGACGCTCAGCTGATTCAGCATTATTTCTGCAGCCGTCAATAGTGAAGACATTCTTTAAAAAAAATCATCATAGTTTTCATCATTATCATATTGTGTAATAATATCCTTGACATTAGTTAAGTTTAACCATTCGACCTGTGGAGTGTGTAGCAGCATCTAAACTAGCACGGATGAACTCTACAGTGATAAATGATGTGATACTAAAATTCAAAAAATAATCTTGAACATTTGCCGGATGAAAGAATGCAAGTTGCTTTCTTGCTGTTATGGAACATATTACTGAAAATGCAATATTACACGTTTTTGGACTCTTCTGAAAGAAACCATTGCAAATACATAAAATGTGACAAAAATTATACTTTTATTTTTCCTCAGAGCATTGCCTCGTTCCCCGTCACTTCATTTGTTTCGTCCACTGACACATTTTCCATCAAAAAAATAATTCCATGCCCGTCGGAGCACATTTCAGCGAAACAAAAATTATATGGTTATTGCACTTAAATTCGCTTCAAATTATTAAATTCCAAGATTTGGGTCAAATCTTCACCATATATAAGACGAGTTAACACAAAACCTGAGAATTTTTATTAAATAAACTAAACACATTTTATCTTAGCTAAGGACGGACATGCAAAGGAGCGCCTAAAATACGTGACAAAGTTTTGATTCAACTATCAGATTATGTTATGTCTCCACCTTGCTCGTACAAAAATGAAATGACGGTTTGGTTGTATAAAATCAGGCGATTCCGAGATCTTTCACTTACACTCTGACAAAAAAGTATCCGGAAATTCGAAATAAAACGCAAAAATATTAAACTTCTTCAATATTTATTGAATCTCCTTCAAAATATGCTCCATTTGAAGCGATACACATGTGCCAACGTTTTTACCAATCATGGAAACATTTTTTATAGGCGCTTTCAGGGATGGCCTTCAGCTCCTTCTGCGAATTTTCTTTTATGGCGTCTATGGAGTCAAATCTTGTTCCCCGGAGCGGTAATTTCAGTCTGGAGAAAAGAAAAAATCACACGGAGCTAGATCAGGCGAATAAGGTGGCTGGTCGATGGTATTTATCGAGTGTTTGGTCTTAAAATCATTAATAATCGTGGCTCGATGTGATGGTGCGTTATCGTCATGCAAAATCCACGAATTGTTTTGCCACAAATCCCGCCGTTTACGGCGAATATTTTCACGCAAACGTCTCAAAACAGTTAAATAGAAGTTCTTATTGACCGTTTGACCTTGCGGAACGAATTCATGATGAACCACACCAAGAATATCGAAGAAAACAATAAGCATCGTCTTGATTTTCGAACGACTTTTGCGAGGTTTTTTCGGTTTCGGCTAATTTTTTCCCACGCATTCAGATGATTGTTGGCTCGTTTGTGTGTCGTATTCATAGACCCATGTCTCATCACCAGTCATGATCCTACGACAGTCCTACCAACATAAAGAAACTTCAAATACTTAAAAATACTCAACGTGGGCAATTTAAATGAGAATTTCCGGATACTTTTTTGTCACAGTGTATAGTTTGAACATTGGAAGATGGATAAGTATTTTATCCTATATAAGCTTATAATATACATATATACCTATACTATTATATCCTAATTTACTCGTTTATTAGAGAAAGTTCCAAATATCCCTGACAATTCTCATTAGATGTATACCTATAACCCGGTACAAATTCAACGTCGCTTTTGTCAGTTTTGTGAATGCTGCTTTTTGGTGTTTCTATTAGTTATATTAACTTGAATTGATCGGTCTCTCCTAGATACACTCTTGGTGTGTTTACTTTTGATGATTTTTCAAATTAATCAAATCATCATTAACCCATTTGCAAATTACATTTATAAATGATTTATAAGTACGTGAACATTGAATAGTTTGATAAAATTAGCCTAAATAGGGACGCTTTAAAGAATATCTTTTCTCGTTATACTCAAAATTTAAATTAAAATGATGATTGTTTTGTAGGATTTCTTTTATTTCTTATTTTAGTCATGTTAATGTGATCAAAAACCTAAAATACTTCAATACGTAACAAATATTTTTTCATATATAATCTAAAGATGACGTTTAAGTTTTGTCAAGTAAACATGCGGAAAATACGCGTTGAAAAAAATTGTATAGGATTTAATCAATGCAGTGTGTACTCTTTGCTCAATAAATAGGTGTGTCCTCGTAGGGAGACACATGTGTGTTCTCCGCAATGAATTATTTAAAGAGATAAAAAAATTGAAAACTTTATCTTCAGATTTCTTGTGTGTTATTCCAACTGGCACAAGTGAAACAAGTAAAAACTATAACATCGAAAAAAAAATGGATTTAAAGTATTCTATATCAGTCGTTGTTAATCTTTTGCACTGTTATCTGAACAAACAAAGCGAATGCCCGATGATCTTTTTGACGTGCAAAAATTGTGCAGAACGGAGATATTCCACCTCTTTTTGGGCGAAACACCTTTTCCTTTTGTCTTCTATTGAAAGTGCACAAAAAGAAACCCATCAAAATATGATTAAATGTGACATAGTATCAAAAGTTATAAGAATTATATCAACTCATTTTGCATACGTGAGAATCTGAGGAAAGTTTTCACGACGTTTTCAAAGACTTAAAACACTTCTCAACTTCATTGATTGATAACTAGGATCAGTAGAGCAAAGGTTTATATGAGTTTGATTCAATAACATAGTGAAAGTATAAATATCACGGCAATGCAAAATCTATAGCCGAATATAAATGAAAAAATCAAAAATATTACAAGAAAGAAATGAACTTCCGATACATATTCTGTGGTGTTCAGACCTCATTTTATTTATATTTATATATATATATATATATATATATATATATATATATATATATATATATATATATATATATACAGTACCGCTCAAATGCTCTGCAACTAATATTACTTTTGAAGAAATGTCAAATTTTTTCAGTGAAACAATAACTTTGAATTTAGTTTTTTGCTATCTTTATTAACTCCATTTATTGTTGATTTTTCAACAAAAAGAAATATACTAACCCATTGACTAACAACAACAAAAAATTTAAAACAACCGAAAGAAACACAAATTCAAGAGCTCAAAACATATGCAACTCGCTTTTTTTCATATTGCAAACACTTTAATGCTAAAACCACTATATGTTTATAACGGTAATCACATTGTTTTGACATTGTAATCTGTCTGACGATAAATTGTCAAAGTTTAATTTTCATTCTCATTGAGTTTGGACTAATTTAAGCAATCAGAGAAAGTGAAAAAGTTTTTATCTAAATATGGGTGGATACAAATACAACTCAACTGTAAGATCAATGATTTTGTGTGATTTTTCAAGTGGATTATCTCAGAAAGAGATATCATGTAAATATTCAATTCACAAATCAACAATTTCCAGAATAGTAAGAAGTGAAAGTATTGAATGGTGCCATAGAGGAGGAAGATCTCGTGCGAAAACCTCCGTTGATGATCGTCAAATAAAGACTTTTATAAAGAAAAATCCTACAGCATCTGCTAAAGATATTAAAGAAGCGACTCGTCTAGATGTCAGCCTGAGCACCATAAAAAGAAGAGCAGTAGAGGTTGGTTTAAAAGCTTACAAAGGTACGAAAAAACCTCTTATATCCGAAAAAAATCGAAGGCTTCATCTCACATTCGCACATGCTCACAAAAATTGGAGCCAACAACAGTGGAAAGCTGTTTTATGGTCAAACGAATCAAAATTCAATCTTCGCGGATCAGATTGTAAGTCGTACGTGCGTCGACCTCAGGGTACAAAGTTCAACCCAAAATATACAACACCTACAGTCAAGCACAGCGGTGGAAACGTGATGGTGTGGGGTTGTTTCTCGGGGAAAGGAATTGGTCCCATTAAGCGTATTGAAGGCACGATGAGGGCGGCTAGCTACAATGAAATTTTAAGCGATGTTTTGCTCCCATTGTCATTTCAACATGACAATGATCCAAAGCATAGTTCAAGGCTTGTGAAATCTTGGTTGGAACAAAATCGAATTAATTTTATGTCATGTCCGGCGCAGTCTCCCGATCTGAATCCGATAGAGAACATGTGGATGATGGTGAAGCGCAAAACTGGTCTAAAAATTTCCAAAAATGGTAATAACCTGTTTACTGAGGTTAAAAAGGAATGGGACGCTATTTCACCGGACTACATAAAAAAACTCATTGACTCAATGCCCAGAAGATGTCATGCGGTCATCAAGAGCAACGGTTACGCAACAAAATATTAGATTTTCCGTATGTTTTTTTGATATTGTTATTAGTTACACATGTTTTGAGCTTATGAATTTTCGCTTCTTTGGTTTATAATAAATTTTTTGTTGTTGTTAGTCAATGGATTAGTATTTTTGGTTTTCTTAAAAAATCAGCAATAAATGGAGTTAATAAAGATAGCATAAAACTAAATTCAAAGTTATTTTTTCACTGAAAAATTTGACATTTCTTCAAAAGTAATATTAGTTGCAGAGCATTTAAGCGGTACTGTATATATGTCTACAAAATGATATAAATACATTTCTATAATTATATTGTAATTATAACTTGGTTGCAAAGCCATACTATATACAAGATTAGCTTAAAAGCATATTTATATTTTTCTCGTTAGATGCCCTCAGTTTCATAAGTCACATATGCTTTAAATCACTAAATCAAACTAGTTTCCAGTTAAAACCCATCAGTAATGAAAGTTTTAAAAATAAAATTGTCGAAAATATCTGTCAAATAAAGAAAAGTTCTGCCAAACTGGACTGTGAAAAGATGTAGCATTGCTCAGGAGTTGCAGGACAATCACAAAATCGTCTTGAATGATTAAAGGAGGACTGGATTTAAATTAGATATTGAGGTGCCATTCGAATCGTCAAAACAAACAACATTATTTGTTGAATTTGCACGTTTGATCATTTTTTTAGACGGATAGAGCTGGGCAGTAATTTTGAAACAAATACGAATGTCTGAAAATCTGTAAAGCAGATATTTAGAAGCCAGGATTATCGAAAAGTTAAATTTCACTACAAGATTGGTGAGAAACTAAGAAAATCATTCAGTGGCAGGTGCTATCGTGACGTGAGACACTCGATTTAGCTCTTAAAAATCGATTTATTAGGGCAAAGAGATTTGTTCAAGCTACCGGTAAACAAGAAGCACCCAGGTCTATTCAAAAAGAAGCGAATTGTGCAAAAAGAAGTGAAAAGAAGCGGATTGTACAAATCCAAAGTTTGTGAAAACCTTTGGTTACTCAGGCTGTAGGATCTTAGATGGACCTTCATCATTTAGCGTGGATATTGCTTTATTAATTACCACTTGCTTCTGTCCAAGACTCAATTCCAAGTGTAGATTGCAAATGTATGTACAAGAATTACCTTTCAGCGAACCCAATTCCACCATGACTTAAAATTTAAACCCAGTTGCTAGTAGATAGCATCCGAAACGAATGCAAAGAGTGAACAGAATTAAATGTCTTTTAAAATGATGCCTACTAACCTTCTACTTCAGTTGATTGCACAGCCAAAATTAGATAAAGTGAATGGGGACAGATATACTCGTAAGTCTATTGTTGTAGTTATCCACTTTATCTGAATGTTAAAATGACCACACTTAGATTTAATTTACAATTGACTTTCTTGCATTTAAAGTCTATGCCCATAACGTTTTGAAACCAAATAAGTATCACCTATTGCGAGACATACACCTCCTACATGCATTTGGTCTTCGTCAGTGTAGCTAAGTTAGTTGTCCTCCAGTTAACCACAAGCAATATGCAGGCAACAAATTGAGTTGTTTATGATGCTCTACTTTTCTTCTTTTTAAAGTCTATCTTAATTTGCATCAGCGATTTCGTTCCTTTTTTCGAACTAAACAAACCAGTGATAATTTATACTAATTAACCACTGAAAACGAATGCATATAGACACAAGTTTGTTACAATTTTTAATTCGACAACAAATACAATCGCTCTCAAAACAACTAGCTCCTTACACAAAATGCGAATTCACCTTTGCACCACCTTAGAAATCTTATCATGACTAAAACAGATACAGTCAGCCATATCTGTTTCCACAGATAAGAAGTCACTATCCATTAGGGAAGTAATAACAAAAAGCAAACACCAAATATTGACAATGTTAGAGTTTTCTAATCGACCCCATCCGAGGCCTTTATTAAAGCGCGGCCTATACGTGAACAAAACAAAATTAAAAACGAATGCTAGGATCTCGCATGCGACATTATATACGTATAGCAGGAATGAATCACAGCCTTAATGACTCTATTAGCGTGAATGAACAAACGAACTAACTGACGGACCGACCGACGGACAGACGAATCGACTGACAATATATGGGGGAAACGCTAGTCGAATAATTTCTTAAATGTGTCATGATGACTGAGTAAATGTTCTTCGAAAATGAAACGACTTAAAGATTCTTTTTTCATTCCATCGTTGTCGACCGTCACGATAGAATGTTGGTCGATTTTTATTACACTCAAAGTAATTTAGAATTCATCTTTCTTGGACTGTATTGATCATGGACTTGAATTTCTTCGTGGATACTTTATGATAAGCAACGAATGTAAAATTAACGAGTTACAAACAATAAATATATATTTTTTCATGCGGGAGCAATCACATTTTCAGACAAGTATCAATTGGAAGTTTAACATTGGATATTTACTAAATATTAATCAATCTAGTAAACTACCAATTTAATGTCAACAACCTCAATTGAACTATAAAACTGAGGGGCAGAATCTTATACTTGCGTTTGTCGGGTCAGAAGTGTGGAATTCGGGAATAAATTAGTCGATATTGGATTTCATCAAAATAATTTAGGATTTATTGAAAAATAATTATATTATTCTGGCTAAGCAAGGACAGTGTTCAAGTCGACAATATAGAAAAGAATATAATAGTATATAGAAAAGTAACAAAATTACTAGTTCAACGATATGTAACATTCTTGAAAATATATCGTATATTTACAATGAACTCTTGGTCATAACAAAGGGTTTTAAACTTCACATCTTACAACTATACAGGAAAATTAGAGCACTGCCCAAAAGGAATCATCGTATCTCTCTTCAGAAATTCTTTAATGAATTTTATGGCTTTCAACGATAAATTTTGCAAAAGAATAATTTCATTAGACGAATTGAAGAATTACATCAAAAAACCCAAAAATTCGTTGCAGCGTTTTCAGTTGTATCGGAAGCCGTAAAGTTATGAAAAGAAAATAGTTTCAAAGAAGCTGAGAACGAGCTGATGATGGCTACAAATAGGCGGCATTGCTTCAATAGAAGCATGACCAGGCGAATTTAAAACACTTTTCGGCAAAATTCTTCCCTGCGAGTATCACACCATATGTTGGTTTGCGCTAGAGCACATATTGTATGGCACTTTTCAAGAATCGTCATCTTGAACGTTAGCCATATATCGGCTTAGAACAGGTTTGTCCACTGCAGGCTAGCGTCCCGACTTGCTTATAGAAACTCAGCTTCGAGTTTATCACTATGCCTAGATACCCCATTACGAATTCTAATTCAACTAGCACTTTCCCGAAGCAGTTTTAAATTACTCTAATTTCAGCTCTTCTCTAACTTTCAGTCGCTCGAATGTTAGGCTGAATCCACGAACTCCGCCATCAAGTCCTTCCCTAGATGCATTAACATGTTTATTCCAAATAGCGCAACTGTAGTTTCCAGTATCGGTAAATCATCCCCGTAGCGGATCAATCGCGACTCATTCAACAAGGAATTGCGTCGAGCAAGATATAATTGTGCACGAGACTTCAGAGACCTTATCGTAGATCCTATTAGATAGACCGCCATTCACAATCTGAATAAAAACTTCCTTGCAGACATCGCTCAAAATAGCAAATTTAATCCTACAGAGGAAATATCTCATAGACAAAGGCATGTTACTTTCAATGATTTTTGAAGCCTTCTATAGAGAGAAGAAAGCGAATCTTTTTGAATTGAATTTCATTGACCCCAGCCACCGCTTAACCCCCTTCCACTGTCCCTTTTTCGATTTTATCATTGAGGTTCTTCGTTTCTTTTTTATAAGCAAAGACTCGTTGGGACATAGAAAAACTTTTTCAAATTAGTTATATATTGGAATTGGAATTTGATTGAAATGATTTATCCTTAGACCTTAGAAGACTTGTTTGAAAGGATGTCTATTTCAGTTCGTGGTTACTTGAAAAATATACGAGGAATATGTTTTTATTTTATATAGAGGAATTTTTTTTTCATTGACATAAGCATAATTTGTCCTTTCAACAGGTTTTAGAAGCGATCTATTGCTGGTGATATTACTTGTGAGAAAAATTCAACAAAAAATCTGTAAAAAAATACTATATAGTTGCTAATGACACCTTATGTGCCAAACCTACACATTTGTGTAAGGAAATCACGCTTGCAAAATATTCAATTTAAAGCACACTGCTTGCTTACTCTTGCTTTCGGTGTTAATAAGAATGAAAATAATTTGGTTGATAGTTATTTCGTTGTCCAGGATAGTTTGTCAAAGAAAATCATATGAAGGAATCAAAGACAAGGAAGTGATAATAATGATAATTTTGGAATATTCCTTGTACATTAGAGGTTATTAAAAGCCATAGATTTGTTTGTTTTTTAATTGAAAAGCTCCAAAACTCCATGCTTTCTTGAATGAAAATATGAAACCATGGAAAATGGGATATCTGGATTATAGAATTGGCGCGACACGTGACTAAGAAGTGACGAACGCTCCCAAGAAGTGCACTCGTTCAAAATATGAAGAATGACGCATACATCTGCCTGTGAAGGAAGACTTAAAAAGCAAAGTATTGCTCTTTTTAAGGTGGCAGGGTAAACAGTCAAACACTGGTTAGATGCTAAGACCGAACTGTGTACAATAGAAAAAGAATAATGAAAACTGAAAAAAAATGTTATAATGAAAATCGGGCGTGATAGTGAATCTACGCTACGAGTAGAGTTTGACGATATTCCCACAGGGATTCACAGGATAGGGATCGACGAAACACAATAAAAATTCAGTCTTCCATTTCATAAACAGGTTCAAATAAAACATGCGTTTGATTGACAGCCTTCTTTTTCATCATGTACAAGTATATCATATGGATTTAATTTTACTAAGTACTATGAAAGAAATATGAGAAGTTTAATCTGTGCACCTCAAATATACAAACCTCTGATGGAACATTATATTGACTTAAATTTCGGGAAATTCTGACAAAGCTTCTCTCGTTATTTAATCTCTTTTCTCGTTATTGGGTGTGAACAAGCAATGAGTTACCAAGAAGGCAACCAATAGTGGGCGTAACATCTACAAGCGCCACTTAAAGAAATTGGTAAACAATATTATCTCGTGTGATGAAATTCTATGATGTCGAAAATAGTTTTAGACCCATTCCAGCTGAGACCATGCAACTGCACTGGGTAACTCAATCAAAGTGTAATAGTGGTAGGTACACCGACACAGTGATCGCGCTTTTCGACCCTATTAACAAAAGTGTACTGAGACAACGATCTTGCTAAACAACTCAACCCACGTGCTACCTCGAAGATTCGTTCGAAGAAAAACAATTGCACAAAACGACAAACGTTCAGTTGGGAGCAAGATTGATTTATCCTCAGCATATGGACCAGAAGATTTCGTGCTGCCGAGCTGAATCGTACGCATTGCTAGCAGGGACGTTATATAACCGAAATAGTGCCTGGCAGCCAGTGATTAACACAGACCATGGGCGGAATAGAACCAATGGGTCAATGAGCTCGGGGTGTTGACGCACTTCGAACCCCATCGCAAGCAAATATTGCCACCGGGCCAAAGCAGGTCAACTGCTCCCCGGTCGAATGATGTGCGTGTGGAACTAGGTTGTGAGAGCCGCACGCAGCCCGTGCGGCTTCCTTGCATAAACATCGGATTCTCCCCGCATTCTCGCAATTTTTACGTCTCGCTAAAATTAACGGGGACGCAATGCCTAAAACTGAAAAATGTGACTCCGTCAAATGCGAATGTGAATGCTGCTTTGAAAGTTTTTCCTCTAGAGCGTAATCGCGATGTGGGCGTGATACTTTTTTCACTTTTCAACGTAGCCATCGCATTGGGCTCAAGTCTGTGCGAAACGATGAGACATTCCACCGGAGAATCTGATTCTGACTTATGATGGGGCGCCCCGCTTCTGACATTCCGCAGAAATTTTCATTCTTATATGCATATGTGCAATCCAATTCAAGTACATTTTTACCTGATTTGCTTAGTAGGCCAGATGCAACGGCATAGAATTGCAACGCTCCCCGGTAGATATGCACCTACAGCTTGATTGAATGGGGATGATTTTTTTCTTATTGCGCTGTCTATCGTCGTCGTTCAACCCTGAGACGAGAAAAAAGTATTTTCTTGGCACAGATGTTTTTCTTCGCGAACAATTTAGGGGTTAGCGTACACTGACACACCGTATTGTACATTGAAATTACTAATTCTAACATGTATCACATCATTCACACAATTTAAGAGCCTTGAATTTATAAATTATCAGAGAAATTCACATTTTTTACGCGCACGGAAATGATTAACGACCGCCTCCTCTACGCACGAATTGCCATCTTTGTTCACCTCTTTTGACAGTTTAAAAATATCTCTGAGATTGATAATTATTTTAGTGTTGTCTGATTTGAAGTTTCTATCGCTTGAACATTGATAGGATTTCAAAGGTAATAGCACGTGGAAATGCAGAGAAAAAATTTCGATTTATTGGGGGTTTCACCGAAAAGTTGATTGACCGAAATTCTCAGATTGTATAGTTTAGGCTTGTATCAAGATAGTTGGAATAAGTATGCACGCATGTATATCTCCCGTTAACGATGAATTTCGCGCGTTCATGGAGTGACCAAATACTTAAAATTTCTCTTATTATTTCGCTCCGTATATTATTTCACACATGATAAGCATTCATAAAATAATTTGGACGTAGAATATTCAAATCGAAGTTCTTGCAGAAAAAAGGAACTAATCTAGGTTAAAATTGTAAATGATATTTATTTTGAATAAAATATTTGACAGAACTGAATTGCAATAATCATAGAATTTTACAAATTTTCTTTATCAACCAAACGTCTGTGCATATAAAATTCATTGATTCTTTAGATGTATTGCTGCTTTTTTAAATCGTGAATAGAGTTACTGACTAACGAACATTGTAAGTCCTTCCTACACAGGCAAAAATAGGATTATAAACAATAAATCTGTTAAAATCAATCGCTATCAATTGCTGCCATGGCAACTCAACTCGTGAAATGGATAAATAATTCTTTTAAAATACGATTTTAGCTTGAGTATAGCTAGACACATGCAAAACGAGTAGGTTAAACAAGCAGTTTGTTTTTGAAGAAAATAAAAAGATTTTTTTTTAATTTTTTGCAAATTATTCGGCGATGAGGATGCAATTATTCTTTATTAGTAAGAAAAATCAATCACTATTCACAAATACTTCATTATTCACGATAGCCAATCCATTATTCATTGCTCATTATCTATCCATTATTCTTAGTTACTTATTTTTTAACATCGGACCATTTTGTAGCTTCATTCATGTTAAAATGTCCTTATTTCCCTTTGAAATTCAGTAGATGTAATTTCGTTGGAGTGCTAAACAAATATATTTTCTTTGTTACTTAATCACATCAAACTGTATGCCTTTATTTATGGTGGTGGTTGTTGATGTATCAGGAAAACACATTTTCATAAAATTATACAAGTTCTGGTTCCTGCATCAGACACCTGTGCCATAGAACGGTGAAGGAAGCCGACAAAGTTTGAAGACACTTAGTTTTAGGAGATTGACACTTAAAAGGAGATTGATGAAAATCTTTTCGGAGATCATACGTATGGCACAAAATAAAGAAATTCGATTCCGTTTTAGCTATAAAAATGTTCTTGCAGCTATAAAAAAATTGGTAGAAAGTTTTGCATTGAATCGCGACCCCAAACGCATGAAATCTTGATGTAATCCCCGTCATGCAATGACTTCAACGATCACAACAAATCTTGATTGCAAAAAGCGAATGCTGTTTCCCGTGGAAAAAGCTCGAAATTATCCACTATGAGCTTAACTAGTCTGACAAATCCACCAATCATATGAATGCCTCAACGCAATCATGCCGGATACTACTTTTACCCACGGGTCATATACGTTCATACTTCTTTTCAATTCCAAAAATTACATTTCCCAGCCTACGCACTGTCTTGACATAAGGTCCTGTAATGATTTTGTTGCCCTTAATTTCCCGCAATTCCACAAGGAGCTCCCATTCGACGATGCAGCAATTATTCAAATGATTCCACAGAGTATATTGTAAGGTATTTCAAAAAGTATCTTCCAGGATCACTTCAGAAAATGACAGCGTAATCCTCATTCAAAAGGAAAATAGTTTGAGGCTAATGAGTAATAATCTCAACGCGGAGTAACGAACTTTTGAATCTCACGTAGTATATTTGAACTCGGCGAACTTTTACGAACTTTTGAATCTCACGTAGCATATTTGAACTCGGCACAATTACTCGTCCATTATATATCTAATAAGATTTTTAAGTTTTTGTTTAAGCTTAGCCGATATACTAGTAATATTGTAAGGAATTAACATTTAATTAGTAAAGAAAGATTCGAATAGCTTCGATATTGATTGCACAATTCAAAGCTCAATGACATTCTTTAAATAATAGCTCAATTAACAATGAAACCTCATCAAGCATCAATCAGCGTTGCTTTGTCTTTGCTTATATGCCGGATTCCAGTTAAATTTTATACCCATTACTCTACTAGAGGATATTTTGTCAATTATGTTATTTTCAATATCTTCAGAGAAACGACGAATCTTTTGATATTTTCTAGATCTAATTACGAACGAACAATACTTAAATGTTGATCCTTCTACTGGCATTAATTTTTCACGCATGTTTTTCGTAATGGTCTTTTCAATTAAAAATATAAATTATGATCGCTTGCAACTAATTTGAAATGAAAAAATTATGTAAAAAAAATACATTATCTCATCTTTTATTATCCTTTATGCTGAATTCAAAACTGAGGCGACATACACATATGATTTGTAATAATATTTCTTTGTATTGCTTGGGCGCCACGAAATTCTGTTATAACATCAAAGCATGTTCGTGCTTTGTCTAAGCATGCATTGCAAACTAAATGTGATAGCTCGTCATCTTCCTTAATCTGCAAGAGATAAGAAGTAGATTTCGTTAATAAATCTTGAATACGAACGCAATTAAGGCGAACCTCTTTTGGTAAAATAGTTTCAAGTATATCCGCTATATTATTATCAAAAATGTAGATGAGATCATCAGTATCAAATCTATTTGCACAAAGTCGACAAAATTCCTTGTTGGACTCGTTTACGAGTTCCGTTAAATAATCAGTCTCCTCGATTAATTCATCTGTTTCATCAATCAAGCTTTTATTGTTCCTGATTGAAAACTCCTCTTCTTCGGCATCTTGGGCTAGTTGAGCTAAGGTTTCGGGGATCACCAGAATGGTCGTAGTTTCTTCCACTTGTGATGAGTCCGCCAATTGATTTTGCTCTGTCGGTGGAAGTTCAAAATCATCTGTCCTTAACGATTTCGGGAGAAATTTGCTGATATTATTTTGGAATATTGTAGGAATTGGCGCTCGTACAGGATTCTTTGTCTTTTTGAGTTTAGTATTGTCTGGTGGATCCAAAAAGCAATCGTCTGTGAAGTGTTCCGAACATAGAAAGTACTTGGTGAGCAATGGCAAGGATTTGGTCGTAAGATCTTCTCTTCCAGCTGCTAAAGCCCATTGCATGGCACTAAAAATAGGATATAACTAAATTTAAGCAAAAGAACTTACAATGTCTAACACTTATTTGCATTTGCAAACCTTTTGCATAATCGAATATTAATTAAACTTGTACCAGTTCAAACCAAAATCGAAATTTTTAACGATTGTAAATCGTCACTTTTTTCGAATCGCGGGATTTAAGCAAATCATTGACAATCTTCTTAACCTGCTTCCTTACCACACTTTCCTTTTTCGTTGCTGTCAAAATTTTCTACACTATTATGAATTGAATATATGAACTATTATATTTAAAATTGTTTTCATTTACAGCGAAGATGATTGTTTATTCACCTTTCGGTATTTTAAAGTTCCTGATCAGTCAAGACAGTCTACAGGAGGTGCCACTTAAACTTGTTTATATGCTCAGCTGCAATGTTTTGATTTCTGCATCAAGGATATTATACTGGTCTCCAGAAAACATACAGAAACATACAGAAATTACGTGTTAATTCTAATCTAATGGGCTGCAAATTAATCCAATATTAATATCAAAGTACTAAAGGGCGTAACGATTGATTTCTCTAGTAACATTCACGTCACTCTTGTACTTTATGAAGCAATATCTCGTTGTTGTAAGGAAGCAATGCCAGTTTATGCGCTTAATATCCATTGCAAATATCTTGCGTCACTTACTAGTGTTCACTTTTAGGAAATCCAAAATACGAAATACCTTTCGTCGTAGTTTGAGAATTGAAACAATCTTTTGCACAACATCGACGAAACGACATTACAATAATTTATATTAACAGCTGATTTTAATATACTTAATATGTCAAACTTTAGGCTCTTCTTTTGGGAACTTCAGTTCGTAGAAAAATGACACAGCCGAAAGTAGATTCACGTTGAAATTATCGCAGAAAAACGAATGATTATTTTTGAAAATTTTCGTTGCAATTTTATGATCTTGCTTGAACTGATGGCTTTTAAAATTTTATATGAAACAAACCGTGTCCTTACTTAAATTAGAAAGAGAATCAGCTTTTTATAAAAGACTGAAATTATGAATGACTCAAGCCTAAAATCAAAAAAATAAAAATATCTTGCATTCAGCCAAACTTAAAACAAAGTTGTTCTTTGAAAACATATAAGCATATACTTAAACATATACTTTTTCAGCAAAACATTTTCCGCATTGGAAATTGGGTCAAATTAATGACGCAAAAACGCATTGCATAAATTATTGTATAATGATAATAAAATAATTTTTTGGAATTTCTAAATGATATAATGAATGTAATGTACACGTATATATTTTCTTTGAAATAAAACTAAGAGCACGTTATTCGTTCAATTACGTTTTCTTTTACATTGCTTTATGTTAGGCACTTTCTTATATACGGACACCTTCCATAAGCGGACAAAATTCTTGGAACCGTAAGTGTCCGCTTATGAATGCATTTACTGTAGACCGTTATGAGGAGCGTGATGTATCATTTTCTAACCAACCGAAAGAGGCCTCGGAAAGGCTCGGTCAAAAAACAACGTTTATGCAAATAAAAGCAAACAAAATACATTTTCAATTCTCATTGGTTCGTGTCAAATTTGAATCTTTACTAAAAGCTAACGATCTTTTACCGCTATTCAAAGAGGGGTTATACTAGAAAATATATTAATTGTTTGATATTTACGAAATATTTGAGCTAGAAACCATCACATTTCAAATTAGATTTCTATTTCTTTTTTTTATAACTTTTAATAAAGTTTCATAATTACGAAATAAATCAATTTTTTTAAATGTAAGGGCATATGGTTTGGAAAAAACCGTAGCAGTAATTTTAACATATTTAGTAACTTACTTTACTATAAATAACTTCATACCAAGCGTTTGTATGACGAGAAATGTAGCAGGAAAATATGACATCGCTTTGTCACAGATGTTTATATTTAATACAATATCTAAACACTGATATGCTTGAATTTGATTGTCTAGATTATTGAGTGAACTATTTATGTAAAATGAATGCAGCGTTAATTAGGCTAATTGATTGAGCAACAATGTTTTATGTGCAATGGTGTAAATTAAGATCAAATATGGGAACTCACGATCACCTGGTTATGATATGGGATTATGAGTTTCGATTCATATAACATTAGTATCAAACCATAGAATCAGACATGCATTAGTATCAAATATATTATATAATAAAATATATTATATAATATGTAAATATAATATTATATTATAAGATTACAAATATATTATACAATAATTTTTATTATATTACAAGAATACATTCTTGAGCTGAAACAGGGAGATTATAACTTAACCCTGCATCGCTTCGTGGATCATATTTGAACCAAATTTAATAGCACCAATACCTACAATTCCAAATATATTACATAATTATGTATATATTATATAATATATTTATAATAAATAATACCAATTATAATCAACAAAATATAATTTATAAATAATAGTTATCTTTAGTTAATTGTATGGACCGAATTCTGCAGGTTGTACCAACTCGATGAAATACAGTTTTTGAATTACTATAATCGAGTTATAATCGATTCTACAACACTTTTAGAATTTCCGCTTGGAGATGTGTTCGAATCGCCTAATTCGAAGTCGAAGGATATTCGAGATGGGTCTAAATCACGCTTGCTAGTGTTCCGGCACCAGAAACACAAATCCATGCATCAATTACCCCAGTTGTACTTATGATTTAATTAATTGTGAATTTGAATGGAACTTCCGATGAATTCAGACTTAAACATCGAAAGCATTGATTTGTTTTTACACCATGTAAAAATTAAATTTAAAAAGAGAGGATAAAAAGAGGTAAATTTACAAATCTCAGTGACTCGCTTAAAGTAGCATCTTTAGTTTTTCATTAAAATTTTTTTAACGCGACAAAAGGGTTTGAATCATGAAATTTTCCACAGTCATTTCAAAACTCCTACGGATAGTATTGGAAGTGGGAGAACACAGTTTTTCTTTTCTTATTTGTCCATTATCTAACACATACAATATAATTTATCAAATATGGTAAAAATGTCGTGATCGCCACCAAATAAAATTTCCATCATTAGTTCAATATTTACTGGGTGCTTTGACTGAAAACGGGATGAAATCTTTTTTGAATTTACGAATGAAACGTGTGCATGCAATTTGCATCAATTGATTTGCGATTGTATATCGTCGCGCAATACAACCAAAGACAATTAAGGGAATAAACAATCTGCATGGATATTAAATTAACGATTGAGATTGACAAGATCAGTTCGTAAGTTTGGTTCTGAGTAGAAAGTACTTATACTAACTTTACGCCGCTAAACAATAATTCAGTCTTTGTCAGATGTGGAAAATTTCAGGCTGCTTTTCAGTTTATTATCAGGCATAAGCCGAAACAATAGTGCAATAATGATATAGTGATAAATTCATTTTTATGAGTTGATCAGAGAGCAGCCTTCATTAGTATTTGTAGCTGAATTTTTTCATTCGTAATACAAAGCTGGAAAGTGAAGGTCCCCCAAAAATCTCTCTCAGTTTTAGTATAGTATAATATAAGATGGAGTTGAATAACGTTTCAATTATAAGTGTAAGTGATATTGGCTATACTTACGATAGAACGGTTGATAGACAATGGACACTAAGTTTGTGTATTAAAATTTAGATCTTTATTTTAAATTACTTTTCCTAGCCGAAAATTTTGGCGTCACAATAGAAACACCAGAGAAATGTTTTACTTTTATATCTATTTGTACTTATAGCATAATTGCTTGCTGTCGTTAGTTTGTGTGATAAATCTGCTCAACGAATTCAGTGAAACGTGCTTGATTAAGAAAAATTAAGTGTTAGTTTATGTTGTGGTAAATGAAATTTATGCTCACACATTCCAAGAAGTCGCCAAATATTGACATTTTATGGGTCGCTAAACGAAGTTTTTATTTTGATAATAAGAACAGCTTTAATAAACAGAGACCCTCGTTTATCATTAGTAATATCTAGTGAGTTCCTTGCACATATGGGTGCCGATTGGCGGAATTGTCGGATAATTTAGGAAGTCGTCAGTTTATTTTTTTATTTTTTTTTTTAAACAATAAAGATAGTATTCAATTTAATCTATTGGGTAAGACTTTATAGCATAGGAGATAATCAGTAATATATACAGATAAGAGCATGTATCTGAATGTTGTATAATGCAAGCAACACATGCAGCGTGTGAAATCTCCATCGTCTCCCTAGTTGTGTCCTCATCTGATCACTTTCATCACTACTCTCATGCACGATTTGGATTTTCGCTTAACCGATTCAAATCAGTCTGTCTCACAGTTTTCTTCCTTTAGCTACTTACCAAAATGCTAATCTGCTATTCATTCTCCATTGTACGAGGGAAGTTACTATAGCCAAGGTATTTGTTAAGGGGTCAACATGATCAAAATCTTTCATTCACATTCTGACATTGATTGACTTCTGCGCTGTTAATGAAACCCCAGCGATGGCTCATTTGTAATGAAAGAAACAAAAAGTTTTAGATTAAGTATGATTATCGTAAATGCAAAAATGACAAATGACGACGGGTTTTCGAAATTGATACAAAAAATCACCTTTTTTCACTCAAAAATAGTCAAAATCAAAATATCGGCAAGATTCTGGTTCACGCGAGAGCTAAACATGTTATTAACAAGTGATTAAAGTTTCATATAGATAAGTTCAACACTTTCGGAGATTCTATCAAAAAGAGTTTGTAAAACATTGTTTTTAGAAAAACACGTTCATAGTTAATTTACATAAAAGATCGAGGAAGAAACTGACAGCTGACTCCTAGTTTTATTGAAAACCTGGTTTAAAATAAATTCAGATGTTTCTGCAACGAAATTCAAAATAGAGCTTGAATTGAATCATACAAGCTTCCATTTCGTACTCGTATGTAGATATACAGGTTAGTCTACGGAAAAAGCAATCTTGTGTGCCTAAGCGATATATACCAAACCCAAAAAGAAATACAGTTACACAGCTCCAATCATCATGCATTTTTAAATAATAAATTAATTAATAATTAATAATAAAAAAAAAATACGTTCATAAAATAAAATTAAAAAACGCGATTTTTGCAAAGAGTCAAATAAGGTAGACCCTTTGAATGCATTTACCTTTTCCTTTATTGTTGGCCTGCTGACTGAGCTCTTTGACTGCGTTATTGTTCAAACCATCTATAAAGAGTTGAGTCCATTTTTTCGATTTGCCTTTTTCGCATAATTTTCCGTTTTCATAATTCAATTTCCATTTGTTGTTACATACTGTCGAATAACATTTTCGTTCTTTTTAGAATTATAAACGGTTGCTTGTCCATCAAATTTCTGCGAAGATTAGAGTTGCAGTTTTAGGTTTAGAAGGTCTTTGAGAAAATGTTCTGTAGAATTACAAAAAATGCTAAAATTTCAAACGATTCCTTAGTTCAATTCTTACAGTACAGTAGGTATAGCAAATTGTTGAGAGGCCGAATTACTGAGGACTGCATAATCAAGAGTTCAGTTCCACTTCTCAAAAGGATTTCGATTCTCACAACAAAGTGGTGAGAATATTTAATTTGTTTACAAAGTTTCCCTTTCCGTATTTTCGTCCTTTCCCTTCTCGACCATCTTGATTTGAAATTATTACGGATTTCGTCTAGACAATCGGTTACTTTAATCACATTATCGGTCTTTTCTTTGGAAGTCCTCATATCAAAGAGCGTCGTCAATTTTGAGGAATAAATCCTGGATTACTAAAGATTTTTTTTTATTTTTTTTTTCGTATTGACGAAGTATCGCTTAGATGTGTATAATTAAAACCAATTGAATGAGTCTCTTCTCTGGGACATTTTTCCAGGTTATTAGAGATAGCAAACAATTTCGTTAAACAGCAATGATCCTACACGCAAGCAGTTTCTCTTTAGTAAAATATAATATGAAATATTTTTTTTTATTTCTAAATAGTCGAATATTGATAGAAAGTTAGTCAAATTATAAATTTCAATTTCAAGTAGCAACGAGTGCAGAATGTATGACTAAACAAGGAAAACTCGAAAAAAATATTCAGATATGAACTCCATTGTCTTTAAAATTTTTTATTAAGATATTACTGTCTAGACAGATCTACGAGGTACACAAATTTCCTTTTCCAGGAATCGACCGAGATTTCTTCTTTCTTATAATACAAAACAACTACGTTAGATTGTTAAACTTTAGATGAGTCGTTAATAGAGTCATTATCTTGATTTAATTCCAGAGCAAACAAATCTATTACATATTAAATGGACCTTACGTAATACAATACTTAATATGTGCATACATTTACATTTCTACAGATAAATCAGCAACAAAGTAAATAATGCATTTATTAGCAATCATCGTTGAAAACGTATCGATTTTTATTTAATTAACTCATTCATCGAGAAAATTTAATGCAAATTAATTTTTAAATTCATTCTAGCAAGATATTATGAGCTTATTGAATATTATACGTATTATCTAATACAATTAGTACGATGCTAATGTTAAAAATCATCTATCGTGCAAGACCAATATTTTCGTGATGTTGTTTTCAACACCAATCGCAACCCATTCATTTTTCTATTTATATTAATAGAGTACTCGTATTAAGCGCAAGAAAATAAGTGTATATTTAATTCATACCTTGGTTTCATCTAATCATTTAATGATCATAAGTAAATCGAATTCCTCGCGTATGAACATTATGCATACATGCAAACATAAGGAAATATTATAAAATCGATAAGGAACATGGCTTTAATGCTTTTGAATTACGTTCAAAAATTTCGCATATCAATAGGGTTTTAGTTGTACCTCTCTATTAGAAAAACTGATTGATGTGAACGAAGCGCAATTAAAAAATTATCCCTGCACAAAATAAATACACTTTGAATAAATTTGTGTAATCGTAGATGTTAGTGCAACACATTAAATAATTATCTGATAATCAAAATGATGTTAAACCAACGAAAATACATAAAATTATTATTGGCTTATTGTGTTACATCCACCAATTTGTGAAAGGAATTATTATTTGCCAATCTTGCTTTTTTTGACTATTTATATTCCCAGTGGAAAGTTGCTTCGATTATATTCAAAAACATCGGCTTGAACTACCATCGGAAGAAAGAATCGTTCGTTGTGTTCCAATTCGAAATCCCATGTGTTATGAGGCATCTTAAAATGTCACTATGTTTGGTTTAACAAGGGCGCTCCTTTTACTTGTGGTAAAATAATTACTTCCTTTACTTTAAGCTATTTCAATTCAATACAAATTGTATTTTTTATATTTATTTTATAGAATTTCCTTACAGTTTTATTTTATTTCCAATTGCTGGTCTCATATGTTGCGAAATAAAATTAATAGAAGGGAAACGACGAAATCCCAAACGAATTTAAAAAAAAAGACACGTCGCGAATTTTAGGGCTTCATTCTTTCAAATTTTTTCGCACTTACTGACACTGTGACTCGTAGATCATATAAACGATAGGGAAATAATTAATCTTCACCAGTAATTTGAAGCATACGTAGAGTAGTCAATCCACGAAAAAAAATTTCCACTCATGTGATACAGAATAATAAAAAAAGATAAACTTACTTTGAGATTGCAATTATTTCATTCATAACCGAAGGAAAGTAAAAAAAAAAAGCAGAATTTTACAACCATCTTGTTGATATTCAAGTGTATAGTATAATTCATTTGTTATCTATTTTATTATTTAATTGATGGCTCTAAGCCCATTGTGTTAAAGCAAAGCGCATATGATTTATATTTGAACTTGAATTAGACTTTGAAGAATTGAACTTGATCATCTTTTTGACGGAAAATGAAAATTAAGTTTAATAAGTTTGTTGGTATAGGCATCTTTCAACGTACTTCTAAATTTCTGGGAATCACCATTCATACATGGACATTAATATGCAAAACCTCACCAAAGCGTCAATGGGCACAAGAATGAATCGATCTGTGATTAGTTATTATTTTTACCTTGCAAAATTTTGAGCATTTTCAGACCCATGTCCTTCACTCTTTTTAACAATTTTTTACTTACTAAAATGTGGACAGAATAAATTATATTTTTAACGATTACAAGCGCTAATAGTATAAAAACGTACTTGGTAATATAGCTACCAAACGCGAAAGTGCTCCATCATAGCTGTGTCAGTCTTAACTGTGCAAGATATCTTGTTACTGTTTGGTAGAAGTTGGTTAGACAAGGGACGGTTGTATGCCTGCAAATAATTTTTTTATAAATTAAAAAAAAAACATATTTTAGCACCACTAACAGAAGCTTACGATATTATACATTTAAATTTATATTAATAATTCCAAGTATACATTTTTTCCAGGATAACCTCGACAACGACAAATACAATGCACAAAATGATATTCAAACTCAACCAAATACGCATATTCCTAAAAATTCGAAAATGCTTTATGGAATCAATGATGCACCACCGTGGTACTTAGGTCTGTTTCTCGCTCTCCAGCACTACCTTACAATGATTGGTGCTATTGTTTCAATTCCCTTCATTCTCACGCCGGCGCTTTGTATGGAGGATGGAAATCCTAGTCGTGGAGTAATTATCTCCACCATGATTTTTGTAACTGGACTCGTAACTTATTTCCAAGCAACATGGGGAGTGCGACTACCCATTGTTCAGGGTGGCACCATTTCATTTTTAGTTCCAACACTTGCAATTTTAAGTTTGCCTCAGTGGAAATGTCCTGCAGAGGAGGCGATTGCCGCTATGCCAGAATACGAGAAAACCGAACTCTGGCAAGTACGGATGAGAGAACTTTCTGGTGCTATAGCAATTTCTGCATTAGTGCAAGTATTCATTGGATACACTGGCTTGGTTGGAAAGATTTTAAGATTTGTTACACCGCTTACTATTGTACCAACCGTTTCTTTAGTTGGATTGACGTTATTCGAGCACGCTGCTGAGACAGCATCAAAACAGTGGGGAATAGCAGTTGGGTGAGATTAAAAATAATGAAAAAATAAAAATGATCAAATATAAAATATTTCTTTTACACCAGTACAACGTCAATGCTTACTCTATTCTCGCAGATCATGGTAAATGTAAGTGTGCCACTCATAACATACCGGAGAGGGGTCGGATTTCAAATAATCAAATTTCAGCTATTCAAACTCTTCCCAGTAAGTAACCCTTATATGCCGCGCAAAACAAGTTATATTTAACAGAAATTTCTCGTTTGTAGGTTCTGCTAACTATTGCTATAATGTGGGGTCTTTGTGCCATTCTAACAGTTACAGAGGTTTTTGAGCCAGGACATCCTGCAAGAACTGATGCTCGTTTGAGAGTACTCACAGATGCCTCCTGGTTCTATATTCCCTATCCTGGCCAATTCGGTATTCCAAGTATTACCTTGTCAGGTAAGGCCCTGATTTATATTACTATACATTTGTATGCATGTTCTTATACATATAGGATCCGTTGTGGGTTTCTTTGAATGATGAAAATTAAGATATATGTATAGGTTTCCGTGTATTCTTGTCTGCAGTTCCGTTAGGAATAACGAATTGAAGGAAAATTTATATGGTACGGCAAGAATTTTCGTAGATCGAGTATTTACTGATGAACTTCTGCATTGAACATTTAATATGTTTTAATCGGGCGTGTAGCCGCGCGTGTTAAGTTCGCGGGCCTTCAATTTTTTTTCTTATCAAGATAAGAACTATGTTCAATAATTCAATTAATTTATTTAAACTCGTATTTGTGTAGAATGAAGTTGAGTGTTAATCAACTTGATTCCCATCACTGTCAAAATTCACTTTCACATTGTGATCGACTTGCTACATATTAATTCGTTTAATTATACTTGTCTACGCATTCACTTTTTATGTTTAACACATTTAATGTCAAATCCACCATGTTCGAATCGCGTTAAATTATCATCTCTTTTCTATCGGGGACAGTACACCTTGACTGACTAGTGCGCGCTCCGCTCTGTTGCCTTTTAAATAATAATTGTTCCAACAATCGAGAAACTACCCAATAATTCGTTCGAACGCAGATTATTCAATGAATAATTGGCTGCGTTCAGTAGTAAATTTATTTACTATTGAAAATAACTTTACTTATGAAAAAACCATCGAGCTATTAATGGGAGATTCTAGTTGACTTGTGCTTACTTCTATTGTCTCTATTGGTTGATGAGACGACAAAGGTTGGCTAGACTTGTACTTCATGTACTCATATTTTACTTGTAATATATGCCGTATTATAAGCTTTATTTTATTTCATAACAAAGGAGTGTTGGGAATGCTTGCTGGAGTCATAGCTTGTACAGTAGAATCTATAAGCTACTATCCAACAGTATCCCAGATGTGTGGTAAGTAGGTTCGCATTGCCGAAATAAAGTATATCAAATAGTCAAACACATTCCACCCTTTATTTATAATCTTCATCAATACGGTAGAAACGGAATCGCCTCCACTGCATGCAATCAATCGAGGTATTGCAACGGAAGGTTTAGGCACTGTACTTGCTGGTCTATGGGGGGCTGGTAACGGCACAAACACATTCGGAGAGAATGTAGGAGCAATAGGAGTGACAAAGGTTTCAACGAATTCCCAACGATCCCTAAATCTTTTTAATCGAATCTTTATTGGCCTTTTTGACAACAGGTGGGCAGTCGACGCGTTATTCAGTGGGCCGCTCTAATCATGATTGTCCAAGGAGTAATAAGCAAATTTGGTGCTGTGTTTATCATGATTCCGGACCCAGTTGTTGGAGGAATTTTTTGTGTCATGTTTGGCATGATTATTGCCTTTGGCTTATCAACACTACAGTATGTAGATTTAAAGTCAGCTAGGAACCTATATATTATTGGGCTGTCTATATTCTTCCCTATGGTACTTTGTAAATGGATGCAGACCCATCCTGGAACAATAAATACCGGAATACCCACAATCGATTCAACATTGTCTGTACTACTTGGCACTACTATTCTTGTAGGTGGGGTAGTTGGGTGCTTTCTTGATAATATTATTCCAGGTAAGAAATTCTAGTAATCATCTACGTAAACTTAAAATTACTCATTGCCTCTTGATGGAACTGCAGGAACAGACGAAGAACGAGGACTTGTTGAATGGGCCAAGCATATGCCAATTGGTTCATCAAAAGAAGAAGAAGATTACAGACCCGACTATGATTTTCCATTCGGAATGAAACTTCTCAGGAAGTAAGCAGTCAATATTTGATGCCGAAAAATAAATTATTATGTTCATTTTATTATATTACAGGTGGAAGTGGACCTACAATGTACCATTCCTCCCAACTTATAGAATGAGGAAACCCGAATAAATCTCATCGAAATTAAAAGAAAAAAAAAATTCAAGGAAATTAAAAGAAGTTGTGATTACATCGAACAATAATATTTTTAGTGGTTAATTCAAAAATTGTACACATGTTGTGATTAGGTTTATTAAGAATGCAAGCTTATTATCATCTCAAAGTTCTTATTGTTTGTTAGGGTTTTAAGCATGTCGAAACAAAATGTAGCGAAAAGAATATGATTTTATTTTTTATTATAGTATGATTTATTTTAAACTGATTTGTTTTGGAGTTGTTTAGCGAAAATCATATATCCCCAGTAAATTTTATAATCCGCAATGCTTGAAACTCTATTTGGTATAGAGTCGGTGCGATTTGCACTAGTCCCGTTGATATTTATTATTAACACTAGATATGTACCATGTCGGGTGAATTGATGGTCAGAGAGTGACCACATAGTTCGCTAAATCCTTTTCACGCAGAGTTATGCGTGTGATTCCGATCCCTCTAAGTTTAAGATCCCTTTAATTTGAAGATGAGTTTTAATTTACCCTCTTGATATCCCTGAGGAAGCAGTGAAGATTTATTGATAAACCCTTAGTATAAAATTGCATGTATTTTCTTTCTAATATTCTAATTATTTTAAATTTTACGGCAATTGTTTATGTGCTTGTTGCCACGCCTCAACTTCTTAATATTATAATAATGCCTAAAATATCTATTTTGCACTCCGAGCACTTAGGGCGTTACTTTCATTTAAAAGTCAGAAACAAACATTACAACTAAATGTATAATTAATACTGGATTAAAATTTATTTTTCTGGTTTTTTCAGTAACTGCCCGGCAAATATGTTTTAACTAATTAAAAAAAAAAAATTGTCTGCAAGTTAATAGATATTATTGGCATTTAAAATTTAGCGGATCTCATCTAGTCTCTGGAACAAATAAATAAAAATAGAGCAAAAATTAGGATCACTAATGAAATATCTATAAGAAGGATTCATTAATTTAGCTTGAATTATTCCGAAATACCGAAATAAGAGAGACTCAGCATTGTTACGTTAACGTACATTGTAAGAGAGATCCTGCGTTGTGAGTTTTGAACCCTGTGATTAAATTCGGAAGGGTGGGTCGCTTCTAATCGTTGCATATATCCTAAATACCGTCCGAATACACCACACAGAGATTCTTATATAGATACAAAAACACTTCTGAAAGTATGATGCCAGTATGCATATATATCATTTCTCGGTTTTCTCTGGTTTTTAAAACGCAACTTTCAATGCTAATTTTAGTAAATATACTGATCCACATGTGCAGCGATGTGTCTTTAGCAGGATTTCTCCAATACCACTTCTGAGCTACCTTCACCAAGAATAATATTTAACTTTTTCCTAACACTTTTAACTTTTTATAATCAACTTTTTAAAACAACAAACCTGTTTTAGATTTTTGCGAGTATGATACCAGTCGCCAATTATACGTTCAGAAATATGGTTCGCCAGACGTCTTTGTAGATTCTACTTCATAATCTTAGTGTTGATGATACGTTGAACGCAAACCCGCTAAGCAGGTTGTGGATGAATATTGAAAAGAGTTTTGACGCAATCACGGTTTTATGCTGCTTAGCCATAAAAAATATATTTGATTGATTGATATAGGTAAATCATGGATTGTTCGGAACTATCACAATGCATAAAAATACGTGGAAAATATTGCAAATTGATCAATTCCAAAAAAAAGTTAGGGCAATTTCTGATGAACTGACTCGGCGTCATGGACGTTGGGTCTGTGAGACCCGCCATATTTTATTTTGCTTAAATTTCGGTTACTAAGTGTGCGACGTATTATTAAAATCCTGTATTAACATTATTAAAACTCAATATTATATGATATTTCTATTTTATTCATTTACATGCATACGTAAAAAGATAATTTCAAATAAATATTGCTTATTTATTAATAAAGCTCTGATATAATTCATATCTAATAAGCGGGTCTGTATGAACCACCCCAACGACCGTGTAACACTTTTCCACCCCCATGACGCCGGGTTAAATTATAAATTTTGCATTCAGAAAATAAATAATATCTAACGCACTAACAAGTTGCAGCGCTGCACAACTTTGCCAGTCCAGCGAATTGGACAATGTGAAATATTGCTCTGTTTACATCTCCCACTCACTGAATGCCACTGCTCTCTTCCATATTGCCATCTCCCTTTTCGAACAGAATCGACAAGGACATAGCGATTGTCACTGTCAAATTGCAATCTTCTTTGAAATTCTGATGGCGGATCGCGGATGAGTGTCGACGAACAACATTGGATTTTTCTTTTCCGAGTGAAAAATGGCAAACGATCAATTCGTTTTGAAGGAAGATGGTTTTATAAAAATCGGCACGCAATCAAGCACAATCACGTATCATTCGAGTCTCAATGTGATTTTGGTGTTTAACCGTGAAAATGAAGTGAAGGTGCTCGATGTTCATTCAAGTGTGATTCTGAAATCGTGCAAATTATCAGGTGAGTGCATTACGTCTCGTCGCGTTCGGCCCTTATGTCATGTTTTCCAGCGAATGTGTGAATCATAGAATATGTTTGGCATGAATGCCCTAATTGCGTTTTGGTTCGACTATTATTCAGTGAAAAATTCGAGATATCCCACCCTGTCTGGGGTTCTGACCAAGCCCCTGGTCACCGCGCGCCCCGGGGGGCTGCGCACAAAAAAGTCAATGAGCCTTAGCCACATGATTAGTGTTTAATTTTTTTGTGTTGTGCTAGTCTAATCAGTTTACGTCAACTATTTCTGTTCTTTCGTAATTGTTTCAGAAGGCAAACATCGAGTGCGAGGACGGTATTTGCCGTTACAGGAAAAAATTCTACTCTGGGACGATCGGAATTTGGCTCTTCGCGGCGACTACAATGGTGTACTCCTGTTAGATACCATTCTGCAAACGCCGGTCCCGCAAAATGATGATATTGTACGATTGGAAATGTTGCTGTCTGAAGCAATTTTGTTTTTACAAAGCTTACAAAGTCTCGAGGATCATGGTGTCGAATGTCCTTCCGATGTGAGCAACGAACTGTCGGAAAAGATTAAGGAGGCGCAAAGTAATGTGAAAAAGAGTATCAAAGCGCAAAGGGTGAGTAATTGTCGATTTAATAGTCATTGATTTGTTTGCTTCCACACATTTGCAAAATGCGCGTTTAATATTAACCTAAAAATTCTATAAATTCTGGCTGGGTGAAGTTCATTTCCATCGTAGTGCTGCTACGATGTTTACGATCGTTTTCGACCAATCAATGATTGTCAGTGGCTAAGTGTAATCGTATTTTGAAACAAGCTGTCGCCCTTGTCAAGTTTTGTTGCTGATCCTTTCATTCCTCTCAGTGCTCACAAGTAATAATGAGCAGCAAAAACGAATGCGTCATTCCTGTTTGAGTTCTAACTTTGGATGAAAAATTAAATTCCTGTCCTCATTCTCTTTTGTTTCCATATTTGCTCTTGCGTCAGCCTGGCATTTGAGTGACAGATAAACAGGAGAAAAAAAAAAGAGTCTGGAACGTATTACACTTATTCACAAGTAAATATATAAAGTAATGATAAACGCTAGAACAAAATGAGAAATGTTCAAGAATTCAATCTTAAGGCCTCAGTTGGTGCTGCCAATGGGTTTTAGTAAAGGACAATTATCAATCAACCGAATAGAAAACACAATTTATGCGACATTAACGAGATAAAATAAAATCCCCATACGACGAACGTCCCTTAAGGATTTGAAATAGCTCGACAACAAGATGATAAACTTAAAATGGAAATATGCGATTTATTCCTTTTCTTTTCTTCCTCGACTATAAAATTAAAAACTCGGTTCCAATTATTGAAAATAAGACCATTGTCAGGTTCCTTTTACCTAAAACAAAAGCAAATTATTCAACTCTGTCTAACATTGTCCGCAATATAAGGAATCAAGATGTTTCATGTAAAATTCATCATAATTTTTCAATTTTGTTTGATCGATATGACTTTCGATCCATCGATTCCTCGACTTTCCTTTTCATATCCGTGTTGAAATTCATGTGCGCGTTTTATAGCACATATAATATGTTGATTATGAAGAAATATAAACTTAAGAGTTCCGTAATTGAAAATCATGTTGCATTGTAACCTTCAAATCCTGCTACTTTAGTAGAGCATAAAGGATTCCGCCTACTAAATATTACAAAAAAACCTTATTGTGCTTCCTTCTGTTTTGTGTTCCAATTTCTTTGCGTTACCCAGTGAATGCAGCGAAACTTAGTGGGACATTTTATCATTGAATTTACTGATGCTTTTTATCATTAAAATCCGATCTTTTTGTAGCTATTAACGAAAAGGAATCTGCGAATTAAATTATAAATATTCAAGCTTTTCTTTAATATATCATCATTGTGAATACACATCTTCCTGTTAATGATGTTTTTAACCAAATTTCCATTAAATTTTCGACGTAGCCCATTAAACAGAAATCGTGCTAAATCATTTCAACAGTTAAATTAATAATTAAAGGGTGAAATGCACCACCTCAAAACTTATTCTAGCTTTAAAGGATGTTGAGGAGATAGTGTATATCGCACACAGTAGTCATTTACATATGTAGTTTCACTGCGTAAGCAGTCTATCTTATTGGGAATAGCAATGCGAATTGGTTGCTAAAACTCTTGCTTGCGGTATGTGGTCTTTATCTCAGATGTGTTTGACCAAGGTGAACATCACTTTGTATTCACTTGTCTCACCATGCATTGTGTCTCTCTACTTCTCTACTTAAAAAACATCTATTTATCTTGATTGGGAATTTGAAATCAATCGGAAAACGCTTTAGATCGAATTGAATTACAAGTATTTGTGGGAAATATGAATATAAAAATTAGCCGAAGCATGGGTGTTATAAAGGGAGCGTTTGCAAATTAAAATCATAAGGAAAAATAAAGTTTTATACATCTTTTTGCGAATATTATAATCGGGATGAAGGCAAAGTATTTCTTAGTGGTATAAAATCGAAATTCACAAATGTTATATTACATGTTTTCATAAGAAATGAAATTCGTTAAATTTACTCATTTGTGTTGATAGCTTCCTAAAAGAGTATTGAATCTAGCTGCTCTGATCCATTTGGTTATACTGACCACTTGAAAATCAATGAATAATTACAACTATTTTATTAATTTCAGTGGAATACCGTCTGCATTGAATTGCCATATTCTAGCTTAAAGTTAGTTGCGAACAATGTAGTTTTCAACTTAAAACAAACCGAACGGCATATACCTGCCTTGGCCATAGCTTCAGCAATAAATGAACGTCTCACTGATCTCTTAGTTGGATCCCGCGTTCGTGACACCGTAAATTCAGGAACATTTGAACGATGTCTTATGTATTCGGAAGCCGCTCGCCGACAAACGTTTGAAAAATGGCCACATATGGACTACAAATGGGCGTTACCCGATCAAATGGCACAGGCTGGTTTTTATCATCAGCCCAGTTCAACAGGAGAGGATAGAGCCATGTGCTTCACGTGCAATGTATGTTTAGTTTGTTGGGAAAAGACTGATGAGCCGTGGAGTGAACATGAACGGCACTCACCTAATTGTCCTTTTGTAAAAGGTGAATATACGCAAAATGTTCCATTGTCTGTTACGTATGCTACAAGTCCAGCAGTCCGAACGGAGGGATTTAATGTGATATCTAACACTGATCATAGCCATGTTTTGATAACAAGTAATTATAATGGAGAAGTCACAATTTGGAATGTTGAACGACAATTGAAAAAGATGCATAGCTTTCAAATGCAAAATTTTCTAAAAGATATTCTAAATGGAGAGGACAAAATTTGTTCGATACAAGTGACAGCAATAGGAGTTTTGCCAATGTATAGCAGTTCCGAGTCATCACAGAATGCATTTATAAGTAAGACATCAGTCAGTCCCAAAGTAAATGTTTTAGGCTCGAAATTTGTGGTAGGGGTGGCGGTGGGTGGATCTTCTGGTGAACAACAATTATATTTGACAGCATTCGTTATAGAAGAATCGGAAAACCGAAAAGAAAGTATTCCCAATGCAGAAAGCATGGTAAAGGTGGACTTTCCAATGAAAACTGAACTCGAAAAGGAGCCTTCACTTTCAAAACTTGTTTCCGAAGAGAATTTCGATTCGAGCCTCCTGAAATTAAAACTTGGTCAAGTGTGTCCGTGGAAAGTAAACGAAGATGAAAAGTCGTTCTATTTGGATTTTGATCATAATAGCACTCAAGTTGGAATAGCATGTAAAATAATTGAAGACACAGAAAAGGCCCTAAAAGAGTACGATGCTGCCAAGGTAGAGAATTTGGAAAGTGCCAAAAATCAGGCATTTATCAGTACAATCAAGACAGATGAGGTCAGCTGCCGTATGATTAGCTGCATAAATATTGCCCCACCTTCTGACGATGGATTCACTATCACCGACGTTACATCAGTCAATGAAGGGCGAAACGTTTTAGTGAAGCTTCAGCGTTCTGACTCAATCCTAATAGACATTGAGGACGAAACGTTGAAGATGGAAGTCGATGAAGATGCGACTACAATACCCTCAAGTTTCAACGTAAATAGCCAGTTACAAGTATTTGCTATAAACGAATATGGAGTCATTGATGATATGCCATTGAACAGTCGCGAATTTGATAATGATAAAACTGCTCGCGAAATATGTGTTATACCAAAACTAGACGGGGGTAGCGTCGTGCCAAGCGGCACGTCCGAAACTGCTAGCTCGGTAGTTTGTTTAGTTTGCATGGATGGAACTTTAGAACTCATACAGTTGAACTCGTTAAATACAACAGCAAAAAAACTCTCTCTACAAAACGAAAAAATCGTATCGGCGACTTACTGCAAAAGCTTAGAGAGGCTTTGTGCTTGCGCAGAAAATGGCTCCTTAATTTTCTATGCGCTTCGCGATAATGATTCGGAATCTACGGATGAAATGATGGACGAAGATAATGCACTTTTTATAACATCAGATGCGTCACTGACAGGCTGTGATCAAGAAGTGTCAGAAATAGATGGAGGATCTTCAGCCAGTCCGAAGAATGCGAAAAAGCAAGCTGAACAGCTGCAAACGAATTTGCCTTCGTGTAATCTAATTGGTGCAACCGGTGACAGTGCACATTCTTCACCAACGCCAAGTTTATTGGCCTATAAGAATGATATCACAGCTGCAGATTTACAATCACTTTATTCATTGACATTGTTTGATGAAATGCTCACGCCATATGTGGCTGAAGTGCCTGGGTGTTGGAATGAATTGGTACAAGCTCAAAAGCAACGACGACATCCTCAACATTTGAGGCCAGGTGACGATACACATTTAATGAAGACTTGGAGACTTCACAATGATGCGTAAGTTTTGATTTTACCTTTAATTGCAGTTTCGTAATAGTTAAAAAGAGTGGTTTCAATTGAAATGAATTCCAAAAGATTTTCAAGAGTCTAATGGTGTTATCCTACTAATGCTTTTTTTAATCGCGCACAAGAAAGAGCTGTAGAAGGAGCACACCAGTAGATTCTTCTAGTTTTAAAACTAGGAAAAGGTAAAATGGTAGTTTTCTAAACATACTTTCGGAGAGGAAACCTATGTTTACACCTAATATCTTTTCTCATTTGCAAGTTATGAGAAAATTACAACTTTTAAGATGAAGTAGCAAAAACTAATTGTTATTCTAAAATCGTGAATTCTAAAATCGATTGATATTGCAGCACAACATGGGACGAGCATATTATTGAACTTACACTGGTGAAACCATCTTGCCTAGGACATATTGATTTGAAGTTCTCACTTTATCAGCAATGCCCTAACCCACCAGCTATTCAAGTTACACTGCTTAAACAGAATACGAGCGGTTTTGGATATCGAATGAAATCTCATCACACTATAAATGTAGGAAACGATTCCGCCGTGGATGAGAATATTGAATTCAGTCTCATTGATAATGAAGGTGTGTTCAACCTTAGTTTCAATACTTGCATATATAAAGCTTTATTGGAAATTTATTCTAGGTACTAATGAAAACCCCGTGTTAACTGAAGAATATTTGCAAGCTCACAATGCGGAAATTCTTGCTGGGCCTATCGAATTATCATCATGTATGGATTTATGTGATCAAGGTGGTCTTGTTACATTAACTAGCCCAAAACTCTTTAAAACACGCGCACGAAATTTCTTGCTGCATATCAAAACTATGGTAGATCCATCTAAAGATGGTCAAGGTAAAACAAGAGGTATGATAATGGTAATGAATTTGCATTACGTGACATAACATGACAAAATCTCCCTATGCATGCTTTTTCAAGTTTTTAAATTGAGCTCTTTCTCCCCCTCTCATCAGTAATATCACACACTTCTACCAACAATTACTTTTTGTTCCCCCGAGTGATCTAGAAGAAACACGTGGAATCAAATATGTATTTTTTTATTGAACATTTCAGTTCCCGTTAGAAAAAAAGGTGTCATGCGCTTCCTGTTCTCATCATTTGCAAACAATTCATCACAAAATTCGACTAATGCCACATACTCTCAAAATTCTTCAAATAAGCAATCGCGAAATGATTACTATATAGGTATGAAATATTCAAATCTAATTCAAAACTATTTCTATTGCTTTATGACGATTTAATAGTCATTTAAAATTGAAGGAAACCATTTCGTATTTCATCATTTATTGTGTTAATTATTTGAAAAAGCAAGCATGCTTCAAAATTATGACAGGTATCTTATGTGTTTGCGGAGAAATGCTTAACTTATCTAAATATGAGAAATTTGTTGTTTGAATTGTTCTCAAGAAAGCGGTCTTATGGTTTCCTTATTAAGTCCCTAACACATTTGATATGTTAATGATTTCTAGATATAGTAATTTTGGGTTCGAAAGATGCTTTGGAATGTAATTAGATTGTAAATAATTATAAAAAATTATTGCAAACTTATAAATGCTCATACAATGCGGTTCAAGAGTAACCAAACTTATAAATTCCACGATGTCACAATTCTCCGTCCCAGGCCCGGCCAAAGGCACTCTTCAAATTATTTATTTTGCTTTACGATAACTTTTCATGTGGAGAACTTATTCTCAGGAATTTCAAGGTTTTGAAACAAATCCGGAAGTCTTTACTCAGTTGATTTGTCGCATTCATTTGAATCGTCTCCGAGTCGTTTTGATGCTGAGTTATGAGCACAGTTCGGCTCTTCTTATGGTAAAATATTGCGAAATTGTCAGATTTTTCAAATTAAATTACAGCAGTTAAAACAATGATCTCAATAAATTTTTCCATTTCTGCAGTCTTATCATTATTTAATTATATTGATTGAGTGAGCTTCCTATTAGTATCCTATTCTTCCTCCACAAAAATTCTCCTGGAACGCAGAATTTTAAATAAATATGTTTATGATAGCCTGTAACGAATGGCAAACGTGCACTTTCATCAAAATAGCACCCAAATGCTAACATTTTTCAAACTCGTTTCGTCAGCCCTAGCCATCTTTTATGCACACAAACCCAACTAGACATAAACTTTATAAATATACTCTGATACGTTTACCCTGATATTTCCATTAATCTTTCAAAACATTCATGATACTTTTGATTATCCAAATATCAATTCACCTAACCAGGTGCAATTTTTTTGTTGGAAACGTATTTAAACAATTGGTTTGGTAAATATTTTTGAGTACTGACTGAGTGATTAACTTTAGTATATGAATGGTATAAAAAATTAAGCTTTAAGAAAATCAAAAGGTCTGCACTTGTCGCTTGTTTCCTCAAACGATTTTCTTTTTTTTTTTCTCTGAAAGAGATTGGCTTTTTTAAATGAGACTTATATTACCTTAAAAATTTCGCATTTTAAAATTTCCAAGGAAAGTTTATAGTGCTTTAAAACATTTCCGTTTGATTTAAATTTAAAGACAACTTTAATAACTGAATTTTAACTTTCTTGAGTGTTTAATGATTTTCACATCTATCAATTAACATTTATTCGTCAAACTAAATAACATTTTAACCTGAATACATTACAAACTTTATTGTCACATTAAAGATCCAATCTGATCGGCGATTTGTAACTTTTCAACACTTTTATACTTTTGCAATCAATCATTAATGCAATGTAACAATTGAACAATAAATTTTTTTAATGTCCTTTTTTCATCAAATTTAAGACGTTAAAAGACTTTTCTCTATCACGTTAAGGTTGTGATTGGCTTCATGAAATCTCAATCACGGTTCGTAGCACAAAAAGTGATAATAAAATCATCAATGATCGCGTGCAACGAATTGCTATGCTTGAATCAAACAGTTTTCTTGAAAATTTGCTTAAATTAAGCTGTGATACATCAAAGCTACAACAAAACATTGCATTGGATATTTTGCAATGGGTCTGCACAATACGTCTGACACGTTTTCGTTCGCCAAAAATAATGGAACGTGGCGGAGGTGGAAGTTGTAAAGCAAGAACACACGAATCTTCTCAAAAAGTCGCAGCTGGATTGTCAGGATTTAATGAAAATTCCAATATGGACATGACAGCACAGCAGAAGGAATGCGTAGAAATTATTGAACAACATTTAAAAAAGTTGATAATGTCATGCATTATAAATGGCGATAGAACTCTAGCCCATAAAGCAGTTAAATTAATATTAATAGTTTCGGAGTGAGTATTTAATTTACAACTTATTTCACCATAAACATATTTGTCAGTAAGCTTAATAGAGCAAATTTTAGGTTATTTGAAAAAATACTTTTACAGAAAGTAATGTGCTTAAAAAATGCTGTAACCAATAATTAAATGCTTACTTGCTAGGGGTGTACGAAATTTGCCCAACGAAGTTCATCAAAAATACAGCTTCGATGCTTCTCTTCGAATCGCCATCGTTTCATGTCTACCATTCATCGCAACTACGAAGTTTTCAAGTGCTGTTCGTTGGTTTACATTTTTAATATCAGCAACGTCTAGTCCCGAGTCGCATGTAGCTATTTCCGAATCTTGTGTCAAGTTACTGATGAAAATCACTGGTGAAATCAATAAGCGATGGAATTTATTTGATTCGCTACTAGGATCGCGGTAAGATTATAATAACATAATCACGTTAAACTAACACATTCATAATATTTCAATAAAATAATTATCTGCAGTTATGGACTGTACGGCTTTCCATTTGAGCCAGACAAATTCGATATGGATCTGCCAGCTTTAACTAGGGGTAATTCAACCCCGAACACACTCGCAAATATTATAAAATCAAACGCTGGGCTCATGCAACCAGGAGGCTTGGACATCAAGAAGTTAAGCTCAATTGACGGCGTTGAATTGCGTTCTTTTCCACACTTGATTAAACGCAAGGGGATCAGCAATCAAGTCCGGGGATTGTTTGAAGTTGAACCATTACATTTTACATGCTTAGCTGCATCAGAAGCTACAAGAATCGAAAATACCGATTCGCTTACATCTAGCACTGCCTCTAATATCAATATGGAAGAAATCATGACGTCAACGCCGCTATACAATAATGTGGATGGTTTCTTCGATGCTAAGAAAGATACTGATAAAGATAATGTAATAATACTCTCAAAATTCAGACCAGTGTATTATAATGTTAATATATGCTTGTAGATTAACGATGACATGATGAACAACGTGAAAAACTTGCTAGGAGACAAGTTTGTGAACTCTGCGTTAAAAAAGTACAAACTGAATGGAGTTGGTACGTGTTGTAAATATGTCTGCTTAGTTACAAATTTTAAGGGAACGTTTTTCTAGTTGAACCTACAGAATCATATCCTATAAATTGTGATAAAATGCAAAAAATTAAACCTAAAACATCTGCGCAATACCAAGAGCCAGAGGAATATAATCCATCGGATGAACCCAATTCAGAAGCAAAACTGGCTAATAAAATCAAAAAATACATAGCTGAAGGCGCATGTAATGAAGACTATACGAATATTTTTTCCTGGCATAAACTTCTATCGTTACCACCAAAACAAATGGTTGTAGTAGACAGAATACATTCAGGAGCCCGCAGATATGTTATAATTGACTTTGGATCTCCAATATTATTAACTGATTTGGTATTTGAATATGTGTTATAGCAAAACAGGACTATTCATATTTAATACTTTCACCCATTAAAGGTTATACCAGCATGTGATGAGCTCGCTTCTTTGTTCATCGATATTTGGTGTCTAGATGAAGATACCGACAGCACAAGACTGGTGGCCACTCAGGATATTGGAACGAAAACACTTGTTCTAAGTGATTTGCAACCGCCGCCAATTTGCCGGTATATGAAAATTACGATCATTGGGCGTTATGGAATGTCAGCGACTCGCTGTAAAATTCCTATAGGCTATTTTTACGGCCACGTAATTATTTTGGAGAACGAGGCCTATGCTGATCCACGTATTATTTTTAAATGTGAATTTGCTAACCTTAATTTGCCTAATTTTAATTTTTCTTTAGTTTTGAATTACGTTAAAGCAAACCCGGCTAACATCACAGGCCAAGTAAAGGCTTTAAAATCGCTCTACGAGGATGTCCACTGCCGATATAGCCTTTCGAGTAGTAAACTAATTGAGCTGCTAACGCCGATTTTGAACAGCGAGTTGTGCAACGTAGCTCACATGCATGCATACATTAACAAGCTCAAAGATGATGATAATCAAATCGATAATGCCAAAATTGTGAGCATATACGACGTAAGTAAAGTTGTTCGTTGCAGTAAACTTTTATTTTACACTGTGTCGCATCTATAGGAATGCATAAGTCTCCAACATCAACTCAACATAATTCGCAATGTGATCGATAGACTGGAATCTGCTTTAGATCCTCAGAAGAATCCCCCCCATAGCCAAAATTTAGCGTCGGCATCCAGAGACAAATTGAGAACTTTGAGTGAAAGTCTGATTGAAATTTTGCTGCACTTTACAATTGAATATGGTACCAATGTAAGTGGTTGTGGATTATCTAATTGCGTTTTAACAACTAATTTTTTTCAGAACGTTTTGTCGCTTCACTCCTTTTTCAATATGGACGTGGCCAACATTTTATTCAATACATTGGTGGTTTCAGGCGATGCACACATACAATTGGCCACATGTTCGCTTTTAGTTCGCATGTGTTGCTTCCAGAGCTGGTGGGGCGACTTCTTAGCCAATATTTTTTGTACACTTTACTCTTCCCAAAACACTAGAATATTTCCGCAAGACAGGTAATACCAATAGAAATCTTTGTTATAAACTAAGGATAAATTTTCTCTAGGGTATTTTTCCTTCTCTCATATCTGGGTCGGAAAAGCATAATGATGGGAACATGTCGTTCCATTGTTATTGATGCCATTCTGAAAACACTAGCCAAATTATTAGCACCAATATCCCCACGGTATACCCGGAATGAGAACTTGCGCGAAGGCGGCACAAGTCAAACAACCAGTACTTCATTATGGTCAAAATCGGATTTGCAATTGATCACCTGGTTGTTACTGTTTCTATCAGTATGTCTAGATGGTAGCAATGAAAAAAAAGATAAATGTAAGTTTTTGAGGTTGGCGCGAGTACTTTGTTTATTTCTTAAATTGCACTTTTGATTTAGCATCAAATCGGTGGGAATTCATGTCATGTGATTCAGACTTATCCAAGTCCCGACCGCAAACTTCTTCCAATTCAGGAAAGTCAATGCCCCGATGCTTCAAGAAGCGAATTATCCAGCAAAATAAGTACAATGGAATTCAATCATACACGGACTGGAGTAAAAAGATTTATATGCTTCAAAGTGAGGTAAGTTAATTTCGCTTAACTACATTTGCTCCGACAGTCCGGAGGCATCGGGTTCAAATGTCACTGCTGGTCGTTATACTTGAATTTGTGTTCGGGTTGCCGGTTGCATCGCTAGTATCCATTAATATGATTCTTCCCGGTTACAATTGGTCGGTATCTAACTGATTGCAAGATTCAGGAAGTATATTTATTTCGAATACTACTAAATACTACGCAATTCAATTACCAATAACCAATCCACAGGCCATCTACTACATAAGTTTATTGGGAATTGCTTCGAATTGAAATAAAAATTTCCCAAAAACTTCCATTTATATTTTAAATTAGTTGCATAAAAACATTTGTCTCGCATCCTAGCTTCCTGAAATTTTTATGGAACTGACTGGCAAATCAAAACCAAAGATTACCAAACCTAGTATAACACCAAAGCCACCGAAAGAACCTCCTGCCGAAACAGAAAATTCGTTTGATCAAGGTCTCAAGTCGACAAAAGTTGCCAACTTGCTCATTGTCATCCGTGGATTAATCGGTCTCATACTTGAAATGGATTTCACATGTAACATGGATTTGTTCCTACTAACTTGCAAGGTAAGATTAGGTGAAATCAAAGGATAACTCATACTTCACGTGAAATATTTTGCTTATTGAAAGGTAATCGCACGATTAGTTTCTGCATGCAAGCCATCTATTCAACTTTCCAAAGTTATCACTGCCCACCAGCTGGAACAATTGATAAGACTCGCAGTTTGGAATGACCAACAACAACCATGGGCGGTACATACAATTACATGTCTGCTGCAAGTAAGATTTAAAGTAATGTATTTTGTATTGAATGCTACATTAACAAATTCTTTGTATCAGGATTTGTTGGACGCTGACAAAAATTTCAAAGAACCTTTTGAAGATGATAATGATAACAATGAGGGAAATATGATGGAAGGACTAGTGGACATTGAAGCTATAGCAGCAGAAATATCAGGTACGAGTTTCGTATGTAAATCATCATGAAATGATAACACAAAAACAAATGCAATTTTCATTATATCTCTTTTCAAAATAGAATCACCGCAAGGACTAATGCATTCGCAAGTCGTTAAAGATATAAGTTACGCTGACAGTAAGTTTTGAAAATTGATAAATCCGAATAATTTACTAATCAAAACAATTTCAGCCGTAAAGTATGGTCAACTGCCATCTTTGATTGAATGTGAAGATGCGGAGCTCGATGAATTTTTACATGATTTCGATATTGTTGAACGAGGCAAAAATTTAATGAAAAAAGATAACTTGTGGCAAAACAAGAATAGCTTTAATTTCTTCTGCAAATCCGTTTCGAGCTCACTGGATGCTCGACTAGATTATGGTCTCGATACGAATGTAGAAATTCTAATACGAAGATTAACAATGACACCATCATTGGACTTATATGATTCGTTACCACAAATTTCAACGAATGAAATGGACTATTCGTCATCAGAGCTTCTTGCTTGGCCGGAAAGCATAACACTTGCCTGGTCAGGCCCAGAATATAATAGTGGCCAACAAGCATGCGAAGTTTTCAAAAACGTTTTTGATAATATTTTTGCAGATTTACATCTTCAAGTAAATAAAATGATTACATGATAACAATTTTATAACGAGTAATTCTATATTCTACAGGATACGTGGGTCCATCTAGAGCAACTATTGCAAATGTGGCTAACACTAAACAGCGAATTGTCTGAGAGGCCTGGAATAAGAAGAATTGCTTTCGGAACAAATGCAGTGCAAGGGCTTTTATCAGCTTTGGCGTGGCATTCAGATATAAAGTTGCGTACTTGGGGACTGGGTTTCCATTGTCTAACTTTAGCATGTCATTTAAAACCCGATTGCGATGGAGGTAATTGTGCGCGGTTATTGTTCTTATGAGTACAATCCAAAAACAATTTTATTTCAGACAATTCCAATTATAATAGCAGGCATATTGATGTTGCTATTATTAAAGATGAAAATTTTGAAAAAATGCTGCTCAGATTTTTCTCTGGGTATGGAATGACTTCTTCGACAACTACCAATAGATGTGTAAGTAGTTTATTGTTTTTGGACATATTTAAATTTTGTAGATTAAAATCCGGCTAAACGCTTCTTAATTGCTAATCAGCTCGTTAATTGGAGTTGAATTGGAGCAGTATGGCAATATACTAACTCTACTTTTTATCTGAATAAAATTATAACAGTGTAATTATTATCCATACATTTCACTTGAGTGTTTGATAAAACATTAGGGAAGTGAATCAAATTTTCTTAGAGACAAAAGCGAGTAGAGAGAAATTTTATGAAACAAGCATTTAAAGCAAATACTGGCGTCATTCTAAATAAAACTCCCATATAACACAACCATTTCAGGCTGGACCAACAATATGCAAATATTTACATCAACTTTTAGGAGTGCTCTCGATAAATGCGAATTTCGCTGACCCATCGACAAATGTCAAACGGAAACTAAAGGATACTCTTTTGAATGTTGTTTTACAATTAGTTCAACCAGGAGGAGCAATATCTAATCAACAGGGACCAATCGATGCCCAAAGTCAATTAGTTCGTGACCTCATGTCTATACACTATGATAAGGCCGACTTGAATGTTGCCATGAGTATTATAGAGAGTGTTTGTGAGTATAAAATTGTTGTCCTAATCAGACTTATATTTATAAAAGGATTCATGCAGCATTTTTGGTGTATAATAACATCTCCAATTCCGAAAAAATATTATGTCAACGATCAAGTGATTCGGGAAGCACAAATAACACATTTGGAAGTTTATTCGCAACGGTTCTAGGTTCGGATAACTCGAAACAAAATACAACGGTTTCGGATAGCTCCTTAATTGTGAGCCTATTAAAATTGTCAGCGTCTCTAGTACAAACTGAAATAGAAAGCCGGGCTGAAGTGAGTTTAGCTTTAATAAACAAGTATAAGAACAATTTATCGTATAGTCGCCTTTTGGTTTCTTATTTTAAGGACGTTACAAGGTCGGGTGGAGAAATGAGTACAGAGAGCCAAACCGATGAAATTAAGGCGGAACAGCAGAGTAGTATTGAGATCAAAACCAAAGTGCCTTGCGTGGCGGATACAGGTAAATGAGAAAATTGTCTGTTTTGTAGACCAATTTAGTCAACTATTTTTCCAGTTCTCCGACATTTTCCAACAATGAAAAGACTGCTTGGATCGTTATCGCATTGTAATAGTTCATCATTCTCGCTGTTTGTTTCCTCGTCATTATACCAAATAAATATAACTGAAATAAGCAGTTCCTTAAATGAACCTCAAACAACAGCTGATGCCGTATTTCATTTGTTGATGCTGCTATGCACGAAAGCATCACAAACCAATTTAGTCATAGCGCCAATCTATCAATATTTGGAGAGCAGTACGTTAAGCCCGTTGAACACTTTAACATCCAAATGCTTCATGTATATATTTCTTTTGGCAGACTCATCGCCGCGAAACATATTGCCACGTTTGCAGCTTTCAGAGCCGTTCCTCTGGTACGTGCTTAAAGTTCTCGAAACTCCTGCAGCTGTTGCTGTTTTCAGTGAAATGGGTGGAATGAAAATATTGTGTCAAAATTTGATAAAGTGCAATAAGGTTTTAATGAACATGCAGCCGGGCTTGGTATGTTGTACATTAATTATTTGAAATGTTAAGGTCATAAATTTATCGTCCTGTAGATCTCATTGATAATGCAACACCTAACGAAGAGCAGCAAAATAAGATGTATTGCTAACAATAATGCATCATCATCTTGTGCAAGGAAGTCGCAATCCAATACAAAAGCAAGTGATGGAGCTATAAACTTTGCACCATTCTGTGTTATATCATCAGAAAGTTCAACAGCGCAACCAGCTGATGTACTCATTCAAACGCCGATTGCATCTCACCGTCGTGCCCGAACTCCTGCTTGGAGCTATATGTTCTATCCAAATGAATCTTATGTTGACTTAACGCTAACATTGCCAACGGCGATCATGCTCATGGAAATACAAATTCAGCCACATTTATCATCTTTGGCATCATGTCCATCGGCTGTTGCTGTTGAAATATCACGTGACTGTGGATTAGGTCCAATACCATTTGGACAAGCTCATACAACAGTCGGAATGACATTCATTCGTTTGAAATTAGCAAAACCGGAAATCGCATCAAGTATTGTTCTACGTTTATACAGGTTAGAGTTTTTTTTTTCTAATCACTAGACTAAATAACAATTATCCCTATATTAACCAGCTGTTGACCGCCTCACACGTATTAAATTATTTTAGGATATCTATGTTTATGTTTTCTTGAGGTTGACGAGGCATCTCTTGGTTGTAATAAAATTGCATTCTGATTTTTCTGTCTTCACAGGCCAAAAGACAGTTCTAGCATCGGTCTCACCCAAATTTCAGTGCTGGGGACAACAATATTTAACGGTGGTAAATGTGTTGCAAGCAGTAATGAAATGCCCGTCATGGAAGATGATTCATTCGCTAAAACTGGAGTTGGTTGGATAAGGATCCTTGCCAGATGTTTCAGCGTTGCAATGTTTGTACCAGACAGTCCCTTGACTGAATCAGTAGTTACTGCTGCAGCCGAATATCCTGGATTTCTCGAAGCGTGTTGTACACTTTTAAATATCATGCCGCTTTGTTCAAACATTGCGCTACAGAACTTGGAGACAGTATTACTTAAACTTGGAACACATAGTCGGGCATTAAGTTTGAGTTTGGTTCATAATCTTCTGTCGGGCACCATGCCACAAGGTAAGATTATATTAGAAGTGACAAAGGGGTTTAAAAACCACGATGTGATCAACCAACTTACAGAAAATTTAAATTCAATTTTTCCCTTTCAACAGTTTATCGTCTTTGTAACGAAGCCGTTTGCGATTTACTATATGATTTGTGCACGAAAAATGACACTTTTTCTACCGACCGGATTTATGTTCTTCTCGAATGGATTATCAAAACATATGCAAACTTTGATACACGATCTATGCAGCAAATCAATCCGCAAAGTGGTCTGCTGAAAGTTATTTCATCAATTTTGTGGACAGTTCATAAAGATCGAACTGTTGCTAATCTCGTAGAAATGACTAATGACCAATTGTTCGACGTTTGTTTCCGTATGGTGGAAAATGCGGAGACTAACGCAGCTTTGAGAACGGCGTTCGATTCGTTGATCTGTTCATTTTGCTACATTAGACCTGAACTTTTTAGTAAGCTGCTAACTAACTGCGGTTTCGTCGAACATATCAGAATGGAGGGCATGACCGACGATTCAAAAGAGGCCAATTCTAGCAGTAGTCTAGCAGCTGGTCAAACAAATGATGAGAATATTTCGAAACTGCTAGATAATATTTCTTTATTGAGCACGTTGTCAATAGCATGTCAGTCTCGTCAAGCCGTGCAATGTCTTATTGAATCGAAATTGCCACGTAGATTGGCGCAGGCAATCCATGAGTTTTGTTGTTCGATCTCACCGGAAGTCCGAAAAATATCTTCGAAAAACCGAAAAATTTCCAACTGTAGTCTGACTGATTCTGATAAAGCAGAAAACGTGAAAATTGACGAGATGTCTGAAAATAGCGCTCTGAGAGTTAACCAGCTCCCGGAAGTATTGGAATTCTTCTCGGAATGTTGTGCTGAAGGTCACATGCGTGATTGGCTTGGTTCTTATCAAGGATCAATATTTTGGAAACCTTTACTCGAACTGCTTTGTAATCATCGGCCAACGAACTCTAGTACAGAACCATTGCAACAACAGTTCATACGAATAGAACGTTCTACAATCAATTTCTTTTCTCGAGTGACTGCATGCCACCCAAAAAATCAGGAAAATTTGACGTTCATTCTCATTTCTGTAATAAAGAAACCACAAAAGCTAATCTCGCCCTCTAGTACGACAATTATTTCGGGCTTTACAAGGCGCCTTGTCCTTCAACTACTTTTGGAAAGTGAAAAGATTCTAGTATCCGTACGAAGCAAAATGACACTGCAAAAGCGGAATAATTCAATTTATTTAGTGAATAGCCATCCGTCGAAGCGGACAAGTGCACATCATCTATTGTTTTATCTTAGTTCGCACACTAAATGCCAAGAGCTACTACAAAATTGCATATCAAGTAAATACATAAATACTTGAATTTTCTTAAGGTTTACTGTTTCTATTTTGTATGTTTAGTTTATTCGAACATTTTGCCATCGATCAGTTCTGACCCAAAACAATCAGAAGCGGGTGGTTCAAACACTGCTGGTAAAACTCAAAATGACAACCACAAAGAGCTGCTCGATATGGGCATCAGAATAGGTGCCCAAGGAATGGAGTTGTTAAGTGTTGTAGCTGGAGTTACAGCTAAGGATAAACGCCTGAAGGACGTAAAAAATCAAGCAGCAGCATTAAAAGAAAAGGATTTATATCCTAAATATGCAAGTAAGTTACGAATATAACAAAGGATTTCGCCATTATCTCGTGTCTCATGTCTGCCGGGCCATGTTGAATTTTTCGTAATTATTTGAAGGCTAAACTTAGAAAACAATGAACGGTTCTCTAAACGATTGAAATCTAATTATTATAAAACTGAATTACTTATAAAAACTAAATTGAATAATTCATAGCAATTTTGATCTTCATTACTTTGCAATAGTGTGAAATGGCAGCAGATGAAAAATAAATCCACATTTCATTTCAGAGCTAGCTAGCGACGACTTTTTCGCAGCAAATCTACGCAATCAAGTATCGAACTGTGCTGCTAATTGTCTTCAATTCCAACATCCTGCCTGTCCAGATGTCATTCTCACGAGCGACACAACCATATCCCAAATTTTGGCATTACTTCACAGTCGTGGTCATTCGTTATCAACACCTTGCTTACAGCTCGAATTGGTAACTCAATGCACATTGAAATAATAGCGCACATTTTCTTACCACAGTTTAACATCTTTAGATATCAAATGCAATTCAAACGGATGAATTTATTGATGAATCCGTAATAAAGGCATCGAACTTTGAACCTCTACCAACTCCGCTTCAGCGATTTTCTAGTCGTGGTGGTCTCTCACTGCTGGCACATTACTTGCCGACTGTGTTTCCCGAAAATTCCAAGACAAATGCATCACATCCTGATAAAGAAAAAACACCACCATCTAGTGATTGGGTGAAAGTGGAACCAAATGATGAAATTTACGAAGATTTAGAAGACACAACAACAGAATCTTCATCTAAAATTCCAGCTATAACATCAGTGCCTCAACATTCTTTGGCAGCTTTTGGATTATTCTTGAGACTTCCCGCTTATTCGGATGTTCTGCTACGTGATAAATTACGAGCTCAGTGTTTACTGCGTCTGGTTCTAGGAGTTACTGGTGATGGCGAAGGAAGTAATTATGGAGAATTATACAGTTTAACATATATGATATAAATGCAAATATTTTCTAATCTCCATCATTTTATTCTGTTTAGTAAATTAAAACAGTTGATAACCTCACTTCTGTTAATTTCAGACGATATTTATAGTCTTTCATTAGCACCTTCATTGCCAACTCTACCATTTGAAGTGTTCAGACAACTATTGGATGGTTCACCATTAACAACTGATGATGGCGTTCTGTTACGTAGGATGGTCATAGAAGTAGGTGCAATGCATTTAGTTCTCAATTGCCTCGGAATATTCACTCATCAATCGCAAAATTATCAAATAGGCGCGCAAGTCGAGGTAAGAATTCAATTGCTTTAGTGACTATACTATTTGATTTATAAAGGACAACGGTAAATTGATATAAGTTGTTTACCCCAAAGAATAGCAGTGTTCCAATCGAAAACTATGTTTTTTTGTTGTTTATACGATTTTCTCAAAAAAAAGCTTCGAATGTTCTAGCGCCTGGACATAGCAAACAAACCAGTCGACACAAGTTCATGAAAACATAAATAAACGCTCTGATTAATACCGAAGCCAAGTAGTTCCCGATGAACCACTAAAACGTTGATTGCGACCCGTATTTGCATGAAAAGATTAGTCAAGATAATCCTGACTTCAACTTTGGAATGGATATGGAATTTTTGCACAAATATTTTCGAAGATTGTTGACAAGTAAAGAAATAACGACATCGTGTTAATGTTACCCGAAAATAGTTGACCCAGTGCTTCATCGTGTTAATTAGGCTTATACTCCATAAAGGTTGCTATAACATTCGGACACGGAGGTCGCAGATTGGCTGATTTCGGATACATCATTTATATTGTATTCAGTTAGTTAATGTATAAGAAATAAATTACAATGATAACCTTAAAATTCCTTTAGCAAATTAAACGTTTGACCAGGTTCGTATTTTTTCTATTTTTAAGATTGCGAATGGGGTTAAAACCCCTGCAACCGATCAGGATCAAGTCATATCAGATGATAAGTCACATGTCTATTGGGCTAAAGGAACAGGGTTTGGAACTGGGTCGACACAACAATCATGGGATGTAGAGCAAGCTCTACTTCGACAGAAAAGCGAAGAAGAACATGTCACTGTTCTTTTGCAAGTATGAACATTAGGTGTCCAAGTTCGATTCATATTTAAGGACAATTTTTTTGTAGGTTTTGTCAAGCTACATAAATCCCGGAGATAAAGTTCCTAAATATCTAAGCTGTGATGAGGTTATGATCTATCATGAAATAACTGAAGTAGCTGGTGAATTGCCAACAATATTCCAGGATTTGTTGCAACAATCGTGTTTGATTCCGGCACTAAGTTCTTATTTGCGAAATGATTCCGTTTTGGATATAACACGCCACATTCCTTTATATCGTGCTATTTTACAACTCCTGCGTGCTCTAGCGCTGTGTAATCAACTTATGGGGCTGCTACAACCAAAAGATTCAAACGAAGAATCGACATCAATTGCATCGCTTCTGACAAATATGAAAACTTGCGTTGATACCTATGCCAAGCGGTTAAAGTGAGTATTTTAGAATCTTGCGATAAGAAAAGTAATTATTTTTCCAACTGTCCGTCAGAGTAAACAAGAAATCGAACATCAAAGGACAAACACAGAAAGTCACCATTAACATCGATGATGGCGATGATGAAGGGTTAGCTCTATTAATACCAGATATTCAAGAAACGACACTGCTAGTACAAAGGGCATCAAATATGGACTCACAATCGAATTGTTCTCAAGATACAGAAAAAGGATACGTAGATAGGCCTATTAGTAATTCAATAGAACAACGGTATTTAGAAGTAATGAAGAAGCTACAATTTGACACGTATGAAATGATTGTCGAATGTGAAAATGGATACCGTTTTGTGGTTTCGCACCATTTCGAAAACAATGTGAGGACAGCGGGCGATCGTGGTCATCCGTCAAGAGTGAAACGCTTAGCACAGGAAACCGTTACACTATCAACTAGCCTGCCATTATCGTATAGTAGTTCAGTATTTGTACGCTGTGATACCGATCGCTTGGATATTATGAAGGTAGTGTTTTGAACATATCAAAGATATTTCTCGATCGATAACTCGTCCGATTCTCTTAATAAATTTAAGGTTCTCATAACTGGTCCAGCCGACACGCCATATGCAAATGGATGTTTTGAATTCGACGTATACTTCCCACCCGATTATCCGAATTCGCCAATGCTTATTAATCTGGAAACGACCGGACGACACACTGTGAGATTTAATCCGAATTTATATAATGATGGCAAAGTATGCTTATCGGTTTTGAATACGTGGCACGGTCGACCCGAGGAAAAATGGAATGCACAAACTTCAAGCTTTTTACAAGTGAGTTATTTGTTTTTCTATGAGCGTACAAAACTGTTTTTCAGATGTCAAAAAATGCTTATGTTAATTACGATGGGTAAATTTTTGAGTGCATCGCCTTTAGTCGGTCCCTTTGCACCAATGAGTAAAGTGCATAATAACGTTGATTGCTTAACAAATAGTCATACAAAAATATTAGGTTGCAAGAATTTTAGTTTGGGTATGAGGACTTGTTACTTTCGTTATTATTCTGTCGTCTATTGTATCTCATTTAAGACGTTAAGCAGGTAAGACGTTGAGGTTAGTAAGTAACCTGTTACTTCACTGCAGTACTTTTCCAGTTCCCCTAAATTTCAGTGAAGTTTAAGATGCTTACAAAAGTGTTTATATTAAGACTAGGCAAGGAAAAAAGGAGGGTTCACTAAAACCGTATGAAGTTCATGATGTTAATTTGTGTAAGGAAGCAAACATCAGCTTTGCTCACAACATTTCTTTGAGAACATCTCTATCCCATCTATATGTAAACATGGTCACCGCCGTTGATGATGCCAAATAAAACCCCTAATTGTGAAGAGATAAATAAACGGTTAAATATATTGAAAACCAAGATATGAAAAGGGAATTGAAAATCACTAAACTTGTGTTGGACTTGCTAAAAATTCAATATTTTAATCTGCATTTCAATCATTGTCGATGAAAAATGAACTGTGGACAAAGGAATCGATTGCAAAAGAACATCAAGCCTGATAATCGACACAAAACAAATTGGATGCAAAATTTCGTCACGAAAATAATTGATTGTATTAAAAACGAGAAGGTCACCATGTCCATTCGAAGAGATTACAAAGGTGTTGTGTATTGTATGCAATTTCAAGAAATATAACGATTAATCAACACATTTAATGACAACAGCTTGAGAAATTTGCGCGAGCAACCACAGGGAAAAACCCAGATTATCAAATCCAAAAGGAATTGCTTTATGGTACGACTCTGCTAAACGCCGAACATATTAAGCAACGCATATGAAATTTGATTGGGAAGTGAGTAACATATCCCATTTAGCTTGGATCCTCCTCCATCGAACTTGTCTGAGTTGTTTTCTTCTAACAACCATGTTCCATAAGTGCAGGATAATAATGTTATCAGAAAAAAGGGGAAAAAATCTTTGAATTGGATGGAAATTATTTGACCCTTTCAATTCAAAATCACTTTCTTGCTAATTGTTCAACTTTGACCGTTAAAAATTTCTTTTAAACATTTTTTACTTTGTAAAGAAATGATTGAAGAGAAAATTCTTTCTTTGATATTTAAAAGAATTTGAAATAATTTACAGGTTCTTGTTTCAATACAAAGTCTGATTTTGGTTCCTGAGCCATACTTCAATGAACCTGGATTTGAACGGAGTAGAGGCACACCAAGTGGCACTCATTGCTCTAGAGAATACAATAGCAACATTTATCAGGCATGCGTCCGATGGGCGATGTTAGAGCAAATACGCAATCCTAGTCCTTGTTTTAAAGAGGTTGGTATTATGGCTAATGTAATTATTTTAGTTCTAAAGATATCCATGTCTAGGTTATTCACACACATTTCTGGCTGAAACGGAATGAAATATGTGCTCAAATAGAAAACTGGATAATCGAACTGAACAAACCGCAGTACACCGAAAGAAGTGGTCGTGCAATTTCTTTCAATTCGATGGTCTTACGACGACAATATAAACAACTAAGAGAAGAATTGGCCAAACTATCAGTGCCGGAAGGACTTGAAGATCTTGATACACCATTCAATCCGACAGCTACTTGTCTATTGGCAATGCCTGAAGCCATCACACAACAGTCACCCACCCAATCTGCGGCACAGCCCCCAGCCAACTTATCCTCTAGTACTGGTGCTACCGATACTGAAATAGCCGCTACAACACCGTCAGTATCCGATGTAGCATCTTCGTCTGTTGCGATGCAAGAAGATACGATGTCAAGTCAAAACCAAATCGAAAATGATCAACTGAAGAATGCTGTTCAGTGCCAGCTTCATCGACGATAAATGGAGACGTCACTCTAGTTAATTATTACCTATGTATTGTATTCTATTTTGCTGTTATATATTACATTTATTCGATACAATCCAAGGAAAAGGAAAAGATATTTTTAATGAAACCAAATCAACAACTGAATAACAATTTCCATTGGCCTCCTACCTACCACGATAAAAATGAATTTTGTTTACTTCAATTTGGAAATGTACAATTGCACGACATTCTTTTCTCCGTTTATTTATTTAATTTGTATTCGTATTTGCGCGACTGTGTATTGTAAAAGAATGGCAAACATTATTTAAAGCAAGTATATTGAATATTTAAACAGGCAAAGCTTACAATTGTAGAATTATTTTCTGAGCTTTTTTGGTGTCGTCAAAATACATGCATAGTAAATAGGTACATGTTTACACAATAGCACCAAAATACAACAACTATTAACGAAAAGAAATCAAGCTTGATAAACATCATTCAATCAACATATTAAAACATTTCCAAGCAATTGATAAATATTCCGCTAGCAACTTACTATTTGTTTTTTTAGATGGGATATCGATTTAATTGTTGGCTTGTACTTTGAGGGAGATGGATAAAATACATCTTTTAAAAAATAGAACACGAATCAGGTCCTTGATAAAATATTTCGAAAGAATAACAAACTGATAAATAAGACAGGCAATTTTACAAAGGTGATTGAATTATACTGAATATGAAAAATAAAAAAGCTATTTGTGTTTTTGTATAAACTACATAAGTTTTATTAACGCTCATACACTAAACAGTAGTTCGTCCTGCTCAACGTTTAGCCGCATTACTTTTATCGGCAGTCAGCTTTGTGTCATCAGCGAATGTTTTTTTCGAGTTTAATTTTTCTGCTTCCTTGATATGTTTGTTTCCGCTAATCGGTCTGTTTATGCAATGCACTTTTACCAGCATATTAGCGTGTGACTTCATACATACCGCTCCTCGTCACATGAAAGATTCCATTTATAGTCACCAGGAAAGACTGTTAACGCACAGCCTGAAAAGGATCTGCAATGATTTTCTGATAATGGCGATTATGAAATACGTCGGGCACCGACTTCACGCTATTGCCCTTTCGTCATAGCAACAACAACAGCCAACGCCTGACGGACTTTGTATATAGCGGGAACGTTGCGATAAGCTCGTCATACTCCTCACACAGTGGCATCCACAATCCACTTGTCTATATATCGTAGAGCGAACAAAGCTTTGGTTAGATCATTCTTTCGATGCCGTACATCGAAGTCATTTATTATGAGAACAAGGATCTGCGTGGAATTGCGAATAGAATAAATTATAGATTTTCAAATGTTAAAATACAAATAAATAACACTATGTAAGTGGAAATAAAGAAAAGCTTGAGCCAAAGATTTCAACCAAGCACCACATTACGGAAGCCCGAAAACGACAGTATTATCTTTCATGGCAACAGGGACAAGGAGAGATGGGCTAGTCAGACAACTTAGCCTCAATTATACCAGGCATCGTGAATGCGGTCTATGAGTCTCCTTGGTCCCCGTTAACGCCGGAATAAAAAATATCTACCAGCGAAAACCGGAAACATAACGCCAGGTATTTATGAGGTTCTATGAAATATGGCGGCGGTTCTCGAAACTCGTTCCATAAACATCACATACATCTAGAATCAAGATCAGATGGTTCAGAGAAGTTCGCTGCTGTATCTTCACATTGAAGATAGACAGAACCCAGCCTTGGGGTTAGAACCTCGGTTCTACCTCATGACGGTCCCAAGCCCGTGTAAATGGGAAGGGGAGGTGTCAATGGAGTTGTATGTCTGATGAAGTTGATACGAAGCCGCGTAGGGATACCGAAAGGTGGAGTTGACGCTGAAGAAGACGTTGTCCAGAATGTATATCGAGAAGTTGTGAAATTGATGAAAATTGTTGACTGACGGATTGAACTCTAAATGTTGTATACGTCTTGCTGAACTTGAAGAAATTGATGAATCGGAGGAAAAGCTGCGAAGTAAGGAGTTGCATTATTGGAAGGATGAAGCGAAGTAAGTACCGAAGACGTAACTGCAGGCTATTTTGGCTCTTACGGCCGAGGTGAATGAGGGAAAACTAGTGGAACCTTACCGATGTGCGTTGATTGCTGGAAGGATGCTGGGTGTACTGTAGTACTGGAGTCTTGATGACTTGATGACCCCGGAGTTACGAACGTAATGCAGAAATGCTGCACAGTTGGACTGCTGTACTGATGACTAGTTGACAATTGAAATCATTATGATGATAGATGCGTGACGATCGAGGTAGACTTGATCGAAGTTGGGAATACTCTACCGAAACGAGTACCTATGACGTCGCCAAGGTGGGTGTATCGAGGGAAAGAGTCTTCGGGAGCGGTACCGATGGAAAGAGCTTTACTGAGAGTAGTCGATGTATTGAAGCTACGATGATGAAGACTGAACTGAGAAACTGATTGACTGACTGTGTGTAAACTGTTGTGCTCTGAATTGAAAATAAAACATTGATCTATATGCTGATAAGTAGATGATCGAGAAGAAGAGGAAGAATATGTGTGGCGAAGTATTAAAAGTGAAGTTATGTGCCAAGTTGATATCTGTTGTGTACCGAGAAAGAATGACAGATGACTAAGACTAAATGGTACGAACTAGATGTGTGTTCGATGTAGATTGTTTGGCGTTCATTGTATAAGCAGTTGGAAAAGCTCGCATCGCCACATCAACTTGTTAATGGGGTGGATGCAAGACTAGTACGCTGCTAAGATATGTTGTCTAAAAATAAATGATAAATGTTGCTCGATTCTTTATGTGCATATATGTTGTGACTGTGGTTAACCCGCACCCTATAGACTTGTGCTATAGGACTCCGGGTGACGCAGGGGGGCTGATGGTCTAAGCTTCGGTTTGTTCCATTCAATCTTTGAGGAGTACCGTCCCCACGTACCCGAGGTGTGAGGCAATCAGTCCCTTGTGCCTGGAGCCAAAACTGAGAGTTTTTCTCGGACTGTAGAGAAGCGCAACCTGATCAGAGGTTATCTGAACCACGGGTTAGGGGGACGGCCATGACAAGTTACTGTCAACCCCCTACACGGTGAGGAACTTATCCTGGCTGAAACGTGGTGGTTGCGGTTTCGAAGGCTAGACAGTAGAGGAGAGCACTCACCAGTTGTGTTCGGGAATCCAGGTAGCTTAAATAAATTGGGACCTAGAACTGAATCTTGTTTCAGTTCTTAGGGGTGGTGGTTGATACATTTTTTCAACCCCGTCTATGGAATTAAGCCCACACGGCAGGTGTCCACGTAAAACACTTCGACTTCATTGAAGACGGACAAACAAAGTCCTTCACAACAATAAAGTGTACAGGTGATATTGTTACATGTTCGCCCAAAATACAAGGTGTAAAACAATAAAACACATCAAATACATGAATCATTCTCGAAGGGAAAAAAGAGTTACGCGTCAAAAAATCAGCTGAAGTAAAAATAACGCTTCCTTCATATAACGTTCTTCTGTTCTGCCAATACTTAATGGCAGCTGCATACGCAACGCACTGATCACAAAGCTCTTAAAATACAAAAGGCTGGTAAAGCGTGTATAATGCTAATGTTGTAAAATGTGTACCCTGACGCAAAAATCAAAAGCTAAAATTGCGGAAGCTCCAATGTGCTATTGAGTTAATGAAGCTAGAGAATTGCTATGCTTTTTAACTGGAAAAAAGCGTAGCTTTTGAAACGCTATTTTCAACTGGAAGATGCATTCGATAAACCGAGTCTGTTGCAAAGGTCAACTTCGAAGACGTGCTGTAATGCAATGATAGTGACTTTGCTTCAAAAATTTCGCTCTTTCGAATAGGTTTCATCTACATGAAGCTTTTCATTATTAAATTTAATTACTTTGTTTTATCTGCACTGGATCCTTCTTCCGGCTCGTAGGCACTGCTGCTATATTGGCTTTTCTACGAATGTTTCCGAGCGTCTTTGCACTCCCTACCGCAGCTCTTCGATTTTCCTCCTAGTTTGCGCCGAGTGAGGAAGACTCCGCTTTTAATATTTTCGCCTTCTTCCTTAGTTAGGTAGTTTTTGCTACTGTTCGTATCTTTGGATTGTTAATGGGATAGTTAGCATCCAGCATTACCAATTCTTGGCAATTCCAGTGCCGACAATAATTTTTTCAAGACAAATTCAACTTACCGTTAAACAATACCAATGATTGAGTGTTCCTTTGTAGCCTAAATATTTCATACAATTTAAGGTCCAATTCAGTCTGTACTGTGCCATTCACTTGATAACTGTGCTTTTAACTAAAATTAGGTGAATTAAAAATTCATTTATGTAAGTCGGCGTGACCCACGAGACATTCTTTCTAACTCCACTGAAATTTTCAAGCAGCTCTCAAACTGGTGCAAATCATCAATGAACTTATTTTTATGGAAAATTTAAGGTTTACTAACACCCATAAAGATATCAAGATCTTCGTTTGTTTGGAAGTGATTTTTGCATCCATTTATAAACATAAGGAAGCCGTGATAGAAAATAAAGATTTTTCAAAGGGGAAGTCGAGACAAACGATCGCCCCTCTCAAATTTTCCATCGACTTATTGAACCAACACTGTACGTCGCAATGTTTTTCAGAGTAAAAATGTCGGCTACATATTGTGCAATAATTACAAGTGGTTAGCAGTCATTCGCCGAGAAAGGATCTGTTTTAAAATACTAAATAACTTAGAAATATAGAAAACTACAATTGTATGAAAGTATGGAAAATTGAATGAAAATGTTGAAAAATTAAAATTGTGTTGGATTTAACTTCGCCCTAATGTGGCCGATATAAAGCAGAACAATCAGGAATGTGATAAACGAGTGAGACAACTCAACATCTCTCAGGGAGATTGTGTTCAAAACTGTCGCTGTATCGAACGCGCTTTAGTTTAGATTCTTCGGATTTTTTTGCGCCAATTTGACATGGTCAGTCATATATCTACGTACTTAATTCAATAAAATAACCTTAAGCAATGTGACAATAACATTAATGCGACCAATAAGTCTTTTCACTTTTATTTCTATGAAAATTTAGCTTAAAAATACTTTTCATACATCAATTACCAACCGAAAAGCATCATCCGTAATTACAGGTTGTTATTTTTCTTTTGGATTTTACTCTAAAGTTTTCATTTATTTGGACATACATACATTTAACATAAAGGTAGAAAGGAAAAAACAGACCGACTCAAAGTGCATATATACTTATCCATAGAGCAAAAGGAAATCATTAAATCAAAATATTCGGATATCTTCACTTTCATCTTAATTTGTTTGCTACTATTTATTTTTGTAATGTCCAGGTTTGCCTTAAAATTAAAGTCACGAGGTAAGTTGAAAATGGAAAGTACACATGATACGGAATTAATAAAGATGATGTGTTACTTATGATTCGGATGAATATGAATACATACTTAAAACTTTATGATTACTGCATAAACGACGCAAATCATTTAGTTTACGAACTGTCTTCTTCCTCGGCATCAGCTCCATTTTCTGTATCATTATTTTCATCTTCTTCTTTTTCCTCTTCTTCCGCATCGGATTCTTCAGTTTCTGATTTTTTCGCCACCTTTGCTGGGCGACCTCTACCACGACCACTTACTGCTGGTTTTGCCTTTTTATTTGCTTTACGCGGTCTACCGCGGCCACGTTTCGCGGGGACATCTCCATTCTTCTCGGCCTTTTCAACCTTTTTCTCCACCTTCTTCTCTTTAGCTGGAGGTGCATCGACAGTTGCGGGTCTTCCACGCTTTTTTGGTGTCTGAAAGTTTTAAATTGAAATTTTGCAATTGTAAGTCTTCGAATACGTAACAATAAATCACTTACTTCCTTCTCTACGGCTTTTTCAGTTTTCGCTGGTCTTCCACGACTTTTCTTATCAGTGTCTGCCATTGTAATTTTTATTATCTGAAAAATGAGAAAATGTGTAACATAATCACATATTTTTGAAGTTCAAATACAAACTAGTAGCTACGTATGAAATGGCGGAGTATACATACTTTACATTTGGAAGAAAAGAATGGCGAAAAAGTCGAAGAACGAACGGCTTGTTTCTACCCAGAACGCAAAGAATTATTCTAGAGAAGCTCTGGTTTACGGTTTAATAAAGCCCATAAAGATATAAAGATCTACGTTTGTTTGGAAGTGATTTTTGCGTCCTTATAAACATAAAAAACCCATTAGATGTATCTTATGAATACGATAAATATCGTAATGATTCGAATACAAGTCTCATAATTCGGGCCTTATTCTGAATACGGGTAGACCGAACAGCTGTTTTGATACAGATCAACTTGAAATCAGGATCTTTCTTCCCCTAAACGATGCAATGACGACCAGCAATACTGTTCAGCGATTTACAGAGCTAGTCATCGGTATTCGCGTTACATGCTCTAAAGTCGATTACGACAGAACTGGAACTTCCAGAATTATGTCTAGAAATGTTTCGGTAACGAAGAGAGAATACGACACAGCATTTCCAGAATAAAATTATACGAGAAGGCAGTCTGATCACAACCACGCTTACGTAAACTATTACCATACATTTTTATGCTAGGTGAGCTGATAATTCGACATTAGAAACAAAAATTAATATGTCACAACCATTAGTGGCACTTGATCCCGGAATCTGATTGATGGAAATACTTTACATCTGCCCCTTCGGTCCAGAGTAAATATTTGATTCTAAAATCAGAAGGGTAGCAAGAAAGATTACGACTCTGATCTCTAAAAATCCAGTAGAAAAAGTCCGAAATATTTTACGATTGTTTTTTTTAAACGTTAAACTGGATGAGTAAATTGCTTAAAAAGAAACATTAAAGATAGTGCCACGAGAAGCGAATTGGACGGAACTAAAATAACGAATAGAATATTTTGAAGGACTCCATTCTACTTAAGCCGCCGGGCGATATTTGAACATTTACATATGCTACAAATTACAACAGAAGACTATATAAATTATGAATAAATGTATAAAATATTTATGGCTAGTTATTTGACAACTTTGCAGCATATAAGCTTGTAAAGTATTTAATTTGGGTCGTCAGAAATAACGAAATGTGACCAATTTAAATTTGTGGATGCAAAAATATTGACAATTAAATCTAGAGCCAACTCGAGCTTATGTCGGAAATCTTTGAAACTCAACTTTCAAAATCTCGTTCCAAAACTTGACATGAGTTCATTTTTCCAAAGTCTTTTTCAGTCTTGAATTCAAATTTTGAAAGCAAAACTATTGGTGACGTATACCCAGTCTAGTAACAATGTTAAGTTGCAAATTTTGAACCTCAATACCTTGCCCTTCAAAATAAACAATGGCTTGTTTCTGTTGTCATCAGTAAACTTTCCTGTTAAGTTCCCAGATAACCACTCAATTTGCTTGAAAATTCCAGCCCTTATAAGGTGACAAGTAAAGAAGAGACATGTTATATTATTATAAACCAATTTCCGAAGTTTTCGGATTCTTAGAAAACGTGGTGTTAGTTGTATATTCGTTTGGCGCACCTTAGTCGAAAGAAAGCAGAAATTTTATTGTATATATTATTCAGTTGTTGTTATTTAATACTTATATTGTTAGAAAACAACGACGGGCAACCCAGTTTACCGCTTGAAAATCTAACTTTTAAACGTGGGATCAGAAATTGATGTAGGTTTTTAGTCCTTTTAAGTTTAGATCTATTTGTGTAAGGGCATAGACCATTTTATATTTAAAATAACCGATTCTTTCTTATTATAATGCATTGATTTCGAATATTTAAGTCTCTTTTTTTTTGTTTTCTTTTTGCAGTCCCTTTTCTGTCGTTAGGTCAGGAAATTAGTGCCGAAATTTAATTGAGCAAATAAACTAAATACAATTAATTAAAAGCAAGCTTGAGATTGGAAGGAACGTTAATAAAAATTTATTACCTAAAGCAGGTAAATATTTGGAAAGAATTCGTGAATGAAATTAAAATATACGAAACCATATGAATGGTAAAATACAAACATGATGTACAAATATAAAATGGCAATATGTATTGTCAAATATCAAAATCTGTGTTGTTTCTTTATACTTAAGCGATGCGTGGTCCTCAAAATGCAAAATCGATTGTTGTGAACATTTAACATATAGAAAACAATGAAAGTATAAGTTGTACATCAATTAACCGATTATACATCGTTTCTTGTACAAATTTTCTAAAATAGAAGCAATCCAGGATGATCGGTCACCGAACTGAGATATAGTAGAACGAAATTTGCAGCAGCTCAGAACAAGAAAAAAAAAATTTCCACTAGAAACTTGATCCTTCCAACATATTAGGTGGTCAGAAATTTAACTCAAAACAAAAGAAGAATACTATTGATCGCATCAACGATCATAAAATATTTAAGATAAGAAGGAAGGATGATTGCCCTAAATTTCATTGCATTTTTCGGATGTTTTCTGACCAAATTAGCATTAATATCATAAAATTGGCAAATTACGTAGTTAAAATATTGGAACTCGAATAATTTCTATTTTGAAAAATAATTTCAAGTGTTTTCATATGCATTCCTCATATAGTTCAGAACTAGTTCACGGAGGAATACTGAACGAAACGGGTATTTCTTTACATTTATTTACCGCATCAATTCCGAACTTAGGGTGACTCTGTAAAGAAAAGCGGAGCAGTCCATTGACCCCTACTTTCAATTTATATAAAATCAAAATATGAGTTTTGCTCGCTCAAAAACATGTGCCCGCGAAATAAATTGCTGGGCCAAGGATTTAAGGTTGATGAGTCACAGGAGGAATAATTTGAAATTACCAAACGCTTCGGGTTCGCTCTCATTGAAAATTCTTTCGAATACATTAACTCTTAGATTCTAGATAAGTCTGAGATTATCGTAATCAAATGAACAAACGTGAAACTGAGAGATCCTCAAACTGCTCGGGAATTATCCCGAAACCATTCGAAGTGCAGACCGAGTTTGAATCTCCAGAATGATCGATTTAACCATTTGGCGGTTAGAAAATTGAACGCGCTCAAGGACGGCGTTTGGGCGCGCTAATGCGAACATCGCATACTGTTCAGCCAAGTGGTTGGATTCAAAGCAGTTGCTAACCTCCTTCTTTCACAAAGATACAGAGCCTCATCACTACGCGCCAACCTCCCTATTATGCTAAAATCACAAAATTTTTCCCCATATTCTTCCGGAACGATTCCTAGGATGATTTACACGGAATTTCAAAGTCCACCAAATCGGATTGCGTTCGCCCTCAATTCCATGGTTCCTACAAAAAATTATCAAGCAAAATTTGGATCATTTGGCATTCGCAACAACAGCTTCAATCGACGCTCCGCCATATTAAAGTAATCGACACACGAAATAAGCGCCATTCCGGAGCTACAAGGGTTCGCACATTTCACATTCTGCACAAAAGCCGGCACTTGCGAATATTGAAAAATTTATGGCTCACTTTCTCGGATCGATTGCAGTAACTAGATTTCAAGCAAACAACTGTTGAAGCCAAGAAAGAAAAATTCTCTTACTCAGAATCGAAAACCCAAAAGACGATAGCAGCAACAACACCAACTACACTCTATAAACAAACGCTTGGTTTTTTCGAACTGAACTAATGGCACAAGCCGAAACTGTTCCGCGTCCGTTTGCTTACGAGCGTTCAATCGCATTTATCACCGGTGCTGATTGGTCGCACATTCGACCATTCACTGGCGTTTAAGGCATTGCCTCACGTACATTGTAAGGCGGATTTCATTTAAATTGTCCCATCGGCATAACAAACAATCCAATCGTTGGATTCTTTTTCATCGTATAATAGTGTTGGCAATTGTGAAAGGATGTTGGGACTCACATAATATTTTAGTTAACTTATTTTTAACTATAACTATACATAGAACGTATTTGTGTGTATGTCTAGAATGTATTGGATTTAATATGACAAAGTCTATCGTGACAAAATTTCGTTCATTTAATGTTCTCTTCAGTTTGCAGATTCGGTTCGAGGGCTCCTGGATAAAAATATCGATGACGGGTGCAGAATACGTTGACCAATTGATTTTCTTTACTTGAACATAAAACCATCGAGAACACCAAAACAACCAACATTTCTGCAAGCAAATAAACCGAATCTTTTATAACATGAACATAAACTACGGAAAGAAGATGTAAGAAGAGCCAAAATACATCCTGTAAGAATTCATCTCAGGTCTAACGAAACTATAGATTAAAAATGGCGTTTAATATAACCCTATGAATGTTTAAAACTTGTGTATACATAAAAGCTGCTCATTTAGGTAACCGGATTTATAAAACCATTATAATTTTTATTCATTATATTTTATTACTTTATTTAAAGGAAAGATTCTAGTTATTGTAAGTGATCGATCGGGCCCACTATTGCATCAAGCATAGACTACGATCGGCGCTTAGCATCGGGCGCATAGTATTACTGTTTATAGATGTACCGTATTGTCAAAAATATAGGAAGTCTCCGAGCTTACATTTCCAGTTATGTTGTTCGCTCATCAGGCTCCAAAAATCAGAAGTATATTTTCTTTGCTAACCTTTTCTTCGCAGCATGATCAACATGTTGCATCGGTTTGGATTTCTATTGTTTTTACGTGTTAACTAGGAAAGTGTGATTTATATTTTCCCGTTTTTTAAACTTAAACAATTTTCCTTTCACATTAAAAATTTTTTTCAGGATTTTGCAGGTTTTCCAAACTTGTTCATATTAACTCGTGGTAATTTGAAACTGTAGTCAACCTAGAATAGTGTCATTGACAGATATTTTGTTACATTCTTATCCTTTGTCAATGGCCGCCACCTTTCTGATTGTCTTCATCTAAAGATAAAAACATAATCAGAATCAATTCTACGTGACGAGAGAGCGCTGTATGTTCGCAGAATGGAGGGTAAGAAGTGAGAATTAAAAATTCAGAACTATTTTCTTTTTTCATATGAACCAGCTATACATATTTTTCAGATTTTGCAATACAAATTTTTCACGTTCATGAAAAATTGTTTTGATTTTGTTGGGAAAATATGCTGAAGCTACGTCCTTCACTTTTTTATCGTTTTGTTAGGATAAAGGACGTGGATCGTTCAGGGATCTTATTATTATAGTAAAATCCAAACTCAGATAATTAAAAATACATTCCTTTTCTTTTTATTAACTTCAATTCTCACAACTATCTTATTATTACAAAAAATTTTCAGCTCGCGAGATTATGTGTGAGTCGCGAACAATAATTAAGAACGAATAATATAGGATTAATTGATCGATTAATTGATAACTATCTGATTCGTTGAATTAAGAAGATAGTTTATTAATGATTTTAGTGAGTGATCTGACTTACTTAATTGTCGAATAATTACTTGCTGATCTAGGTAGTTTATAATCGCAGAAAATTGATCCCAGCAAGCCACAGAATAAAAATTTTTTGTCGAATGATTACTTGCTGGTCTACAGAATAAGAACAGAATAAAAATTGAAAGATGAACAAGAACTATAGAATCACTCAATAAGAAACTTTGATTTTCACTCGGCTAGGTGTCAAGGAAGACTGCCTGAAGTTAGAACGCACAAAATAGGAAAGAGAAGGTGTTTAAATAGCCAAAGGCTTTCTATTTGTTAATGTAATTGTGGGAGAGAGGAAGCAATAAAAGAAAGGGCGAGCTAAAAAATGTGCAGGTCAACTCAGATCAGTGGTCATCTGCACGCCTCATGTTTGGGAAATTTTCCAACATTTGGAAGTGCCGTGATAACCCTAAACTTGCGAGGATTAGAGCTAGGAAAAACCCAAGATATAAATTTTTACGATATTTGTGTAGAGTGTGTGGCTTGCGCGTCTCAATCCTTAACAATCTTTCAACCTCTCTATGATCGACGCGTCGTATTCTCCGTTTATGGAAACGCCTTTATCTTTATAATGTGTCAACAGAATCTGGTCTCTGTCCCGAAAGACTGTTGGCATGATTTTACCAGCCGACTATGACACCTTAAACTTTTTAGTTGATCATGTGCCCTTTTTTGCCACTACATAGATTCCTATTTGGACTAAGGTTCATAATGATGAACCCATGTTTCGTCTTCGATAACAATTCGATTCAATAGTCCATTTTTGTCGTTGAGGTGGCGAAACGCGCGGGACACTCTACGCGTTGTTGTTTCTAAGGCAGCGTGAGCCTTGTCGGCGCCGATCTAGAGCTGATCTTTGTCCTGCCAAGATGATTGTGAATAAATTTGAAAATTGCCGTATTCGATACTTCAAACATTGCTGCAAGCTGTTTTCTTCTTCAGTTTAATATCTGATTAATATTAATAATAGTTTAATATCTAATATAATATAATAATTAATTTTTCGACTTTTTGAATCATTTCCGAAGTGGTCATCTCGATCGCCCGTTCGGCCTGAGGGTCAGCTTCAAGTCAATCCTTGCATTGTTTGAAGGGCCAGAGTCACTTGTAAGCCATGGTTTTACTCGGAAACGGGTCGTCGGCTCTTCCACTATGCTTTCAACTGACTTTCCCGCCTGGGTAAGGAACTTAATTACGGTGCGGTACTTGATTTTCTCCATAATTCACACTAACTTCAAGATGCACATGCTTGATCGACGAAAGTTCGAGTATGATAAAATGATATTGCCGTTGATGGTGTATCGTTAGTGATCTCATTATAGGGTTGTCAGGAGGAATTCGATGAAGTGGTAATTAACACCATATAGGATGGGACTATCCTTGTATTGTGGTATTGAAAGTATGAGTAATAGTATGAGTAGTAGTAGTAGTAGTAGTAGTAGTAGTAGTAGTAGTAGTAGTAGTAATAGTAGAAGTTGTTGTTGTTGCTGTAATAGCTGTGTTTGTTGCTGCAGATTTCTAGTGAGATTCTCAACTATTTGGACTATTTTTGGAGCGTAGTTTGACGTTCCCTAGTCAGTTTAAAAAAACTATGCTACTGAAAGGAATCTTAGCACCTAAGCACAGATAGACGACCAAAAAAAACACGGTTTTATGGATAAAGGACGAAGGCTTGAACACCAAATGTTGTCGAAATGACAGCTATAAGAAAACAGACACCGAATTTTTCGAAAATCCGAAATGCGTTTATCGATACTGGAAAATCGACAACAAACACAGGGAAAATTGAAATGAAGTATTATTAATAGACTATTACGGCATCTTAATTTCATCAAAGCCATATGAATTTAACTAATAAGGTGACTCATAAATTAAACACATCTATTTGCTTTCAGAATTCTTCACAGTTCGCCCCCAATATAAAAAAAATGTTGTTAAATTTTTGGAAGAAACTGCGAATGGCGCAGTGATTCCTACCTTTCGTTGTATTAAAATATGCCATTTTTCACATTCTCAGCAATTAATTCGCAAAATCTTCTACATGTCCTTTTCACCCTTGAGTCAATTAAGCTCCCCGAAACTCTTTCAGCTCTTTAAAATTTCCTACGCATACACAGGGAGCGTACTAAATATTGAATGGCACCCAACCCTCGCCAAATAATAAATTTTCATTATCATACTCGGGATGTATGTTTGCTTGCCTTTGCAAAACTACCATCTAAATACGAATCTTCATAAAAACTGGCGTTCCCCGAAATTCATGCTTTTCTTCATTGATTAGAAGCTCAGCATGCGTGGAAAAACATCACAGTACATGAGGCAAAGACACGAAACTAAACTCTTTTACAATTCTCGGCTGGAACGGTCACATTCATCCACAATTGTTGATAAAACAGCCAAACCTGCCCAGTCCACACTACCACCCTATTCCCGGTCGCCCAATTTCAAATATTGAACTTACGTCGCTAATACCCCAATCCAATCCAGAATAAAAATCTCTCGTATGTTTCCTTTGCATCGGGCCAGGAAGACGAATCAGTTTTGAAGTCTATAGGACATAGACACTTGCTTGTGTATCCTTGCGCACATCCATGTAAAGCGAAAAAGGAAGCTTTTGCTGTTTCGAACTTACATATACTCCCCGTCACCTTGCACCATAAGAAATACGGAGTGAACTTGGTGAGTGGAAATAAAATTTAAAATTTTCATTGTTCATGGCTAAGATTAGTGTGGTCTTAAATAAGTGTATTTGGTTGATTAATTTGTTGGCATAAAAGGTGAAGACGGATCACTATTCTCAAAATTGTCAAAAATAAGATGTTATTCCCATCGCATCGTGTGAATGACCTCCAACATGGCTACCATGGAGGTGTTTAAGGTGTAACCGGGAAAGCTCCGGCACTGATAACATTTTTCTGAAGGTTAAATAGTATTCGGAGCAATTTAATCCTTTTGTATGTGTTGCCTGTGACTAAATTTAATGTAGACTGAGTCTGTGTGGAATGCGATTGGTGTTGAAATGATTAAATTTTCCCGCCATTTATTTTTCATTAAATAACAATTGATTGCTCTTTTCCAGTTCCTAAAGCAGCAAATAGCCGTTCGCCGATATGTCGGACTCAGAGAATGTCGAAACCAAGAAAAGGGGGCGTTCAACAGCCACGGCCGAAAAGGTAATCTTATTTGGCTATTAATTAAAACTCAAACTCGCTTGAATGATAAACGCCCCTCAACTCATTCACAATATTCTTTGCAGCGAAGTCGTGCTCCGACACCCCCTCCAAAAAAAGACGATAAAGGATCGGCTGGTTCGGACGGCGAGACACCTGCGAAGCGAGGACGAGGCCGACCGAAAGGCACAACGAAGAAAAATGGCGGAAACAAAGGATCTGGCAAAAAATCAAGCGGGAAAGGTCGCGGACGTCCAGCTAAAAAGAAGGACGATTCCACTGAAGAGGAAACAGAAGACAATGACGAGACCGAGGAGAATGATGAAGACGAAGACAATGACTCCGGGTCCGATGAGTAGATGAAAAAGTTCATGCCATAAAAGAAAAAAGAAAACACACACACACATACACACAAATCCACTCTATCGGGTGCGATGTAGTCCGAAAGAAGAAAATGAATTGTGTTCGGTTGATAACGTTAAGAAATTTGCAAACAACCAAAAATTAAGGATATTAAGTTTAATATTTTGCATTAAGTTTGTCTCTTGTAACATTGTATGATAAGACTTGATTTCTTTTGGTGGTGAAAAGTGTCACTTGCTGTTTGGCAAGAAGTAATTGTAGAAGTTATTCCGAAATAAAGAGTTTTAATTCTCAAACTTATCTTTGACAAACTGCTGGAAGGATCCTCTTCAATATTAATTTAATTATCAATACAACATCTGAGCTAATGTTATTGATGGCTGTTATCCGTCTCATTATAAATGTTGAATTCGTTGAGATCCGTTTTTTTTTTTAAATTATATAAATGTTTTGCCTTAATGCTGGAATAGAGCGCTTGCTTGACCATAAACTTCATTTATTTGTACAAATAAGCACTCGGAGGATTTTATAAGGACTGATTTCTGATCCGTTAGTTGTCATCCGTGCTGTGAGAGCCGGACCGTGGGAGCCATTATGGGAGGTGTAATAATTATAAATTTGATGCTAAGTGGTAACTCATAATATGCGGTGAATCGGTTGTTAGAGTGTGTGTACACAGTATAATATGTCCAGCGAATAGGAAGACCCCAAACAAAACGATCAGTTTTATTAAATAATGTTGACGCGGTTGAACGATCAGTTCTTCAGTACAAAGAACTACAAAGTACAAAGAAGTTTTTTTCTGTTATGGATGTTTGCAGGCTGCGTAGATAATTTAATCTTTCAAAAAAAAAAAAACATAGCTGTTGAGAAGCCAAAATCTTAACTTCCAAAAAGTCCACCTCTCGTCATCGTATCCCTTCTGATGATTTGATGTGCGTGAATGATTGAAGGAATCCGCTGTTAGCATTCACTGACCTTCCCATTGCTTATTCAGTTTTGCTACAAGGTATGGTCTATCCGATCTATTCTTTAGTGTTAATCTGATTCATAAGTGTTTACATATTTTCGTATGCAGAACTGATTGAACTTAGCCTGAACACATACACAGGTGTGTGGAAAGAGTGAAAATCGACCGAAAGCCAGTTCGCCCGGTACTTATCAGTAAATATTTGAAAATGAATTCCCAAGCCAGGAAAGCTGTAAAAATAGCTAAGCGAGCAGCAGCATAAGTTGCTCCTCTCCGACCCTCCAAATCCGTATTCGGAAATGTAAGGCTCCTGATTTACAAAATTTTATACCAACTCGTCATTACTCACATACTCAAAGTCGCGCTAATACTCTCACCATCGGCGGCAGACATGCAAATATTTGAAGGAAGGAAATTTCGGTATGAACACTCCAATCCAAAAAAAAAAGAAACATTATCTAGGGTGAAAAATGCTACACTACATGCTCGAAACAATCAATAAGCGATTAGCGATTTAAAACCGGACACTTGACTTTGCGAATCTTCGGTACCCCTTTTTAAGTTCCGAAAACCCTTACTACATCCCACCAATGAGAATTCTTACAGAATATATCAGAGAAATAATGTTAAACCCGTAGGAAACTCCTTAAAAGTTGATTTCTGAGAAACAGCGGCTGCAACAGTATTTACAACAGCTTTCACCCTACAAAATACTCAACTTGAGTATAAAAATAAAGGGCTTCCTTTTAATTTTGTGATTCTTTTATTCTACTCGAAATCGATCGTAATCGTTCGGTCTCCTTCAGGGGCCTAATTTTTTGCTTACAATTTCTGCTTATGTATTAAGAAATCTAAGGTTCTTAATCTATAGCATGCAATAAAACGTAATTTCCAAAAGATAATTACTGAAGCTGTACAAAATTACCAAAAGTATTACATTTTCTTAAAAACACTTCAATAAAATATAACTTAATGGTTACGGTCAAAAATCGGTTTCGAGTAGAATCTAAAATCACAAAATTAACATGAAGCCAATTTCTTAGCTCAAGTGGCTGACAATTTCCTGCACTCGGGCAAATATTTATTGATTCAGTAGTAAGGGATATTTCCCATCACAATTATTACCGTCATAGCTCTGAATAAATATTTAGGAAATTACGTGATATTTTTCAACTATGATGTGCCATTTATTGAGTTATTTTCACCCCTGCAGAGATGTGGAATGGGATTTTTGTTTTGGATTAGGCGTTTTTAGTAATAGCAAGGTTTAGCGGTGGTTTTTAAGAGAAATCCGCCTCTCCTTTTCTCAGCTTTTCTTAGACTTTAGCTGTGTCACTTACATATTTATCAGGTCCATGGTGACGCTGCTGAAAATATCTTTTAGGCGTTGTTCTACTTCCTGTTTAGTGATGGGGAAAATTTCACATAACACTGCAGCCTCCAACTGTTTCGGTCTATCAACCGAATCCTCCAATTTTGAAATCCGTGAAGCGAAGAACTGTCAGTTATGAGTCAGACCAGCGTTTCCAGGGTTTTCCCAATGGTCTCCACCCTTCAGTTCTCCCAACGAAAATACCTTTTTGGATATCCGTTGTTAGTCCATACGATTCTATAAAAAAAAAATAAATCTAGTACAAAAGATTGTGATAGGTGACTAGTCTGAGTCGAGCAAGTTCAAATGCATCAAATTGTTTGACTTTAAAGGCGTTTAGTGTTCAATTTCCCAAAATTAAATTTTAATTTACCACATTGCATTTGAGACAAGAAAACCTCAGTAAATTCCCTCAAAATCTGTTCAGATACTACTTCATTTAAGCCTTACTGAATGGGATTTAATTAATACAAAGCAAAAGTATTAATTTGTGTGGAAAAATATATTTTGGTTGGTTTTACTGTCTGATTAATGGTGAGACATCGGGAACGTCAAATATTTTATATAGCTCATGGTTGTGTCGAATTCATCATTGGTCCCCGTCTAGTTTCGCTCCAATTATCCGCTTTAGGATCTGTCGCTCAAAGAAGTTTAAAATATTTACCGATGCTTGGGTTAGAGTGCATGATTTACACGTATAACACAGCACAGGTCTTATCAAAGATTTATGTACTTGTAACTTTGTTTTACTGTTTCATTACTTTACTTTCATCATGGTCAGAACTGAATAAAATGTTTTATTTGCGAGCTGTACTTTTCGGTGTATTTCGTCTCTTTCACTTACGGTGCTCGGTATTTTGGTCTCTGGAGTCTGTTCTCACCAACTGTGATATTTTGGGTATTTGAGTAATTTTTCTCGACTGCGTTATTAGCTTTGTTTTCTTCTCATTGATTTGTAGCCCTACCAGCTTTGCTTCTTTGTCGAGTTTCGGGAAAAGATCTCTGGCGGTTATCAGCGACCGTGACAAAATGTTGAAGACGTCCGCATAGGCTACCACCTGCTTTGACATGTAAAATGTGTGTCAACCGCCACTTACTTTTCTTTTTGATAACAAGAAGGATGTCTCCCTTGTTTCGCTGCCTATGTTTAGTATTTCGAAGGCGAAATGGCCTTAAAACTAAAAAGAATTTTCGTTACTTTCCTGCGCCTTCTTACATTCAATGCATGGTATTCAAATTAATGACCGAAATTAATGATTGCCAGGAAGTAAGATCGCAACGTAAAATCGTTTTCATCGTAAATTTTGATGACTTGCAAGCGAAGCATCCGAGCTGCGACCCGAAATCAGTTCCAGTAATGTCTTTGTTGAAAACTAGATGCCTCCGAAGCTCATCTGCTCGCTAGCGCTTTTGTTTTGGTACGGTCGAACAAGAAACTTAAACAGTGTTGGTATATTCTGATTGGACTCAAATCAGCCAATCACTGCCTTCCATCTGTCTGGCATTAAAATACACAATAACCGACAGGCACCTATTGTTCCGTCCTCTTTTGTTGCACGGAAAATCATATCGACATAAGTCGAATTTAAATCGGAACTTCAAATGGATAATTGAGAGCTCAAAAATTATAATCACATTGTTCCACTCTATCGCACGCTGTAGACAGAGATAGAAAGCAGCTTGAGTGCGATTTTAATTTCGTGTCAACCAAGCGAAGTGATTATTCGTGTTCAGTTTTTGGGAGGAAGAAGACATCAAGCGGCAACTTGTGCGGTTTCCCTTTGATCGGTGAAGTTTGGTTCGTGAGGTAGAATTTCACGTAAAGTAAGCAAAGTGACAAAATGCGAAGGTGTGCAGTTTTGTTGATGTGCCTGGCAGCTTTGGCCGCCGTAAATTGTGAAGTTTTCTACGAGGAGAATTTCAAAGACGGTAAGTTTTCCATCAGCGGCTTTTCTTTGCCTATTCCCGTTTCGTGTCTCGATAGCCGGTGTTCGATGAAGGGGTGTGACACTGCCACGCGAAATATATCAGATCCGTGGAAGTAACGCACGGCAATAGATTCGAGGGAGAGAATAGGAAATGTGGTTAATTTCCATTATATATTAGCACTTTATGTGGCGACAAACGACCGTTTTCATTGAACTTTTCATATTTTCAGACTCGTGGGAAAAGGAGTGGATCTACAGTAAACATCCCGGCAAAGAGTTCGGAAAGTTCGTCAGAACTGCTGGAAAGTTCTATAACGATGAGGAAACGGACAAAGGTAAGTTCTGAGTAGAGCTTGGTAAAATGTTCTGTATTTATAATTTTGCGTACGTGGGCATTGTGGGATTGAATTGCGAAATGTCGATCTGAAGGAAAAACTGATTTTCAAGGGCAACTTGCGTACGTGGAAAAGTGTATTCAGGGCCAACCCTTTCCGGGAACAGATTTAGAAGTTTCTAAGACTATTCAAAATTACTCATGAATTAACACGTCGCGAGTTGAATGAATTCTTCTTGGCATCTTAATATTGATGTTTGCTAATTTATTTGGTCGCAACCTGCTGCTGGCTATAATTGTATTAGAATTTCACGTCAATATGCTAACGAAGCCAACGTACAGATCGCGCGTCTTCATTCTGACGAAGCAGTTTGGGCCATCGACCTTTCTTCAACTTCTTACGTCGAGTTTTCTTCTGGTTTGCCGTTTTTTTTGTGTCATTCGATCAGCAATGCCTTCACAGCGAAAGATTATCAACGAAACGTTGACTCAAAATGTAGCGAGTGTTGCAATCTCGTTACGTATAGTTGATCCGGTTGTAGCCCACATGATGACGCCGATCCAGAAACTTCCAGTGATGATGATCTACAGCGAATTCGGTGAAAGTGCTCCCCTTTAACGAACAATAACGTGGCATAGAATCGTGTAAGAATAGAATGCAGAAATATAAAGGGGAATTTACTATTTTAACATTCTAATGCACATAGGGGATTCACTTCCGCCACTATCTGAACGAGTTCTAGATAGATAGTGAGCAACGTGTTGAACTTTGTCAAGTTGTAAATTGGACACATGTTAATAATAATTGAAACATGTTGTATACCTTATCAGTAAGGGGAGAAAAAATTTGGCGTTAACGCCTTTAAATAAATAGGATGCAATTCTTAGAAAAGTAACAATAGGGTTTCATAAATGTGTTGGTGTCGCAATGGTGACCGAAGTTCATAGTTCTATTTCTCCAATTCAGAGGTATGACAAGAGTAAACATCTAATATCAGTTAAGTCCAATATTTCGAGAAAGTACTTTGTGATTCACACTACTATGCTACCCTTATCAGCCGCATTTTGTAAGTTAATTTTTATCTTTGCATACTTGAGACTTATCAGTGTAACTGATAGCATTTCAAGCGTTCCGGAACAATTAAAATACTATCTAACTGATATGTGCTCTACAAATGATTAGCAAATTACTTTAGGCTACTTATCTACCGTCATTACGACTATCATTTTTCTCTCAAATCGTTCTACCTGAACACAGTCTAGACCCGCCCGTGCGGGTTCAAGCCGACTACGTTCGGACGCCGGTCATTTAATTTCACTTTCAATGAGTACTTGTAAGTACAACGCAAGTGAAAGTAGTTTTCCTATTAAATAATAACAGGCGCCAGCTGCATATCATTGAATTATTTCAACGGAAATGGAATGTGATGGAAGATGGGGAAAAAAGGGAGGAAAAGTAACCGGCAATTATTTCATTCTGAGTCTCGTGCATTAAAGCCTCTTGTTTATGTCTGAAATCTGACAATAGATGTTATCAATATGAATCCATACGAAATAATTGTTTTACTCAAAATGCTGGTTAGATCATAATCTTCCTTAATTATCAGATCTAATAACAGTTTTGCGTTTACACATCATATATAGATTCACAACAACCTTTCAATACACACAGTATCTGCGTTTTAGTTTGATGGGAAGGAATTTTTCAGGATTTACATTACTTAATCGATGTTTATTAGTAATAGTAACTATTAGTATATTATTGAACATAAAATATTGAATTTGAATGTTGTGGTAAAGACACCAGTATAATTGATTCGAAACTAGTTAACATGATTTTTGGTAGAAACATTTTTTTTTTTTTGGTAAAGATAAACTTTTTGAAAAGGCAATTTGCTATTTAAACTCCAAACATCGATAAGGCCTTTGATGTCGCCAAAATGAAAGCTATTCTATTATTTACTAGCTACTGTTTTACACATTTGTTGTTTACTAGCTATCCTAGTATATTTCCGATGTCTGTATTTTCGTGTGACTTTAGGACACTTTATCTATTTATTATCAGTTCCTCTTGCATGATTGAGCCACCCTTGTGCACTGTAGCATAACATCTGACATCATGGATCCATCTCATTGATACTTTGCTATTCCCAAATCGAGATTCATCTGACAGAGCTAAAAGACCAGTATCAAATTATGTTTATTTATTAAAAACTCAATGTGTTTTGGTTTCGAGCAAATAAATGTGCATCTGCTGCAAATTTCTTACGATTATTGCTTACCGTTGATGTATACTGACAACATACAATGCTGATACAAATAATACAAAAGCAAACGTGTAAGTTTATACGTTTATGTTTAAAAACAACAATGAAGCCTAGCTCCAACTCAATGTCTCTTGTTTATTTAAATGTATTCTTTATATTTGCGATGGTGTCTAAACATACGTGGTATGATCAAATTAATGTCGGAAGAATTTATTCAAATGGTCGCGATGGGTTTCCTTGGGAACATCATATTCTATTTTGATGATTAGATAAAAACCAATGCTAACAGTGATACGAGGACACTTGGAGTGATAGGGGTGAGTGGGAACAAGCTCGTTCATTTATAACTAGATGCAACGATCATTCCTCTAATCGATTTTGTTCAATTTAACGCTAAAAGTGATGTGCTCGAGTAAAAATTTTATTTAGCACCTGTGGTCAAAAAATATCCACAAAATAAGATTAAAAGTTTTCCTTGATTATATTTATTGCAACTGTGAGAATTAAATGAAGCTGATGCTGTAAGAAGTTTTCTTTTAATTTCACTAATATTTATTGTGTATGTACTAATACACAAAATGTATTAATTGAGTTTTATAATAATACATTCCTCACTTACCCTTTCAACCTCGCAATCGAGCTTAGACTCACCTGTCAGCCCCTTGAGGATACGTACTGTATGGACCATTCCAGTTTCAATGGACTCAAATCGTATCCTTTAAACCAGTTCCACATATTTTTCACTGAGAAGCAGCAACTCAGGGTATTACTAAAACAAAAGAAAAGCATGTCTATGAATATTTTGAATTTCATAATTTTAAAGCTGTGCCGTTTGTTTTACATGAAATATAAATTTTGAATTTTACGACTGTTGTTACCTTTGGAAACAATCAGCCATGAGTTTCCTTGGCTAATCGGCACAGAAATCACAGTAATGAATTTGTTTTTCTTAAAACGCACACAACAGCATTCCTTTTTGGACCTGCCGTCTAGATGTGAGTAGAAACTCATGTTCTATTCCGATGTAAATCTCCTTAGAGTTGGTCGTCCAAAATTTATCGAATTTGCGTCAATGCTTTACTCGCTGTAAAAGCTGAAATGTGGAATTTTTATAATTTTGGCTTTTTTAAATTTTTTTTTTACCTATTAATTGTTTTTACTATTTCTGGTTTTCGGCCCTGTTCCGTAAGAATAAGTTCAACATCAGTCTACAAATTGTCGACTGGATTGTGTGAGATTGAGCAGTAGTTGTTGAAACCAAAGACGTGGATAAACGCTTGGTATGTTTCGGGTCACTATTTGTCGCGAGAACCAATTTCACGAGAATATTTATTTTCTTTTAAGTAAGGAAACGTATTTTCATGTCTTCATAAAACAAAATTCAATCCAACATAAGTGGCTCTGAGCGCTAAAATGACAATGATCCCGAAAAATAGATTCCAGCTCCATCACGGAGTTAAGTATCTTTGTAGTAAAACGTGAATCATGCAAAGTAATTGGCGGCCTCATAAAGTCTTTTCTCTTTCGTGGGCAAGCAAATAAAACGAATTTAAACTGATGAACTTTAAACAATCCAAAAAAAATTTTAACCATCTGAAGGAATGCAAATCCATATATCCTTATTGCGTACAAGTTGTAATCGGTCTTGAATATGTGTTTTCAACCAACTCTGAGATTTATTTAAAGATTAAAAAAAGATCAAGCATTGTATATTTTTAATTCAACTTAGCAATATAAAATCCATTTCAACGTTCTCTCGAAAATGACATTGAATATTTGACGGTCGATATTAGTGGAAGAATTAATTTTTTTGACATTGTTTCGTGGCGTGTGTTTCCTGAAGATCTCCTCAAAGGTTGTCGAGATTAGTCCAACAACCGTATTTAAGCGTCAGAAGTGAATTCGAAAACTACTAACCAGCTTTGCTGCCTTTTTTACTTTATAGATTTGAGTTTAGTCAGACTTTAAGGATTTTAATTGTTAGATTCCTTTAGTCTAATCTTAAATGCGTAACCATTTCAAGTCCAGAAATTGGACGCAATCAGAAAACTAAACAGAAGCATTAACGTAGCATAGGGGAATAAATTTTGTAAAGCAATCTAATTGAGTATTTTGCACGATTGACAATGAAAATAACTTGTTCTCTCATTGAAACTGTAAGTTAACGTGTTGGCTGAGCGTTTATTACGTTGCCGATAAACCAACAATAAGAAATACATGTAAAACTCAACAAAAAATAACAAAAATCAAATATAGAGTACAACAAAAATCCTATTCCATGTTCTCAACGTACGCATGTTAAATGAATTTTATCATGGAACATTATTGGTTTTTCAATATTAAGACTGAAATTTTCAATTGTTGCTAACAATTTCCTTTCATAATTCTAACAGGTATTCAAACATCGGAAGATGCTCGTTTCTATGCCCTATCCCACAAGTTTGCACCGTTTAGCAACAAGGATAAGCCCCTTGTTATTCAATTCTCGGTGAAACACGAACAGAACATTGATTGCGGCGGTGGCTACGTTAAAGTTTTTGATTGTGCACTCGATCAAACTGATATGCATGGCGAAAGTCCTTATGAAATTATGTTTGGCCCTGACATATGTGGACCTGGCACCAAGAAAGTTCACGTCATTTTCAGCTATAAGGGCAAAAATCATTTGATCAACAAGGAAATTCGCTGCAAGGATGATGTTTACACTCATTTCTATACATTGATTGTTAAACCTGACAACACTTACGAAGTTTTAATCGATAATGAGAAAGTTGAGTCGGGCAATTTGGAAGATGATTGGGACTTCCTGCCGCCAAAGAAGATCAAGGATCCAGAAGCCAAGAAACCTGAAGATTGGGATGAAAGGGTAATGATTTGTTTTGACAATAGACTTAAAAATTCCATCATGAAATTGAATTTTAAAACCTAAATTGTGGGTTTGCATTTGCCATTTTTCTGTTTCCGAATGACTGGAAGTTCATATAATAATGTTCATATATATAAATTCATCGCGTAATTTCATGATGAAGAATTTGTTTAGGACCTCGTAGTGTGAATATGCATTAATTTCTACTCTCAATAGGCGACTATTCCCGACCCGGATGACAAGAAACCTGAAGATTGGGATAAACCAGAACACATTCCTGATCCAGATGCAACCAAACCAGAAGATTGGGACGATGAAATGGACGGCGAATGGGAACCACCAATGATTGATAATCCTGACTACAAGGGTGAATGGAAACCAAAACAAATGGATAACCCCAACTACAAGGGTATCTGGAAGCACCCTGAAATCGACAACCCAGAATACACTCCTGACAATGACTTGTATTTACGCAAGGAAGTTTGCACTCTTGGATTTGATTTGTGGCAAGTGAAATCCGGCACAATCTTTGATAATATTTTGATCACGGACGATCTTGAGTATGCTTCCAAGTTGGCGGGCAAAGCCAAAGCAATCCAAGATGGCGAAAAGAAAATGAAGGATGCTCAAGACGAAGAAGAAAGGAAGAAGGTGGCGGATGATGCAAAGAAAGATGAAGATGATGATGATGAAGATAAGGACGATGAAGATAAAGATGATGAAGATAATATTGGAGATGGAGAAGCGGAAGAAGCGGGCGATCATGATGAACTGTAAATCGGTTTCTATATAATATATAGAGCACGATCTCGTCATGTTTAGTGTGTAGCATAAGTCGTTGATACTTCGTTAAATCTGGAATCAAAATGTAAAAATTCTTCGCCCTCTTCTTTTGTTCTCCTCTTATGGAAAACGAATCATAGTTTTAAACAAGAGAAACATTCAAGGTTTGTTAAGGATCTTGTTGAACATCAAACTATCTTTATCTTTAACTGACAGCCATAGCATAATTACAACTACCGATAATACTAACGGCGAGCGGCGCGCTAAAATGGGTACGAATACCCTATGCAGTCGATAAAGCGAACTCATGCAACATAGAGAACTCGAAAGTTGAACAATGTGGACGAGTGGAGAGATTGCGATGATTTGCTTTCTGAACATAAATCTACTGCGAGCAAATTAAATAATTCGAAATGTAAGTCATTGTGCATGTGTTCATGCTACTCTTTTACACACCACCTAGTTTTATTTGAAAGTAAAGTGTTTAAGGATTGGGATGTCACAACGTCCTTCCGCAACGCATTAATAAAAATGCCAAACTCGATTGCCATGCTATAGCGTGAGCAGGAGAAGTAATAACACACTCGCGCGGCTATTCTCAGACAAAGATAGAAAAAGCACAAGTAGATTTATGTTTATATTGTGTTTTAACGCAAAAGCTTTGAGAGGGGTCTTTGTGTTTTACTTATTTTGGTTCAATACCGTTTAATTGTGAGTTTGTTCGAAGTGATAGCGCTAGAAAATGGCTGCGCTGTGTAGGAAATTCGTCCAAAGTGTTATCGTTGTCTTGTAGTTAAGCTATGCTGATGGCTTAGAATTTCTTCTTTCCTCTTTAACAGTTGTGTATTAAAAATCCAATAAATATACATTTTTGTATATTTCTATTTAAAAAAAAACTAGTTAGTAATAAAAATACAAAAAATGGGCAAATAATTGAGTTGTGAGGTAAATTTGTATCTATAAAAGCTTTTCTACATTCAGTACGCACTTTGATTTTGATTTTTCATTTCTTTATGTGGGTATTTATGTATATTTTGATTCTTTTTGTTGGAACATGTAAAACTCTTGTTTGCGTTAGCATTCAAAAATGCCACTTATAAAATAGATGTAGAATAAATATAAATAAATGTAAACAATGTCAAAAGTTGAAAAACAATTTGATCTGTTAGCGTAATGGAATGAATTGTTTTTCATACAATCACAACAATGCATTTTTATACAGCAGCAAAAAGAAAGAAAATATATGAATATGTGAATGTTTTTGTCATTTCACTAGTTTTAAACGATTTTTGTATGACTGATATAAATAACAAGTTTTTTTTTAGATGTAATTGTATCTATGATGCGAGTCTGGAAGTGATGAATAAAAAAAAATATTAAGTTGAAACTGATGAGACTTTTTATTCTCTGAAATCGGGTGGAGATGTTTTATGGCAAGTGATAGTTTAATTCGAGAAGTAAATCAGGCATTTCGACAGTTCTCATTTTGCAAAGTCACTCCTGCCATTCTAATTAAATTTGATAACGAACGGGTCGAATTTTCTTCGAATTCCATGCATTAATTGATGCAAAAGTTATTTGATTTTTTGTATTTTTTCAATGGCATCAACATTTCAAGTCAGAATTAATCCACTGGCTACTGTCTTTGAGATGGAATTCGGATTGACTCAGGGTCATAGCCTGGTTCACTGGTTCGTGTACCTGACTGTTTAATTACCATTATTTTTGCCATCAAAATTGATGTGTCCTTCCTTTGTTCACTCCTTGACGATTCTCTTTTAACCTTCCGCAAAATCTGTGTGAACAATTGCATGGATTATGGGGATAAACGAGAAAGGATATAATGTTCAATTAAATACAATCGCAAACTAAACGAAGTATCCGATAAGGCAAAGGTTTGCACGATTATGAAACGGTGAAGGCTTGAGGGTGTCTAAAATTGACCGAAAATTTGTACTGTCGATGAACAGATTCTTATTGGTGAGATAAGGTGGGACAGACGGGTGGGGGACAGAGGAAAATTCATTGGTTTAGTACAAAGTGCAACCTTTTGTATGATAAAGGGGAAGGAATATAAGTAAAGAAATAAAACGAAAATTACCTAGTTGTAGATGCGCCCTCCGTTGTTGAGCTTCGTCTTGTCAGAAAGGTCTTTCGTCCGCAGTAGATACCAACATTGTTGTTGGAGCGTACGACTTTTTTCGACAATAAGTTTTAACTTTTAGTTATCTGCGTTATCCTACCCAAGCTAGGTGGCGCCCTAGAGCTCAGTATTCCATAGTTTCTATATGCTTGTTATTTGATTTCATTCAATTCATATTAGGCGTTTGTGAGTCAGACTCGGAAATGTAAAGCACTCTAAAGTTCCTCTTTTCTGGCCTTCCATTAATTGTTGGCTCGGAACGAAGTAGCCTAGTAACAATGTCATTCGATTTTTACACCGTGTCTATTCTTTCCTGGGAGTTGTTTCGTCCTCGTTTTTTAGAGTAGAACCAAAGAACAAGACGTACCTTGCAGTTATTCCTTTCATTCTATGCCTATTACCCAGATCTTTTCGTTTCGTTTCATTTCGAGCCCCGAGTCCGACACCCTTAGGAACGTGATTGATGGGCGTCTCGTTTAATCTCTTCTCTAATGCTGATACTGGCACTCAGTGTCAACTTTGCATTTTGTGTCAGCTCTTATAGCTTGTGCATTCGTTTCTCAAAAACAGCTCTGTGTCCAGGCGCCTTTGTTAGTTTTGCCGTTTTGGCATAGCTGAAGTTTTGGTCGCACATCTACAATTTTGGTGAAGCTACGCTATGAAGCTATAGGCTAGCACCTACTGTAAACTGTCTTTTGAACTGGACAAGACACCTCATTTCTATTGGTTCGTTTGCCCTTGTTGCGAGTGCTTCCTAATGGACGACCATGTTGTGATTGATGTGAATGGATATGACGGATCCTTGATTGATATGAAGCTTTTTGTTGTTGCCTCTAGTCCAATGCCTCCAATGCCCGCAAGTAGTACCGCTCTTACGATCTGATGTCCGTTGAGGGCCACCAGGTTGTACATTATCGTTATTGCAGCTGCTGCCCTATTCTATTGAGCATCCATACATAAGGAAATGTGTTGTACAATCATCTAATATCTCGCATTGAAAATTAAATGGTTAACGTCGACTGTTTGCTTCGGTTTTATATAAACAAAGTAATTGTACCGCAAAAACGATTAGTTTTTATTTGTTTTCGCTAACAATCTCCAGCTGTTATGAGAAACATTTAATTTCATTCAATACAACTAATGAATTTTATTTATTACTTTTATCAGAATTTCGCTGTCATCTGGCCACTATAAACCGTTTTACATACAGTGGTGGCCACGAGTTTAGCACACTCGTTATCTGTGACTTTCAAGTGCAAATATCTTCTACTGTTTTACGTTTTTCATTCAATTTCTTCTTCTTTTGTTTGGCCACGACACGATGTGATGATTATGTCACGTTAATTTCGTTTGTTTCCTTTGTTCCGTTTCGTCTCAATTCTCATTTAGTTGGAAGTGGTACGTGATCTAAGCTGGGCACGAGTTTAGCACAACTTGAAATATCCCTAATTACGGTGTTTAGTTTCTGGTAAATCTAATTGATTGGTAAGATTTGGAAATTTTTTAGTTCATTCATGATTCTTGTTCACATAAAATGTGTGTTTAGACATGGCAAAAGGTACATGGTGCACAGAGGCTCAGCGGCAGGTAGCTCATCAAATGAAGAGCAGTGGAAGCACCGTTATGCAAATTGCAAGTGCTATAAGATGTTCCCGGAAGATCCTTTACAACGCATTAAACCATATGCAATAATATGGGAACTCCAAAAATGTAAAACAGCGTCTGAGAGCTCGAAAAACCACAATTAAAGGGAACTGTTTGATTTATAGAGCCGCAATCAAGAACCCTTTTAACAGTTCAACCGTTATAAAAAGGGATATTTTGTCGGAATTTGGCATTGACGTATCCTCAAGGACAATAAGACGACGGCTCAATGAAAAAAATTGCGTGGATGCATAGCATAGCACAAGCCGCTTGTGTCAAAAAAATCGTAAATAGTAAAACCTCAGAATATGGCCGATTTGTGGACCGAAATTCAAAAAGCTTGGCACGCGATTCCGAGGGAACGTTGTATGACCTTGGTCGAGAGCCTACCGAGGAGATGCGCTGCTGTCATCAAAAATCAAGGATATCCGACAAAGTACTAAATTATTCAATGAACTAATAATTATTAGTTCATTGAAATTATTGCGTTTAAATTTGTTCTTTGTTAATTTTTTTGGCATTATAATAAACAGCTTACATTTTGTGCTAAATTCGTGTCCAGCTTTTTTTTCATCTTATTCACAACTAAACTCAAATAAAAAAAATGGGAAGACAATAACCACATGAAACCAACGTGACATAGCCATCACATCGTGGGAAGAACTCAGGAAAAAAATGGAATGAATAACATATAACATTAGAAAATATTTGCACTTGAAAGTCACAGATACCAAGTGTGCTAAACTCGTGGCCACCACTGTATATCCTGATATTTGCTGATATTTTTTTTCTCTGTCCTAAAAAGCGAATAAAACAAATTTGGTAATTATTTATTAATTTTCTGTTTAAATTTAATTAATGATACTGTGTGTGTTCACTTTTAGAGGAAATTACTACAAACAGAAGTCTGGAGCACCGATGGGTAACCCTCTGTCACCGTTTTTAAGCGAGATTTTCATGAACTGGATCGAAGAAAAGATTGAACAAGCAGGCATAATGTCCAAATTTTGGGTTCCTTGCGTAGACGATATTTTCGCCATAGTAAAAGAAAAGGACATAAACAACTTGCTACCGAAATTAAACGACATCCATAAAAACATCAAGTTTACAATTGAGGAGGAAAAGAACAACGAACTACCCTTCCTCGATTTAGAAATCATAAGAGATAACGGAAAATTAGAATTGGACATATACAGAAAAAACACAAGCACCCAAAGGACCGTACCGAGGACATCAAAACACGCATACTCACAAAAAATGGCGTCTTTCCGAGCGTGGATACATAGGATGATGTCAGTACCCTTGAGCACGGAAAAACGAATCAAGGAAATGAATTATATTCTGGATACAGCGAGGAAAAACGGATATGAAACAAGGACGATTTCAGGAATGATAAGGAAAATAGAAGCAAGAAGAAGACAAGATGGGTTTACTACACTCTACACTCAAATTAGAAGCCAAAAACAAAGAGAACAACAAAGGGCAGTAGTCATAAATTCAGAGCTAACGGGGGCCTTAAGCAGATTGTTAAAAAAAGTCAACATCCAGCTAATCCCAAGCAGTGTCCAGTCTCAACTAAAGAGTAGGCTCACAAACACAAAGGACAGCAAGAAGAGAAGAGCGGTATCTACAAAATCAAATGCAATCACTGTGACAAAGTATATATCGGACAAACAAGACGAAACGTTAAAATACGATTCGAGGAGCACACAAAGGAGGCACACTTAGCAATAAGACGAGGAAACGTGGCAAACGTGAAATCTTCAGTAGCGAAATACATTTGCGAAGGACAGAAAATAGAATGGAACGACCTCACTGTAGTAAAAGAAGTGAGAAATATGAAAAAGCTAGACGGGTACGAATCATTGTGGATCATGAGACAGCCAACCGAAACTAGGCTCAATGATGACCTTGGAAATGGATACTCTAGCCTCCTGGATATGGTGAAGTAGAGAAAATAGTGAAATAGAAAAGACATAATAATTAAAGTACTTAGACATGTAGGTAGGTAATAAAACTCCATTGTAATTAGACCTTAAGGTAAGCATAAGCAAATAAATGACAGGTACGAAGACTAGAAAAATCCAATAGTAATTAGACCTTAAGTAATTAGACCTTAAGTAATTAGACCTTAGGCAATTAGGACTTTGTGTTAACTTAGTATAAATATCCCGATAAAGGCCATTTAAAATCAGAAAATAATTGACACTAAGAAGAGAGCAACTCACTTCCGAAATATATATTTGTCAAAAATTAAAAACATAGCATTTTTTAAAATGGAAAAACAACAAAAAACAAAAACTTAATTAATGAGTTATAAATAATAAATTATTATATGTCTGTAGTTGAGAGTAGTTGAGTGTGTTGTATGTGCTCTATATGTAGATTCATAAATTCGGTGACAAGGAGCGCGGACATTATTCTATGGGTGCGAATCATTGACCCATATGTAACCATCTGAAAACATACTTAAAAAATTTCGCACATCAAAATCATCGAATTGATACAAGATTCATATTTGAAGTGAATGTGGCAAAATACTGAAGAAGGGACGATGTCAGCACCGACAAGTCTATCTGTTCTAAAATAAAACTCAATCTGAAAATGGTCTTGAATTTGTGAAAAGCTCACAAACATTCGAATTAACAAATAAAAAACAATTAGTTGTATATAATATCCGACCAGCCAGAAGTCTCCTAAGTATTAGAATTGCGTAGACTTCAGTGGGTGTGTACTAGCAGATACCAAGAAAGACATTTGATGGGAGGACATCGAGAGCACTGATCGAATTCAATGGACGAAGACATTGTGACATTGACATGTGAATAAAAGATCGAGGTTATGGGAGTCGTGATACGTGGCTGGAGAATTTTAGAGTTTTTGGAGACGAAGACGAAGATTATGAAAGTGCTAATCGTTAGTTGTCAACGGCCAACTATTTTCCCAGCCGGCATATACCTTCAATACAACGATAAAGGTGTTGCGAATTATGTTTTGTGACTTGGTCTGTGTTTTTGGCCTGAATTTCATATACAGTGGCTCATAGCTTATTTCAACCAACACGTTTTCAAGTTTTTGAGAGGCTTTAACTTGTACACAAAGGCAGGTATCAACGGACTTGAAAAGCAGAACTATAAACAAAGAAACATAAATTGAAGGAGTGAAAGAAAAATTCGGAAAATATTTGTTTTCCTGTAGTAAGGAAAGGAAAAAGAATTTGTCATCAATAATTTTGCTCACAGCTTATTTTGACCACAGTGTTTATCGAGCATTAGAGGTCACTTATTGAATAAAATTGCGTTGTTTTTTTTCTCCTATCTTTTCGGTAATTTGTTAAAGTGGTTTGAGTCTAATTTCATCAATCGTTTTTAAGAAAAAAAAAAAAATCTTTTTGATAATGGGATGACGTACTACTATTGAGCAGCGTAAATTGGTCCTCCACCATTTTGAAAATGGTAATTCTCGGCGGAAAATAGCAGAAATGGTAAATTTAAGCGATGGGACAGTGCAGAGCATAATATTGCGTTTCATACACGAGACTCCAGTACATGATAAAGGCAGAAAAGTACCAAACAAAATTTTCAACCCAACTGATGAGCGCTATATCGTGCGTAAAATTAAAGAAAACCCAAAATTATCAGCACCAAAATTGGCCATCGAGGTTAACCATGAGTTGGGTAAGTCATGTAGGGCTGAAACTATTCGCCGAGTTTTACGAAAGCACGACTTTAACGGCCGAGTTGCTTGCAAAAAACCTTTCATTACCAAAAAAAATCAATCAGCAGTGTCGTTTTGCTTTCGCGAAACAGCATCTTTCTAAAGATATGAGCATCTGGAGCAAGGTTTTATTTTCGGATGAGTCAAAATTTAATATTTTTGGCTCCGATGGACAAATGTCCATGTCTATGTCTGGCGTAAATCAAATAAAGAGTTGGAAAACAAGAATTTAAAGGCAACCGTGAAACATGGTGGTGGGAGCGGCATGGTTTGGGGTTGTATTTCGGCTGCCGGGGTTGGTAATTTGGTGTTCATAGAGGATAACATGGACAATACAATGTACCTCAATGTATTAAAAGAAAATTTACAAAAAAGTGCCCGAACACTTGGCACAGAGTCAGATTTTTACTTTTACCAGGATAACGACCCCAAACACAAGTGAGACATTGTTCAGACATGGCTCATTTTGAAATGCCCCCATCTAATGTAACCTCCAGCCCAATCACCGGATCTTAATGCGATTGAAAATTTGTGGTGAACTTTGGAGCTAAACATCCGCAAACATCAAATTTCCAACAAAACTGATTTAAAAAAAGCTTTGTTAGAGGAATGGGCGAAGATCAAGCAAGCAAAAGTAGAATCGTAGAATCAAGTAGAATCGATGCCAAAAAGAATGAAGGCGGCGTATGATAAGAAGGGAGGCCATACTAACTATTTATATTTAAATATAATGTTAAAAATATACAAGAAAGTATTCTTATTGTTAGCTGGTTGCAATAAGCTGTGACATTATTTTCGTAACAATTTAGAGGTTTTTGCATGAAAGTTGCTAAAAACTTATAGATGAAGATAAATTATGTTCTTTTTTTATACTTAAAATATCGATCTACTAATCAACGTTGAACTTTTGTTTATATGTGTTTTTGTTTAAAAGTTATTGCCTCTCAAAAACTTGAAAACGTGTTGGTTGAAATAAGCTGTGAGCCACTGTACATATTTTAATACCACCATGCAAAATCTCAGTTACACTGAGAGAAATGCACCGTTACAGTTATAATGAAATAAAACACAAAACCCAGAGACTTGGTCTGAATTTTCCTCTTCTGATTTTTTTTGTAATTAGAGAATTATATCATATTTTTATTCGTTCACTTCTTTGAAAATGTTTTGCGAAATTGAAATCCCTATCGATCGATCCCTATCTAATCATCATCGAATTACTCTATGGTCGTCTTTTGTCCGTATAATGTTTTCGGAGTGTATAAATTGTCGATGAGATATCAGTCCTGGATAAAACGTCTAATCGCTGGAGAAAGTAATGTCACAAATCCAAAGAAAATGCTGTACAAGGGAAATCAAGTTGAAGATTCGAACAATTATCGGTACGGTGACGAAGAAAAAAATAAAGGGAAAAAATTATTACGTTTATTTATTTATATAAATCGGGTTTGAGCTTGAATGAAAAAAAAACTAATCACAATCAATATAATTTGCATGGAAAGGACACATGCGATCATCAATGGCGTTTTTTTGTTAGAAAATATCGAAAACGTTTATTGTTATAGTATGATAACATGTTTTCTTGATATGGCTGTCGCGCTCATTACGAGCATAACATAAATTTCACACTAGTTTGTATTTTATTTTATGATGGCGCTTAGTTTTTGTATGATTTCGCATTGCTTGAGTAAGTAATTCCACTATTTCGTATGCACTTTTGAACATTTCATTCGCCAAATCCTTAATCAGAATTTGAGATTGAAAATGTACAGCACAATGCCGTCTAATCATAAAATTTCTCGACTTTTCAGCCAAATAAATGTCCTATTAAAATGCTGTGTACGTTGACTAAATTAAATTTTTTGTATGCAATGCCATTCGGCTCAATACATTGATATTCCAAAATCGTACAAAAATATTGACCTTTCTCGCCGGTGGAACAGTTGGTATCTCCTTACATGCTCTGCTAACATTGAAAACCTGTGAAATGCTTTTTAGAGATGCACAGCATGGCGCACTTTCTGTTCTGATAAAAGCGATATTTTATTTATGTTAATAGTGATGACTAAAGTTTTAAAAATAACATAAATTACACGAGAGAGGAAACCGCGTGATGAATATATTTTTTATAAACGAGAAAAGTTGGTTGTCGGTAGAAATTTGAGGTTAAATAGTGAGTGCATGCTGAAATAGCAACAATTTTTGCAGGTTTTAAATACGAAAATCATTTACAAGTACAAGTATGTCAATTAATCAGATATTTGTTTCTATATTCATCTATGATTTTAGTCTAATAAATATTATTTACCGATACGAAGTTATTTATTTAATTATTTAGTTTTTAAACCACCTATTTATTTATTTATTATTATTCATATTATTTTATTAATACTATACAAAAGGAAATATTATTTTTTTGTTCAAATTCGATGATAATCTTGTGAGCAATTACATAAGAAGTGCTTGAAATGTAGTGAAAGCCTGCGCCGAGATTTACAAACAAAAGGCTTTCCGCAAAAGCGAAGACGAGGGAACTATAACAGCAGATCGAGATATCCAGAAGCTTTGAGCGCCTCAAATTCGGAGAGCTCCTCGTTACCTCCAATGCAATTAAACTAACCGAACGAATAGGATTAACTCATGCAATCGACATCGCACACAGCACTGGAAAAGGGTGAATACGCAATTCAAAGCAAAAAATATATAATAAAGTGCTGAATATCAAACACATCCGAACAGGATTTTTAAAACAAGATGGCCAATATTTTCAAACCTCGATTCGCGCGTGGCTTCGCAATATCAGAAATAAAGTATAAATGCCGGAGGAATGGTCAAGGAGTCTTATCAACCCTATTCAAAATAAGTAGACAAGCATTCACAAAAAGGAGACACTGTAGAGGAGTATCATAACTTTGTCTGTCTTACAAAGTCTTGAAGTAAATATTAGGGCGTAAGATAAAAGTATTTGCTAACATGACTATCGGTGAATATCAAATATGTTTTAGAGCTGCTCTCACAACCATTTACTTGCGAATAAATATTTATTACCTGGAGAAACTATTTACACCCAGAGAGGTGCCGCAAAAATGATTGGAGCTCAATCAAAAAATTCGATTAAAAATTTTCATGAAATAATCGTTGGCGACACTATACACTGGAATGAAAATACTATATGTCAGAAGTCCCCACACCAAATAAAACTACAAAAATTCACACTAGGACAAGAACAAAAGGATCAAGGTAATTTGAGGCGAGCCATGCTGAAAACCTAAATCCCGTTATCGTCTGGTGAACTCCATAAGATCTCACTCAAAAATGGACCATATAAATATTCGTAAGCAAGGATAGAAACAAGTTGGTGAATTTCTTTATTTAAATAAAATATAATAAAGAGACCATGTTCAAAACCATGATTACAACTAAATAATAAAATTGGAAACTAACTAAGCTAAAAGAGTAAATTTAGGAACTGTTAGATCGAACGGTAGTGGGTTGAGTCTCCTGGTTGCTTCCTGTCTCTACTGCACTTATCGAAAATCGTCTTCGATTTTGTCATTCCCGACCGCGTCATGACTGATTGTCGCGAGTGATGTGTTAATGTCTTTGAATTATATCCGAATTGCTCCCGATCCTGTAAGTATTTAAGAATTTCAAACTTCATTTCAAATTTCACTTTTTTAATTTTAGAAAGAATGGTGGAAAGAGCTCAAGCTGGTTTCGAACACGCGCCCCTGCCGCTTCTCGTTGGGTGCCAACTCACAGGCCGGACGCATCATTGGCACTACCAGCTAGATGGGAGCCGTCTGGTTATTTTATTTGCTATGATTGCTCTCAGCTTGAACTTGTCCTATTTTCCAAATTATCTTTGGTGGGCTTTATTAATTCTAGAAGCTTTGGTAGATCAACTCATCCATTCTCACTTACCAGCTTGAAATCCTCCCACCTTTCTTTCTATATGTTAAATTCACTTTCGAAGTTATTCGACAAATTTGCTTTAAACTTCCGCACCTATGAGTCTTCGCTGAGTTAGATTAGCAATAGTATAAGTCATTTATAACTGGTAAGTGAGAATGGATAAGTTGATCTACCAAAGCTTTTTAGAATTCACTTTTTTGTGTTTTTTTTTTAGAATTCCTTTTATTTAAAATAGTATGCGTAATATTAGCCATTATTTACTGTAAGAATTTGTATAATAAGATGGTATATTATCTGTCAGATGATTGCAATCGTTTGATTGCAGCCATGGCTTGCAGAATGGCTGCTTCAGCAAAACAATCTACTATGCCAATGCTGTCAACGCCCTCTTCTTGAAATTTCTACCTACAAAATTACGGACTGAAATCCAGCGAATTTCGTTAAATGACTAAGATATATTAACCAATGAAGAAAATGGAGCTGACGAGACCGACATTGATAGCGAAAAACACGTAGATGTTCCAATCATTTTCCAGACGTTGAGAGCTTTGAAAAAAAAAAACAGTTGAAGAATTTTCGACAGGCCAGTATGGAACGGAATGGTATAAAGTAAAGCCTTCAACCAGAGCATAGGGAGAGCACACCATGTTTGGTTGCAATTACCTGGACTCAATAGAAATTCTCGGTATGCACGTTCCCCATATGAATATTGCAAAACATTTTTTCTTGATGCCATAATAGAATTAATAGTAAAGCATGCATGTATGCACATTAACAATGATAAAAGGAATGTGCGCTAGAGAAAGGGGTGCGAATCAAACTGATTTAAGCTTTTCGCTACGGGAGTGTGCTCCATTGGAGTGACAAAGCTGTACGTACGTACACCGGAATAGCGGCACCGTACGGAGCACTAAACCGAAAAGTGTGTATCGTGCTTATGTAAACTAGTGTTAGAACTTACATTGTTAGGTGCATCTTCCTCTTTCTCTTGGCCATACGATTCTTTAAATGTTATAGAAAAGTACTTGGAGATATTTCAATTAACAATGAAAAGGTACTTATAAATTAAAAATTACACTTGACACAGGCCGTTACGCGGATGTCGTCTAGAGGCGATACTCGTACAGACAGGTCGTCGTGCAGTTGTCGTCTATAGACGACGCTCGTAGCCAAAGGGTTAATAGACTTTCGCAGTTTAATGCTTGCTCTATATGGCCGGGGTTCTAAGGGGCGACACTCAATCGTTGGAAGAATTATGGCAGAAGATGGTTTTGGCGTAAATTTTTTTCACCTGATAATGTACTTGAAAAGATTTATGCTCAATTTATGCACATAGAATCTAGAGCTGTAAAAAGCAGTCATTTTTGTTTTACAATAGACTGCCCACTAGTTTCATTTCACAGGGGGAACATACTTGTAATTTCAAGCATGCACAATGATAGCCAAGTTGAAGCAATCACCAGGAAACCACAAATGATTTTGGATTAAAACGGACTGGATTTAGTTGACAAATTATGTATAAAACGAACACCGTGAGTTCCAGCCTACCTCACATTAGGAGCTTACATCTGCTATCCATGACCAACAGAGAAAATGGTGTTCAAAACGGACGTTAAATACAAATGTGTTGTGTTCTGAAGTTAAGTAATCACGTTTAATTGAGAACACAATGATTTATTATCAAGAAGAAATGATTATTGCAAATAGTAATTTGAAGGAATTAGACGATATTCGATTTTACATGTACGCACTTACAGGTGGTCGCTTACCGACTGACGCTTACTGACACTTACCGTGCGCTCAGATGAATGCGTGTGGCTGTGTAGGCACACGTATACTAAAGTACATTACAAAATCGAATGTTGAAGGACTTTGTTTAGAGCATGTCAACATGCCAACATGTGAAAAATGGTATGATTCAGCTTTAAGACTACCTCAAATCGGCTAATGAATAATTATTTGAAAGTATTAAAACTATGGTTATGTTGACTTGTTTTATGAAGTTTAAGTTATTTTCGATGTTGAAATGCTTTCGGCACAGCGTAATAACATACAGCGATAACACTCCAACCATCGACCGATCTGATGAATTTTACAGAATTGCATTGGTGTTAGTAAAAATATTTATTTTTTGCTCGTATTTTGATCGTTTTGTTTACAAGCTAAATGATATAGATAAATAGATAGAGAAAATAGAGAAAAATAAACAATTTAACTAACACCAATGCAATTCTGTAAAATTCGTTGAATACCGTTAGATCGGTCGTTTGTTCCGAGTGTTATCGCTGTATGTTATTACGCTGTGCTTTCGGTTTACGATGTTCGTCTTTAGCTGGAAACCTTTACCAGAAAAATTGCATGGGCATGTAAATGCATCTGCCAGATGCAGTGCGCTTGATCGCGCGAGGCTTGCATTGAGCAGCTCCACGGAAGGTATGCCATTAAGACTATGAATCGATGGACCTATGACTTTTTTTCCTAGTACGAAAGTTATGCAGACGTACCAGCAATTTTTGGATCCTGGCTCAATGCTCTGTAAAAAGTTGTCTCTTGTTCTTTGCAAAATGTAGTTCTCCATTGTTTTTGGATTTTCTTAGTCAAATGAAAACTTTTTCATTTCACCTCGGATGATCTGCGTTCCACCTGTGCTTCACATTTGTTTTGCTCCCTAACAAGTATTCATTTGGTAACTCATAGCGGCTAGCTCACCTCTCGGAAGTTGAAATCGTGTTATCTGTTTTAGTTTGCTTTATTTCATATGTTAGTTTATCAATTACCAATTAAATGTCGCTAATCGTTTCAGTTACAACCTTTTTTTTTAAAGATCGCCGTTGAGACATGATAAACTTTATTTGTTGGCCTGCTTGTAGAGGTACACCTATGGAGATGTTCTCTATTGAAAACAGTATGGAAACCAAGGGTAGTTCCCGACAAACTTTCATCAGATCAACGGTGTGGTTTGATGAAAGTTCGTTGAAGATGTTTCAATACAGTAGAAAAAGTGACGGAAAATCCCTATGACTAATGGAAAATCGTATCCTAAACCATAATTTGTTGGTTCAAAACATACGCAGACTCAGTTGATTTGCTTTGATGAATATGTTTAGCTTGGTCTCAGCTCGACTCTCTTTTAAACTTTCCATTGCTGATGATAGGCGTTTATGTCTCCTGCTGTTAAAAACGGACGCTCAATGTTAAGGAATGTGCTGACACTTTGAATGTTGAAGTTCAAAAAACAGACTACACACAAAAATGATGATAAATTCGAGTAAATTTGCTCATTACAATGTCTTCCATAATTTTCGGTTCAGGTGTTAATACAATGTGATAGGGGGGCGTTCAAGTATTACGTAACCGAGTTGGGGGGAAGGGGGTCTTGTTAAACGTTACGATGCGTTACAGGGGGTATACTTATATTATACTATGGTACAGAAAAACGTTATGACGCGTTACACAGAGGGGAGGAGGGGGGGGGTCAGATATCTTCAAAAATTGCGTTACGTAATACTTGAACGGTCCCTAGGCTACTTTTCATCGCACAAGAATAACCACTCCCCCATGCCTGTTCGCGTATCTGTGATTTCTAGACAGACTTGAAGTTGGAAGGTGAAAATGCTCGTCGGACTTCAAAAGAATTTTCCGTTTGCGTATGATATGGTATTTGCGATCACATATGAATTCCATTCACAACGCTCAACACCTCTGAAGAAGGGAATTCACTTTCCCTTCTTCAGAGATATTGGAAATGGTAAAATGGAAATGTCATTGATAGATTTAAATCAATTGAATTCATGATTAATGCAGCTGGACAATTATACAATTCTGCAATATGTATCCTGCATCATTGTATTGAAATTGTATTTGCATAGAATGTTATTCTATGATTTCTTCTTGAGTAATTTCCTTAAAAATGGTCTGATTTCAAATACGACACAAAAGTTCAAATTTTTGCCTGCATATTTTTGCTATTCAATAAAGTGTTGACAGACTACGTACTTCTAAATGAAACTTATGATCCTTTCTTCTACATTTGATTGAACTAATTTTCAGACACAAATTATTTAGCTGTAGTTCGAAGTATCTTTCCTGCTCGAATTTAATAATTTTTTGGGTATTTATTATTATATTATTATTATTTATTATTATTTATTCACGCCGAAAACAACAAAATTAATGGTGCAACTAAAACAAAACTTATTTCAGATAAGATAAATATCGCCTGATATCCTTTGGCCAGCCACTTTTTTGCGGTGCAGTGTGTTTGGAAAAAGTTTGAGAGCGCCTGTTACGCTGAATTAATTAAAGACCGTTTTGAAAGGTGTAAGTTAATAAGACGTAATGTATGTAGATATGAACATTAGTGTGTCATACATTTGCATATTGGAGAGCAATTTCCATATTCAGATCGGCAACCGCTATAAGCCGACCAGCGGATTAGGCTTCCATTGATAGCACAAGACGAGAAATTGCGTGCAAAGCACCTGGAGCTGGGGAGCGTGAGATGTTGATTGCGTGGTAACTTGCGTGTTGCCACTCTATTCTGCTCATACTTCCAATAATTCCTGCGGAAGAACTGGCCAACACGAGTGTAGGATGGTCCAGCCATCACCTTCCAGTCTCAAGCTTCCAACGGTTCTGGTGACTGGCAACATGCGCAGTTCTTCGTTCTGAGAGTTTCCCACCGTTGTTTGCCAATTCTTATTCGAAGGATTGCTCCGCAGGTGAGCGCGTTTCAAGACACAACACGCGAATTGGAAGGTGTTAGACCCGACCAAAGCCTAACACATTTCGCGATTGGGCTTGAGGCGAAGTCTACCAAGAAGTTTCCGCCGCGAAGCAATTCCAGCGTTGGCTAAGAGTGTGGGGGTGAACAGGTTTATTGCCGTGAGACTTTCGTGTTGAGCTGGACCCTGCGAGGCAGAGGAGTGGACCAGGTTCGCTTTTCTTAGACAAATGTGGCGCTAGAGTAGCGCGAGAGGCTCCACGAAAATCTGCTGTTGTTGGGGCTGCTGTGCTGTTGCTTCTCAGTTCTTGGTGAACTTTCCGTGCGGTCAGTGCTTAAACGTTTGCTTGCCAAGTGATTTCGTGGTTATTTGTCCACCATCTTCGCCGACCCAACACTGCGATCTGTGCCCATTTCTGGCCACGGACCGCTAAAGACTTGGATTAGAACCGGTGCCGAATGTTAATGCGCGAAGGAAACCGCGGCGGCTCTGCTTCCATCTCTGACTCCACAATTCCAGATCTCGAAAGTAGTTCGCTATTGTGCCGTGCTCAAGCATTTGAAGAACGAAGTAGTCGAGAAACGTGACTTGATTCCATTGTGTCCAAATCGCTCAGGCGATTCCCAGCTCCCAGTTCCCGCGGTCCCGCCAAGGCGCGCTTCAGGGTGATTGTGCTGCAGCCGAAGAATTCGTTACTCATTCGCTATCTTTGGTCTTTGATCCAGTGAAATTTTCGCTTCCTTGTGCGTTCGTTTCGTTGCTGCTATCGTCTCCTTCCCGCACTGACTGATAACTTAAGAGTTCCGTAACTGATTCCGCTTGCAACCCGGACTCGATCCTCTGTGCAATAATTGATTATCCGTTGCTAATGTTGCGATTTTTGCGATTGTTGCAGTTGCAAGCGTTGTAACCGCAATCGCGGATCAGGGAAGTTTCGAATCAACTTTTTGTGTTGTTATCTCAAGACGTCTGCAAACGGTGCATTGCGCGAAAATAGAAGAAATAAAGCAAAATAAAATACTGAAACGTCTTCGGAGTGTGAATTAAATGTCAAGGAGACACAGAAGAATCAAACTAGCGATTCAGGCGGAAGGCAACGTAGCTAAGCTAAGCAGTAAAAACTCGTCGGGGTGCAGTGGTGAGTTGTGTGTGGCGCGCATAGCGGTTTGAGGATTAGCTCCGATCAGCTGGAGTCGTTGTGAATGGAATAGGACCAGGTGAGTGGTGAAAGGCTGCTTTCGATATTGGCCAGCATTGATTGAGTGCACATTCATTCGTATGTATGCAGACGTGTGGTCAGCGATGTCCGTTCAACTGCGTTCAGAATACGAAGAGATTCTGCTTTCGCAAAGTAATTGTTGGAGATTGTAACGACTTGGTCATCGATGTTAATAACCTTGTGATGCTGACCACAGTGATCACGAATATTTCTAGTCTTGCACAGACCAGTCGAGCGACAGTCATCAGTTTACATATACCTTCGACAAGGAGTTAGCAAAACTACGCGTACAAAAGTACAATCTAGTAGTTACCATACAAAACAACCAACGTCACTGCATGATTGCAGCAAATAATACGCTGCTGGGTGGCGAATATTCAAATAAATACTTTCAAATTTTGCTGCAATATGATTTTGCAAATATTGAAACATGCCCATCATTTCCGCAACATAATGTGTTGCCGACAGGCTCGTTGCTGACGCGAGCGACCTTTGAAAATAAAAGTGAATTTGGGTGTGTTCGAATTTGTTTCTGGTTAATTGATTTTCAAGCTATTTGTTCGCTTCATAGAAAATAACAAATCATATGTGTGTCTTTGATGTGAATGAAAAGCATTTCGTGGTTTGATAACACAGATAAGAATTGATGAGTAAATGAAGGCAACATCATTGAATGAGGTAATTATTGAAGTCAAAAACCACATAATTTTCATACGAGACACACTAAAAGGTCATTAAATCAGGAAAGGATAGATTCCGAATTGTTTCCATTTTGTTTTTTTTCCCCCAATTGTTTTCCCGATTCCAGAATCTATTTGGGATTTTAGAGGTGTTCAAAAGAAATGATGTGGCATTCAAAAAGAAACAAGATTGAACTCCATAAGCAACACAATAACAAAAATTCTTCCAAGCTTCATTTTTAAGGGGCATTCATTCAATTCTTTCAAAAATCCACAAGCCAGGCACATTTCGACTGCTAAGTTTTTTTGAACTGAATATTCTTGACAATTTTCGTTATCAAAAACTTCCGCACTTTCATTTAATTCGTTATAAAAGTGAATATTCGTGAGAGCTCATTTTCGTTGCTTTTAGCAGCAGCGTCATGACAAGTTCATCATGACAACCATTTGAGATGGCCCGGACTTACTGAACAAAAGGATGAAACTGCAGTGTTTGCACACATAACAGTGTTTCCCCGTCGACCTTTAAGCTCTCACACTGACAAAGTTCTTCCATGATTATTTTTTGCTCATGTTGCTTTGTTCAGCATAAGTTCTTTGCTAAAAGGATGATCGTAAACGAATGATTAATAGTTTTTTAACGAGATTCTTATACGAGCTTAACAAATCCCACAACGCATTACTAAAGGACTCATAAGTTCATAAGTTTTGTTGGTTATCTTTACCTTGCATATACTATTAACTTCAGCATTTGTGTAATTGTGGCAGAGGACATGATCAAAATTTTGATTCCATTCATATAAGATTTTGAAAATAATGCATATTTTGTACTGTGTGTGTTTTCCCGTGTTTAGCACTTCTAGATTTGATTTTATTTTTTGATTTTCCATTCCATGCTGCTATGTTTTTAATTGCGACAAATATATATTTCGGGAGTAAGTTGGTCCCTTCTTCAGTGTCAATTATTTTCTGTTTATTTTACTAAACATGTTTTGTATTTGAATAAACATGGCCAACGAAACGCTAAGAGTTGTTTATTACCTGTGCGATACTTTGATTGCGAGCACAATTCTTTACATTTCCTTATAATGTAACTGTAACTAACTATAATGTAACTCGTAACTGGATTCTAATGTTCTTGTTCACGACGTTCTTGATGAGTTTATATATCTTCAAAATGTTTTTATATCAAGAACTCAAGCCTAGAACGACTCAGTTTAGCTCCTAAAATCGTCATTTCAGTGAATTTGTAAAATGTTTGATGTGGTGTCTACCATTCCAGTTGTCTGGTGTCAGTTGTTACCTTTTTTTTGAATGATTCGTGGGCGTGTCAAATCGTGTGATATTATTTGATGAAATTCGCCCCTAAGGGTTCTGCTGATATCAGAGGGCTGATATATAAGATCAACGCGCAAAAAGGACACATTTATCGAAATTTTTAGTTACGTACAGAAAGCGAAGGCCCGAGAGGGGCCGTAGTGCTACGGAGAAGAACAAGAAGTTTTTATGAACGGCATGATCCCTTACTATAATAATAATAGTTAATAATAAACTTACTATAATAGTTCGAAAGAGATAACCTGACCATGCTATATCTAGCATATTTTTGTGGCATAATCCGGCAAAGGTTCAAGACTGCATCTTAATAAAGTTATTGACTATTGCACATTGTAGTGCGGCAGTGAAAGTCCAACAATTTTGATCTACGTCAGATTTTTATCAATGCCTTTAAGTTTGTTTCAAAGCTACAGCAAAATTCTCCTTTCAAATGATGTATTAATAATGGTAATTTTCTCCTCAATGGGCACGTCAATAAACAACAATGTCGTTATCATGCTGCGCAATGTCCTAAATCAAAATGCTAAAAGTGTCTATTGACACTAAGAGTTTGGGGTGGTATTTCGGCACAAGGAATAACCAGTCCCGATTTCTCTAGGAATGAGGAAGGCTTGAGTGCAGCAGTAAATTCCAACAACAGCACAAGAACTTTTCGCGACTTTTCCCATAGACAACTTCATAATTTTAGAACATGCACAAGAATTTGTCGTGACTTTTCCTATACAGAATTGCATAATTTTAGAACGTCATCTTAGAGATTTTAGATGGTGCACCATGTCAAACCTCTAAAGAGTCCTTCGATGTCATAAACGGGATGTTTAAAGACAAACGTATATAAGTTTGAGGAGATATTCTGTAGCGTCTGACGAGAATACATGATATCCTCATGATTTCTTTCGCAGGGGCATTTGAAGATTTGGGTTTACATGGAATGATTTTCGAATCTTCATGGAAATTTTGGATCACGAAATTTTTACAAATTTAGGATCGAAATTCTAAGAGTATTTGCTTCAAGGTGGAGCACATTACTGTGGTGTTATGTTACGTATAAAATTTATATATAACCAATTGATGTTATGTTATTTGAAATATATGTAACTCAATCAATGTAAATAAATTTGTCATTATCCATTCAACTCGATGGCCTGATCAAGTCTAAGGAAACAATTAACAAAATGACATCCAAAAACGAACCAATAAAAGCCAGTTGAATGCTAGTCCTATAATCCGGAACTCGTTTATTCAGAGTTTTGGTGCAAGGCTGCTTTGCGAAGCACTCAAGCGTCGAACAGTGGTGATTTGTTGGAACTTTAGATAGATATTTAGGTATACATGACCCCTTTTTTGCGACGTGCTTTTATACTACGTATGTAGTATATGAGGTGTGTATGAGGATCTATCAAAGGAGTTGATATTACACATAGGCACGGTTATATCTAATTTCAGTAAATGGTGCCTCACTGATTCAGAGAAGCGAGAACAGAACGTTCGGTTTAATGATAACTTGTTTTTGATGAAAAAGTGGAATATTTTATACAAAGTTTCTGAACGGAAGAGAATAATACTCCATGATTTGGCTGCGGCTCTCGGACCCAGTAAACCAGTCCGTCAAACGACGGACAGTACGCTACTTGCTTGTTCCATTGGATGACAAAGCCTCCACTTAAAAACACTTCCTCATTTCTGTCGATCACAATCAGAAACACTTTTCGTCCGCAAAGCACTATCTCGTAGAATAGGCATGCAATTTATAAATTATTCAAATTAAACTCTATATTGTACTTGGGAATTCACAAGTATAAAACTCACTTATATCTTCTTACAACCCAACTCTATGTCATCACCTAGAGGTTTCTTCCCCTCATGGAGTTGTTTCGCGTTGCTCAGTTACTCATTCGCGTTCCTCGATTTCCGGCTTCTTCTTCGAGGACTGCTTTCGTCCTACCACTGCTAAAATGATGCATTCACCTCTAAGATGAACAGTGCTGGACAAATATCCTCACCGCGGATATTTGTCCCGTATTGTTCACCAGATAACCATAAGCAGATCTTCATCTTACAGGTCGTCATTTCAAAAAGAGCCAAGCGCTTTAGCAGTTTTTTTTAAAACATCTTCTGAACGGACGACTGTTCACCCCGAAGTCGAGGACAAATCACTCGCGTTGGTTCGAGTCTCCACAACGGTTTGCTGTCTTACTTGAGAGGAGACTCTTCCACCACTCACGTTTTTCAATCCTCTTTCACCATGAAAATGTTGAAAGAGGTGTTCGGCGTATGTTTACCAACGCACTTTAAATGGTTGTTCTCGTCGAAATTCCTTTCCAACTTTAGTTCGCAATTTTCTAACTATTCCAGAAGTGAATAATTGTGAATTTCGCATTGAACTAAACCATGGGCGTGCGAAATTGTGATGAAAGCGATTTGTGAAGCAGCTGAGGATCGAAAATCCAAAACTGACGTGATGTCCACCAAGTAAATATCGTTAGACTTAGTAAGAAAATAATTGACACTGAAAAAGGGAGCAACTTACTCCCGAAATATATGTATATCTGTCAAAATTTAAAACATAGCAGTTTGGAATAGAAAATCAAAAAATAAAATCTAGTTCGACTTAGGTCAATTTCAATTGCTTCACTGATTTATTCTCTTCTTGTCTTCTTTGTTCGTATTTTACTTCGTCCTTATCCACGTTTTACATCCCGTTGTGAAGAGGTTGCTATGCACGTTGTTGTCGTGTAACCATAGGATAAACCAACTGAGTTGATGAAATCATGGACCTAAAATTGAGTCCAAACGATTAAGTAACATCTGGCAAAAGGGACGATAGTAGACTCATAGTTTCTACATCATTCAGAAGAACCGGGAATTTGGGATTTAGGGTGGTCGGAATCCATAATGCACGTAGTTCTGTCATTGAAAAAAAATTATGTTAGAAATATAAATTTCTCACAACCGTTTTGTTACATACTAAATAAAAATGTCAGAAATGGATGAGGGAGATGTGTCTCCGACTCATAAGTAAACATTTAACTATTGGCTTACCGACCTATAAGTTAAAAACTGTCTCCATAATTGGTTTGTAGGAGTAGTGCAAGATGATTGGGACCATTTTTTGTACCTCCATCGGACTAGTTTCTACTATATTGTAAATTATTTATGAGTAAGTCAATAATTTCATATCTAGAAGTTTTATTATTGTAATTTCTTACATTTGAACATGTTAATGCAGAAAATAAAGGATCTTTCTGTTGATATTGTATCGCGGGTAATGACTTCATTTAACCAAACGTGATAAGGATAAGGCGTGTCCAAGAGTCAGTAATGCTGCTCGCTGTGTTTTTTTGGGTTATTTCAATTTAAGGTTGTTGTGAGTTTTCTTGCATTGTAAACTTAATATATCCATGACTTTCTCGAAATTCGAGAAATGTAAAGAGGCAGGCATTTATTTTAGTTCTCTGGGTTATGTTTTTCAAAAAGTAAAATACGACGATTGCAGCCTCACCTCCATCTCATTTCAAAACTGAAAATCAGGTCATGTTTTGACGGACAAATAAATCCATCTTAATTTTAGTTTTCTAAAGTAAGTTTTTTTTCAGATAAGGCCAGACTTAAGTGCTTTCAAAAAGACGTTTAGTGATTGTTCTTGTTGTTTGTTTTTTTCGTTAAATTTCATGAATTTAGTGAGAAATAAGAAATAATTACTCACATCTAATTACCTTCAGTGCAAGTAGTTTATGTAGGTTACACTACATAAGTATAGAATGTTTATTGCAAAGCGTACAGAAAAGCGAATGCACATTAGTTTTTGTCATATCCTTGTCCAACTCACATTGGTAGACTTCCTTAAAGAGATGTAGGGTGATTTTTTTCTGCTGGATATGTATCCATATGTAAGAAAGGTGCTTGATTGGATATGATTATACTGCACAATGCTCTAAAGGCTGAAAATCTGTACATTTGCACATTCTTCAGTCCAGTCCTCCTTGTGAATGGCTAATTGCCTTGTGCTTCTGTATTGGTTTGTTATGAAATCTGAGAGTTTCACTCACTGACGCATACTTTCTAGCAAAAGTAGTTTGCTTGGTGATCTAGCCGTCCACCTTCCCATCCGTCTGAAGGTTTTCGTTGTTTTTGTTAGATATGTAATTCATTTTTTATCTTCCCACTGCCGAAGCTATCTAGAAGGCTTGAAAGTTTGGTCTTTCACCATTAAAGCTATTAGTCGAGAGTCTGCTCTGATTTTGAAACCAGCAATAGATTTTGTTCATAAGAATGAAAAATATTTAGTAGATGTACTAAGTAATAGAAATTTCCATGATTTTGTTACGATTTATTCTTCTTTCTATAACTTTAAGCAAGTTTTGATTTAATGTCGATAAACTATTTTCCTGGTGTTTATATGAACCTTAAGTTAAAAATTTGTGTGTCCAGCGAAATTACTGTCGTTCTTGACTTCATGTAATACGATTCCTTTGCAATTGTTAAAACATTGATACCGTAAGAAGACTATGAAATCTCTGTTTTAACAAAATTTGCAAAAAATTAATCGAACAGTTTAAAGTCTGGATTCAGAAAAACGTTCTAAATACTAAAAAAATCTTTCTTTTTACAAAAGTTAAACAAATTTCTGGAAGAAAATTTTGTGAAAACGTTCAGATTGTCATTTGTTTATTTTTACAATTTACATTACTAATCAACGAGTTGTTTCTGCATGTAGGCCACGACACGCATTTTTAAACAGTAACAAACTTGTAATATCCATTTCAATGCTAAATTAGACGGAAATTGAAAATCATGGAAAGCATTTCATATGGACGTGTCTTTTTTCCCCAATGGCGGGTTTCTCTCAATCCAATGTGTGTTAATAGAATCGACAACGTTAGACTTCCAGAATAGAATGCGACTTTGACTGGATGCTGCCATTGTCGTTGTTGTTGCTGTTGCTGTGACTATTTTTCCCACTATTACTGCAGAACGTAGTTGGTGATAATAGATAGATACAACGATGAGTATAGATACAGCACACCAACTTGTAAACACTAAACTTAAAGGCTTTTGTGTACGTCTGCAACTTTGTTGATAGTATCTTGGGAGAAAACAAAAAAGGTAACAGGCATTGCATGGTAGATAGTAGTAGCTACAAAGCTCAATCTTGACATCTGTTCAAACTAACGGCCAACAAATGTAATTAAGGCGAATGATCGTCACCTTCACCAGCTCCTCTTCTGTAACTTGTGGATACCGAGTATCAACTTCATTCGTTTCCAAGTATCAAGTAAAAAGTTGCTGATTAAAGGTAAATAAGAAACTCGTTTTTCGTCTAATTGGAGATAGATGTTACACGTATGAAGATACTGACTTTTTCTTCCTTGTACATCATGGACTTGTGCTGTTCCGCCGACGAGATGTATGGGCTTTTATGCAGGGACACTCAACTAGTCTGAGTGCATTTGAAAAAGTATTCGAAAACCGATTTGAAACACGTTTCGTCTTGTACTCATTTTTATTTGATGATATTTCTTACGTTTTATGCATATGACTTGCCACATGCGCATTTACTTTCAGAGATTGAAGCCTGAAGCCTGACGTTGATGAATTTTTTTCTGCTAAAATAGACGATTGTTTGGGATTTCCCATCTATGAGGAGTAAAATACGATAAATAAGATCTTATTTTTAATTGCGTATTTTGGTCCTGCAACTCATTTAATTAGTTCTGAGACAGATAAGATCTATGAAGTTTTTCGACATTTAGCAGTGAATCCAAAATGCTTTTCAAACCCTAGACGAAAAATTCAAGATTTAACATAATAATGTCGTCGTTCTTTGTTACTATCAGAAATATTTTCAGACTTTAATCGTTTATCCTTCCTAAAACCTAAACCCAGATTACCATCTGGACATAATTTCACATACAGATCCTGTCACTTTTTTAATTTGATAATTTATCTCTCTATTCCTTGAACGGAGGAAAATAAGGTAGTTTTCAATGACAATACCTTGTTTGACATTTGGCATTTCGAACGCTTTAATTATTTTGGTCACTAAGATGATTTTCAGTTTTTTCCAGACTGTAGTTTTTAGACACGTTTAGACAGTTTTAGACAAATTGATCCGTACACGGTATCGGTTTTATGGAACCCAGCGAGTAACTGAAGACCCGAGGTATAATAATATAAATATATTATTGATAATGAAAACATCTAGTACAACTCCTGTACACTTTTGAATAATTTAACTTTACCTGTCCGACACTGAGTTTGAAAAAAATATGTGAATCTTTTCTGGCAAGAACACACATAAAAAAAATGCAGCAAAAATAATCAGATGTCAAAACGGATTCCATAATTGGGGTCTAGCGACCTCAATTATAGATTACCGACCTTATTGTCCTGCGGAAACCAATGAATGTCCATAGCTCCATGGTATTCTGATGTAACCACGTGTCCTGTAATTAAATTCCTATTCGACGGTTAGACTGAATAGCTTGCGGCCCGGTTATTATCCAATTAGCTTTCTTATAGTACTTTTATTTACTCGCGGAATATCTTTCGTCTTTTTAGTCAGCATCAGACCGAAGGATCCTATGCTCGCTCCTACCACTTAAAATCGATTATATTTCATTCGAAAATATTAGATTTCTTCTAATTCTCTTTTCATTAGTGCAAGTAAATCTATATTCACTCTTGCCATGATTTGACTGGCTAATGCAGCTCTTGATATCTCATCCCCTCTTTCATTTGCATGTCAACTTCTGTGTCCACGGGCTTAGTTTTGTTTATAAGCAAATACGCTCCTGCATAAGCTGTGAAGGATGGTTAGATGAAAGGTACTATCACGCTGACTTGCTAAAAAACTTAGTCTTCCCTTAAAATCGTTTACTGCCATCTTTTATCTACCTTAAACTTTATATATTAAGGAATTAAGTTCACAATAATAATGATGATTCAGACGACATCAAAAGACGGATCATGCTTTCAAATAAGCCATATTATTTTAAATATAAACGAGACGATAAACGATAAAATAAATTAGTTTTACATTTAAAAAGAAAATATTCTTTATGGTTATTTTTCTACATAGCTCCCCTTCTCATTAATGCATTTTTCCATCGAGAAGAGGGAGGTTTTTCATGCCGTTTTCGTAGAATGACTTCGGGTGGGCATGGAATGAATTCCAACCAATCGCGCACACACTGTTCAACTTGTTGATTGTTTTCAAAACACTCTCTTCCAAATGCCCCATTGAGAGTCTAAAACGTATTAAATCACATGGTCAAAAACGCGCCTGTAGGGAGGGTGTGCAAGCGCAGTCTATTGTAGGACTGCAGTATGGGGTCTTGCATTGTCATGTCGAAGCAAGACGTCTCGGGTTGGCTGACGGGGTCTTTTTGATCGATATGCGGCACGAACTTGGTCAAGAAAGGCACAATTGTAGGCGGCGTTTCTAGAGGGACGATCGTGAAGAGAAACAATGAGCAAAACTCCTTGAGAGTCCCAAAAACCCGTTGGCATTATGTTTCCGGCTGACAAGTGTGTTTTGGCTTTTGATGGTCCCAGCTTCATCTTTCTTCTCTACTCCATACTAGCCCTTTTCAATTCGGGAGTGCTGTGGTTCACCAAGTTGTCATCATACGTCACAATACGTTGCAAGAAAGCCTGCCGTTCATCTTGAAAACGACCAAAAAGATTCTGACAAACTTCAACTGTCACATTTTTGTGTTTTTTTTTTTTCGGGTAAGCAGATGTGAGATCCACCTCGCCGATTCAAAGCGGTCTCGGACGATGGTGTTTACACTTCCAACATGGATACCCGTTTCCTCATTGATTTATGCTATAGCAGCGCGACGACTACTTTCAATAAGTTTGCGAACAGTTGCAACGTTGTCAGACGTTTTGCTGGAGCTGGGTTGCTTTCGGTGACTCACATTTTCCACTTTTACACGCCTTTAAATTCGTCACTTTCTCTCATGGCCATGAAAGTGTATTCTCCCGGAACTGTGCACGCAATCTATCCTGAATTTTAGGTGTCTTAACGCCTTCTTTCGTTATGAACTTTATTATGATGCGTTGCGAACTGAAGGATGCACTTCTCTTTCGCATATTATGAGGGCTATATTATGGTCTCGAGTCATCTAGAGGGGATCCTTTTCCAAACTCTTTTCGATGATTCACCTACCTTCACCGAGCTTATTAAGCTCACATATGGCACGTTTATTTTTGAATTCCCTAGTGGGAATCTAGTGACACTTGCTGGTGTTTGCTGTATCAACATTTGATTCTAGAATAGAGCGCTGACATTTAGCTTTCTCATCCAGCTCAAAATATTCTTCAAACCACAGCTTCGACCGTGTAGTTTCCCGATAAGATCGTTTGATTCTATTCGTTTGGCTGTCTTAATTTTGAAATTTTCTGACTGGAAGATCGTTGTAAGCTCTCTAGCATGTAATTTTGGTTGATTTGTCGATGGTCGTGGAAATGCACCTAAGTCAAAGTTGAAATTTTCAAAAGTAAAATGTTTCACCGAGTGGTTAGACATGTAGCAATACTAAGGCCTCGATGCATTACAACACAGCAACACATTTTTTCAAGTGAAATTGACAAGTTATGAGCCATTTAAGCCTCATTTGCGAAAGCTTTTCATTTACATCTTTGATTTGACGTCATTTTGACGTCAATATCGAGTTGCAATGGCGTCGTTTGTTCCAGGCATAACAAACATCCTCACAATCACCATAGAAAAAAAGTTCATAAATCAGTAGGGACTGGTGATAGAATTTTCCATTAGTGAGGAGTTGAGTGGCATGAGAAGTTTCATAAAAAAGAGCTGCCCCAATATTTTCTTTTGTCATAAATGCATGAAGCTTCAATTTTGAGTCCCTGAATGACACAAAATTGATGTTGACTCTAAAGTAATGGGTTAAACCTTATAAGGGAATGCTAAGCCCGATCGTTTCAATGAATCCTTGCACATTGGTATAACAACTGGAAACGAATTCGAGATAATATTACATAAGTTGTATCCAATCGTAGATTTATTGTTCACATCTTGTAACGCTTCTGTGTTAGCAACTGCATTTTTATGAGTAATGACTAATAATAACAATTAACATTCATCCATACTGTCCGCGTGCATGCATGCTTATGGACGCTGAATAACGCTGGAAATTGTATATAATGTTTATTAAATTTTCATTTCCTCTTTACAATCGACTTGATAATTGTTTAATACATAATAACACTTTCACAACAATTTCTTTAAATAGCAAATTTATACACATTGATTTCGTACCATTGAAAAATGCGAAGCTGGAAAATGAATTCAGATTTTTATGGTTACGTCGATAGTATATGACCTTGCCAAGCTCATCAAACACGTTATATAACAATACAAGTAGCGTTGCCTGGTGGAAAGGGGATCTATAATAAACATCAGTGGTTTGTTTATAGTCAACAATAACTTTGGTTCGTCGGAACAGATTGATGCCTTCAATCAAATTCAATTATGCCTAATGATGTCTTTTCACGCCATCGAGTAATTGAATGCGACGCGTTTTTACATCATTTTGCAACAAGGAAAAGAAAAATCATTTGGAAAAAATCGTGTAAAGAAAAGAAAGATGAGACCGAAACGGTTAAAACCGCATTAAAAGTGATGATTTGTCTTAGCTTTTTCGCATAGCGTCAGCTTTTTTTTTCCTAAGGTTTAACCAGTCTGCTGTGTTGACACAGAAATGCTACAAATGGCCCTAGTATGGTGCATTTGCTAATAATTGCAAACGTACTCTTGGTCACACATTTGTTGATTCTGATCCTACGAGCTAAGTAAAAGTGTTGCTCATATCCATAAAAGGAAACGCGACTTCAAAGGAAGAACGACCTAATTTAATCGCAAGATCGCCGACTCCATCTATAAGCAGCCTCCTACGCGATTAATAGCTGTTATTTCTGCCTTTGTTATTTTTGTCTTCGTGGCTTTTGGTCGTTGCCGTTTTGGAAGCAATAACAGCACATTCGCGTATAATAGCGCATGTATAGTCAGTGGTTACCGATTCGCGGTCTTTTATTATTGAACGCTTTTCGAATAAGTGTTGGAGTTTTAAAGATAACTTTTGCCTGTTGCATTTTGCTTACATAAAGCCAGCCAGAGATGTAACTATTTCTCTACAAGAGCACAATTCATCCAGAGGGTACGGAAATTCAGTAGTCTCAAGATTAGGGGAAAGTTTTAGATAACCTTTCGCCGCCAGCTTTGTCTCCTGCTATACTCCTCTACTTATTGCCAAGAAGAAATTGATTTTAAATTTTATTTTGTTGCAATTCAACTTGCCCAAGGTAGAAAGCATGAAATCCGGGCCTGACTTCCAATCGAAAACCTTTCGATTAATCTAAAGGTTAATGGATATATTTACCTTTGAAATATTGAAACACAAGCTAAGGACCGTCGAGCTAATGACGTCAACCCCCTTCGACCATGCAAAAAATTCGCGAAAAATAAATTTTTGCTAGATATCATTCAAGTGCAATTTAAATGTTAGATAAACATCGACTACACACAAAAGTCCCCCGAAACGAAAGTTCTTCGCCGAAGTTCGATTGTTGTATTTCTTTCGCCAAATACTTTTTTCTCCATTCGCCTTAAAGATCGACGGTGATATCGACAGAAGTCGTTTGATACGAATATATTCATGGGATGAGAACAAGATATGGAAACGTGACCAAATAACTAAATAAAAAAGAAAAAAAGGGGAAAAAAATAACTATTTCTGATTTGTCGGTGATTGCTCTCAAAGAAACTTAAATATAATACAAGTTTTGTGTGTGCCAACACATTAAAATAAGAATTATACCATATGCACAATACACATACGAGTATGAATTTTTGCGAAGAGTGTATGGGAAGGAGATTAAAATTAGCTACTAATCGATATATCTGAGCGTAAGCCGGTTGCCTGCCAATGATCTCATACCCATTTGGCATTGACTTGATTTTTCAGAATTGTCTAGTAAGATGATATTATTGTACACTGGATAAAAAAAACAGGAATAAATAAATATTCATAGTTAGAAACTGGTCTCTTTCACCAACACTTTGTTAGCTCAATTATTAATAAATACGTTGATTGACGCGATCGCATCTTTAAAGATATATAAATTACTCCTGTTCTAATGAATCCTTTGCCACGTACTTCAAACTTTATCTCGTGAGAAGGAACGCAACTGTAGCGGCCCAAAAAAGCATTTCAAATTTATTATGTTGAGAAAAATGGAGAAAAGGTTAATAAAAAGGCGACACTGTAAGAAAATGTAATTACTTTCAATCTTTTTTTTTTTCTAAAATGCATCAATTTTACCCCGAGAATAAGCTTTCGTTTCACAAACTATTCTTCGTTTTTAATTTTGCAAATTTAAAGCCAGAAAGAAATGTTTTTTTTGATTCCCTTCCGGAAAAGTCCAGTTCAGAGCTAGGGCTAGAGATTTACACTATCTTGCAAGCGATTATCGAAATAAATTCACTGAGGTGTCTGAAATTTGTATCATTGCGAATGCCACCGTCTCCAATTTTTCACTCTTTTAAATTTTTTGCACTCTAATAGGTTTTGATTTCAGTTAAATCCTCTTCCTACAAGGAATAGCGAAAAAACTAGGGCTTTGTGTTTGCAACGATGGAAACTTCAAAGAATTATTGTAGAGGGCGGTAATTTCACGGAAAATCGACCAACTTTCAACTAATTTTTTGACTTCTTTTGATGTTTTGAAATTTTGAAACATTTTGGTATTCAGAAGAGCTGCTGAGGTGATTAACGATAATGATAATTTCGTAATATTCGAAAATTCGATAATTTCGGCCGGTTGAAGTTTTTAAGAAACGTCGGTTGGTGTTGTATACAAAAAAATGCATACAATCATTCTACTCAACGTATAGCCTTCAAATATGTTTTCTTGGAAGGTTTCTAATGTTTACATCGTTGTGAACGCAGCGGTTTCGATATTTTCCTTTTTGCATTTTCATGGTTAATTTAGATGAAATTTTTGAATTTCTTTTCAAAATTTTACTTCTGCTGATGACTTTTTTCTAGTTTTTTACTTCAGTTGAAACTTCGAAAATTATTAAAAAGTGAAATTTTTTTTAGACTCTTGGGTTTGCAATGATGCAAACTTCCTTATATACTTTGGAACTATTGAACTGAAGGATTATATACTTCTGAAAAAAATGAACTCATCTTGTGTTGCCCTTCATGCATTCCAAATCGATGATGAGATTTGTGGAATTAAGGATCTGGAATTCAGAATTTAAGTAATATATACCTAGAGGATAAAGAGGTGCACAATTGTTCATTTAGGCAGTGATAGCCTTGTTCTTCGGCCTGTATAATAAATGGTTTTCCGAAAAATCGAGTAAAACTGTTTATTGATATGGGCGGAGGCGCCTTTATAAATTTGTTATCTACAAACTCTGCTGTCCTGCCAGGAAAGACCGTTCAAGCAATATCTATTGGATAGATAATAGATATTCAAGATAGATAGATATTCAAGATAATTTATTGGAAGCGTCAAAGATACAAAAAGTCTGCAGTAGATTTCGATCTAGTTTCTAAAGTAGAACGATCTGTATAAGTCCATTTGCTTAAACTATTCCTCCTGACGCTTTTTCTTCGAAAATGTTTTCACATTTACTTACAGCTGATCCAGGACGATTCTTGTAGTAGTCAAAATCTTAGAAAACTTACAATCTGTTTGTGGACAAGAGCATATCATCAGAAGTAAAAAGTCCTTGTAATCAGCTAAGCTTATATTGCAATCCTTTGTGAGAAATTTTATTTTAGGTCCTTTAATCATTAACTTAACTCTTTGACATCTTAAACTCACTCTGAATATTTTCTTTGCTTGTTTGATTTTATTTGAATAGCTGAATTCAAGAAGCGCCACAGACTTTCCATTGCAAGAGTACTGTTTTGGTTTTGCTCTCACAATCCATGGTAATACATTTTTGACGTTACCTTCCACAATACCACGACTTATTTTGAAAGGGAGGAAACGTTTAAGATAAGATACGAGGGCCGGCTGAAAAGTTATGATCCTAACATATTAAAACACGAGATAAAAATTCAAAAAAAAAATTATTTTTCAATGTAGTCCCCGTCGAGTTCAATACATTTTTCACAGCGTTTATATAAAGCCTGTAACTTATCCAAAAACTATTTTTCGTTTTTGTCCTCAAAATGCTTGTCAACTGCCGCCTTTAATTCGTCTTCACCTCCAAATCTTCGCCCCCGCAAGTCCTTCTTTAAATTACTAAAAAGAAGGAAGTCACTGGGAGCCTGCAAACTCCTAAGTTGTCTTTACAGAGGTTCAAAAACTCCTGTGATGTTTGAACTCGCCGCTGCTCGTCAAGAGGCGTGAGCATTTTTGGAACCCAACGCGCACTCACTTTTCTCATGTTCAAATGAGTGTGCTAAATGTCACCAATTCGTTCCGTACTAATGTTCAACTCCTCAGCTATCTGCCACATTTTTTTTCTTCGATCGTCCAATACCAATTTCTTGACTTTGGTGATGTTATCATCCGTGACTGCCGTGTTTGGGCGGCCTGAGCGCGGGTCGTCTTCTAATGATTCTCATCCCTGTTGGAATAGTCGAGCCCAACGTTTGATTGTTGCAAATGATGGTGAAGATTCTCCGTAAACCTCAGACATTTCTTCAAAAATTTCCTTAGGCGTTTTTCTTTTCTTCACAAGGAACTTTATGACGGCACGGTACTACGATTTCCTTAAGTGCAGCGATGACTCAGATATGGTGATGTTCACTATTTAATAACTCAGAGAGTAATGATGGTATTTACCTAAAAGTTCGTTTATATACTCATTAGATGTTACGCAACTAGTAACTTATCACTCAAGTAATTAGCGGTAGTGGGGGTACCCTAGGCTCATAACTTTCCAGCTGGCCCTGGTAGTGTTCCCATTTTACAAAATATATCTTTTTAAACTTTGAATTAAGGCTCAGTTATAATCAGGACGTTAATGTCCTATGCTTATGTCTTGAATTAGAGAAAGAAGATATATATTGTGTGTATTTATTTATATTCTATCTTACTGAGAAACTAACAAATTAAAAAATAGAATTAAACAAATAGCAATAAAAATTATTAGTTCAATTACAAACAAGTAAGTCTCTTAACCTAGACTTAAAAGCTAAGTACGAAGAAGGAAAAGGACCAAGCTCGAGGTCATTATAGGTTCTAGTAATATGCACAATTGGCGAGAAAAAGTAAATATTGGTATGGGATCACAAACAGATTATTTGTTCTCGTTGAGCGTAGAGGTTGTCGAAAGCAAAAATTAGCGTATAGACTACTATCAATCTGATGGTGGCAACGTTGATACAGAAAACACAGGTCAAGAAAGGAAAGACGAGACTCCAAAGAAGGAAGACGAAGAAGAGTTAACCGGGACTCATAAGGATGTTAAGGCATGTTATGCTTATAGAGCATGAAGCGCGTAAACTTAAGTTGAACGTATTCAATCGTAGAAATGAGGAATGAATAACCGAATAACTACAGAACAATATTCTAGGATACGTCGAACCTAACAAACAAACAAACGTACAGTAGTAGAAAGGTAATTGAATTTATGAACAGGCCTCAGAATGAAGCCCGAGACTTTAGTTGCTCGAGTAATCACGTTAAGGACGTGAGCGGATTTATAAAAAGAAGGAAGAGAAATGGCCCTAAAATAGAACTTTGGGGGACTGTTGTAATCCGCCTCCCAAGTGTGGCAATTCCGCCCAAGTGAGACACTTGAGAACCACAACTAATCTAAACTCACTTCGCAAGGGGGACAATGCCGTCATGGCTGATGAATATGAAAGATGAAAAGGGGGCGAAGTTTTGTCGTAGAGACTTACACAACAGCAACAATGGGACAAGTAAGACTGCATCCATGACAATAATGAGCCCGAGATACCAAGAGCCTCTAATTTGAGACATAGCAGAAGGTGGTTGACAGTGTCAAATGCCTTGCACAAATCCGTGAAAATCACATCGACTTGGAACTGCCTGTCCAAAGCCTTAGCAATGTCGTTCATAAGTACAGTTAAATTAGTAGTGGTCGAACGACCTTTAAGGAAGCCATGTTGCTCAGAGGTAATAACTGAGCGCAATTCAGTACAGAATCGGTCGTGTATTTCCAATCAGACGTTCCAATAGTCTTGGAAAACAAGAAATTAGGGACATAGGTCGATAATTGGATATGTGCGAAGGATCACCACTTTTAAGAATTGGAACAATGATAGCTTGTTCCCAAGAAGTGGGAAATACAACAGAGCTTAGACTGAGATTGAAAAGAAGAGACAATGGAACTGACAGAGAGGATGTTAGAGACTTAACAAATATGTTTGGAATACCATCAGGACCAGGACTTATGTAAGGATCAATGGAGTTGATGATTGTTTCGACTTCACAAGGATCAGTACACAAGAGATAGAGAGGAACAGGACTTTCGATGGCGAAGTTAGGGGGAAGAACAGTTGATATAGAAGGAGAAAAAGTGGAGGAACAAAAGCAACGAGAGTAACTCCGAAATATCTTCGGGAGTAGATGCCCCAAGATCGTCCCAGTGAACTGTACCAGGAATAGTAATTGGAGATATTAGTGACCTGATGTAGGCTCAGAAAGGTTTTGTAATATTGGACCTGGGTGCATTCTCCAAGCTGAAGAAATAACTTTTTAAAGCGGTTCTGGTTTCATTCTAAGCTATAGAGCGCATTAAACAGAATTAGGTCCTTGCTTCAGCAGTACCGGACGATTTAAGACAACACCGAGCCTTATTTTTAGCTTTGAGAGTAACAAGTACACGCTAAGTAATCCAAGGTTTTTGTGTTGCTCGCTGAGAGGCTAGAAAAGGAGTAAAACATCTAATAAGATTATTAAAGTAATCATAAAATTTGACTGAAGCCGACTCACTATCCAGATTATCAAAAAAGGCAATCCAATCTGTTGAGAGAAGTTCAGTTTTCAATGCATCATGATTTGTCTTGAAAAAGTTGAACATAGGAACTGGGACAGGTTTGACGGGTGTAGAAGGCGCAACGGCTAGGTCAAGGGATAATGGTGGGTAATAGGGGTCAGGAGAAACATAGGGTTGCAAGGCGGGACTTATTGATAGGTGATGAGATGGAACATTCGATAAAACAAGATTAAGTAAAAGACCAATAGGATTATGAACATTTATGAACTGTGACATAGAACAATGGGAGAGAAAAGATGAGAGAGACATTGAAAGGAGATCTGTGGAACAAATCGTTGGCATGGACGAAGATGACTATTCAACAACCATTCATACCACTGTGTTGTATCTACAGTGTGTATTTATATGTTAAATGTAGGAAAAATCCAATACAGACCTTATTGTTCGCGGCACCAGTTAATGAAAACTGGTGGGCTGGGAAAAAAATTACTAAAAGAAATTCCGATGATTGATGTCCAGGAATCAGCAATAGAAATTATTGACACGCACTACGGAATGACTTTTCAAAAATTTCAGCGTTTTGATGTTTGGGGTAACGTATCCTTTCTTGTTGCTACAAGGTTTCATCTTCGACGACATTAGCTTCATAGTGTCCAGTCACTAGATTGAAATTTGATATACTATTTTATTTATTAACAAATAAGATTTCAGTTGTTAAGCGGCATGCAGTTCAGTTTGTTACTCAATGGAGATCCAAACTGCTGTTTGTATTGTGCCTAAAGATGGAGAGACAAAACGCGAATAAGGATCACTGCATGTCTCATCAGTGAGTGAAAACCGTAGCTTAGGATGCGAATGGTTCAGACTGATTTTCACCTGAAGTAACTTCTCACTGTTAATTCGAGTCTTATTTGTGTAATTTGGGAAAGTCACGGTTTTCTGACTGGGAAAACCAATGATAACAGATGACGCCTGCCAAATCTTCTTCTCATTCGGCACATAGTCCAGACTCCGATTGAATTTTTCTAAGAGAATATCCAAGTCCCTTGTTTGTAAGATGTTGTGGAGTTCGATGGTGGGCGTTCCTTATAATAAAGATCGTAAATTTTGATCGATTATCGGCGCGAGGGATGCACTTCCTCAGCTATCCCTCTTCTTTTCATTCGCTTCGACTGAAAGTGGGATGTCCAAAGCCCGAAATCGCTACTCGGCGAGATTAAAGTCGATTAGCCCGAAGGAGCGAGGGAGTGTGGCGAAAAATTGCAGGCTTGAGTTGCAGTGATATAGGGAAGGTGTTCAGCCAGTATTCCAGGTTCTTTGTGTCACCAAAAAGATAATATGCGCGTAATTAGCCTTCACCTATTTAGCATCAAAGATGTCATTCTTGTGACAAATCAGTTTCAGGATATTTCTCTAGTTTTGGGGTTCTAGAAGGCAGGGAAAATGTCTAGTATGCAATCTGGAGGTCTGTGCTTCTGTTAATGATTTTAGTTCATATACCAAGTGTAGAAGTATGAAACCGGAATTTCTAACACGCAATAAAAACGCATACGCCGTTATATTTTTCTATAACCTCAAACATGTCGAGATTTGTGCCTACGAACTATGACTTGCGGACAGCATTGGCTTTCTGTTATCATTTGAAGAAAACTGATGCATAATTGCACCGTATGCTTGTTAAAGCATATGATAAATATGCCCTTGACAAAAGTCAGTGCTTTGAGTGGTTTAAATTAGATAAATGGTGATTTTGTCGTGAGAAATGAAGAGCGTAAGAAACCAACTGAAAAGTTTGAAGGCAAGGACTTCCTTAAACCTTATTGGATGAAGAAGATACTCAGACTCAACAAGAGCTCGCGGAAAACTTAAATTTAACGCAGAAAGCAGTATCTTTTCGTCTGAAAGCTGTGGGAGGGAATCAGAAATTGGGGAAATGGGTCCCACGTGAACTTAATGAAAGACAACAAGAAAATCGAAAAACAATACTTGTCAAATGCTGCTCGTCAGATTAATGCTGCGTTCGACAGAAAAATGACTAGTTAAAAAATTTCTTTCGAAAATGATTTTTAAAATCAATTATTTAATCAAAATATCGAAACTCTGAACTATTGTGTATATTATTATAAAGTAGGTACAACTCTGCATTAAAATGTTAGCTTTGTCTTATTCTCAGCGTAGTTAAATATTGGCAAACACTACCTAGGTTTTATATTTTCTTATTTTAGTCATTGCATCTAGTACTAGATTTTTTAATTACTAAATCATATTAATTATTGGTTTTATTACAGGTATGACGTCAAATCGTTAATTAATTCAAATTGTTTGCTGGACCTCGATCGTTTCTATACGGGATGAGGCAAGTATACATTTTATTGAAAACGTTTTCTGCTGCGGTTTGATTGCATTTTACTTAGATAATCTTTAGCAATAAATACTACATATATATATGTATAAATAAAACATATACATACACATAACAACTTTGCTTCCGCCGTTTTTTTTCCAAAATTCGAGGCTTTATTGTAAAAAACTGGTTATACATATATGATTCAAAGTAATGTCCATCGCTTACCATTACTTTCTCCTATATTTCGGGCAGCGAACGAATCCCGTGTTGGAAAAACTGATCATCTTTTGAAGCGATCCACGAATCGATCCAATTTTATACTTCTTCATAAGACCGGAAGTGCTGGTCAGCCAGGCCGTGTGCCATTGATCGAAACAAGTGATAGTCCGAAGGAGCAAGGTCTGGAGAATACGGCGGGTGGGGTAGGACTTCCCATTTTAACGTTTCGAAGTATGTCTTTACCACTTTCGCAACATGGGGTCGAGCATTGTTATGCTGTAAAATCACTTTATCATGTCTCTGGTTGTATTGTGGCCGTTTGTCTTTCAATGCTCGGCTCAAACGCATTCATTGCGTTTGATAACGATCGCTTGTGATTGTTTAAGTCGGTTTTAACAACTCATAATACACTACGCCGAACTGGTCCCATCAAATACTGAGCATGATCTTGTAACCGTGAATATTCGGTTTGGCCGTCGACGTGGAAGCATGGTCAGGATATCCCCATGATTTTCTGCGCTTGGGATTATCGTAATGAATCCATTTTTCGTCCCCAGTCACAATGCGATGGAGAATTCCCTTCCGTCTTTGCCTTGCAAGCAGCTGTTCACAAGCAAACAAACGCCGTTCAACATCTCTCGGCTTCAACTCGTACGGCACCCAATTTCCTTGTTTCAGAATCATTCCTATGACTTTCAGGCGTTTTGAAATGGCTTGTTGCATTACTCCCAATGATCCTGCTAATTCTTGTTGCGTTTGATACGAGTCTTGATCAGGTAATGCCTCCAATTCTGCATCTTCGAAAACCTTCTCCGTTCAACCGCCATGCTAGTCTTCGACATCCAAATCACCGTGTTTGAAGCGTTGAAACCACTCTCGGCACGTTCTTTCACTAATAGCGGCCTCACCATACCTATTTGAGAGCATTCGATGAGCCTCAGCCGCAGATTTCTTCATGTTAAAGCAGAAAATTAAAACCTCCCGCAAATGACGAGAATTTGGCTCGTAAGCTGACATGTTCAATCGAGAATAACTTTATGATACAGACACAAATCGACTAATATTTCGATGGCGTTGTGTTTAAAAATACCTTAGCTTGTTGTATGACATCTACAATATATTTATTTCGACTACCACTTACCGCTACAGCCATCTATTGCAAAACGACGGAAGCAAAGTTGTACACCTAACATATATATATATATAAACCAATAAATATATAATAAAGCAATGAATACATAACAAAACAATAAATTTTTAACCCAATTTCAACAAATTCAACTGATTTATGTAAAAAGTTACATGCCCCGAGTGAGGATCGAACTCACGACCTTAAGATTATGAGACTTACGCGCTACCTACTGCGCTATCGAGGCACAGAAAAACTGTGGGAATGGAAAATTTTTCCAATTCTAACAGTCTAAGAAAAGTAGATACATATTTTCAAAGTTATTTTCAATTCGAATTCGTCCACTCTTTTGCAGTTCGAAATTTCATTTCGAAGGTTAAGAAATGTTGTCCTTATTTCAGACATTCAATCGAAGTGTATTAAAAGGATATTATCAGTGCAACTGCTATCGCAAATAAGTTTTGAGTTTTAAATTTTCCTGTTAATTTGTTTTTTGAATCTCCGGTCATAGAAAAAAGCTTGACAAATCTTGGAAAATTCAGGCTCTGAAGCCTCGGAAACCATACTCAGAATACATGATTTGAAAATCGATGAGAAAACTGATAGAATTAAAAATTAAAGTTAACTGTTGAATTCCGGAATCTCAAATAAATGGTCATACTCGAAAAAGTATATATCTATTTTTGATTCAACAGTTAGGCAAGCGAGCGCTTCTTAGAAGTAAGATGAACTTAAGTAGGATGAAAAAAGAAATCAAAATAAATCATGACTGAACTACAATTAATAAATTTCGTTACTATTTAATATTAGTAATTTTATTTAGTAATTGATAGTAAATCATATTAAATATTCGATCCTACTTTTTCGATTTACCAATAAATTTATTCATGCAAAATTTTTTTGAGCTAATTGCCATGAGATCTTTTGTACCAAAATAAATCAAACCTAATGACTGTCTGTGATGTAAGTGCTGCTGCTTCCATTTTAAATAAATTCACCGAAAACCACATTCAAATCAACAACAAATAAATCCAGATTTGGCCATTTTACATCACCTACACACTTCCGTTTACTTTTAATAAGCCTTGATTCTGTCCAATTAATTATTTTATCAGTAAAATTGAATTTATACATTGTATCTATTTATCTCGCGTTAAAATCAAGCAAAAAAAGCAGGAATAAAGATAAATTTTCAAGGTGATTGTCAAGTATTCATCTATAAACGCGAGAAAAATAAACTGTTAAGATAATTAGGTAGTAGCGAATCGCGTGTGTGATTTTTTCAAGTAAATGTTGGTTTTATTCGTTAGCGGATATTCAGATTGGCTCGCCCATACATTTATCAACATAAATGTGCAAAAAATAACTTGTTTACGATTATTTTCTGGTTGTTGGTCTGTTACGTCATTGATTTTATATTTTGGCGCCATTTGTGTAAGTTTCTGTTCAAATGGAATAGACTTAAGATGCATAGTTCAAGCTAATCGGGGTAATAAGTTCCATACTGGTCTTATTTCGTGGGAAATGTCATGAAATATCATACGATAGACGTGCCTTTAAAAAGAGTTCACATCCAAAACCCAATAGATGGCCATCATAATGTACACACGAGCTCCAAGTTTTGGACTTTGCACCCGTTTATGTGAGTATTATCACTAGCTATCGTAAAGGAAAAAATTCATTCGGCTAAAATTTCGTCTATCCACAAATTGTGTTGAACCACTGACAGGATTTTGAATAGTTTTGCTGCAATTCTCACATCAAATTAAATTAAACTTTATGACTGCTTTTACGACTAATAAAACCAGATAATTTTTGTTGAAGTGCAGTCTTGATTGAGGATATCGAGATGGTATTCATAAAAATATCGATAATTTAATTAAAACTTCTGTTATATTATTTTAGCATTGAAAAAAGCAACATTGTTTTATGGACATTTTTTAGTCTTAAACTTAGTAATCCTCTGTTCAAAAGAAAAATCAAAATAAAGATATTCTAGAAAATCACTCAGGGATCAACTGCTTTCAATAAATAAAATTTAACTCTGTCATACTGAAAACGGAGGATACATAACAACATAATTTTTTCTGAGAAGATTTCACAAGTGGGACCAGTATGTAACGAGAATTTGTTTTTTTTTTTCATGAATTATTTGTTCCAACGTATTAATGCTTTTCCATTCTAAGTAGGCTTCATTAGATATTATACATTTATGCCAGGGCTTGTTCCAATCATGTTCGAACTCGATCTTTGAAATTATCTTTTGTACTTTCTGCAATTCTCCTTTCATCTCATCATCATACATAAAATTAACCTCCCTTTAAGGTTCCTTTTACAACTGATAAAAAAGTAACATGGCGCCATGTCTATGGAATATGGTGCCTACGGTAGCTTGCAAATTTCTTTTTATTCACAAATAATCGTGTGCAAAGAGGCGTTTTATCATGTTACAAAAGCCATCAATTGTTTCACCTGTAATCTGGGTATGTTACACGTATCGTTCTACGTAAATGTCGAAGGACTTGGTACCTACAACTCCTCATACATATACATCTTGTTAATGGCTCCACTTTCCGGCAACAATTTATGATGCACTCATAGTGAACGGTGAGCATAAGATTCACATTGCACGGTACCTGTCGCGCATTTCGAGTCATCCAGAATGTCTCATGTGGAGTGGTCATTGAAGTATAACATATAAGTCTAAATTTTTATCAGCATTTCCCCAACATTCCCGCATATTGACAAAAAATCACCAATAATTCAATAAATATACCCAAAGGTAGTAAAAATAACCACGAAATTTTTAGTGATCTGAAGTATGGTATTGTATAATAGTCCATAATATTTGCTAGCTATGTTTGCTAAATTAAAAAATATCACAAAATCAAATGCCCATCATCAAAAAATTTTTACAGCCCATGGATACAGGAGAATCGACTTAACGGGAATGTTAACTCCACACGAACATCATTTTCCGAAGAAAAAAGTTTCACTCATTCAATTTTACAATACAATTTTGACAGATGCTCAACTTTGCATTAAGTTGTTGGAGCCAAATGAACAAGGAGCAAACACAATCTTCAACTGATATCAAGCCTACACTAAGTTAATCAAAATATAAACTGCATGCAATCTACCATGTCCTCTTCATAATTGCCATCCAGTAAGTTATTGATGGGTCACTGATTGCACTCGTACCCCCCGGGGTTCGCTCGAATGTTCTTGCTCGAGATAATGGATACAGGTCGACTTACTGTACGACAAACCTCGTAGGAGTTATTCTGGTTGCGATTTTTTATCTAGGATGTAACTATTACATTTGAATTATTCTATTAATAGTTTGGAATCGAGACAATTTTGCCTTGACAATTTTAACTTGATTTTCCCTAAAGCTTCAAGTCTTAAAGAATCTGAAATTAATTTTGTGATTTGGCGTCTTTATCACAAACTAAAGATGACGTTTACGTGTTGCATGTACATGAAATTTTTATATAATTGAAACAGTGCAACCGTATCCACAAAAACAATTACATGTAGTATGTCAACTATTATGATGCTTGAACTATTATGTACTTTGTAGTGAGTAACAGTTACAAATGTTTTTCATGGTTTACGAACTCCTGTTTGTTGAAGACACCTTAAATGCTTAACGCTATGCTAGACATTGTTACAACGGATCAAAACACATACCCTCAACTTCCTTTTATTGGCAAAGCTTGCACCCTAATCTTAAGACAGAATCCACTTAATTCCGTCAGCAAGCATGTCAGTATAGTCAAGACAACAAAAAAGTATTATCTTTAAGACGAAACATAATATGTTAAATTACTTAACCAACTCCAAGAAATCCACTGACTGACTACAATAGTAACATTTCTTGCTGTTAGATACGAACAAATTTTTGAATTCGGGATCATTAAATTGTTATTATTCAGCTTGATGAATACACACATTTAACATTTTACGACAAAACTTTAAGTGTTTTATTATATACTGACATGTTTTAACCGTCAAGAATTGGACAATAAACCTCGAAAATTGGTAGTCTCGAATGTTTAGATTCGCTACAATTTGAGACAAATAAACTTGAAGCGACTTAGATGTTGTTACAGATGATTTTACGAGATACGTTTAACAAATTAGATAAATGAGTGGTTAAAAACTAGTTGGATGTTTATATCCTACACGTGTTTCGGTTGATACATTCCTCCGAGCATGTTACACTAAGCCATCTGCTGTCTAGCAAAGTGGTCATCTGAACTACTTCTGCTCTTCTTTTGGATTAGGAATCCTGTTGGTTTCAGGAGTTAGAAGCCAATTTAAGGATATGCTCAAATGAAGACATGATACCGGGACATTGAACGCAAGATTTGAACTGGGTGTTTTACAGATGACCAGAGCCTTAGAACAACCCTTATTCCAAGATAAACTGTCCTTAAGAGATCTGTCTGAGGAATGATATTACGCGAAAAGACTGTACATGCAGAGACCCAAGAAAATCTCAGATATATTGTAACAAAAAATTGATTAAATAAAAAGTTGAAATAGAGAACTGAAAAAACGAGGATCTAATATTTATTTCAAACTAAGCGAATAACACAACTCTTTGTGAAAAGTGCCAATGGCGAGACAGGGTTCGCACAGTCACCTACGCGTATTTCGAAAAGGGACTTACCATTTTGTTTGTAGTGGTAGCGTCCCAAAGTGTAGCGATTTTAAAGGGCCAGGAAAGGCGGACGCTGCGTAGCAGAAGGGACATCGCTGTTCCGGATGACTCTTCTATTGTTGCGACCCTTTTTTGTTAGTGTACACTGCAAAGGTTGCTAGCTTCGGCGAAAAACAGCAGCATAGTGATAAGGCTGACGATCGAATGTGCACCCGACGTCAGATCGAAAGAAATGAAACCGCACGACGAAATATTTACTTCCCTTCGCCCCGAATAAAAGATTACATGAAATCTGAAATTCTCCTGTTTTCACTTCCAATGATACTGAACGGCACCACGATCCACGCGTTTTATTTTTTGACAGTTCAAAAAAGTCTCGAACGTAAGTTGACTTAAGTTAGCAACATAAGAAAAAAGGCTCGTTCGGTAAAGGGAAAGCGTTCGGAAATGATCGCGCCTTAACCCTTTGTATGTTCTTTGTTGTTGCTTCGGACCGGTGGGCCTTGTTTTTTTTTTTGTTGCTTTTTCGGCGACTTGTTTCGCCTGTATACAGTCATCATCAGACATGTTGGCCAGCGGCAACGAAAAAAGAAATTATCTCTCGTATTCATAATTTCAAGTGGCAATTCAGTTCTTGATCTGAAAAGCAGCAAGTAATGTTAAATGCAAGTAATGTTAAAGGATGTAACAGAAGGGAACTGGTACTAGAATTTTAAGTCATAAATACTTGCATTTAAATAGGTCTGTTCTGTAGTTCTGTTTTGAATGCGTTTAGAAGCGAGCGTGTTCGCGGATTTTCGAAACACGGAGAAAGAGCAATATCGGCGAATGATTCGATATTTCTTTTTGGAAGGGAAATCGCACAGCAAAATCAAGGAACGCTTTGATCCTGTATACGGTGACTTAGCCTGCTTTAAAATTTTGATTAACATGCTTTTCCAACATGGGTTTTTGGTGAAAAAAGCCCAGGTTCCCCGAAAACGGCTACCATGGAGGATAACCTGACAAAAATCTTATTGGCAGACTGTCGATTGAAGGTACACGAGATAGCTGAGAGAGGAGACATTTTGAAAGACCACATGGGTCCTGCATGCATGAAATTTTGGTGCGATGGGTGCTACGTTTGGCCACTTTGGACAACAAATACAGATCTGAGAACACTTCAGAGCTGTGTTTGACACTGTTTAAGCACAATCCAAAGAAGTTCCTGCGTCCCTTCATGACCGTCGACGGAACATGGGTCGACTAGTACACACCAGAGACATAGAAACAGTCGAAACGGTGGACTTCTGGTGGGCATCCGGTGAATATACTCCAAAGAAGGCGAAGACTGTCCTATATGTCGGAAACTCACAAGGTGTGATCTTCATCGACTACCTGGGAAAGGGCGAAATGGTATTGCGCCGATTTTACGCTGAAGAAAAAAGGGCCCTTCTGGCGAGGAAAAGCTTCTGGTGCTTCGTCACCATGAAAACGCACCAGCCCACACCTCCGCCGTGGTCACAGCTGAATGGGGTTAAAAACTACTAACCCATCCATCGTATTCCAAATTTCGCAGTGTTCGACATCTTTTTGTTCTCAAAACTTAATAATCATTCGTCGGGCAGAAATTTGATTGGAATGAGGAGGTTATCGCCGCCACGCAGGCCTACTTTTCAGGCCCGTAAAAAACCGTTTTTTCAGACGGGAAGATGGAGCATCGCTGCGTCAAGTGTTTCGAGCGAAGAGGAAACTATGTTGCGAAATAAATCGCTACTTTTCCACAATTTTCGTTTTCCTTTTGTAGGCTCAGTACTTATCGACCACCCTCGAGTGTTTTTGCCATTTTAACAGAATTGTAACAAGGCTACAAAACATAAGTATAGGGCTTTTACAAGTGAGACGATTGAAACCGTTCAAACCTCTTGTGAGGTTGGATCAAATAATATTTACAGCATCATACATTACTTTTTAAAAATGTTGTGAAAAGCTTGGCAAGAGAAGACCGATGGTTGAACTCTTGAAGTTGGTCTTTATACCCTAAATACCCCTGGAATTAATTTCAGTTTGTAGTCATAAACTGTCTATCATACCTCACAAGAAGACTCCATTCGTTCAATGTTTAGAAGCTATTAAAAAATTTGGGCAAAATTAAGGATCCCCTGAAAAAAATAAATTATTTACGAATTTACATCGAGAAAGAAGACTAGAAATGAACAAAGAGTTAATTGGAAGTAACTTTGAGCATTAATTTTTCTTGAAAATTGAAGTTTAAATTCGTTTAGAGAACTAAAAAACTTGGCCTTTAACGAATGCTTATCATACCGACAATTCGCTACTGATTGGTATCATCGATAACTCAGTTAATTGTCTTCAATACGATGAATTATGGTCAGAAATAAAAATGTCAAGGTTTTTTTTTCAAAATCACACTCGCAAACTCGTAAACTTGAATGAATGCCGGCTCATTGAAACATAACAAAAATACTATCACTCATTTCGAGAAAGTATATTAAAAAAGGGGGGAGCAAACCTATTGAAAGTTGTCAAGTCAATAGGAGTGAGTCAACGAGCCATTTCACAGCGCCTGGAGTACTGAAGTTGTTTCGGTTTTCGAAATTCGGAAATTGAAATTTATATAAGCTAAAGCTCAGATATATAAAAAGTTGTTTCATAGGAGCTGAAATCTTGAATATCGGTCGAAAAAGGTTAATTTATTATTATGGCAAACCTTAGCAGAAAAGGTCCAGTGTGAAGCCTGTGGAGCCAGCGGAATCCAAATCTTAACCTAAATCCTCATGTTTTCAAGGTAAGTCCGAGCATTTGGTGAAATTGCTAAGGTCTTACTGTCTTCAATTTTTTTAACTAAATTACCGTCTTCAATTATCTAAAACATTTTGAAACTATAAGGAACGAATTCCATCGGAAACAGCTTAAGCGCCTAGAACGAACATTGAGAGGTCAATGAGAAGCCCGAGATTCTAGATGCGAAGTTTTATATTTGGCCACAAAAGCTCTCAGTTTACCATTTCCAAAAACTATTTGCAAAATTTTGGATTTGAGAATTCACTTTATCCGCCATATTCATTAGATGTTGCTACATCTGATTTCCTGTTGATAATTTGTAACATTTGATGCAGGATTCCTTGGCTGGAGTACGCTTCAACTGCAGATGGAGGGATAAAGAATTAGCTCAACGTCATGTGAGGCTCAAAAATGAGGAATGCTCTTGGAATCAAAGCCATGGTTTGTCCATTTGGAAGCAGCCAATGCGCATCGTCTGTCATCAAAGAGATAATCGATTCACTTCAAAATACAGTTTTAGTTTTCTTAAAAATCCTTTAAAACTTACTTGAGAACCTCATAGTTCGTTCATCAAATAAAGTCACCGTGTTCTATATATATTTGTTGGGATCAAATAAGTGCGTCTGCTGGCAACAAAACCCTTTCAGCATCAATTCAAGAGGAGAAATTGCGCTATTGAGTAGCATTAGAAAACTTCTTGAGCCTAGTTTTATTTCAGATTGTGCAAACTACTTGCGTCAAAAAATGATTTCCAAAATTTCAGCCAGATATTTTGTTAAAATATTGTTAATCCTTCGTATCTTTACGATTTGATAAACAGTCAAATTATCTATGCAAAAAAGACATTGATGATATCCTGCGTTATTACAAAACTGTACATCTATGCAATCTTCTCATCATTTCATCATTTTCCTCGGAGTGCGAAAATGATGTAATAAATTAGCAATAACGCTATTAAGGCTACAACCGAGTAGAAGGCCAATGCAAATCGCGTATTAAACACTTAAACTGATGTGCAATTTGTGCATGTATGCTTGGTCTTCAAATTGACATGCAAATTATAATTGTGCAATACGATGAAATCTTATAATGTAACTTCATCTTGTGAATCACCAAATGCTGACTTCCAACTCCTCAAGATTTCAATGTTGAGGGCAACTCTTGCACTATAAATCAAAAGCGGAAACCATTATCCAAGACGCCCTACCTGTTCACAGTCGATGCGGAAGACACTGAAAACTTTTCCCCGAGGCTCGGGTCCCACATTAATTAAATGAAATTCTTGGGCATGGAATAGTTTATGAAAATCAAAGATTGTTGTTTGTTTTTTGTTTGTAAGTTTTCGCTGCAAGATCATTCTTTTGTGTCGTTTAATAATTCCTTGAAATCCGCGGCGAAGCTGATGTTACACTCGTTAAATTCGCGTAATGCTTCTGAGACGAGCTTAAAATTTGTTGCTTTGTTGGAAAAGTCGATTGGGAAATTCCATAGTGGCTAAAGTAACTTTCTTCATTACATTTGCACAAATATAAGATTAGATGATCTAATCACATACCGAGTCGCACAAGCATTGTAATACAACTCCGAGTTGATGATTATGAGTCAATGTATGCAATAAACCAAAGATTAACGCGTGAATTGGCCATGGATGCAATGCTTTCTGGGGCTTACTTCAGCGAAAAATTGAGCGTAAAGTATGGTGTGGCCATTATTTGAATGTATGAAACTTAATCTTTATCTGCAGTTTTGTCGATTCTTCTTTTGTCAGATTTAATCCCTCGAAAATTAAACTTGGCTTAGTTTCGAGGGTCTCGTATGTGTCTTGAGTCCAGGAGTAAAGAGCATGGCAAAAACTATGCGGTTCGATAGTTTACGGATGCAAGTAAGTGAAATGGAGTTATAGATAAAAACTGAGATAGTAGTTCGCCCAAAGGCTAAAACTTCCATTCTTCATCTGAACTCCAAATATATTCGAACGCTCGACAACTTACAGCAGTCCTTCGATTGATTTCAAGCAAAGTTCTTCGCGTTTTAGTATCGCCACTTCCCTTCTCTTGATAGTACCAATTTGGCATTACTCGGTCAGGAGCCTGAGAAATGTTAAATCAAACTTTAGACGACCGCAATTGAATAATAAATTTGTGGTTTGGTTCTTGTAAGATTGCAAGACAGTGAGTGTGTAAGGCAGAACGTTTCCATGGGAAACCAGTCACCCTACCCTAGAAAATAGCGAGCCTGCGAATAAGCTGGCAAACTAGCTGGTCTGTCTGTTTGTTGGTTAGTAAGCAAGTAAGTAAGTAAATGAAGCATCATGTTCTTAAATGCTGCGGCCACACCGCACACCGCTGAAGAATACGAGAACCGAAACACCTTTATTGCATGCTCTATTGCACTCTCTGTTGCAGTTGCGTCTTAGAGTTGCGCTTGCACTTGAATGAGATACTGCCGATGCCCCGGCTGTATCTCCTCGATGCATTCACTTTAAAAGATCCTCCTTTTATGGCTTGCGGTTAGCAACATTGATATGGTGATTAAATAACGGTGTAAATGGTTTGTTCTTAGTTGCAACATGCGGATGTGAAGAAAAGTTGAAGATCTTCATGACATACTCATGTTTCTATTGGAGCTTGGAGTTAATTGAATTTTAAAAAAATGATTTGACTTAGAAGGTTTATTTCAGCCTGCGATGAGCTGCAATTTTGTGTCATTTTGATCCGATTTTCAACCCGGACAAAGCTTTTTTAAAACAAAAACCATAGGCAGAAATCTGGATAAACATTGAATTTCACATTAACCGAACATTCTGCGTAAGGAGACCTTGTAAATGGTAAAATTCATTTGGGAGTCCAAATGCAATAGAGTCAAACGAAATAGATACGCTTTGTAGAAATGAAAGAAACTCAGGTGATTCTTCGATATCTCACACGTAGCGAAGCTATTACGGAACATCAAAAAGAAAGAGAGTACATCCAAACATGTTCCGTGGTCCACACATACTCTTCCACGAGTATATGGTAATGATATACAGATCTCAAATTTAGAGTAGCTAAACAGTTTTCTTAATCAAACAGCTCCAAAATCCCAAAAGCTTACATACTTTGGAATTGAAATATGCATCATAAAAATGATTTACTTCGCATAACATTCAATTATGTCATGCATTTTGCATGGTGGTCCTGTTTCCAGGCCCTTAGTAATTGAACTCCAGTGCATATAAAACCGCAAATTGAAAGAAACCGAAATCATATTATTGTACATATGACTCATTCAAGACCCATTAAATTCAAGTCTGAGAAAAAGTCAAAAACACCTCCTTACCTTTTCCTAATATGAAATAAATTCAAATCGATAGAATACTAGTGGAGCTACATCAAAAGAGGAGAAAAATATCTGCGCAAAACATATGATATGTTGACATTTTTAAAACAAGCCGAAAACAACCGCAAAATGGAAATAAAAAACAAATCTTCTTATCAATTTTCGATGTTTCTAATACGAAAATTGATTTCTACGAAATTGATTTTCAACAGTGTTCGCTCGGTTTTCATCAATGATTGACCAAGGTCTTCTAACAAAGATGCAACGATCGTGATATTGCAATCATGATATGATTTACCAAAGATGTAACGATCACGGTTGAAAATTGATTATTATAATGTAATAATACAAATATTCAAAGAAAGGCTTTTACTTTTCGTTTCAGCAGAAATATTTTGTCACCATGAAAGTAATTACAAACATAAAAACAGTCAAAATACTCCGGTAAAAATGATAATATCCTGAAATCGCGTTTTAAGGCCCATTAAAATCAAAGAATCAAATATATAATCATAATATGTAAAGATAACATATAAGGCATCGAGTAGAAAAATATTGTCTAAGAAACAGATATCAGAATATAATATCGGTGTGCATGAGATCTAGGTAGACTTCAAGAAAGTATTTGACAATGTCCATGACAATACTATGTCTTTTTGTGCACTTCTTTGCATCAACAACGTTAAAATGTTGCACAGAATTTCAGGTCAAGTTTAAAAGTGACCTGACTGGTGCATTTCGAATTGAGTTAAGCGTAAAACAAAAGAAAGGACTTGGTCAAATGTCATTTAACATTGACCTGGAACAAAACGTGAAGTAAACAAATGCTGAAACCAATGAAATCTAGCGTGTGTTCGAAATCTGTTTGAGCTCTTCCCATTTCTCTTTCAATACAAATCTATTCAAGTTCTTTCAATTAATAGTATATATCGGCAATGTCAACAAAATGGCTTCACCGATTCTGATTATGATAAACTTAAAATCAAAACCAAGTGTTCAAACCAATCGGCCAATCAAAGAAGACAGAATGAGACCTGAGACTGAAGGCATTTTCAAGTTATATGTTATAGAACAAGCATGCATGGCAACAGTTATTTCAGCTCTTTCGTAATGGAGGACAACAGTTTGTCACGACCAGGGCAGCCCTAAGAGATGACAGCCGATGATCTATTGGAAGTCATACAAGGAAGTGATAAGATGACCATGACATTACTATCGAAAACATTTCAGGTCCACAGAACCAGAAAGAAACATCCATGCTCTTGGAACTTTCGCGAAGAAACAGAGAAGACAGAATGACCTGCTGTGTTTTCCGTCTTGGTTGTAAAACTAATGAAAGGATTCTTATGGATAATTACTAGAAATAAAAAGTTAGCCATGTGCAATAACGTTAAACAGCGCCGGAAGAAAAGAAGAAGACGATCCACTTCTTTTAAAAAGAAGTGAATCACCAGCACCCACTTCAAAACCAGGTTTTCATATACGGAAGAACATATTATCTGTTCGGTGGGATCCTCGAGGAGTCATTTATTAGGAGCTTCTGGAGCGAATTCAAACTTTAAATGTGGACTTGTACGGTGAGCGATTGAATCGACTTCAGTAAGCATTACGTGATAAACGTCCTGTATAAATCAATCGTCGCGGAACCATATTTCACCAGGGCAATGTGGGATCGCACAAAACTGTAGCTACACTACACAAATTCACGGAGATTAGTTCGGAAGTTCTAAACCACCCACACCCCCTATCTTCCCTTAGTAGCGGATTATCACTTATTTCTGTCCCTGGATAACTACCTGCAGCGAAGGGAACATGACATTCAAGAGAATCAAACTAGCAAATTTTCGCGTGTGAGACGAGATAAGTTCCTAAGGAAGAGGGATACAGCAACCTGCAAAACGTTTGAGACAAGTTATAGATAATAATGGTTGCTGTATATTACATTTATTCTAAATGAATTAGTGATTAAATACAAAAATTTATTACTTAATTAGAAAAAGAAAAACTTTTGTACACACTTAATACTTTTCATAACATATAAATTGTCACTTCATTTTTTTTTTAAGTTCCGTCGACTAGAAAAATTGGCTACCCTACTAAAAACGTACCAAATGTTTACATAAAAATTTCCATGTTTAAGGGTAGATGTTATGCACTGTGAATTATCAACCAGCCTTGGAGGACGGCTCACAACGTATTTCTCGTCCGGCCCAAAATGGTTTGCTTCCGCCTCATCGTTCACAGAACGATTTCCTTCCCTGAGTTCAAAGGGAGTGTTCTTCCAAAAAATGGTCTAGTTTAGCAAAGCGATCATCAGTGAAGATCAGTGGATTCATCAGTGGAGCTTTTCCCTTAACTCGGGCACAAGAACCATTCTTTTGGAGTGTGTGTTGACCCAATTGATTCCCAAGATATCTCACTAGTTCGGATATATTAGCAAACATCCTTGACGAAAAATAGGGTCGACGTTAATTTTGAAAAACACTTGGGGTTGGAATGCCTTGGTTTATTTTCTAATGTCAAGAATCTTGCTGTGTATTTCCTGAAATTACAATGACCTGAGTTCTTTATTACCATAAGTTCAGGATTACCTGAGTTCCTACCATAAAAATCAAGGCAAATAAGAAATATTACCTAAAAGTTGAAGCGAATCTTGGAGGGAATTCATATGGTGCAGCTTTTCGTGCTTTTTGGCCAAAAACATCTCCGTGATCATCCCTCAGATAATGTATTTACCACCCTTGGCCCACTGCAAAAAAAAACCATTCTCTAACGAGTGAAGAGGTAAAGGTTGCCTCGCTATTCAAAGCCATATCAAAAAGTCCATATCCGAAGTTCTTCGAGGGTTAGAATAAGTGCTGCCACAAGTGTATTATACTTGAGGAAGTTGCTTTGAAGGGGTTGGAACAGATATTCGTGGATAAATGACTATAAGTTATCATTATTTCGAGTAAACTTCGTGTAATATTTGTGACAATTCACGTGTGCGCATATACGTGAAACTTTTCCTACCCGGCTAGACGGCCAATGTATAAATAATGAAAGATAAGCGGCCATTCAAGCGATTCCAAAAAGCCATTTTAAAATTTGTGAAGCGTACAAGAAAGGCGCCTAATTGGCTAAGCTAGCCATTGCAAATAAGTATGAGTCCCTTAGCACTAACGATGCTTTATTTCAAATATTCACTAGAAAACGTCGGAAGAAAGTCTTATCAGAATATTCAGTCGAGATCTTTTCCAACGGATAAATATTATGTAGGAATTATTGATATTTTTTATATTTATATTGATTTAAGAAAACAATTGAAACGAATTGTATGTTAAATTTATCGATTAAGCTTAGTAACGAAATTACAAATGAAAAAAACATCATTCATGGAATGCGTTCAAAGTTAGTAAAAAGTATACTAGTAAATGCGATATAACAATAAATAAACGATAACATCGAGATATCTACCTTCCGCTGCCGCTTTTTATAAGAATTTTATTTATTAAATCTTAAATTTTATAAGGAAATATTCTGACTACAATTTCATCTCTAAATGAAAGCTAAAATTGAATTAGAAACATGACTAAGAAGAATCATGACTAATAACAACTTAATCATAATAATTTGGTCATTAGTGGTTGAAGATGAAGAAAAGTCCTACTTACCCTACACTCCAGTTCCTACTTCAATTAATTACTGAAAATCAATCGGCAAAATTGAAATTTCAAACAAACATGCGAATTCTCGTCAAATGTCGTACACTACACTAACATAGAAAAATATTAAAATTGACGAAACCTTACAGTTTTTATTATGTTCTAAATTAGTTTAATTCGCCAAAATTTTACAAGATCCATGAATGTATCGGACGGGTACTATGAACGTTGCAATAAATTTCCAAAAAAAACTAAATGCCAAAGTACTTACTCCAGCAAAAAAACTCTTCAGTGCAAATCAGTTGCACGCGAAAAAAACGAATTAACTAAATAAGTAAAGTACCTCTGTATGATACTTTTGAGTATTTTACACAAAATGAAAAACAATTTTGGCAACTACTCAAGTGGCGAATATTTCGAAATATCTGCGAATAATGAATGTAACAAGGAAAAATGAAATGATTGTAATGTATTGTTTCATTAGATGCATGCTGACCAAAAAACAAAAAGAAGAAAAAAACTTCATACATGCTTTTACAGTTGGCTCTTGAAAATTGAATTGCTACAATAGATCAATAAGTTTCAATATCATTATTAATCAAGAATCATTGTTTTGGAAATGATTATTTTTATGGAATTGCCGTAGGATACCAATGGTTTGTATAAGTTGAGTTTCGTTCGGTGAATGGATATATGAAAGTTGATATCAGTCTTGTTATGTATTTCAACGGAGAAAGAAATCTGGGAAAAACTTTTTTTGATTTATAGGACGCAAATTGAACTGGAAAGTTAAAAGTAGACTTACATCTATTCTTAGCTAATCTTTTGTTTGTGTAAGGAGAAAAGTTACATAAACTGTTGCAAAAAGTTTTACTGAAAAAAAGATACAAAATACTTTACCAGAACTTCGCGAAAATTCGTATGGAACGCACTCAAACTTTGAAGTGATAGAATCTTAACTCAGGGTAACATGCCTTAACCTCCCAAACATGCTTAAAAGTTCAGAAAAGAAGCAATTTCGATTGAAAACACTAGAAGTTGGAGGACATAATTTAAAGAAAGACAATGTTAGATGTCAGGCAGCCAGGAAGTCAAGTTCCGGAGGGGGTAGAACAGTTTTGACGGCAGGGACGAAACAACACAGAATTTTAATCAAAAATAGTAAAAATAATGCTTTATAAATATTCAATATCGCATACTTTACAAATCAAATAAAAACTTCAGCAACATTGACAACATTCAAATATTCAAACCTTCATTTCTACAACTAACGCAGAATATTTTTTTTCTCGTTTTAGACATGCGCTTTATTCCTGCCAAGCAACTGTTGACACTTTGATGTTCTCGTGACCAATAAAGGTGAGTTATGCGAATTTTTACAAAACTAAAAAGATCACTTATGATTCAATCTTTTAATCTATAATGATCCGGATGTGGCTCTCATCGGATCCAACCATTGAACATACGAACAATAAACGAACAGACATGGCATTTATTCGGATATAATCCTCGACTTGCTCAATCTGCTTTATTTTATTACATAAACCCAAGAAATGCCAACAGAAAAGTCCTATGTGACCCAATTTTAAAAATCTCTCAAAATAAGAAAATCGCGCACCTCTTCATACCTACATAAGAGGAACCCTATCTGCTTGCATGATCGACGAACCTATAAGTAAGAACATTTGAGATAGACAACCTTAGACTGGAATAGCAGGCGAAAAATAATTGTAGACGAAACAAATGACAGAAATGACGGAAAGTAGCTCCAAAGTCATATCAATAGAATTTCAATTTCTGATATCGTAGAATAAAGCGAAAATATTCTTCTTAGTCTTTTGTTCATGTCTTCTAGAGCTTTTTTGAAACGCATAAGACGAACATTAGACCATCAGTGGCCTTGTCTATTTAACAGAAACCTTTTCGGTTTTTTTTTTCAAAGGAATAACAACTTTTCGAGTTAACAGACTCTAGGGAAAAACACAATTGTAAGAAATTGTTTAAGGATTATATTTGACAAGTTTTTTAAGTCCCTTGGGCTTCGTTGATTTTTGTTTTAGGACACTTTTCGGCTTCTAGCCATTATCAGGTCTATTCCGAATACACCTTTCATATCAAACCTGTCGTTGTAGATTAATATTTCAAACGCTCTCGAGGCGATGTCCTATACCATTTTCCAGTCTTTTCTAGTCAGCAAATTGACCCTACTAGCGATTTTAGTATCCGCAGAAGGTTAAGTTCTATCCAGTTTGTTCCTTTCTGATTTTTCATGCAGTTGTTAGCTTTCTGTTTCGAATAGCGAACTTTCTCCTATCGCTTTTTTGATGAATGAAGTAGAAATAAATACATTATAACCCTTCCCCGTCGTTACGGCTATCCTTGAATACAGAGATCAATTTGGTAACCACTTTATTAAATAACATTCCTTAATTTACTAGCACGGGATCATAGTTTACTATCTTAGAGTACAACTTCAATCGCTCAACTATCCCTCCAAGTTTCAGCAAATTTGTCAAAATCAAAATCAATCTGCTTTGGGAATACTAAGGACAACACTAGATATTATTCGTAATAGTATTCGGAATTTTGCATTTGAAGGATTGACTGCATGTTTATTTTGCCGGTTACTTTTCTGTGGGCTTTCTTCGTCTGAACAGAAAATCTCAATGCAAAAAAATTTTGGAATTGTTTTTCTCCAAATTTCTAGATATCTGCTTTCCAAGTTCCTGATTGTGTATGTCCTATTAAAACACTTTTGTTAGTTTTAATGATAGATGGTGTCAAAACAAACGAAAACTATCTATAAACAATTCGCTATCCCTTTCAATCGAAATTTTTTTGCAGTCAATTATACTCAGTGAATGCATTAATTATGAATCTATTCAAGATAATTGATGCTGCCGTTAGTCGAAAAACTTGGTAACTTTTTGCAGAACAAAAATAATCAAATGGAAATGAGAAAACTTGTTAATTTTCCTCTGTTTGTAAGCGAGCTCGCCGAAGCAAGGAACAAAGTCGAACAAAAACTTGCAAAGTTCCGACTCCATTGAGATAGGCAGCAAATCGGTGGCCAGCAGAGCCGCTGGAGTGTGGATGGAGTTGGACCAATCTTTGTTTGCATTCAAACTTTTCATCGAACAAGTCAGTGCCCTCGATATATCGTGTAGCAGTTTTTGCAAATCTTCAGAGCCACGACTACCGCGGGCTAAGATGCTGCGGGCCGCTTTGCTACTGCAGTAACAATCTTCCTCATTCATTGCCATTCATTGTTCTTGCATTTGCATATAATGGAGTGTGTGCTTCGCAAAAAAGTAACATCCGACTTGAGCAGGAGTTCAGGCACCAGCCACTGCACTTCGGCGGTGGAAAACGGAGCGGCATTGGCCTGGTGTATCAGTAGCAGCTGTTTCTTTTCAGTTTTCCACCTGATATGAATAATTTTCAATGCTTCGCCGTGGCTCGGTTTGTTGGGAAAACAAAACTTTATATCCAATTAAGATTACCGTTAGTTTGTCTGATGCATATGCAATACGTGTGAATCAACGTACTGGTACAAAGTGTCTATGTTTCCATTTCAATTAAATTGAATTGACGGTTTGACTGATGTTCGCTGCAACGACGTTAATTTTAAGATCGTTTTCCATTGAACGGATGAAAGATAGATTGGAAGATGGAGTCATTTTGTTCGGGTTCAGTGCAACCTCATGGTGAAAGATAGCGCGGTAAACTTGCACTTGCATCAGAGAGAAATTTTCTTTTGAATCGTTCACATTTTTTGTTGGCAGGATGACGAGGAAATACGTTTCAACCTTTACATAACTGAAGATTTAGATGTTTAAGTCCCTTAAAAAATTGAGCATTAATACCATAACTATGGGGTACAGAGAATATCGGCCGACTACTAATCATGTGTTATCATCTAATTCTTTACATCCAACTGAACTCCAGAAACTTTCATTTCAAACAGATTAAATACATGAGAGTGGATAAAAATTAGGTGGATGGTCTGAGCAAAAAGTAAACTTGCTATTAGTAACGAAATAGCATAAAGTTCAACACAAAATCGACGAAAACATAAAGAACAAAGACATTTTTAATGAATTCCTTCCATTTCTCAGGTATAATCGACTCAGGCATTAGTGTTGTTTGTAATTTTTTGATCATCGAAAATTTTTCTTCATTGGAAATCCGACAACGTTTTTCAGACAAGAATTGCGCTTCCGACAGCTAAAAACGAAACCATTCTCACATATCAACTTGCTTCGATGAATTTTGTATTCTGTAGCATAATTTATATTGCATAATTTAATGTAATTTTGTATTCTATTCAATATCCAACTCTACGCCCTGATACAAGAAGAAAAATACAATTTGGAGCTAAAATTTAAATCTAAATCGCTAACACTTCGAACAAACTTGGAATTATACGGGTTTCGGCTCCAATGTTTCTGATTTATTTTCATTTGCCAGCGAACTTGTTAGAAATAGGACATAATGACGCCGATGTGGAGGAATGCGCCTTAACATTCTCTTAAATTTTGTAGTCACAAATCGAACTCACAAATACCGTTACACCAGAAAAATTATTCTTACATACCTACATTCAAGCTCAGAAATCTCGTTTAATTTATAAGCTCTCTACATAGCAAAGCTCGCTTTGTACCATGTAGAAAAATGTATTCGCATCTCTTGTTTTGAATTGCCCTTCCGTATTGTTAGCGCTACTTAGTCATTACGCTATGATTCAAATGAACTTTTCCGGACTGGATCCTGGTGGATTTGATGTTTTTTTTTTAGTTTTGTTGAAGACTTTTTTGTCAACGAAGCAATTTTTAATGGCGGCTAGATATAAACGAAAATAATGAAAAAATCTTTTTGGAGGACTTCTTTTGACGTGATTTAATATTCATGTCCATGAAGCTTATAATTATGTTATCTCGGTGAATTCCCACTATTATCTCTCCACTCTTCACTATTACAGGGGCTTGCAACAAGTTCCTCTGGCTCACAATCGTTTCGGTAATTGGCTAGATCTTATTCTTAATAATGCTTACGTTGAAGTTTTCGGCAACTCACTTACTGATTTGTTTTTTTTTTTGTTTTGTTTTTGTTGAAAACCTTCACCTTTCTGTGTTTTCTATCAGATTATCTAAGAACAAAGAAATCATACATACTACAATAATGTGTATAATCTCCAAAAGGCTGACTATGATATTATTCATACTTGTAATCTCTATCGAAAGGAGACTAGACTGCGACGCTCAACGTTCGGTGTAAACAATGCAGAAGCTTGTTTCTACAAAATTTCCATGGAAGACTGAAATAAACAAGTTTGCTAGATCATTTCTTGATGAAAATTTCCTTTTTCCGTTAAATAACAAAGATGTCAATTCTATATAACAATTGAAACAAGATCCTTTGTAAGCCAAGAAGTGAATTTTCAATATATGTTTTGAATCGAACTCTCGGGAAGCATATAAACCAAATGTCAACACTATTGAAGTAAACAATAACTAAAATTTGAAAAAAAAACGTTCTACGTGTTCGTAAATATCGAAACCAAGTCTCAAGCCTTTTTTAAATCAATGTTTGATCAAGCATTCAGCCCATAAAACTCTTCGCTAATCATTTTCAATTTTTATAGTCAAGCTGAAACTCAAATTCTTCTTATACTCCCTATGCCGACATTGATTCAGCGAAACGAAACTGGAAAACTAGATCAATATAAAATGTCTCCTATCACTCAGCTTAGGATCAACGATCAACAGAACAGTCTTGCAAGAATTCAACAACAACTAAATGTACAGCGATAATTTCTAGCGACCAAACTGATGTGGAAGACGTGAAAATAATTGACACAACTTACACCGATTTCAGATTGCTGAAATTAGGTCCTGTCATCCACAAAGTGTCATACCGAAATTCTAAGTCAGAAATTCAATGCTAGCATAGCTTGATTCATGGCTTCAAAATCAGATTCAAAACAATAAACTGCCAGGATTTCTACTGTTGTCTACCGCGGCAGATAAAAATTTTTTAACGTGAATGTTTAATCTTTATTAGCGATTATTCCTTTAATTATCGGGAACCTAACCAAGTGGACAGCCTCAAAACATATCACCACCTCATATCAGTGTTGTTTTCTACAAAAAACTATTATTACAAATCAAAGAGTATTTTTTTGTATAAGATAAGACTGAAGTCTATGATGCAGTCCACTTTAATAGGACCCCGATGATTGACATTTAGTTGAAGTTTTCTATATACTTCAAAAGCGTCTTGGTTTCATCAAGTCTAGTTTGAGAATAATTGCGTTTGGAAAATATTATTCCTTTCATGAGAACGCTCCAATGGTAAAAATGCGTTTCTCATTTAAGGTCCTATCGTTGATGTCGAGATAGAAACAATTGAACCTGTTCAGAACCAGCTCGTCCTTATTACTCTCATTTCACCATATGATCTGAAGAATTTTCTAGATTTAAACGTGTATGAGCATAGACTTCTTATTCTTAAGATGTTACCACTAAACTCTAGAAGTATCGCTCTAGAAGATTTGCTGCTCCTTTGAATTTTATGACCATATAGGCACTCTAAGTACCTCATTATAAGCTGACAGAATCAATACAAATCAGTCATTACGGCTCACTAGGCACTCGTGTCTGCTAGTTGGAGGAAAACATCACACAATTTACACTGAAAACGAAGTATTCTAACCTCCTAAGGCGTGCATAATTAAAGTGTGATCATTTTGCAATTAATCCTATCAAAAGGCTTGTTTTCGAATAACAGAATTCAACATCCAGAATCGAAAAATAATGACAAGGAGTCGATTCAAAAATTGGACTGTTAATTGAGTTGTAATTTCAGAGGGAAAATATTGAGCATATTAGTTTAACCCTACCTTTCTAGCAAACACTGACATATGATTTTCTGTACCCTTTGCAACATTTCTTTCTCTCATAAAATTTAGCGATTCAGATTCGATTTCTTAAGGATTGAAAATAAGACTAACTTCCTGCACGTAAACCATAAAAACACTGTGGAAGCTGACAGCAGAGTTAAACTAGTAGTAGAATTGAAAAACTACTCGAAAAATACTTTCGAGGGTGCAGCCATTACCATGATTTACTCTGAGAAACTCCATCGATTGTTTCAGGGAGCACCCTTAACGCATTTAACCTGGTTTGGTTAGTATACAATATGTTGCTCCTGAAATCAACCACAAACATCGCTTTCGCCATGTCTCTGCACTCGGAAATGAGCGTTTTCCTGGCTCCAGATGAAACGATGGATACAAAGAGATAGACTAGATACCAGATTCGTCAGGGTACGAATCAATAGTTTCGCATTGCAGAAGCAGAACGATTTCCAAGTTCCTAAAACACTGGTCATGCAGATCATGGGCATTCATGTTAGTGCACCTATAGGACACGGCTAACTGCGTCAATGCATTGGCCTTTTCTATGGAATTCTGGAAGACCGTAGACTTTCCTGTTCCTAGGGAATACTTGATAATGTCTGGTGTGGTATCAGCACCATTGCAGCGGATACAGTGTGCGTCATCAGCCTACTTTTGTTCCCTGTCCGGCTTAACCGCGTTTATAACACCTGGAGCCCTGGATTATCAGGTCTTGAAATCGAAATTGAAAGTGTTTGTGAATTTTCGTTGTTTACACTTTTTGGTTCTTCTGCAATATTTATGAATGAACTTTTTCAAAACTGTCACCTGATTAAGAATATAATATCTTATATAATATAAGAAGACCAGCATTAGGAATATACTTCAATAAAACCGGCTTCCTTTCTTGAATCGGATATGCATGAAATTACCTTTCACTAATAATCGAATTCCGCGTTGCACACAATGATAAACGCGAACGTAATGGTTTTTATTCATGAATATTGTCTGGCCTAGCTGGCAGTATCTGGTATGCATTTATTGCCTGATGCACTTATGTACGAGTTCCTTGAATGTAAACCAACCTGCATTATCTTCCGTCCGACATATTTTTCCTATTAACCTCGTAAGCTTTCGTCTTCGACTGTATTCATGTTACTGTTCATATTTTTATCATTGTTAACTTTCTATTCATTTATTTTTGATTTTAACATTTCTATTCAGAATTTAATCTTATAATGGTGAATTATGGTTTTTACCAACAGATTTGACGAATATCAAAAGGCTATTCATGCTTTAAGTGAACTTTCATTTAAAAGTCCTTGCGTCGATTTGTAGAATACAAAATTTTTAATGAATCCCTTTCAGAGTGAAGAGTCTTCCTGAAGAGTCTTCGAATGAATTAAAATAAAATTTTAATGTGGCATGAATTTTTGTTTAACGACCACTGGAATTTGCAATGAAAAGTAAATTATTCGAGTCAATTCGGCAATTCACCTAAGTAAAGTGGTGAATGGAATGCTGATAAAATGTAAACAAGATAACAGAAAAATCAATTCTATCCTTATAAACTTTTTAGTTGATTTCAAAGCTACGTTCCAATTCTAAGAACAAATCTAAGTTACAAAAAAAAAACATTAATAAACTAAAATAAGCCTAAAAATGTTAGTTCTCAGCTCTTTATCCAACTTTCCACGTGCAACAAATACAAAAGTCAGTTCAATTTTTAGTCCTCAACATTCGAGTATTATGCAATTTTGATTTTCTTCGCCATTTTATTTATTTCTGAAAAGCGCGCAAATTATTAATGAAGCCATTTACTTTAAATCTCTCGACCGAATCCCCATTTCGATGAATTATCGTATTAGAGATGAGTTTCTAATACAAATTGCTTGGTACACTTTAACATCGTAATTGCTTACTTCGAATTACCATTTGATTTTTCACATTCAACTTTTCGTACAGTCTCACAACTTAGATATCTTTGTATCTTCGAGGTTGGAAAAAAATGAGGCGCTCGCCTGGTTTCCTTTCGAACAATCAAGCTTGTCAAATTCTATTAAACAGATAGTATATCTTTAAAATGTAAATTATGTCATTTAGACATTAACAAATTATCGGTTAGCTAAGTTCCTATGATATCTGCGAATATCTGCAACGGCAAACATATGAGCCCAATGTTTGTATGTTCATATGAGTATATGGTGTGGTTGTAGAAAGCCCAGCAAATTGCAAAGTCATGTCCAAAACGAACAAAACGCCTTTTGTCCATTATGCCAATCATTTTCAATTACCTTCAAAGTGGATTTAAGATTAAAGATTTCAGCACGTTCACGGGTTATTAATTTTGATGGAGTCAAAGTGCAAAAAATAAAAATAAAAATAAAATCACAGACCAAAGGTGACTGCCGTGAAAACTAGTAGCGAACACAATAATTGGCATCTTATAAATCCACATTTGCCGACATCATACGTTCATCTACATTTAATTGTATCTAAAGTAATTCCTGCGGCTTCCCGAGGTGATGGTGGTCTTTCGCTCTTTTACATTGACCACTAAGCTTTTTCCTGCCGCGAAGCTATTGCAAAGAGCGCGAATTTACGTAATTACACAGTAATAGACGATGGACATACGTACATGCATGTAATGTTGCAATTGGGGTTTGGCTCAAGTATTGTTACACGCAAGACTTCTATTGATTCAAGGTTAGGATAATGAAAATAACACCAACTTGCGGTCAAAATAAAAAAATATCTCGGTCAAGTTTCTGTAGCCTCATTGAGTCTGTGTGCATGTTGCGTAAAATTGCTGACATTTTCGGAAGTCGAGAATTAGTAAATGTAGTCAATGTATCTATTAATCCGAATTAAAGATATTTTTATTTGAATATGCGAGCGAGATGGACATTAGATGATATCGTTGAATTCACGTAATAGAAGCGCGTTTTCCCCTAATGCTTGCTTGGTTCTACATATCCTTCGCACCTTGGTAACTGTAAATAAAATTATATAGATAAAATTCAAAGAATCACACCCATAAAAATGAAAGGTGCGGTATGTTATTATAGTTTTCAAGCACGAAAAACTCCTTCTGCGGCGTTATTTTGATGGTGTTTATAAATTATACCCAATTTTCCCGTGGGATTTCAGATAGACTTGAAATCATTCCATTAAGGTTAGGTTGGAGCTAGACTATGTGTTTATTAGCGGGATCTTTATTCCTCGTTTTCATTTCTAACTCTATCTAGGCGTTTGAATAAACAAAATATTTGAAAATTTTTCGATTTGAAAAATTCATTAAGTATCTAATATCGTTGCAAGAGTTGAAATAAAGAAATGGCTAAAGCTTAAACGGAAACCGTCAACAGAATCCTTTGATGTGGCGAAAATGTGACCGTTCACATGTCCAAAATAGTCTTACATCCGAAGTAGACTAAGTAGATCCGAAGTAGACTGATGAATCCTAACCTAAACATAAAAGTATTTTAAAATGTTTGATATTTTTTGCTATGGTATAGTTGATTGTTATTAAATTTTTATGAATTTTATCCGCATTTTATCCGTCAATAATTCAGACAAGGTTGTTATTTAACTAATGAACTGATTCGCTCCTGCTGATTCACCATACATTAACACTTGGGTACCAGAGCGACCAGTTTTCTATTAGTTATTTGTTTGTCTGTTCACAAAAATTTTAACTTAAATTCATATTTCCAAGTTTTTATTCACTTTCCCCGCTGAAGTAGATTCCATTCGGTTATATTTCATTTCATATGTTGAATAGGGAATTGAACAAATATGTATGTTATCTTTCTATGAGTAAGCAAAATATGCACGTTACTCCTATAATAATTACTAATATTGCAATTGCCACAATATTCGTTTCGCCAAAATGACTCATAATCCTTTTCTCATACTTGGTATTTTCTTTTACATATTTCAGACTTGGGTGAACGCATCATAGCGACTAGATCGCCATCTTGCGAGCACGAATGGTGCCTTGCTATTTACACTATTTATTTTCCATCCAAGGAGAACAACTAGCAACAAAAGAAAACAAACTACTCCAACAACACAATAAAATATAACAAAACTTAGCTATTAAACAACTAATAACAATATCATAGTCATACAGCACTGAACTGGCATTTAGCAGAAAACGTGACTCGAGGAGAGAAAATTTTTGAGGAGTCAAAACTACAACTCCGTCCATGCTAGTGAGTTTTCAAAGTTACAGTCGACTTGAATTGGGACCATAGGAAAAAGGAGAAGACGAACTTCAAACGTTCAAGTAAGTAATTTAGTATATGTATAGAAATCGTAGATACGACAACACATAAAGCTCCTAATTTTCAAGCTAAATAATGCAAACTCGTAAAAATGATGTTGTTTCTCACGGACCTGCAAGTTTTAATTTTTGAACTTTGTAACTAAAGTTGTTGCGCCCGTTGCTCTTTTTTTTGTGTTATTCCATGAAATGTGATCTCATTGTTGGTGTCCATAAGCAACTTGTTGAAGTTCGTGTTGGCGTTGAAGAAACACTCAATATTAACTTTAGTCACAAACCGAGGAAGCAGAGACTTTTAACTTATTATGAACATATTAACATATTTTAATAAATCACATGACCATATTGGAATATATCATTTCGATTTTTATCCAGTTCCAAATTAGCATGCATGATACATGCAACAGTTGATGTGAATTCGATCAGCCATGTATGCTAGATGAATTAAACTTTAATATTACTAAGCAAATTGAAATGGAATACTCACAATCCGTTTAGGAGGTAATGGGTTGGGGGTGGTGTGAGTGCTCTCGTATTTATAGAATGTTTGTGGAAATAGACAGTTCCTACAACTGGCGAATTGAAAATTTTTAGAGATTATTCCCTCCTACAACAACTTAATATAGAATAATTACAAAACAGGATTATGAATACAATAATCAAAGTAAAGTAGCAGAAATATAGTTTTTTTTTGTTGGCTGCATTGGTTTCGTTTCTGTTCTTTCGAAATCAATTTTGTTTTTTACAAATAATAAATATTAGTTATAGCCAGCGATTGTCAATCGCAAAGCATATTAGGCTTCATTTCTAACATAAATTAGAAGACTTCGCTATGGAAACAAACAGAAACGATTATAAAACTATATTTTCAAATAAAGTTTTGAAGTATCTTTACAAGGAGACGTCTATGAAGTTTGCATTGTTTACTTCCCTTAGTCTTACTGAAAAGTCGTCACTTTAAGAAGACTGGATATTTAGAAATACGCGAAAATCGGCAAACAATTAGTCATCGAACAATTTGTGTCTATTTCCGATGAAAATTTTTTTTTTCTATACAGTTCATTTCGTACGAAACGTTAATCTTTGTTCAACTCAGAAAAATCAAGAATCTAAAGATATCAAACTAAGATAATTTCAAAAATAAAAGAAGAAAAAAACATTCCTAATTTTGTCCGCTGAACTACCTTTTTGGATCATATTTTGTTGGCAAACCACTTTGCGTGTCCTTTTACCCATATACACTGTGACAAAAAAGTATCCGGAAATTCTCATTTAAATTGCCCGCGTTGAGTATTTTTAAGTACTTGAAGTGTCTGTATGTTGGTAGGACTGTCCGTAATTACTATGCCAAACATGAGCGCGGTCTGTCTACTAGTTTGTTTACGACAGCTGTTGAAACCAGTCGACCTAAGTGGTAGTCTGCGAATTTTACAATGGAAAAAATATTGAACAAAGAGTTTGTCTCCAATTTTGTGTTTTGAACGAAATTTCGTGTGCTGACTCGTTGCGAATGCTGGAAAAGGCTTATGGAGACTCTGTTTTATCGAAAACCCAAGTGTACAAATGGTACAAAGCCTTTAAAAACGGTCGGAAGATCGTCGAAGATTTGCCTCGTTGAGGACGACCGTCGACCTCTTCAACCAACGATAAGGTCGAAAAAATCAAGGAAATTCTGCTCGAAAATCGTCATGCCAGTGTTAGAGAGATAGCTCGTGATCTCAACATCTCTCGTGAAACCGCTCGTTTGATTTTGGTGAACCAATTGGGCATGCAGTGCGTCACCGCTCCGCTAGTTCCGTTAGAGCTGAATTTTCTTCAGAAACAGTACCAGATGCAGGTAGCTGCAGACATGTTAGATCGTGCGAATTCTGATCCCACATTCATGGGACGGATCATAACTGTTGATGAGACATGGGTCTATGAATACGACACACAAACGAGCCAACAATCATCTGAATGGGTGGGAAAAAATGAGCCGAAACCGAAAAAACCTCGCAAAAGTCTTTCGAAAATCAAGACGATGCTTATTGTTTTCTTCGATATTCGTGGTGTGGTTCATCATGAATTCGTTCCGCAAGGTCAAACGGTCAATAAGGACTTCTATTTAACTGTTTTGAGACGTTTGCGTGAAAATATTCGCCGTAAACGGCCGGATTTGTGGCAAAACAATTCGTGGATTTTGCATGACGATAACGCACCATCACATCGAGCCACGATTATTAACGATTTTAAGACCAAACACTCGATAAATACCATCGACCAGCCACCTTATTCGCCTGATCTAGCTCCGTGTGATTTTTTTCTTTTCTCCCGACTGAAATTACCGCTCCGGGGAACCAGATTTGACTCCATAGACGCCATAAAAGAAAATTCGCAGAAGGAGCTGAAGGCCATCCCTGAAAGCGCCTATAAAAAATGTTTCAATGATTGGAAAAAACGTTGGCACATGTGTATCGCTTCAAATGGAGCATATTTTGAAGTAGATTCAATAAATATTGAAGAAGTTTAATATTTTTGCGTTTTATTTCAAATTTCCGGATACTTTTTTGTCAGAGTGTAACTCGTCCATTCTGAAACATTTCTAGCTGAAATAACTACTCTACACTACACTAGCTACTCAGAAGCAAAAATGTATCCTCACAGCAGCCAAAGCAAGTCCCGACATACACCGCTGCAAAAAGGCATACGTTCGACTATTTTATTTTTCAATTCTCCTCAGTATATTTCAAAAATCCGTTCTCCATCGACATTGAAAGATTTAAAAATTAAATTCTCAAACGGAGTATCCCTTGCAAGGTCAACTATGCCACTAAGGCTGGACTAAAATCATAGGTAGGAAAATTATCAAGGATGCACTGACTGATAAATAAACTATAAAATTTGTTTTTATAAAAGCTACACTACTCTTGCCATATTTGAATGCAGATGTAATGTAGGTGACTAAGCCACTTTATTCAAGATCTAGATGCGAACACGTTCTTCATATTCATATGAGTCAATGTTTATAATCATGCTACGGTCAAACCTTCGAGTTTTCTGGTTATGTTTAAAATACACTCAGTAACAACATAAACAAATTTGCCAACAAGCACAAAAGGTAAATTAAAGCATTTTACACACCATTGAAGAAGTCAGTTGGCTTACGTTCACTGCAACACAGAATAAATAACAAAAGAATATTATGCAACTCATTGTTGTGTCGATACATCGCTGTTACGCCTTTATTCCATTTTACTTTTCTTTTCCATGAAAGTCCAGTACGAGTGTGGGCAGCTTCTATGGAAAGCTGGTCTGATTATTTGTAAAATAAATTATGGTTTTTTTTTCATTCAAACCAACACAATTTATGTGCGGGCTCAGTATAAACTGCAGCCAGATCATGTTAACTTTTTCGCAAGTCATGGATTGTTCTTAAGCCTTCTGTTCAATCAAACAGAGTCAAAGATTATAAAATCTCATCAAGGTTTTGTTTATAAAAGCTATACACACACATATATCCAATCATGCATAACAGCATAGTAAATTTATCGAGAGATGATTACATTTTAATTGAAAAATTGTTTTACAACTTTAAAGCTATTCGTAAACATAGTTTGCATGCTTGAAACCAAGTTGTTTTCGATTTTATAATGTTTTGCTAATGTTTCTAAACAAACTTCCATAGTATACATAATACTTTCAAGTTAATGCTAAAATCAAGCGCATTTCAAATGAACGGCTTATTTATGGATATTATTCAATTGACTTACATATATCCTTTCATTTATCAGCTTTAAACGATATCTTCTTCGTTAGAAGTAAATTTCACTCCTAATGATAATCCTTAGAAAATCATAAACAAAAATGCACAAACTATATATTTTGGAATGAACCCCAGACATCGCCGCATTGGTACTCTGTTTTTTTAAATTCAGTGCGTTCGAAATACACCTTTTGATACAACTCTTTCCTCTGACGGCAGTGCTTGTTAAGCAAGAATTGTCCTCTCGTTAAAAAAAACTTACTCGCAATAACTACCACCCAATCCTTACACCGATTTGTATATCTCATTTTGCTTAACTGCTTAGTATCGTTGTCCTAGTTGATAAGTGGCATTCGTAATCTCGAGAAATTGAACTGAAAATACCCTTTTATTTGGAATTCTTTCGAGTTCTACAACAAATTCTGAACTTTTTTCTATATCATCCTGAAGACCAAACCTTGAATTACTTGACATAAAACTTCTGAATAAGCTTTTCTTTCAGTTGAATCAAGGGGCCACTCGTTATAAGAACTCGTTTTTTGTTGAGGGATGGAGAAAGGGAAAAAACGATCTGAGAGGAGTGAGAAATAAGAGAGGTAGCAGAAAGAGGAGAAAAACAAAGATAGGGGAAGAAGAGAGTGAAAAGAACAGGAGTTGCTTGAAAAGGGCCCTTTCGTTCTCGACGCATCCAAATAATCCAAGACAGCCTTTTTCACCATAGAGATATATGAGAGGTATACCTCTATGGTTCAGACAAATACTTCTATAAGATACCTCTATGTACGTGAAGGAGTCCTGGTAAGGTAAGTGAAGTAACTCTGACGGAAAGAAATAAAGCGATTTCTGTTCATAGCAAAGGATATTCGCACAAGAAAATAGGAATTGAGTTAGGGATGCCTCGAATTATGGTGAAAACACAATAAAAACTATAAAATTGTAAAAACTGTTGAAAATAAGCCAAAATCTGAACGACCGAAAATATGAAATTAAGAAACTAAACGTCAAATTATAAGACTTGTGAAAAAAAAACCCGAGTATTAGAGCAAAAAAATTTTGGTGAGTTGCAGGAGGTTGTAAACACAAGCATAATATTTGAAACTGTTAGACGAACACCAAGAAATAGTGGTCTTCGTAGTCGCAAGGTACGAAACAAGCCGTGAGTTATCAAAGTGAAATAGGGAAACCGAATGTCATTCGCAAGAGAGCAAAAACCTTTTAGTTTCTGGGCCAATGTCTTATGTAACGACGAATATAAATTCGAGGAATTTGGCGCATCGATAAGAAAACGCGTCTGAAGAAAATGGGGCAAAAGAGTTTGATAAAGGAAAAGTACAACCTGCAGTAAAATTTGCTAGTCGCTCTCTGATAGTTTGGGACTGTATTTCAGCAAATAGCATAGAAAACCTTGAGTTTATAGGCGATACCATGGATAAAACTGTTTATTTCAACATTTTAAAAAGTTAACAATCCAAAGCATTGCGCGAGAATTGTAGACTCGAAACTCCTCCCCAATCACCAGATGTCAACTCCATTGAGCATCTTTGCAACACCAAAGCAATAAATCAGTCAAATTGAAATATCAAATATGAACATTTTGCGCGCAGCGAAACTGGAAGAATGGAATTTAATTTGTAGTAATGTAACCAAAAAATTGGTTTTATTCGATTCCTTGGAGGATCAAAAGCATTTTAAAATCGACAGGATATCCAACAAAGTACTGAATTTTTATTAAAACTTGTTTCCTTTTTATTCTACTAGATGACTCATGACTTTTGTGTGTCTCTGAATGGAACTGAAGTATTATTTATTATTAGTATTAGTTAGTATAATAAATTAGTTAATAGTTAACTTATATAAAATATATATACTTAATTAAAAAGCATAACTTATGCTGGGTATTAAATAATATGGACTAGAAAACATGTATCAAACTTTCTTAATTTTATTAGGTTTTCTTCTTTGCGAAAGTTTGACATACAAAAATTTAAAAAGATATCTAGATTTCGCAGGTGCATTAAGTGTGTCAATTGTGACAACTTGTAAATCAACTTCATTATATCTCGGTATGGACTTGCCGAAAACCCTATTTGACATCCGTCAAGTCCTTGAGTTACCTACCCCGTCTCGAACACTTAACAGAGTGTCTTGAACCTTGATTATTCGGTGCCAAAGCAAAATATCTATTCAAAACGCCTTGACTTAGCAATTTTGCACAAGTTTGATCAACAAATCAGTATAAGCACGAATCACTCTTCCGATTTCTTCATCTTAGCATCGGTTGCAGCTCGCTTTAGATCACAAGGCCTATCTCTGTCCTCCAGCTTATTCTCGAATCAATATTGCGATTGGCCTAGGGTGCATTGTTCATTATTGACATTGACAGCTTTTCTTATCACCATTTTGTCAGTTGAGATACGATTTCCTGGGTTCTGAGGCAAGAAAAGTGATGGGTGACACGTATCCTTGTCATCTCCAGCGGCGCTGATCAATAGACACTCTGGTACCTATCTCCTTGCTTCCGCGCCTCGGCAAGCCGTTGTCGATAATACTCCTTGCTAAAACTGTCGCTCCATACTTCTGTTGCGTATGCAAGTACAGATTGTATCGTACTCATCGAAAAAAGTCTAAGTGTTGCGTTTCGTTCACTTTTTTGGCCATAAGTTGACTGCAGCCTTGTCAGGTATTGCTCTCATCTGCTTGGACAAATTTAACGTAGATTCTATCAGCATTTCTCCAACACTGATCTGCCTTATTTCCGGGATCAGTAAAGCATCTTTATTGATCTTATTTCTCTATTTTTGATACTTATTTTGCAGAACTATGGATCTAGATGCAATCGTATTTGCTGACACACTTGGACTTTGGTGGGACATAGTATCGATAGAGACAGTAATAGTCATAGAACAGTAGACAAAGACATGAAACTTTTTTTCTACGAAAAGCTCTCGATATTTCCATTGAATACGTAAGTATGCACCAGCGCACACACTTAAAGCAGAATATAATCTGATCTAAGTAATTTTATTCTTTCTGCATCATCACCACTGTTCCTTATTTTGGGCTAAATTTTGATGGAATGTAGAATCTGGTGTGATAGTGGTTTATTCGATTATGTTTATCTGGAGTCGTCCGACTGATCCGATTTCATCTGGAGACCGTATGCCTATATGGGACTCATATTATAAAATGATAAATGATTGGTGAATGTAGTAGTCATATTCATTTGAATTAATTTCGTTAGGAATTGAGCGCTGTGGTCATTTTCAAGTTACTGAAGTTTATTGAATACTACTGCTATACGAATTCCAATTGTGTAATTCCAATGAAATTTTCGTTCCCACTTCTGACACAAACTCAACGATTCTCACCTAGAGTTTGACGGCTGTAAGGAAAACATGAAATTGGGTATTTTGAATTATGTTTAGGTTGTTTAACGAAAAAAAGATGTAATCAGGGAAATTCGTAAACTCACAACCTAATGTTTTAGATTTTTTATTTTAATACTATCATCAGACATCGTTCAAAGTTGCGTAAAAACTTATTCTTGAAATCTTGTAAGATGTTCGACAATGGATAGTTTCGCTCGGCTAAAAGCGAAAAGATGGCCAACATTTTCGTTTAATTAGCAACTCAGCCGAAAATCTAATAATGAAGACAATACCGACATTGCAAACTGCGCGGATCCCTCGAACGCATCAATGCAAAATTTTCTTGAGCGGGATTTCGTCTACATTTCACTTTTCCATTGCATTCAATTCTAATTACCAAGCGGAGCATTGAATTACATTATTTTTGAACTAAATAGGCATGCACAGGTTTTTCAGTAAAAACCGAGCATTGTCTAAAGAGTAATTATGTAAATCAAACACAATAAGTTGTTCTGCGTTAGTTGCGTAAGCGTACAACTGCGTGGCACGAGTCCGCCTTGCACCATCTTGCACCTGAAGCATCTTTGCAAGAGCGTTCTGGCGTGAATGGAACGCCAGCAGCTAACAACAAGGTAACAAGCACCTGTAATTATATTTCACATTCGTGTAATGGCAACAATACAACACTGCTCACATGGCTCTGGTGTGGCAGCGCGGCGTTTTAGCGCTGTTTAGTATGCACCTTTGATGCTGTTATTGTTGCTTTTATCGCCGCGGTGGTAGCGTTATTGCTGTTCTGCCGGATTGATGGATCTTGGTGGTTTCGGTTGGCTGATTTCAGCGCTAACTAGCAGCTTTGAACAGCTGGCGATCTTGAGGCTCTTGCGGCGAAGCTAAACGCTGATGGTCGATGCCTCATCGTTTTCGATCTTGTCCAAAGTATTCATAAGTGGACTATTATCCGCCACAAGCAGCAATTTAATCACCTTTGCAGAATCTCTAGAATGTTTCGATGAATAGAAAGTTTTTGCACTGATGGCCTGTGCTCATCTGTGAATGGAAAAATAAGAATATAAAAAGTGATTTGGGTCACTGTGCATGTAAATCAGATTATTCATGAGGCACATATGGGCTAAGAGGAAAATTCCCCCGTTTTTGTTTGATGCACTACTGAACTAAAACTGCTCAAACGACCGCATAAAGAGGAATGTTAACGACTCCATTGATGACAAAAAATTTGGCGAGCATTTGAATATACTTTTGGCTAATATCAGCGCAGAAAATGGTCAATGAGTTCTTTTTTGCATGTTTTCCATTAAAATGAACTACAACTCTGAAATCGTTGACTAAAAACTTTTAAGTAACAGATATGTGCACTTACATGAGTGACCCCATACAAATTAACTAGATTAGTTCGCAATTCAAGAATTGCAACTACTCACCAACATGCTTTATTACTTTTACAATTTAATTTTAGATTTCAAATTTAAAAAGTAAAAAAAAAACAAGGTTAACTCTTCTTTGGACACAAGTTCTTTCCGATAAGGAAACGCGAGCAAGGACATTAACGTGTGAATCCATAGCACATGAACAATCGGTTAAATCATGTAAGAAATCATCTAAATGCCAGCCGCACGGACACGGATACCTCTGTTACGTTTTAACATTGTTCAAAAGGAAAGGATTTCTTATTCCCTGCTGATATTTTTGCGATGTCTCCATCCGAGCTGCGTTCATCAGTCTTCGTTGGCATTAGTCATTGTCATCCGGCTTCAAAATCAAATCCAAAACCATCCCTATGCGACTGTAAAATCACTCGCCTCGAGGTTTTCCACTTTCTGATGCAGATTCGGATGGGATCTTTTGGGAAGATCTTCAGTACTCTCGCCGTAATCGTTTACATTGGCTTGTGTAAAATTTTCTATCTATGGAGCAAGAGAATCAAGAGTCAACCAGAAGAAAGAAGAGGTTTCATAGGTACCATATGAAGATTTCTTACCCTATTAAAAACGTTCAATACGAGCAAAGCCCTGAGAACTTTCAAAGAAAGGCTGAAAGTTATCTTATTGGTTATTGCGACAGACAACGAATTTGTACAGTGTTACAATTACACACTTAGCCTCTATGTACATCCTGAAGGAAAATTATGAACGCAGTTTGAATCACTATAAGATATCCATTGATATCTATTCAGACATTGTCACCGAATTAATTAAGATCTTTTAAACCGTTTGGGCCTTGCCATAATTGCATTGAGCGTGCATTTCAACTCACCATAAGTGATCAGATAGAAATCATAACCATCTTCTTAAAATATAACCATGTTTTGGCTCAAGTGATTAACCAATGAAATCAGGGTCAAACAAAAAAAAACACAGAAAACCCCGCAAATAAAAGGAATCACATATGAACTGAAGAAGCCCATAAGTTACAGGCGAATTATACAACCATGTTATATCCTCTGGTGATCGAATTTAATGGATGGTTTCAGATATAATTTTAGAACGCTCGTGTGCTTGTTTAAAAAATGATAAAAAGCAACTATTTGCAACCTTTCTACTATATATATATGAATTACAAACACATACTCATGATCTTAAAAATTCAGAGGAGCTAGATCTGGAACGTTTCATAAAATTAAATCACATCTTTTTAATTAAATGCAAGTATGATGACGAATATCGTCGGCTTTTGTTCTTAGTCCGACCTCAGGACCTTTATCTCTATTATATGATGCCTTCAACAGTCTCGGCGTATCGAGCGCGTCCGGCATCTGGTAAATCCAGGGAGAAATTCGCTATCATCGTTAATCAAACTCGAGCGGCGTCTCCTGGGTTTTACCACTCGACTTCTTCCCACAACCTTACCTACGAAAACCTCCCAAGATATAAGCCTCTCAGATATACGCTGCACTTGGGCGCAGTTTTTTATTCTTGTACACCTCTGCCTCGTCAAAAGTTAAACACCTCCTGGCTGCACTTCATCTGCCACTCAGCTCCTTCGCGTTTTACTGCTTTTATGTTCTATGTCACACCTGTCTTTCGAATGTATCTATTTTTCGCATCGGGCTTCATATCTTGCAACTGTAGCATAACACAGATATTACATGAATAATTGAATTTGTTTAGCACATAGAGAAAGAAGATACAACTTATACCTCTATGGTTCAGCAAATGTAGAGGACCGTGACAGAATGTTAATGTCATCTGCGTAGATTACAATTTGGTTCAATTTGCAGTGCAGCGCATCTACTGTATCAACAGAAAGGTTTCTTATCACAAATTCTAGCAATATTCTTGTCGCATTTCATGTAGCAACAGGATCTGATCATATCACTGCTTCAGTCCCACCTTAGTATCAAAAGTATAAGTCAGCTGTTTGTTCAGACTAGTGATATGGTCAACATTATTGTTATTCTCATTTAATGGATTCGTTGCAAATATAACCATGACTTATTTCTGTTTCGAATTACTTCATACTATTTTAAGATAACAATTCTGTGATACTAAGGATCATTTTTATGCAAAAAGTGTTTTGAAATATTTGAATGCGAAGAGGGCTTTGAGTTTATGTTTTCAGCGAAACTTCACTCAAAAGGGAAATGTAATTTTTATTGGAAACAAATTTTTTACAGACAATCTTTTACATGTCCTGCGGACCCAAGCATTGTATCTAATGAATAATATCAATCAATGGCGCAACAGACCACATCTGGAGCATTGGTTTGTGTTGTACGTCTATCTTATATTGAACTCAAATCGATTTTCGTCGAAAGTTGTAACCATGGGGAACAATACTGGAAAATTTTTAGGAATCCGGAATAGTGTATGCTTTTGTTCTTGAACACTCGCCTCATTTCGGATTAATCTCTTTGCACGGACCTCCGAAGTCGTGGAACGTTAAACTCCTTCTCTCATATAAGTCAATTTGTTTCGATGCATTTAGATGTCCCAAAGTTCAAGGTCGAACCTTTATGGCGCCTCATAAATTCACCACAGAGCCGATTATGCTTATAAAACCGAGGAAGAATTGAGCAATATATTGTATTAACATAGACGTCACATGGCAAGCATATGTTTTTTGTGCAACTCGCAATCAAGTATAGGTTGGAAAAACAGTTGCGTTTTCACAGATGAAAAAACATAAACAATCATCGAATGAAAGAAAACGTGGAGCTCGCTTTTAGGTTAACTAATAATTTATCTAAATCATCGGCGATGCAGCAATAAAAAGTAAGTCCATTTGCATACGCAAGCAGGTCGAAGGTGTGACTCTGCTCTGATGCCTTCATAATGTGAATTTATTTGAATTTTCTAACCCATTTACATACACAAAGTCATCAAAAACTCTTTTGAATTAGGGTTGCCACAGAGTGTCTGCGTATAGTGCCATTGATTTGATAATCAGGTGATGGGCCCAATAACTACAGACACGCTAGTTGTATTGGGTTGAATGTCTACAAGGTTCCAAGGCGAAAAGTAACTCAATAAGCTGGTAAAAGTAAATGGCGATCAAGCAGGAGCGGATAATTAAATGTTGTTGATTTTTTGCTAATTGGGCCTTGATGAAATTTTAAAAAAGTTTCAAAGTACTTTTCTCGGTATTCCATCTTACAATCTGTTTATATTTAATTAACAAATTTTTTTGCACTCGTTTCCTTGCTACTCGGTGAAACCTTAAAATCTTCATTTCATTTTCATCTAGCATCTAGGCTTGCTGAGCTCTTGAGAAGTCTAATTTAACTGCCTTCGTAAATTCAAAAATCACGGACAAAATGCATACGCATTGTGAGTCAAAACTGAAATAATATTTTCATATCGTGCTGCATCTTGGTTTCTCGAGCCTTGGTCGTGATAGTTTTCTATTTTCAAATTCATATAAATTTTCCTATCAAGATCGCCGTTGAAATTTCAATATCTTCTATTTGTTTTCCCACATCGTGGTAGCTTGCACCAACGTGAATTTTGCATGAGGGCAGCGAAGCTTGAAGATCTTTGACATGCTTGACCTCGAGGATGTTTTGGAGCACCTGTTCTGTTGGTTTTCCAGTTTGCTTTTCGCTTGCAACATAAAATATTAAAAATTTTAATTTCGGCACTTTCGAAACTTGTGTATAAATTAAGAATTTTTATTGATGTCTCATGCAATGCAATCAGTATTCTAAATGTAAATTAATTGTTAAGCGTATGCATCAGACAATAGCGATGGTGCGAGCAATATATCAAAATTCATAAATGTGAAAGTTTGATGATCTGAAGTTTCGGTTAGGTAAGATATAGTTTAAGACAAAACATAAAAAAAAAACACAAAAAATCTAATTTCTGCATACAATCGCTCAGCCATGAATGTTTGGCAATCTGCAGTTCATTAGTTTTGGAAATGCCTGCGAAATAGTGTTAAATAAATTGAAAATAAACAAAGTCTGAAGGCAAAAGCATGATTTGGTGTATTTTCATTGAAGTTTTTCATTGCTCACGTGGAAGCTTGTTGTTTAAATAATTGTATTGCCTTGAATATTTGCTTGTTACGTTGACCACTAAAGGACTTCAACAAATCCGATCCATTGGACGTGCTTATTTCAACAGTGGCTACAAACCGAATTCTTTCAAATAAGTGAGAAAGACCGAGCATTTGATTTTCAAAGTGCTTGGCATTGCACATATGTGATTTTTTGTGGAGGATTTCGATATCACATTAGTGATATCGAAAAATACTCAACATACTTGATGTCATTAATCTAGTGTGATTAATGGTTGAATTTCAATTAATATTGTCAAAAAAGGGTTAGGCTGAGGTCGCGCGACACACAGGAGTAGTTCAATAAGACAAACTAATTGTTCTGTGAACTCTTTTATTTTTCAACTCGGAAGAGCACACAATTAGATTACAAAAAAACAGTCAGCATGAATGTTGAACATCTGGCTATCAACGGGAGTTGATTGACAATAACAATCAGTAAGGATTGTACACAAACCTGCAATCACCGAGGATTGATCTGCAAATTGCCATCAACGAGGATTGTGGAACAACTTTCATCACTTTTATCATTTTGATTTCGGAAAACCCAACCTGTATGGGCATAATCCTGCTAAGTTTCACACGAATCTGTGGATACAACACAAGATCCGTCTTAGCATGTTACCGAAATGAATGTAAAATTTGGGTCCGTCTTCACTTAGATGCTCTTTGCCGTGGAAATTCATGATTCTCACTCTGAGATCAAGGCATCAGCAGCTTAACATGTATCATTGAGTTGTATAAGATCCTGAATCGAGCTTATAGTTCAAACAGTTCATAGATAAGTGTCTGCAATGCATTAATCTTCGACAAGGTTCAAATACGACGGCTAAATCCTTGAGCCAATTAATTCAAAGCTATGCTTTTCACAAAATTATATAGGAATATTGTGAGGCGAACTAAGCTAACAGTTCCAAGGAAATGAATTTATAACATACAAAAGAAATAATAGCAAAATTTGACTATTATTGTGAGCATTGTTTGGGATAATATAAAACCCAGAGGTATTTCAAAGAATTTTTTAAACGACGAAGAACTTATACAGAAATCGTATTGGGTACTTAAGCTAATATGCAATGCAAATAATTTTTACATTCCCTCGAAATTCTCAACGTAATTAGCAATCGTTTAACAACCCATTTATACACCGAATTTGACGTCCAAATCAGTTTTTGGGAACGGATTAGCATCCGCCCTTTGTGTGTCTAAAGTGTCGAAAAATAGACATGCATTTACCGACAATGCACTCTTAAAACAATGGCAAACAGATACAAAATAATGAAGAGTTTTTGAACAGTCTCCTCTTAACTCGAACGACTTTTTGAAATGCTTACGTACCTTTTCTTAGCCGCCAAAATATTTGAATTTCGAATAATCCTCAAAGTATTTTGGAGGGTGGAGTTCCTCATTCGAGATCAACTGTTGCCAACAAAATAATAGATTTTTTTTTTTTTTTTTCTTAAGATCGGTTAAAAACATCCGATGATATTGGCCCTGTCACTGTAGCACTGGCCAGCGTTTATCGTTCCTTGTATGGTTATAGTTGATGTTGAATGTTATTTTCATGCCTGATATATCTGCATTTGCTATTTGCTATGTGTTTTATGTTGGAGGAAGTTTGTTGAAAGAGCGATTAAATTATAGGAATATGGGGGTTTTAGATTATGATGTTCGTTTCTGATAAGAAGGAATACAGTTCCCCCAGGAGGTTCATGTTATTTGTGGTTAATAGGTTGTGGATTTTGTTGTAATGTTTGAAAAGCTTATATTTTGCCCTGATTTTTTTTATATCTGGTGCAGTTAAAAATGCGGTGGTCTATATCATCAACCTGTTTGCAGTAGGTGCATTGGTTCGAAGTTGTTTGCTTGGTTTTGTAGAGTCTTTCCCTGTTGTAGGCTCTGTTCGTAAGAAGCCTGTTAATCGTTTTGATTGATCTTCCTGACAAATTTTGGCCATAGAACCATGGTTTGCTGCCTTTGAGGTGATGAGCCTGTTTCCAGGCGCTTTGTTGGTAATTTTCTGTGTATCTATTGATCTTTGCAGGCCAAGAGTGTTTTATTTCCTTTTGTATTTCATCCAATATTTCGTCTAGTTCGCAGTGCGTCTCGATTTGTTCGTCGGTTAGTATGCGTTCTTTGGCTTTGCTGTTCGTAAGTGCAAAATCCTCCAGTCCTTTGTGTCCAGGTACCCATTGTAACGTGTATGTCTTGTAGGGGTTATTCTCAAAAATCTCCCATATGGCCTTTACAGTTTTATTTTTAGATAGATTTGGATTTTATTTCAAAATGAAGATACAAGATTAATGTCATAAGAAGGTTCGAAGGAGATGCGACCTATTCTAATTAATTACATAATTTTACCTTTCAAAATTAGCAGATTTGCGCATGTTTTTTCGCGCGAACAAAAAACCCAAATTTTCATGACCAAACAACCTTACTTTTGTATAACTCTACCACGCACGTCAGAAATGCTTACATCCACAGCCTTTGAAAACTCCCTTTTTCCCAAACTAATCGGCATTTTGCTACCATTACAGTTCACATTACCATGGGTTCACTGCTGATCCAGCTAGCGATAGTTTAGCTTTATACATAGTTCGATCGGTAGCCTACTGAATCTGATCTGAAAACCTGATCTATGGTTCCAGCCATTCTAAACACCTGTAAATCAGGCTTAGCCAATTTAAAAAAATTCGTTTCTATGCTTTCCTCTTCATCAGCACAACCTTAGGTGGTGATCCCTATTTGTTTTACAATTTGACCCAGAATGCCACGACATTATTTCAATATCAATACGGTTCATACGCTATTTTCTTTATTCCACCTGAATGTTATTTGACTCTCGTTTTGTTAGAGCGCGGACAATAAGCTCGAGCTTATCCTGTGTTAGTTTCAGTCATTCAAAATCAAATCGATCTCCTTCGAGAGAATATCGTCTAATTCATTGTTCTCTTTGCCTTTCGCTGAAACTACGTGAACCTTCGTGTGAGTCCCGGATGGGTTCGGAAATATACCCGTCTCTGTTTGTCCTATCCGTTATAGCCAGACGATGTTTATTTCGATTTCATACTATGCTGAGGAAGGGTCACCTAATTGGTACCACCATCTCCGAGTATATGTTGATCAGCGGACCCCAGTTTTGGCAGCTAATCTTCTCTTTCAAGTCCCTCTATACCTCTGGGTCCAGAAGTCAATCCCAGTTTTACTCACCTCCGGTTAACTGCAGTGTCTATAGCGTTAAGCAATAGCTATATAGCTACGAAGGTAGAAAGCAAGCATAAGCGGTGCCAAGATGCTAACTTCTTCATGAATTTGATCGATTTAGATGTAGGAATTCTGAGAAAAGTTGCTCACATGCTATAGAAAAGAACAAAATAAAATGTAAAACACTCAAACTTTATTAAGCTAATTGCAGATATTTCGTCAACAATGCAATTGGGTCCCACGAACAACCAATCCATGAATATGGTTTAAATAATGAAGCTCTGCGGTTAAAGGAAAGTCCTTGAATGAAACAACAAAAGCAACAACATAAAAACATAGAAAATGAAGAAATTGCGGTACAAATGATTGCACATTGATTTCATTAAGTAGTCTTAACTTACTGACAAATCGTATTATCTTCGCCTCCTTTGCTAGACCTCACGTATTCCTTGTTTCTTAACACTATAAAATGTTTTTTTTTATTAAGAATATAACAATAAGATAAAATTGACTCAATGTATGATCACTCAATGTATGACACAATGTATGATCACTACTGAATTTCTTTAAATTTTTCAAACTTATTGAATACATCAAAAAAGAACAATGTCATGTACATTTCATACATTTGGAAACTTTATATTTAATTTTTTTGATTTTGTTGGCGGTATCATAATTTTGGAAGATAGACAATTTGTGTATGATAAATTTTACTAACATCAGTTTGTTAGTACAATTGTCGAAAATGTTTAAGGAAGTAAATTCAATGTCTAGTGTTAGCAATTTAAAAACAGCTTTCCTTTTCTGTTACTTATCACAGCTTGATGCCCATGGCTTTTTGCATAATCCGCTGAAATTGCGGGAAATGACAACTGACAACTTCCCTTTAAATTCGAAACTCAATAGTCGCAAATCATTGTCTCTAACAAGCATTCTCTCTTTTTTCCAGATAACCTTTCAATATCTACTGACATCTGTACAAAACAATTGATCACCATGTCGTCGGAACGAGCAATTCCACATTTACGTGATATTTTCGGAATAAATGGATACGGTGTGCACAATCATCATTCACCAGCAAGCAATGGCGGCGGTATTGGTGGCAACATGGATGCTTACCCCAATATGGCGGTCGATTCAAAGAAATCTGCTTCGAAAAAGAAACGTGACAATAGCAAAACGCTGACTAGTGGTGATGTGAAAACGCTGGAACGTCATCTGAGCATGAAGAAGACAATCCGGAAGAAAATTATGCGTGATTTGCAACAAGCATTTGTCGAAGATCCCAACGAGTTTCGCGTGGAGAACACAAATTCAGAACAATTGAAGGCTGAGATTCGTGCTGAAGCGTTGCGTTTTGGCGGTGAGAAACACACGCGAAAAACAGACAATTTCCTGGACATGTTGCGCGGCGAGAAAACCAATAATGGCAATGATTATTCGGGATCTAGTGCACAAAATCATGATTACGATTACGATTGTCCGGCGGCCCCAGTTACGAATGAGAAGCAAAGCTTCTGGCGAAGATTCACCATGAAGAACAAGACCAAGCGATAACAGCTGCAAACCGCAATTATTCCACGGCTAATGTAAATTTAAACGTCTCTTTGTAATATTTTTTCTTGTACTTAAATTTTAGTGGTATAATTTTTACGATCCGTCGAGAAGGAGGTGTAGACGACGGGCAAGTTGGGAAAACACAATGCGTTATGAGAAATGGGAGCCCTTGCCCAATTTCGACTGCTGAAATCGTCCTTTGCAACGAAATTACTTTGATCCACTTGAGATTCACCGCTCGAAGAAATTTTCAATGGTTTCGGACCAATAGTCTTAACACTGGTCACCATTGTAGTTGAGCCATTACACTTACATTTGCAGAGTGGTGAAAACAAGCCACTAAATTACAGTCCAGCTTTTTGATTGCGGTTTTCATTAGTCTACGTCTTTCATTAGTCATTTTCTGGACAATTATATGTTGCGTCCCGGATGCAATTACTATATGTTTTCTTCGTAATTCATACATTCATTACATTTCGATGAAGGCTTTCAATTGAAGCGACGCATGATAGTAGCACGACAAGGCAATATTTGTAATTTATTATGTATGAGAGTTGGATTGGTAATTATCCTCGCTTCAAAGGTGACCAAGTAGTGTGGCGGTCGCTAGACTCTCCTTTTGAATACCATGAACTTCCTTACATGAACAATTGCTCGCCATTTTGATCCAATTATAGATGAACTTTTAATATCCAATATTCCTTCAATCATTAATCTTTTGTTTCTTTCTTTTAAGTTGTAAAAAACATAGAAAGCATTCTTCTTACTTGCGTTAAACTAGCGGTTTCTCATTGTCATTGAAAGATATCGCAAGTGAAAGAAATTCTTGCCACATAGCACAATTCACTCCTTACAAACAACAAAGTAAACCCTTAAAACTTTACTCTAATCGAGAAACTTCAACGCGTTTGCCTTACAAATCGATCGAATTTTACATTATCTGCACAGAACGCATTTTAAGAAAATGTTAATATATTTAACATACTGATTCATGCTTTTAATGATAACTTATGCGAATCAATTTAGACACGCGCTCAATATGACTTCGACTGAGAGTTAGAAATTCACTTTTATATAGGAATTTTAATTTTATGCAAAACGAAATTTCTCAACCCGCAAGTCTCAGAATTTTTACTTTATTCAATTTTAATCGTCCTAAAAAATATTTTGTTTTTTACAGTTAAATCCATATGTATCTAATCTTCAACTTCAAGACAAGAACTTGGCACGACCGTTAATTTTCACATTATATCTTAAAATTTTCACAAAATCTCGCGTCAAAAAATATGAAAATTCATCTGAATGGTAGTTTCAAGATTCCTCTTGATCTTAATTTCCACTCCCCGAAAGTAGATAATACTTTAGAAATTTCTAGTATCTAAAGGATGAAGTATTTCGAATCGCTGAAAACACAATTGAACGAAAAAGGAAAGCCCGCGAAGAAAATGCGAAGCTTCAGTACAAGTGAAATTTCACATTTTTATCAAATGTAATTGTTCATTTAGGACATAACTACCCTTCACTCGTCCAAATAAAGCCTGCAGCTTCAAGGATTTCATAAGACACCCAAACTTCATAGCAGCCCTGGGAAAAATCTCATGATGGTACGCTATGTAGGTGAATACGGTTAGCGCTATGCAAAAACAGACAGGAAAGGCGTTCGACCAATGAGTCTCATGGCCTCATTTCAATCAACCACGCAAGGATTATGTTTCATTATTTATCATGAGCTCAAACGGAACAAACTAGAAAGAAAATATAAATATACTGAAGTCCACGTTGGACTCCTGGCTAGACAACGATTTTTATAACAGCTTGAGCCTTACATAGGCCCATTGAGGCTAGAGATATACCACCACGATATCTTCTACCTAATGTGAAAGAATCTGCAAATTCACTGCCGCAGAGATATCTCAGGATAGCTCGATCGAAATTTCAGTGCGAACTTTAGTATTGCCTTTAATCTATAAAGTATTTCTCATATTTCCTCAATGTGGTAGCTTGGATACTATAAAAAAGATGCTCTACCGTTTTCATTTTTTGCCAGTTTTTGATGCTGATGGTGATAAAGCTGAAGCTTAAGATATAAACGAAGACCTCACAAATTTTAGACAATAAGAGGGAGAAATCAAAGGTATCATAATGAGGCATAATAAAATATAAGAAAACCTGCTGCTCACTTAATGAGAACTTCGTTGAACATTAATTTTAATAATTACCAACCATTATAGCATCAAGGAATCAATGCATTTGGGAATGTTTTATATATATATATCCTGTTTTATACGGAGGTCTCGCTAAAGGCATTGAAAGCATTATTAAATGCATTTTCCACAATTATATCAGCATGAAATGCACTTGGCGTTATTGTCAACTATCGCCCGATACCTTTTATTGTAACTCTGATTCAGTTTTTAAACTGATTCCATAGGAAAACCTCGTAAATTCCTCTTGAGGGCCCGTTTCAGCTTTCATGGGATGTTTTTTTTTTCAGATGTTTTCTTTCGTGGGCGATCCGGACTTTGTTATTGCAAAGTTCTGATCTCGTTTTCTCCTTTGAAGCTCACATAGATATGAGACCAATATTTAGAAGTATTGTCCCCTTACAAAGCTCAATGAATAAAAATTTTCAATCGATTTAGGGAAGGTCTTTTAAAATTAGGCTCATCATTAATTTGGCATTCAAGGCATTCGTACACTCGATTAGTTTTCCAAGTCCTCTTTTCCAAAAACACTTTTTGATTAACAACTGCTTCACGATATTTCCTCCCTATCATGTAAGTCGTGCCACTGATTTCGGTGTTCTGCAGTTTCCATCCCGTATTTCGTAGGCGCAATGTCGCGTTCTTTTCCAACAAAGGGCAAATGGTCCTTTCTTGCCATTTTGGTGGCCTCTGCTTAGAACCTTTACCTTAGTCAAGCGTCAACTTTATTTGACGAACAAACGAAGCAGAAGTTTTACTATTTCTTGTAGCCAGTGGGACACTAATTCTTGCTCTTCTGGGATGCCATTCGAAGAATAGCGCCTCAAAAAAAACTTTGATATATGGCACTCATATTGTTATGACGTTGATCGTTATGACCAAGTATCGAAAGGTATTAAACATAAGGATACAACGCGTAACACTAACATAGTGAAGGCAATTACTTATAAAAGTATTCTAGTGGACGGGATAAAACGGAGCTTCAATATAAGTTAGTTCCAGGACAAGAAGATATAAAGAACAAGAAGATGCTGCACGCAGCAGCCGCTTTGAATCTTGTAGCCTTTTTTGTTATAACCTAAAAAAATGCCCTATCCTTCTGCGCTTTTACTAGCTTGAATTTGATGTTTAAGATATTAAAAAGAACGTGTTTTATGATAAAAATTTCTCACCCGATTGAAGCAGGGAATATACATAGCTCTAATCCATGTCTCATTCACTTCGAACGGATAAATTCGCTAACGATAAGTTTCAAAAGTTTACGTTAGCGTAGGCACTGCTAAATTCATTACCAATTCAGGCTCTTAAGGATTCGGCATAAATCTAAAAAAACGACCTAAATGCTTCGAAAAATAACAAATTCCCACAATAAAACTTTTATGAGTTTCTCCCAAAATTCATAACGCCCTAATTTCCCAAATTTGTCGTCGATTTCAGAAAAACCTTTGAATCTTGTAATATTTAAGTCTCAGATAAAAAAAAATTAAATGTAACAAAGCAATAAATTAAGTTATTATTAAAATTTATTTTCACTTACCTACGAATGTTATGATAAATCTGAGAACTGAAAAAACAGACGAATATTAATTTAGAGATTTTTACAATTATACACATATCATAGGTTCCTATTTACATGCCCCCATTAGCATCACTTGCGTAGATTCAATTCTACTCCCCATTCAAAATGATACCACTTGGGCTAAGTGATGTGATAAATATTAAAATCTCTCCCTAACTAAAGTTCACGTTGATTTATCACAATGGTGTATTATTTATACATTGAAAGAAAATTTTATGAAAAACGTTACTACGTGTGTTATAACTTAAGTCTAAATTAATTAGCAAACAAATGACAACTAACGAAAAGAATAACTTTATTAACATCACTACGTTCCTCAATTGAATTGACTTTCTCCTTACCGAATTATAATACATTAAATTTTATTAGAATTTTGTTGCCAAGAATGAATTTATTTACGAATATTATATGAATATGAATGTATTATGTACTTCTTTCTTTTATGTTTCTGTGATAATAATGATGAACCGAAATATATTGAAACATCGTTACGAATTAAATTGAAATAAATTCTAATAAACACAACTACCGGTTACAATTATCGCAAATTCGTATCAACGAATTGTAAATGATAGAGAATAAGTATTGAAAAGAATGAAAGGAGAATATGTTAAGTTTCACAGGAAAATTTTATAAGTACGGAAATATTCTTGTTATTAATTTAATATATTTTCTATGCAACATAGCAATGTTAATAATTGTTTGAATAAGTTTTTTTTTCTGCCTCTCCGTCTGTTAGGTGAGTTTTTAGTTGCAAAATATGAAACAATGTACGACGCTGTTCATCATTAAAATATACATATGCTATTTAAGTTGAGTAAATTGAGCTTTGTTTTAATTAAGTCATCGCCAAATATCCTGCGAAACTCAGGTATGCGGGAAGGTAGGTCTTATATGTTTGGACCTACATAATTTTCTACTTTTAAATAAAAACAAATTACAGCCCACCAACTGATTTCTCATATAAACGCTGACGGCAGACACCGAACGTATTTAGAGATGGTATTTATAAAAACATAATACACATGGTAAGTATATTATGGTTGGGATGTGAAGGCTATTTTCGCCATTGGACTGCTAATTGCATAAAGCAACTAGATTTTCCTCTAAACGCGTCTGTAGCCACAACTAGCCTGTGCCCAGTTGAATCGTAAAGTCCTCGCCAGCCGAGCATTCGGGTGAGGTAGATCTCCCTTTCAGTAGAAGTGGATAGAACCGAGATGAACCATTAAGAAAGTGACTCCATTTTCTTAGCGCCGGAAAGCGATCAAAAAATGTCCTTCTTTATGAGGAGAATCGCACACACGTAGTGAGACACGTAGTCACTAAACTGTCTGAAGAGAATTCACAGAAAGATTTTATTGGATTCGGGATCAACTGCCACGTGCGAGGTGCGTAAGGCACCAACTCTAGACTCTGAATAAAATAAGCAAATAGGAGAATTTCTCAAGTTACGCACGTCAGTCATAAAATACAAATGCCTCTAGCAATTGTGTCAGTCATCAGACCATCAGTCTTATTATGCTCTTGCCAAAAGTTTTTGATCACACGTGCGACCTAACGCTGGGTTAGGTGACGCTACATCCACTCGTTTTTCCTGGAACAAAGTTTGAATACTTTCCCTGTCGTCTCGAATGACAGCAACCCTTCCTACCTGAATAGACTTTCCATTACTCCGCAAAAAGCACTTTTTAAATCGCACTCTGTATGTGGTCATATCCCGCAATGTACAATTGCCTCTGTTCTTGCATCGGTAGGTTTCGGTTTCGGTACGACTTAAGGCAACAGCTCAAACTTCAGGGCGAGGGAATTGATCCCACCAATAAAAGTCATCTTATACTGGAGTATAAGATGACAAATCATCTAGTATTTATCATGATGGGACTGAGAGACAACATTCCTGCAACAGGCTTTTCCATCTTCACTTGATATTATCGGAGTAGCTCATCCTCAAGATGAACATCAAGTCAAGGTGAGCGATTCCACCGGCAGGATGGTCACTTCTATCACCTTATAATGACTTCGGTTTTCTCACTCATCCGCTAAATAGGTCATCTCCTTGCTCACTCAACTAAGTTTTATGCCTTGTTTGAGTTGCGCTTGTTCGACGGTGCATTTGGCGCAAATTTAGTGTTCTACAAACAAGCATGACACGTCCGGCCCTAGCCGTCATTTCTAGGATTCGTTTCTCTCTCGAATCGGGATGGAACATTCGCCGTTCAACAGGCTTGTCGTGGACGCCATCGTCAGTAGGTGCACATTCTGCACTATTCGAAATAGCTTCCTTTACTTCTGCGATTTGCTTTGGACGGTTAAGGATTGATTGGAAAATACTAAAAAATCTATGGGAAAAGCGGAAGCCATACTATTTCCAATTTTCTTTCGCAACCTGTGCGACTCCAGCAGCAAACAGGCATTATGTTGTGGTGATCGGTAGGACTCGGATCACAGCTTTGCCAAATTCCATTGCTGGGACGTGAGTCATGGGCTTAAACAAGATTCAGCATGCAATATTTATTCATTCCGCGACTTGTGCTGCATTTATAATACATGCTATTGATCCGGTCTTTTACGGCACGATAAAATGCGTCCGAAAGCAAGATGTTGGTCACCAAGTAAGGTCTGCCATTTCGTCTATTCAGCAGATTACCAAAACGAATTCAATTTTCTTCCTGACGTCATATTGTACAGCGTTTTTTCCTGGGATGTGTATTATGACTAGTGTGACCTTTTACACCCTGTGGTTGCCTGGCGTCCACCTCAACAGGTGAGTCTGCCTGCCGGGCCCCGATTGCTGTGCAATTCGTGCCCGATTGGAATTCTCTGATTTGTAAAATGAAGTGGATGTAAATTCGAGAAATGTGCCCGCCGTCTCTAATAGATCTTTGGCGGCATTTTCAAATCAAGCCTTATTGGCAATCTACTTTTCCACTTTTCTCACCTGTCTTAAGTATTTTTAATTTTCAATAAGTTGAGAAACAACTTTGTTTTCTCTTTTGGATGCAAAAAAGCACGAAGAGATCATTTCGTCAGGTTACCTATCGACTAGACTTCCTGAGCGTGACTGGGAGCCACAGACAAAGAAAGTGGGAGCATTCTGAGAACATGCTCCATTATCAGCCTATCACCCTGCTGCGGATAACGAGATTATTTGATTTAACCTCTACTGAACGTATCATTGGTTGCAGATGTGAACACATGCGAAAATCTTCTTGATATTTAGCCAAAGTCCATTACTGTCGATACAGTACCCAAACAATTATATCATTTCTTCTAAGACGAAAAATGGAACAGAGGAAAGTCGTTCCAAAAATCAATCAACTAAATTTGAAACACGGTCGGGAAAACCGCGAAAGTTGACGCAACGACTCGCTTGCTTGATTGGGGGATTTCGCTGTTACCCAGGGCTTCCCTATATATTTTTGTACTGATTTTGGTGTGTATTCATCAGTCAGTATAATTTTTCAGGTTGCAAGGGCGGTAAATCAGAATCTCTCTTTCGAATTAGAACTGCTTTCTTCTCCTCTTCCACTATCTGCTATAAATCTTCCATCATTGCTAAGGTCTTGTCGGAAAACCGTACAACCAGTCAACGGTGAGACATTACAACGAACAAGGAACACTTTAATTTGGCTATGCTTGATAAAAAGGTGCAAAAAGAGGAATTCATAAATCACTACCACAATAAAAAAAAACCTTTTCAGGTGATCTTTCTTAAAAAGAGAAATTTATTTGTAGACGCAACCACATTCCTCAATTCGAAGTTTCAAAAATATCACGTTGTACGCGTTCCCAGGCTTCTAGTCGGCCATGTTCAGGCCTGTATTTGACATTGCAACCGTCCGGAGCAAGGCGACCCTCGTCACGCAATTTCTCATACTGGTCGCGGTCATACTTGGTGAATCCCCAGCGTTTTGAAACAAAGATCTGTAATGAACACGTAGATAAGTAAGAATCAAATAAAACAATAGTCACAATATCCTTACCTTTTGCCTGCCTGGGAACTTGAACTTGGCACGACGCAAAGCCTCAATCACCTGAGCCTTGAAACGATCGCTAGCACGGACTGACATAATTGGTTGACCGATGCGCACGCGAGCAACAGTTCCTTGAGGTTTGCCAAAAGCACCTCTCATTCCAGTTTGGAGCCTGTTGAATAATAACGATATTATTGACACATGTTTCAAACAGTTCAAGCATTTGAGTTTCATCAATTTCAGAATATTGTCAAAGTTATGAAGTAAACATGGTGTGATTCATAACCCAGTGCTCGAAGCAATTTCATCCTACGAACGACCATTGAAGCAACATATGTATAAATTGAAAATTATATCTCACCTATCGGCCCCGGCACACGATAACATTTTGTTGATGCGAATAACGTGGAATGGATGCAGCCGCATTCGAATGTGGAATTGATCTTTGCCGCAATGTTTTACCAAGTATTTATTGGCGCAAATGCGACCTGCTTCCAATGCCTCGGAGCTGAGCTGTTCATATTCGTCCGAAACTAAATGAACGCACAGTGGAAAGTCCTCGACGGTTGCCTTTTTACGGCCCAAATCGAAGATTCGGATTTTGGCATCTGGGACACCACGACAGAAACGCGACTTTGGATATGGTTTATTTTTGCAATAGCGATAACTGAAACAGAACAATCAAACATTAATAACAGAAAATCAAGGCTATCGACTTCCCATCCAGGAAATCCATCATTCAAAATCTGTACCAATCTAGACTTTGTTGTCATACATTTAATTGAGAGTGCCACCGACAAAATCAAGGTGATCCCCCACCCGTAAACGTATATTTTCTATATCCTCTTGGGCAGAGCGGGCGCAAAACATTTAAACGTTTCGGCAGCATTAATTCCTCCGAGGAAATTCAGCCAACTCTGAATTCGTATATTGTTTATAGTTTTACTCACCATCTCGCTGGACGTCGACCCATTTCGACCTGAAACGAGTTCTTTTTTAGAAATACTTTCACAATAACACTTCATTTTAGACTAAAGTAAAAATCATCGGCCAAATAAATAAAGATTGACCACGCTATTACGCGATTACCGACGATTTATTCACTATCTTGATACTTACTGCAGCCTTCTTCTACTGAAAGTCGAACATGAAAGACAGGAAAGTAGACAGTTGTTGTATACTTCCGTTTTTCTGACATTTCGTTTTGTGCTGCCATCTAGCGTTGGACACTGTTTTCTTCAATCTTTAAAATTGTGATAATTGAAGTCGCGCGAACTGTATACAACCAATAGTAAATAATTATGTGTCAATACAAACAATTACAATTAAGGTATGGGTATTCGCACAAGACAGAATATTAGGCATTTTGAGGATGAAACATGCAAAAATCAAAGAACAAGGTTATAGAGACAGGGTTATTTGAAAATACAAAGGCCGCATAATGGCGGCCGAAGGAAGTTACTTTTAACCGACTAGTTCACCGCGCGGGCGTGGGGGTTAGGACATTATTTAAGCCCTGATCCTTCCATGTCACATACACACAGAGAAAGAGCTTACTCCTTCATATTAGATAAAATTAATAAATTAAATAAATCAATATACATATAATATATATAAATATAAAATAAATCAGTAAATATAAAATATTTAATTTACTTGAATTGTGCTGCGCTGATTCTGACCACCTGCGAATTGTGCTGCGCTGATTCTGACCACCTGTGAATTGTGCTGCGCTGATTCTGACCACCTGTGAATTGTGCTGCGCTGATTCTGACCACCTCTGCTTCCTCTAGCACGAATCTCCACCTCAGCTTGGTTTCGGGACTTCATTTCCTGCTGCTAAGCTGATTCTGACCACTAAGCTGATTCTGCTTGATTGCGGGACGTCAAGGAACTCCGCTGCGCTGCGTCCTGAGCACCTCTGCTGCCTGCTTACTATCTGCTTGGCATCGATCTTATTGTTCTCTTGGGCTTTGTGATATGGCGATTTGAGAACTTCTGGGGCTAAAAAAACAACTTCCTGATTCTCCTTATGTTTATTTTCCAACTTCTATGACTCTACACATTTATACTTCTATCCATGATACTCCGATACCTTGGTACTTCTATTGATGCTTTATTTATACGTCTATCCATTGATTGTCATATCAATAGAAAATTTCATCCCAAATAACTTCCAAGAAATTTTTTTGGTTTTTTTTAGAGAATATTTTTTTTGAGACGTTTTTTTGACATTTTATTTTTACTGAGACTTTTTTTATTTAGTTTTATTTTTGTTTGTTACTTATATTATTTAACTAAATATTACATATGCGAAAAGTCAACACCTGATTTTTTATATGGATTTTTATTATGAATTCTTGTGATAACCTTTATTTATTGCCTGTATTCATTGAACTGAATTTTCTTTGACCATTTAAGTCAAACAATTTCGCCTAAATTGCGCTGAGACAAAATTTTCGTCCTTCTAAGCGATTTATAATCTTCAGCTTCGACTACTATTACTCCAACATACAAGTACAATTCATTTTTATTTTAAAACAAAATTCTTCTCTCAATATGAATTTTTCAAAATCAACAAATCAGTGGTAAGCAAAATTTCCATTAAATTGTAAATAAATTGACTTGACCCAAACATTTTAAAATATTTGTATTTGTATACCGAAATACATTTTAACAACGATTTCTCCTAACATATTTTCAACTGACACCAGCAAATGACGTATACGCACAGAAAGATAAAACGATGCATGTCATCTAAAACGAAATTCAATCAAAACAATAACCATAACCTTAAATTAACAAAATGAATCGAATATTTATCATCAATCTTTCTCGATATCTTTCCAAAAATTCTAAACAATTTTCTACAGCAACACAATATTTTTGTGAAACTAAATCGATATTGTCACAAGAGCTCCAATCAAAAATTTTATATAGTTCATATTTAGAAAGTCTTAAACCTAAATTAGGTTACCGGAGAAATCGTGTACTTGACGACGTTCGTAAAAAGAATGAAAATCAACATAAATTGAAAAACATCGATGTAAAACCGTTTCCACAAGTGCTAAAGTCATTAATTCCAACTGAGGATACAAATAATGCTAACACTCAAAATGCTGGTAACGAAGAGTTTTCCGCAGTCAGTTATGTGAAATCCAAAATTAAGTATCCAGATGAATGGATGTCAGACTATGAATACTACGATAGTGACGATGAAAATGCACATAAAAAAGGTGGCACTGCAGGTAAGCAGGTTGTAAAATCAAAGAACTGAAAGTAGTTACGCATAAACACTTTCATTTTGGGCATAATCCTTATAGTTTTCTCATTAACATCATAGTAAACTGCTCTTTATTTCAGATCCGTCGATTCCGCCTTCAAAAATTCCTTGCAGTGGATGTGGCGCGGTGCTGCACTGTGCTGACATCAGTCTTCCTGGCTATATCCCAAGTGAAATTTTCCGGGGAAGAAGCAACAAGGAATTACAAGTAAGAAAAATGGCTAATGATGAACTAGAATGGAACCAAATAAGAATATGATGCAAAAAAATTATGTGAACGATCAACAAATCTGATGCCCGTCAACCAAAATCCCCAACACTGTGCTGCGTAAAGAGTTTCAATAGTAGATTACAATAAAATCTTTCTCCTGCCTTCAATAAAGTTAAAGTTACCATCCAGACCATTCCAGCACATATGGGTATATTCGTATTACCAAACATTGACGCAAGTATTGCATCGTCGCCAGAGCTGTTTCCCATAGTTATGTTCAAACCAGCACTAAAATCCCTTCTAAAAATATCTTTTAGTTTAAATAAAGTCATTTAATTTACTCACTTGATAATTCCTCTGTAAGAACAATAGCCCTGAAGCTTCCTTTTCTGTATTTCGTTTCTGCTCTTTCCCGAAGTGGCTGACTATAATTTTTGTTTGTTTGTATTTTACAGATGATAATATGCCAACGATGCCATTTTCTGAAAAACTACAACATAGCGCTGGATGTTGCTATTTCACCAGAAGACTATGTCAAGACTCTAAAAACCATTGAAGGCAAACATGCGCTGTGTGTTTTAATAGTTGATCTGTTGGATTTCCCATGCTCAATATGGCCAGGAATTCAAGATATCCTCGGTCCAAAGCGCCCAGTGTTTATCGTAGGCAACAAAGTAGACTTGCTCCCTAAAGATTCGCCAGGATATTTGAATAGAATAACAAATTGCTTGTGCAACGCTGTTATCAATTCTGGTTAGTATACACAAGCAAGTCAGGTAACCTCAGTTGTCTAAAATTCGTTTGCATTAGGAATTGACAAAATGAACATTAAACATGTTGCTTTAATTTCCGCGAAAACGGGATACGGAGTCGAGGAGCTGATCACGAAGCTGCATAAAATTTGGAAGTATGATGGCGACGTATATTTAATTGGATGCACGAATGTAGGCAAAAGCACGTTGTTCAATTCCCTTTTGACCTCAGACTTTTGTAAGGTAAACGTGCATACAACATTGCGTTGTAAGGTTTACTAATAACAATTTTTTAATCCAGTCACAAGCAATTAATCTTATTCAAAAGGCGACCACATGTCCTTGGCCAGGAACTACGCTTGCAATGTTAAAATTTCCTATATTAAGGCCTTCCGGTATGTTAGAAGTTTGATTTTAAAAATAAAGCATAGTTTGCTTACCTTCACTTAGATTTTCGGTTATATCATCGACATCGACGGCTTTTTGCCGAGCGTTCACAGTATTATGCTGAACAAAAGCTACGCAAGGAACAAATGAAGGCGACTGGGGATCCTCAAAGAGCAACTTTAATGGGCCACATCGGTAACCTTTAGTAAAGTTAGATGCTTACAATGCTTACCAAGTTTCACAATTTAGGTAGAACTTTCATAGATGACACTGACTCTTCGGACCCATTCAGTATGGCAAAGGGATTCTCCCCGATTTTAACGTTAAATGAAAAAGACAAAGAATACGCAGATAGTAAATGGTGCTACGATACACCTGGTGTTGTTCATCCGGATCAAGTATGTCTTTAATTGATTTTAATTTGGAATGATCTACTTTGAATTTTCAGGTGTTCCCCCTTCTTACAACTGAAGAAATATTACAAGTTACACCAACGAGGATCATTCAACCTCAATCGTTCATGATGAAACCTGGAATGTCTCTGTTCTTATCGGGTTTGGCACGTCTATGTGTCGTAGAAGGACAAATGAAGTTCATTCGGTAAAATTTAAAATTATGTTGTCATTGTCATCAAAAACAAACTTTCGCTTGCAGAGTACATGTATTTGCCGCATCACAACTTCCTCTTTTAATAGCAAAAAGTGAAAATGCGGATGAAATCTATCGATTGCTTCGAGGAACAAATTTCATGCCAATTCCACAAAAAGATGAAGAACGGAAACGAGAGTGGCCGGGATTGGAGTCAATTCCGCTCACTATAACGGGCGAAGTTGAGGAAGGATCAACATGTGGTACGTTGATGTGACCATTGAAAAAGTGAGAGTTGCAAGAAAGGTTATTATGTTCGTATACTTACAGATATAGTTTTATCATCGGTTGGATGGATTAGTATCGAACTCCCAGTGGGAAGTACATGCAAGTTTCTTGCTTGGACCCCTCAAAAACGTGGAATTCATGTTCGATATCCTGCACTTATTTCAAAAACAAATCACCTACGAGGCGCAAGAGTAAGAGGGTCTTTAGCTTATAAAAGAAAAATCTGTAAATTATAAACCAAATATTCTTTATTCGAATTTTGTATAGAGTTTAATGTAAGTTATTAAATAGCTATTTAAGGTTTCAATTTCGAGTGAACATGTGTTTTATTTCTTGGTTCCTACCATATTGAAAAGCTTATCTTTAGCAATTTGAGCCATTAGACCATGAATTAATTCAATTGACGCACGACTGCAATCTCTTGTTGCTTTTGATAATTTGTCTTCGGTTCGTTTTTCATTGACATCTCCTGAATAAAAGTTATTGAGTTAATGTTAATTAAAGGTTATGGGTTTGTACCTGTAACAACAAATGGTCCACGGCTCAAGCTGGCCTCACTTTGCTCCAACTTTTCAGACAAATCGAATATTTGGCCGGTCGTATAGTCCGTGTTGCTCAAAAGACCCGAACTGCCAAGTGTATTAACCCAATATTTATTCCAAAGCGAATCTAATAGTTTGCGATCTAAGGCGGATTTGAAATATGTAACCTCCAACGGATAGTATTGCTTACAGTGAACGCCAAAGTCTTCGATCTTGTTCAAAGGAATTGTTTGATATTCAGATGGTTCTTCATTAGGAGGCTTGTAACCTGTGTGGGAAAAGATTTCAATATTATTACATGATACCGAACATAATTGATATTGGTACTGAACGTATAGAAGATGAGTTACTCGAAATTTTTATTTAAATGCTCGAAGGACAAAAATTTATGCGAAATTTAACCGCGCTATGGTGAGTCGTTAGAGATCTAGGCAGTTTTTCTGAATTTTTGGGAAATTAGTGTTTTAGTCGAGTGGTTTAATTGCGATTGTTTACCTTTTCCTTTCTTTGAGTTCTATCATTATTTTGACAAGATACGCGCTTTTAATAAACTCAATGTACCCTTATTACACCAGAGTGAGCTGAACGAAAGCGGTAACGCACAATTGTTGTTGCCCGAAAGACACAAGAACGATACAGAGCGAAAGAAAATGAGTATAATATTTTTTTTGTGCCTATATCACGCGAAAGAGGATAAAGAAATTTTCACCATTTAAATCAATGTAGATGTTTTCCATTCAGGCAGATGTGTTGCTTTAACAGAGTTTTGGGAATCCAATGATGCGTTAGTTCATTTGGTTGAGGCTATTCAAGTACACTATTGGTACGCTATGGGCTAATCATGGCTGAAACAATATCAGAAATTAGCAAACCGGGCCCTACCCTTCAACGGACGATATCGCATGGTCTAATAAGCGCAGCAAGCGAAGTGAATTATTAAAAATAAATGCAATTGTCCGAAAATAAAGGCACAGGAAAGAAGGATATATCTTAAAACAAAATACCTTTTGGGTAAGTCCGGAAAGCACCTAAGCATACCTTGCCCGCCGACACTGTACGTACTGGATCCACAACAATAGCAACAAACGGCTCTTGGAAATTTTGATTCAACATTTGAGTGGAAACATCTATTCCCGACAACCAACAGCCGTATCCTGGATGACTATGATACCATCCGATAGCGTTTTCTAGCCTTCCGACTTCCTTTGCCGAATCAATATAAGCCGACATGTACTCATATGCTTGTGATTGGGCATTTACTCGAGTTTCTGTTCCTTCGACTGGCAAAGCAAATGCATCCATAACAATCTGACAATGAATTGATAAACTTACAATAAAAAAAACTCAAAGATCCTTGCAAATTATCAATTTACCATTGTGTTATCCTCAACTTTTCCCAATAGTAGACCCATAACTTCTAAAGTACCACCCGACCTCGCATGCATGACCATTTTCAGCAGTGATAGCGCTGAAATTTTTATATCCTTGAAGTAATGCGGGTCCTTCTCCCACGGCCTGGTTTCGATAATTTGCTTTTGTTGATTGTCATCAAAACGGAAAATCTCATCGCACGCTGGTACAGTTTTGACATTATTTTCTAGCTCCCAATTCATTTTGGCCATCTCTGAATCCGACATACCCGACATGGCTAGACTTATCTATTTAAGGTAGGTTATGACAAAAAAAATTGCAATCCCGTCCGTAATCTCACAATTTGAACTGAGGGTGCTGACAAATAATGGAAGCAAACATCAAAACAATGACAACGAGCCGTATATGCTTTCTTCCCACTACTAAAAGTTGCTTAGATGGCCTTAGAGGCAGTATGTCGATAATGCAGTTCGCAGAATAAAATACTTCTATTTTGACAAGCGCAACCAGAAGTGTTCTCAACTCCGATGCTCTGACAGTTCTGAGTGCTACCTGCACTAGAGTAACTTCGTCGTCGTTGTTTGTGTGTCCAAGTTGTAGGTGTTTTGTGTATTTTGCTATTAAAACGTAATCAAATAACTGAGCTAGTTGTACTATACTGCATTTTGCTGAATGAATTTGTTGGCATTTTTGAAAGGTATGTAAACAATCATATTTGCCCTTTAACTTGGCTATATTTAAAATTGTTTCGTATACGGGAGTATTTGTTTATTTCTCAAGTTTTTAAGTGATTATGTTTTCGTCCTTATAAGTTTGTTACTAGCATATAGGCCTAGTTATTACCCACAAACTAAACAGTAATGCATAACACTTTCTTTGTTTGCATTCAACGAATCCTGTCCACTCGGTAGGGATGAATCACCGAAACCTGGAATGCCAAGAATTTACAATAGATGACGAAATCCATAAGTGGGTTCAGATCGTAAGATGCGCGATCGGACATGATTAGATATAGGACTGGAAGTCTTCGGTTGTTTTTGGCGTGAAAGTCATTATTAGTCAATGGAAGATATTGTTCCAAGTTCAGAACATTTCCAATTACAATTTACAATCGTTCCTGAATGAATCTCATGCTCGTAGTAAATTCAATTCAACTTCATTCACACAAAAATTGATGTAAACATTTTCGCAAAGATAGAGGTTAAGCCGCAACCTTTGCGCAACCAAACATAGCGACTAAAACATTTCATAAAAATCTCGATAAGTCAATTGGAATTTTATGACTAAAAATACTGTGAACTGAAAATGATTCTATAAGGTGCAATAAGGGCATTTAAGTACAAACAAGAAAATTAAGTAGTTTATTGGTGATTCAATTTGTTTACAGTAATTTTAATAACTTATTGCTTCGAAGCATATCTTTTCATATCATATCGAATCGACAACTTCGATTTCAATAAAAATATGTTTTTTTAGTTGATGTCATATATGTGCCATAAAAGGACCACACTTATGTAAGAAGTTTACTTATTTTATTCAAATCCAGTCTTCTTTCCTTTATGCTTACGATATCCTCAAAAAAAAAGCGGCGATATGTCGCCGATTATTTGCTCCCTTATTAAATTGCTCAAATTCTTCCACTTGTAAATTGCAGTATGTTTACTTGCATTACTTCTGCTAATTTTTTTATGAAGGTTTTCGGTATATGCTAGCAACTAAAGTACGGAGGTGGTACTGCTGATGGAAAGTTTAAATTTATTACGATACAAATATCTAATAGATAATTATTCCAAATCTTTTCATTTATTTTCTCTATCAAATGTTGAACAAACTGCCAATTTACTTCCATGATTCACATATTCGCTGTATTCCACCTTAGTTAATTTACTTTATGTTACCTTGTCTAGAAAGTTATATATTATGACTATCATATCAAGTGTATCAATAATGAAATGAATCAAGCTATAGTAGCTCATTAAATGCTTTTGTTCATATGCACTCCGCCCATCAAGGAGAATGCGCAAGTGAATTGAATTCTTTTGTTCATTTCTATCTATCCCTACTCAGTATACGATTGATAAATAAAATTAGATCAGGTTAAATTTTCGTTGATCAAAAATCATAAAAGGCATGCAAGGGCAACATTCCAACCAAGGTTAGATGTAACAATTATCGCAATTTTTCCAGATTCCTCCTTGTTTACATCATAAATTTTAAAACTGTTCTGATTAATTGCTAGGCGGAATTCTTTATGTCGACTTGAACTCCCTACACGTCATTCTCTAATGCTAAATTAGATAGACTAGAGGTCATCTAATCTCCTTGTTCTAACATGGCAAAGATTCTAAACTTTTAGTGATTCAGGTGATTTAGGTGATTCGGTCATGCCCTCTTTTTAAAATGTTGAATTGTTCCCGCGGTGTCAGGGAATCTGCAGCCGTCTGTGGACGTGTTGGTTTAGAAATTGATTCGAGCTGCATATAGCATTATATTGAATCCCATCTTCCTTAATTTTAAACTCTCTCGAAACTTTGTAGAAACCCAATACATACCTGTGGACAATATGATGTTCATTGATCTTTAATGGATTTCGAGCTTATAAGCAAGTCCACAACGCCGCAGAAGTAGAAACAAATTATAACTTATAAAATTCTTAACCTCATGTTGGAGCAATGAAACAAACACAACCTTTGCATTCTCTTAGATTGAAATATTCAAGCTATAGTTCTAATACTAGAGTGTAAGACTCAGAATAATTAACATGTATGGTTTTGGTTGCGGATGGGCACAAGCAGAAATGCGTATTTCTGAAAACGAGCATATATGGGTATGAAAAATACCTATGGAGAGCACATGGAAGTCAATATGTAAAAAGCAGTTTGGTTTGAGAATTAAATACTTTAGGTACAATTTATAAAATTCTGCAAACTAATTGATAAGACAACTTTCAAGGCGAGATCTGGGTTGAGTCGCTAACTAGAAAACTATTTCTCTGAAATGGTCCTAGGATAAATCCACCTGGACTAGCAGTTAAAGGTCAACAAGGTCGTTGTCAAATTCAATTTGTTGTTAGCAATGCTACGTATGATTTTTCTATATCGATATCCAGATTCGAAAGGTTAAATGGAGTGAAAACAGAGGAAGCTTGCTGATTGTTAAGAAGAGCTACCATAGTTATGGTCTCAGTTATTCTATTAACAATATGGATTGAAATTCAGGATTTTTGTCGACCTTACCAGTAAAAAATTAAGAAAATTTGTTAAAATACATATCATGCTTATAAAATGAAATTATATTAATTATGTCTGGTATCAGGCATACTCAAAAAAAAAAATCTCTAGTGGATGCAACCTGCTTGGTCAGTGCTCACTGTTTATTTGGTTATTATTGGCTTTGGAATAGTGTTTAAAAACGAAATAAATTTGTTTAAAATATTGACATGAGTAATTTTGTGTACATTAATGATTAGTACATTACAGAGATCAATAATCTGACAATGAAGAAAAATAATTATTGTCAGTTTCAAACAATCGGGCAAACCAACCAAGTTTTAAACCAACTATTTAGTTTAAATCAAAGAACGGAAAAATTAACGTTTATCTTAAATTAAATTTTAAAAATTTTGAAGCCTAAGTCACAGCTTAGCGCCAATCATTAACATTACGCATTCAGCAAGTCTTACAACCAGTGTCAGACTTTAACTTAAACTATTAAAAAAGAAGAATAAAGGATAAATTAAATGCCTACACAAAGAATTCATAAATCTTGACCGAAATCAATCAGCTTTCAATATCTAGATAATCAACAGTTAGCCCAATTAACTCCAACGTACCCTACAAGAGAGCATCTCCATCGCGAATATAGAACCCTCTTTCTCAAATTCGGATGATATTCAGATGATTCTTATCTATTGCTTGCCATGATATGTAACCGGAATTCTGTTCTGAGGTGTTAACACAAAAATACTTTTTGTGTAGCACCTCTTTTTGTGAAAACTTCCTTTTGCTCTAAAGTAGGGGGAAACGGTATTTGGACGTTGATTTAACCTGGATATTTTTCATAAACCCAAATAAGAAATTTATCTTTCAATGTCATGGTGGGTTATTTTCGTTGTTGGACAATTCACATTAATTAAATTCATAGGACTTAAGTTATCTTAATTATAAATGGCAGCCAACAAATAAGGATGTCCATGACTGCACATGTGGATGTATTGTGGAAGATGGTAGGTGAGACATCCTTTATTCGTTATTTGTTTTGTATATTAGCCAATAATTTATTCGCATGGAAATTGTATTAATCTGAATAGATTGCGCGAGATTCGTATTTCTATTTCGTTCAATATTACTTATTCGTTATGTAAGCAGCTATCGCAGGACGTATTTCGTTCATGAATTGCAAGTTTAGAATGCCTAGTAACTTAAATTTGGTGGTCCCACACACATAGTGTTGTGTATGAACAGTGTTAAACGTTAGGAATGACAGAAAAATAATCTTTAAAAATTATTCTTTCATGCAGACTATAGTAATTTTCACAGAAGTCTATCGAACTGAATATGTTGTTTCAATTGTTTGGCTTCTAACTATCTTCTTCCACTTAAATATATCAAGACACTTATTTCCAAAATAATTAAATAATTTATGTATTATCCCATTTGGCTTCTGCTTCAAAAATTAGTTATGATTAGAATACTGCATCAGTCAATGTTTTGATGAACACTTTTAAAAATGACTTTCTCTACTATTGATGTGGTCAAAATTCGGTTATATTCAAAACAAATCGCTCGTCGCATCGAGCTCGTATACACTAATTTCTCTATTAGTTTGTTTTATTTAGTCGGTAATTATTTCATAGAAACTGATCCAAGTTTATCTTACCATTATATCATTAAGGTCTTTTGCTACATATTTATAAAACCTTTATAAATCTTTTTAAATAAAAAATCGTTTTTTAGATAGTGTAAAAGTAGTTCTACAATGGAAATTGAACATCGAAAACTTATAGAAGATAACATAGACAAATTAGTAGCAAAGACAGAATTACAAACTCTAACGACACTTTGCGTTCAAAATGGGGTCATATCAGGAATAATGAGAGATAATTTAATAAAAGTAAGTGTTGAATGAAAAAACAATACAAATATGTTTGATTGTTACGTTGTTATTATTTGATGAATACGGTAATATTAATCTTGAACTATTATTTCAGAATTATGCTGATAGCAAAGAAAGACATCGCGAATTATTCAATAAAATAACAAAACGTGGACCAAAAGCTTTTCCATTACTTCTTGAAATATTGAAAGCACACTTTCCAGGGGCTGAAAAAGTTCTTGACAAGAAAAAAGAAGATATGAGCCTCTATGAAAATAAAATGATGGGAGGAATTCGATCAAAAGATGACGCTGAAACCGCATCGCCCACCATTGAATCAAATGAACCTCTAAAGGATCCCGATAGTGTTGGTTTTTATGATAGTTATGACGATGATGATGGGGAGCAACTTGAATTAAAAATCTACAAAGAGCCCACACAACATGATGAATCGATGATTGTGGAAAAAGCGACTGAAATTCATTTCGACAAACGTGTTGACACATATCCCATGCGAAGTAAACACCGAGGAGTATTTTTATTGGTGAATATTATCAATTTTCCAAATTCGGAACGACGAAATGGCGCAACAGCAGATCGGGAAAATTTGATTCACCTGTTTCGTGAGTTTGGATATGATGTATTTTATTACGAAGATTTATTGAAGAGTCAATTTGAGCAAATATTGGCGAAACTACTCACTTCCGAGTATACTCGCCGGACTGAAAGTTTTGTGATGGCAATTTTAACGCATGGTGATATGAGCGGCGGCAAGGAGTACATTCAATTTCGTGATGGAGCTTATATGAACTTGGCGGATATAGTACAATGTTTCAACAATGGTAATTGTTTGAATCTTGTGGGAAAACCAAAAATTTTCATTTTCCCATTCTGCAGGTAAGTTTCGGTGACCAGTCAATGTTCCATAGCCATTCCATAATATAAAAACCAAGATAAGCCTTTTCGAACAAGTTCACTGTTGATTTTTTGAATTCAATTTGAGATTGCCTTCTATGACTACATTCTTCTGAATTTGTGCATTGTGTCCTATATTTCAATGTGTTCTTCGTCGAAATCGCTGTTGATTCAAGGCAAATTATTCTTTAGAGATGTGTACATCAATTAGTTTAGAAACGAAAAGAAATAACTGCCATTTATTTAAAGGACTTAGGAAACATTCAGCATTCTTGACTCCCTGCCGTTGCTAATTTTAGTTTTTTTAATTCTAAATTATTCACAACAACTATAAAATACAAATATTTAATAAAAATTGTTTTCGATCGAGTGAATTGCTTTAGTAGGTTTTTCTATATTCATTTCATCCTTTGATATACTTTCTGCAATGAGATCCTCCTATCAAACAAAACTGAAACTGGTTTTTAACTCAACATATTGCTATCTGTTAATATTTTACGAATATATATTCTATTGTATGCGAAATTTTGATAATCCAACAGATGAACAGCAATCTCATAGCTTCCTAAGTCTTCTTTGGAATAGTTGAATTTTAAAGATTCTCAAAATAAAGCTTATCTGAATTTTATAAATTATACATTACAACCGCCTTTCCTGTTTTGTTAACCTTTGCAATCAATTAACTTGTTCATTATATTTTCTCTTAAATTTTACAGAGGTCACATATCTGATCAAGGTACATTTGGCGATTTCAGTCGACAATATGTGCAAACAGATGGTATATCACGAACAATTCACACTCCTAGTTTATCAGATATTATAATATTTTATGCAACGGTGCCAGGGTTTAAAACGCACAGAGATCCCGATAAAGGTTCATGGTACATTCAAGTAATGTGTAAAGTGTGGGCCAAGCATGCGCATAATACTGATCTAGAGACACTTGAAAAGAAAGTTGGCGAAGAAACTTTAAAGATTCGAGTTGGTAATAAATTACAAACTTCAAGTCGAGTCACTTATGGCTTTAATAAAGCATTATATTTTAATCCGGGATTTTGCCAGGATAATACCAAATAAAATTTATAAATGAATTTTTTTAGAACATAAGAAACATTAGAAATTTTTTTTAGAATAATTATACAAGTAGACACACAAAGTAAATATTTATATTTTCTAAACAAATATATATGTTATATACGAATATAATTTTACCTCAAATCTTGACTTTGTTGTTTCATAATATTTAAAATTTTCTTGGTTTATTAAATTTTGCTGGTTAGAACATTCCCAGCGATGAAGCTTTGCATCTGCTACTATTCACATCAAGTTTTAATTGTGAAGGTGACAACGGAAATAATAATGACACAATCGCGAAATGTTTATCTTACGATTTTGTCAGCCTTGAAACTGATTCTCGGACCATATTAATAGTAAAAACGAATTGAATAAATAATTTGAAAGCATTCATCAAAACAATTATAATATATTCTTTCTTTCCTTTATTCTTTAATTTTTCTATTCCAAAATGCTATATTTTGTTTCAATTTGCACAGATATATATTTTTCGGGAGAAGGTTGCTCCCTTCTTCAGTGCCAATTATTTTCTTGAAAATAATTGAACACTTTAACATTACTTATTGTTACGTTACTTATTAAAACAGGGCAAAGCATTTTGGAATGGAAAATCAAAAAATAAAGGATAGTTTGGAAGTGCTGAACACGTTTTGTTGCTTTTAACAGTAATTGAAAATACACACATTATAATGTAACTAGAAATTCACTTGGAAATACACATTCCGATTCTGCATTACAACAAAAATAATTAGATTTGAAACTAACAAGTATTTTGTTGGAGATTTATTTAAGTAAGTTTTTTAAATTTACAGTATAGTTCCTTGCATTGCAATATAGAACACTCTATTAAAAAACACATCTGAACGACCCATGTTCCAAATTTAACCTAAATAACTTATTGAATTTTATCGATTCTAAATGCATATGATACTTATATTTTATGAAGCCCATGATTGAGTATAACATTGCGTCATAAGTAATATAACTAAACAATTTTTGAATATTGAAGTACAACATAATTGCGAAAAACTTTTGTTGGAGGCAACATATGCAACATGTATTTATGAACAGGAAACTTGCTTGTGCCATTTTAAATGACCTATGTGTCAGCTTTCAAGTTTTATTCTGATAAGCTAGCTTGGAACTGAGATTCATCTCAAAATAATCTTCATGGAATTTCGATGTTTCATTGTCATTCGTTGCAAAGTTTTCGAGTTGTTCAGTCGTAAATTTCAATGCAGTCGTGAATTTAGATAGATTCATTACAAAATGAGATATTACATTATTATAATTTGCCCGTTACTTATTTGCGCGGAAGTTTTCCTACCGGATTTGATTTCGCCAATCGGAGCGAATTCTGTTGTTCAAGTTGATTATGATATAAGCAACGAATTGAATAGAAAATTTTTCAAACCAATAGCAGTTGATAATTTTGAAAATTCGGTCTATAAATCAGGTTTCGGAAGTATCAATCGTAATTTCAAAAAAGCAATCGACAATATCAAAGAGAAATCCAAGCGATTGGATGTGGTGTTTTTAATTGATTCAAGTTCCAGTGTTGGGAAATTGAATTTTATTAGTGAAATAAAATTTGTGAAAAAGCTGTTAAGTGATTTTAATGTCAGCTATAATTACACTAGGGTGGCTGTCGTGACATACAGTTCACAAGGAAAAGTGGTAAATAAAATTTTTTCCTTAAATTCCTTTAAGGAGTTCTAATCGAAGAAGTTAAAAAAATGGAATCTATTTCCAGTTCTCATTGTGTGTAACATTAAGTTCATCCTTGTTCCGACTGATAAGAACATATGAGTTAATTCACGTTCAAGAAGTTTGCAATAAATGTATTGTGTCTGTTTGCTGATAAGTGTCTGTAATTTTAATCAGCGGAGATTAAGGGTGATGTGTGGTTTATCAATCGGCGTTATTTTGCGCTTCCGGGATTTCCTGACCGTGTGGTGGTCAGTAATTTTGATTTGGAATGGGGTGTGCTTTATATGTTAAAATTGATGTTTTAAGCAAACAAATCAAAGGTCATCTCAGTTATTTATAATTGGCACAATGTTTTAATGGTATGATTAATACAATATATGTAATAGAGATATAAATACAACTGGATTAAGAATTATTGAAACGATGATACAAGTTGATTGGAAATAATCTCGTAGCATATGTATCAAATATTTCTGGGCCTTTTATCAGAAACCCAATTAGAAAACTAGAGTCGGTCAATACCTGAAATACAAACACTTGACAAGAGCGATTAAAAAAACAAGTTACCCATATTTGATGCAAATAAAAAAATTAGTTTCATATTTCGTTATCGATTCACAATCATTATCCTCGATGTGTAATCAACGAATTTATTTTGAACAGAAATAATTCAGGAAGATGGAAGGAATATCAAATATTTTCTTTGCATACATGGTTTACCAGTGGTATGTTTTCTTGATCGTTCTAATCTAGATTAAGATTTGTCATAATTACATTGAAATACCTCAGGTATTAGTTACAATTAGATGGAAATACCTTGCAGTATTTGGACTACGATACACATCCTCGAAGTTGATTAGAAAGGTTAATTTTCATAATTTGGTGCTGTTGAATGCAATCTAACCTTTAGCTAAGCTTGTGAATTTTCTGTTATATTCACACGACTTTCAACAGGAAGTTGTTTAAAGAAAAATTATTGTCTTTTGCACTAGTATAGTTACTTTTAATAACATTTAAGACGATTTTTCATTATCCGGAATTCGGAATGATCGTTTCTTAGTAAGAACTCTTGCTGCTGCTTCATTTCTTGTTACTATTTTTATTTTCATCAGTCGGGAAGAAAGATTTAAGAAAAATATTTTTTCTTAATACTTCACAATTGAATACTAGCGAAGTACATTATGCAAGTTTGCATGATGTAGTAAATGCACCGTGTGCATTGCAAATGCACAAATTATCGAAAGGAATCTTTCATTTAATTTCGAAGAGTTTCGAAAAGTTGCATAAAGAAATTGTTTGCGAAATATTTCAAGTTACTGTGTCACTTGTTACCTACTGTTTATTTGTTCCTATATTTATGACAATTTAAAACTTACTTATTTTAGTTCGAACAATAATTTTTCGACTTTGTTACCATTTATTTTGGAAGAAACGCATGCGAAATTTTTATCATATTTCGATGCTGAGCATCTTAGAGTCAATAAGCTACTTTTAACTGTATTTATGATGAATTATTTGAGACGCCTTTCCAGGTCATACGCATATTTCAATTGAATAGAAAACGTCCTCATTCTTTACATTTCAAGATCCGTTCCATTAAATATATGATGCAAAAACTTGGAGTTAATTTAGGCTTAAAAGAATATGTGTCTCCCTTTCGATTTCTGCTTATGCGCTATTAATTTTCATGTCAATCTCTCAATGTCATGTATTTTAGAAGTTAGAATTGCTAAATAACGTGCAATCTACTCCATGTAAGAAAGTGCCGCCGAAGCGATTGAAATTTAATTTCATATTGAATTTAGTATTTTCTACGTTTTTTGATACTATGATAAAAATTTATGAAAATTTCTAAGCTTTTCCTAAATTTTCTAAGTGTTTCGAATATAGATGAAAATGACCACAATTAAATTTTTTTGCTCTTCTAAAGTTGGTCATATATTTTAACATAAATATGACAATGTATGTTGTTTCACCATCAGCAAAAGACAATAAGAACAACAACTGAAAACACTTCTCACTTTCCCTGTTTTAAAGGTGAGACATGTGGATCAAGTTTCCGATCCATCATCCGAAAACGATAAGTGCACTCTTCTAAACGACGAGATACCAAAAATATCGTTTGTGGCCGGTGGAACCTACACCTATGGGGCTTTAGAAGAAGCAAAGGTATCGATGCTGAACTGACAACAATATTTCAATCTAATTTGTGCTTAAATTTATTTTATTTTAAAATACCGCAGAAAATTCTCAATTTCGCGAGAAAAAATAGCAAGAAGATAATATTCCTTGTAACTGATGGATTTTCAAATGGGAGAGATCCTATTCCCATGGCAATGGATCTGAAAGAAAATGGCGTTACGATCTTTACAATAGGTAACCACAAGTAGAAATTGGTTTTTTAAGGTTTCTATGTTTGTTTTTGAAGGTATTCAATCAGGCAACTATGTTGAATTATTTAATATATCAAGTGAACCTGAAAGTGAGCACTGTTTTCTTTTGGATAGTTTCGTACAATTTGAAAGTCTTGCGAGAAAAGCCTTGCATGCAGGTAAGAGATTTTAAAGCTCGTTTGAATTTAGATCTTCTCAAATTCTAACTAAAATAGGACTTGATTCGACAAATCCTTCCTTACAGACTATAAAATCGGCTATAATGAAAAGCTGGATAACAATTCTCGGTGTGGTGGATTATGTGAAAGCGCGAAGTGAGTTGTAGGCGTTATTCCTATTTAAGAAAACAATCCATGCTTTTAATTTCAGTAAAACAATTAGTTGTTGTGACTCGAATGCAGATTGCACGTGTGGGACATCTACAGGACATTATGCTTGCCAATGTCATCCAGGATATTACGGCTCTGGTTTAAGAGAGCAATGTTTTCGTAAGATAACAGTTTAAGTTCTTTTAGTTTGGATGATGAAACAAATTTTACTAGTTTGTCCGAATGGAACATATTGGCATAACTCAAACATGTGCAGGCCCTGTCCAGACATTAATCATATAACGATTGAACAACCTGCACTGAACGTAAGCTATTGTGTTTGCAAAACAGGGTTCAAACTAACAGAGGATAATCGATGTGAAGGTACTATAAGCGGAACATCTAGTCTTTTGAAATTATTTTCATGTTTGCAATATTCAGGGATCACTTGCCCAAAGTTATCACCTCCACAAAATGGATATTTCGTCAAGCAACCAACCAGCTGTGCAAACGTGCTACACGCAGCATGTGGAGCAAGATGTAAGTCTGGGTACCAATTAACAGGTACAATGACCTAAATAAAAGTTATTTTGAAATGTTTGGCAATCCAATTTTTCTAGGAACAAGTTTGAGACTATGTCAAGAAAATGGTACTTGGTCTGGTGTGGAAGCTCAATGCGTCTGTAATTACAAGATTCATAGTGATTTCTGGTTAAGTTTATTTGAAAACTTTTAAATTCATTTCAGTGAAAACATGCCCAAATTTAGTTGTTCCTTACTACGGCATGGTTATATGTCGTAACAAAGATTTGAATCTGTTTTTCGATTATTCGCCACGTAATTCAACATTTATGAGATTTTACGAAAATGAAACGAAGCGAGTTTCCGAACCAATGCCTATAGATACAGATTGTAGCTTGAAATGTGGTCCCGGATATTATTTAGTAGGATCGAGGAGTAGAACTTGTTTACCGTTAGCGAAATGGGATGGTCTACAGACTACGTGCAAACGTATGATGTTGAGTCTACTATTAAATTGTCTTGTCACGCCTTTCATTTAGAAATTGTGTGTTCTCCTTTGCCCAAACCTACGTATGGAAGTTATGAGTTTGAAGATTGTGCAGAACAGAAAGTACCGTATGGAACCAACTGTACCCTTGTTTGCCCAAAAGGATTCACTGTAAGGGGACCTGAAACTAAAACATGTATGGGAAAGAAAAATGGAATATGGACTCATAAAAATAAGAATGCAAAATGCGTTGGTAGGTTTGATTGTTTGGTGAATTTTAAACACAATGCTGTAAAAATGTATAGCATACTTAAAAAACGTAGTACAAGCATCTGAGCAATCACTATATATAGTTAATATATAATTGAAATATTAGCAATATAAATTGTCAAGAAATATAGTCATATATCATTACTGAAAAGTTGCCAACAATGGCCATACAATAGAATGGTTATAATAATTTTTATATATTAATATAATATAAAATATTCACCTTATCAAAACGGAGTTGTTCTCAGGGTTCGTAAATTAAATTGAGAAGAAATCATGTTGAGAATCTCAAACCAAATATACAAAACGTATATAAGTACATTCAAAATAAAGTGATTGCCCTCGCTTTTTATCAAATAAGTTTCATCTTGATTGCTGTTGCAAACATGCTACATTCATTATTACAGATATAACTGCTCCGAAAATAACATGTCCAACGGATGTATCTGTATTTGTGGAAGAATCTAATGACTATGCTGTTATTAAAACTGTACCGATTCCTACTAATGTGTCAGGTGAAATAGAAAAATAGTCGATGAATTTTAGTTTTCAACAGATTAATACATTTTATTTACAGATTCAACGGGACGTAATGTAACGTATTGGTTAAAGCAAAATATTAATATTACAGACGGAATTAAGTTGAACATTGGCAATCACACTTTCACATATGTGGCTAGCGACTCTTTCAATAACAAAGCCAATTGTTCATTTACAATTCAAATTATTGATAAAGTTCCACCAGTTTCAGAAAATTGTATTGATCCGGAAGAATATCGTGTGCACAATGCCAGAACAGAATTCATTGAATGGGAGGAGCCAACATTCTTTGACAATTCTAACAAAGAAGTTGTTGTAAGAAAATCGTTGAGTCCCGGTATCCTTGGGCTAGGATCGCATAACGTAACTTACACCGCTATTGATGCGTACGGAAACAATGCGACCTGTGTTCTGAACATTGTAGTCAAAGGTAATTTATTCGATGTATAAAGTGATTTTCTGGTAATTAAAATTTTTGGGTAGAGATATTCTGTGAACCTTTGAAATCGCCTCTAAATGGAAACATACTTTGTGCCAGGAATAGTACATTTACATGGTGTGAGATAATATGCAATCAGGGCTACGTCATTTTCGATTCAGTACACGATGAGTATAAAGAAAGTATTAACTTCACTTGCTTAAATAAATTTCCGGATTGGAAGCTGGAAGCTACACCAGATTGCACACGTAAGGTTTCTGCATTAACTTTCCATCAAAACCACACCATATTACTTTTTAGCTTTGGAATTACCGAATAGCGTTGAACAAATTTTAACCATACCTGTTGATTCTGACAATTCAGATCAAGCTTGCGGCAATGAAACAATTCATAATGAGGTAACAAAGTTTCAAAATTTAAAAAACAAAAAAAACTTCTTTGCTATTTAAATCAATTTTTCCGAGCCTTCAGTTGTGGCTTGGTTAGTTTAGGCTAGTTAGTTAGTTGTCCTTAATTTCATAAATAATATGTATGCCCACGTACGTGGTTTTTTTCGTTATTTGTACTTGGTATGAGCCAGCAATTATCTGATAAATAGAGGAGATTAATTTAACACAATCTTGTATAAATTATTGGGGGATTGTCAAAAAGTAGTTTGATAGATTGATTGGAATTAATGAACTTTGAACTGTTTGAATAAAATTAGTTGTAATGATGAATCTTAAATGATCAAAAATAACCCAAAAATTATTTTCAGCTACAAAATGTTCTGATTGAGCATCTAAGAAAATACATGTGCAATGATCTCGAAGACTGTGATATTATCGCAAACACCCCACCTGAATGCAACAATGATATTGATCCTGGCCATGATATAGATAATGATATAAATGATAAAACATATTACAAAATAGTCAAGAGGGATACTTTGCATAATGAAGATCAGAAAAAAAATCGCGCTAAACAAAAGTACAGTATACGTATAAAGCTGTACACACGAATTGGTAGGAAACTTGGTGTTTGGAAAAAAGGAAAGACGTTAGCTGAAAATCTACAAAAAGTTCGCGACGAATTACACTCAGAAAATGGAAGTGAAAAGTTAAAGAAGAGGCTGCAAGCCTTAAACATTGATGTTAGAAGGTTTAAAATTGAGGAATTTTTTAAATGTTCTGATGGGAGCATTTATAAGAAATACATGTGCAGTTCGTTTTGGTACACTGTATCAATGAAATTAAACTTTAAAAAATGCCTTTTTTCCAGTTCAATGCCCTCGTGGGACATTCCATGACGCACTTTTCAACAAATGCATGATGTGCCCCATAGGGACGTATAATAGTCAACTGGGACAGATTTTATGTACAAATTGTCCACCGTATACATCAACTCGAAAAGGAGCTCGTCGGTATGTCCAGGACTGCATACGTAAGATGTTAATTTTTTTATCTTCTACATCACTTGGACACATTTTAAATAGTTATTCATTTGTAGAACAATGCCCTCCCGGAACAATAGCTAAAGTGAAAACTCCTCGAAAAAAGGCTCGACCAGAAGTAGTCAACATAAAAAGTCTAATGCCATTCTGTCGCAAGTGTGGGCCTGGGGAATATCAATCAAGTTATGATAAAACACAATGTGAAAAGTGTCCACCAGGCTTTTCATCACCCAGAGGGGCGACATCAAAGCAAGAGTGTGTGCCCGAACAGATAAATCCTTGCCTTACTAATTCCAATATTTGTGGTCCAAATGGCATATGTGTAATCGATTCTAACGATCAGAGTCTTTATTATTGCCAATGCAATCCGAATTATGATGGGCCACAATGCGAGAATGCTGTTGATTTGTGTATGTCAGCTCCTTGTTATAACAGTGGTATATGTAATAGAATCAATACTACCATTATCAGTTGCACCTGTCTCCCGCAGTACGTTGGCCAGTTCTGTGAAGAGCTGATAAGTCCATGCCTCAATTCAATTTGTCAAAATGGAGGTGCTTGCCTGGAAGTTGGCGGGAATGCTATGTGTGAATGCCCAATCGGTTTTGAAGGAGCTAACTGCGAAAGAAAAGTAGATCATTGTCGTTTAAGTTTATGTGAAAACGGACGGTGTGAGAACGTGCCTGATGGCTATCAATGCAAGTGTCCTCCTGGAGTAATCGGCAAAAGATGTCACTTAAGACCTTGTGACTATATACCTTGCCATAGAAATGCGATCTGTATTGATCTTCCACACTTTCCTGCCACACAAGATAGTTATATGTGTAAATGCCCGCTAGGACTGCGTGGATATGATTGTTCGCAACCACATAATCCGTGTGATGTGAAACCATGCAAGAACAATGGTGTGTGTATTCCAAAAGCGTTGCGGACAGTAGGCAGCACCGATCTTGATGATGAAAAGTATCGTGAATATACTTGCGAATGTCCGCCATACTTTTATGGAAAAAACTGCGAAACCTTAGTAACGCCAGACTTTCATATGAAATTCCGCAAACCTAGTACAACGAACTATGTGAAATTGGATGGGCCGAAAAAGGATCTCAAAGAGGTGATGATTTGGAATTGTTTACTATATTTGAAGCAAATAATTAAATATAGTCGGTAATCGATTAGAATTGTATAACACTTATAGTGTTATAAATGCAATTATGGAAATTAATCAAACTAACGTAAAAAATAAAGTTAATGTTAAAATGCTTTTATTTTATTTTAGGTTTCATTTTGCGCTTGGCTGCAAACCAATGATTCTTTTAATTATGGAACTCTTTTATCGTACGCAACAATCGATTTAGACAATATGTTAACATTTACAGATTACAATGGGTATTATGCACTAATCAAAAGTCTTGGTTCATGTTGTTATCAAGTTTAATTTTAAGATTTGTACTCTATGTGCATGGTCAACATGTTGTTACTGATATCACAGTTAATGATGGAATCTGGCACTTCATTTGTGTCGCCTGGACGAGCCATAATGGTTATTATGAAATATACCTGGATGGTAAACTTCTATATGCAGGCCTGAATCTGAGTGCCAACAGTGTAATTGAAAAAGGAGGTGTACTGATTCTCGGCCAAGAACAGGTGTGTACTTGATAAAACATTTCGTGAAAAGCGCAAAGTACTTATTTGATTACTAAAGATTGATCGCGTCATCTCATTTCGCCGCTTGTGAATTGAATAATATGTTTATGTAATTGATTGTTAGGACCAGCTCAATGGAGATTTCAGCGAATCTGAATCGTTTGTCGGCAATGTTGCGTACCTGGATATTTGGGACACGTTTCTCACTGCAGCTGAGATCAAAGAATTCTACAGTTCTTGTGAACCATATCGCGGCAGTCTATATGCATGGACGGACTTCAAGCTGGGTATATATGGAAATGTAGAAGTAGGTCCATCGAATTTTTGCAAATCATGCAAACAAAATTTAAGACTGAATAATGGACAAGTGAACGTTATTCACGGTAAAGCATTCTATCAATGCGATGAAGGGTATAAACTACAAGGAAATATTATGAGAAAATGTTTGAGGACTTCGGAATGGTCCCCTGAAATTCCCTTTTGTCAAAGTAAGAATGCGCCTTCAAAACGTCAATTTTACCGTGGGCGAATCTAATTTTATTTTACGTTATAGTTGTAACATGTCGGCTGCTACCCGAAATCCAGATGGGTACAATAAATTACGATAGTTTGACTTATGGAGCTTTCGCGAGATTTTCATGTAATGGTGGATATGCCTTAGAAGGGGATCCAAATCGTATATGTTTGTCCCATGGAGAATGGTCCGGAACCAGCCCTGTTTGCATAAGTAGATTATTTTCTTCTTTACACTTTAGGTCTATGCATATCACTTTACTAAATATTTTTTAAAGGTAAAGTTCGATGCCCTCCTCTCGAGATTTCAAACAATGCTTCTATTTCGTATGGAACTGAAAGTGGGCCCCTAAATTCAACTCTTAAGGAGTATGATGTTGCCGCGTTTGCAGAAGTTGTTTGTCATGTTAACGGAAATGTTTTGGAAAGCATAATTGTTTGCATGGAGAATGGTAGGTTATCAAAATTCTCTTACGCGAGAGCGCTCAAATGTTTATTATGAAAAATTGTATTGCAATGTTTATTTTTGTTTTATATTTTTATTTGTATAATATTTTTGTTTTTAGGCGAGTGGGATAGTAAAGTGCCAACATGTGCTGAAGTAGAAGATGTCGTTCAACAAACAATCCCTAGCACCACTCTTCAACCAACAACACCATCACGTCGTGTAAGCAGTATATATAGGTTTATCAGCAGAAACGTACAAAAACCTACAAGCAATAATCCAACTGCAAGCACTACATCAATGAGACCACCCACTTCAGATAACTTAATTACCACATCGATCACTTTATCCACGACAATCACAACTCCTTATAACAACTCATTGGTGACTTCAGGAACGCCTTCTCCCAGATTATTGACCTCTACATCTACACTGGCTCCGTTCAAAATCAAATCGGCAGAACAATCAGGCTTTTCAATACTCTCAGTAACAACGGAGAAATTTATAGAACTCACTACGAAACAAAAGGATGTTAAAACATCCAGTTCCACTATCAAACCTTCATTAATGGCTAGCACCACTACTGAGTCAATCAGTCTGACTACTGGTAAAGAGGTTTTTAAACCTTTTTTTTATGAAAAAGTATATCTTAAACAAAAATCGAAAAAGGGATAAAAAAACATACGCGAATGCTAGTAAAGTTAAAATATACTTTTTTTTTCATGTAACTTAAAAATGCCACTAACAGTGTAGCATTAAGCGCTCCAATCCTTCCAGCATCCTCGCCAACTAAACATGATGATCATTCAGAAGAAACTTTCTCGCAAGAAAGTCGTGAAGATTACGTCATACGAACAAGCACTGAATTTTACGATGAGGTTCACAGTACTTTAGATATGGAACATTGCAATCTTAGGAACATCCCGGAACCACCATTGAACGGGATAATTGAAAAAGTGTTAGCGTCCGATAATCGAACCATCACTCCTGATTTGGAAGATTTGCGAGACCATTCCGTGTTCACCCCCGTCGGAACGAAGGTACATTATGGTTGCATTGAAAATTTAACAATTGTAGGAAATCATATTGTCGCATGTCTAAACGATGGAACGTGGGAGAGTGTCGGATATATATGTAAACGTGAGTTGATTTATTGTTCTTTGAAAGGTTCTATTCGTAATGTGGTTAATATGTCTATTTTTATTTGCAGAAACTTACTGTGACAAACCACCTCGTCCAGTTAGCATGAACCATATAGGAAACGGTGGTGAGTTGACATATATTTTTCATTGTTCGGAAGAACGTTTTTGGTAAGGAAAGAAAGTCCTTCCGATATCAGAACGGTTCAAGCGGTCTTCATCGCGTACCATGAAATGCTTTTTATGCGAATTATGTGTGTTATATGCATATATTTCATGCGAAAAGTAAACGTCATCACGCCATTTTAACAAACATATTAATGGATTAAATAGAAATATTTTCATTTATTCGATTCCAATTGTTTCCGATTTTCAAGAGATCTACTAATAGTAGCCTGGTGAACCAGACCCGATTTGAGCCGTCGCTCGTTTGGTGATTATGCTCAATTGTTTATAATATGAGCTCTTGCGTTTGTTTAATTGAAATTACCACTCATAGACAATGACCTAATTATAATTAAAATATTAATTATATTAAATAATAAAATATTAATAATAAATCCATAAATTTTAGCCAAACGTTTTAAATTTGGAGACAAAATTCGACTTCATTGCAACGACGGTTATGTCCTGCATGGTGATCCTGAAATTATCTGCACGCCACCGGGTAAATGGTCTAAAGTTTTAGCTCGTTGCGCAAGTAAGTGTGAATGGTGTTTACATATTGAATACAGTTTAATCTTCCCTTTTCAAGAAATTTCGTGCAATAAACCGAAATTGCCGAACAACGCTGAGATTATTAAGGGGCGGTCGTATTTGTACGAAGATAAAATTTTAATTGAATGTGATGACGGCGAAGTGGAAGAAATTTATTGTCAAAGTAACGGAAAATGGTCATCTGAAAAAGTTTGTTCTTGATATCAAGACTGAAGAATTCAGAAAATTTGTTATTCAAAAAAAATTTTTGTGTCAAACTCGAATTAATAGTGTAAAAGCATAAAAACAATGCATAATATTTAGTCTAAATGTAAGTGCGCTAATGAACTGATTTAAAAGCTAGCAAAACAAAAGATTATTGCGTAGTTGTAGTAAAAGTCTAGGGAATTTACCTGATAAAATATGTATTTGTATCCTTACATCAATTAATACAGATTAAAATAGTATAATACTAGATACAGATTATTAGTATGTATTCGTACACTTAAAATGAAATCCCGATGAACGCTTTTAAAATTGCCGCCTTCCTGCTTTACAATATTCTATATTTCGTTTTAAAGTGTTTCGGTTAAATATTGATTATTCCGAGATTATTCTTTGTTGAACGTGGTCTTGAACTATATCTAATTTGTTTGAAATCAGGCAGTAATAGTATTGGATTTTTCGTCTATTGCACTTTTCGTATTTGAATCAATAACTGGAGGGCTTTTGCTTAACAATTGTTTCGTCGATGAACTGGACGAATAGCTATCACCTGAACTTCGGGTTGACGCAGAATTGCCACTGATTGGACTATCTAGCAAAAATCAAAGTGAATAGAAATAAAATCATTTGATTTTCCCTTAAATCTTCTCACCCGTTTTTACATTCAATTACCTGGTAGAGAGTTGGTCGTTTCTTTGATAGCCGACGATGTTTTGTTGGAAGTGGCTGTTGTTACAATATCAGTTAATGTTTCTTTTGACTTTGTTTTATCACCGCCTTTAGACTTGTGTTTTCGGTGTGCAAAAAGATTTGAAGTGCATTTTATTAGATGTTCGTATTTTATTAAGATATTTTTTTCAATTCAAGCTAACAAAGAGAATCTAATTGCCCGTGCATAAATCTTGAATTACATGATTGGGTTTTGAAGGGAGTGTTAATAGAGTGAAAAGGGATTAGAAGCTACTTTTCTACGATCAATAACAGAATAATACATACATTACAATGCTTCTAGAACCACAATGCGTTCATTATTTTGACAAATGTAGAAATTTTTTCTGAACAAAAAAATGATACTTATTAAAACAAAAAGTAAGCACTGGTTTAAGACCGAAACATTACTTATCTGTTTAATCTGATTCGACCAATCGTACGACTAATACTCTGAGAACCATACATTGATTGAAATATACTCTATACGTTCGCAAAACCAGGAAAGAAGCTATTTCAATTCTCTCGACTTTTCTTTCGAAAGGGGTCTATAAGTCAATTATAAACTAATGAAAAAATATCCTATCCGATTCATCATATTAATGCCAAATGTGCTTAACCATCCTTAACTTTAACTTTCAATTTCAGAATCGGAGGCGCGAAGCAAATGGTTTGTCAAAAAAGCTAAACAATAAATGAATCCTTCGATACTATCTCGTTAAAACTAAGCACCTTTATTCTGTTTTATTCAAAGTTTCGTAAATTAAGCACTTTTGGTTAGAAAGCAGAAATATTGAGCAAGAATAGAAGTTTCAAATGATATAAATGTGCTTCCAACTTTAATTTCGGTATTTTTTCGGCATTATTCGACTACACTGCAAATGAGATGCTTACCAGCTTGATACCAGCTTACTCCAGAAAAATACAGGTATCTTTATATCAATCAATAAACTTCGATTTAGGAAAAAAAATTCAAACGTCATAGAGTTCTGTTGTTCAAGTAAGGTGAATAACGATTCTAATTACCTTTACTAGCGACATTTCGTTTTATTTTGTCTTAGATTTTGAAACATAACGCACCTATTCCTAATCAGTAAAATTATATATTTGTATTTTCCTTTTTCTAAATGGAATTCGGGAATCTGTAAAACTATTCATATACCGGACGAAATGGAGAGCAGTACCTAGATGTTCATTAGACCATTTAGGAAGCGCGGATAGTATTATGCCTATAGTGTTATGCTTCCATTTGTAATGAAAGTGAACCCCGATTCGAATGCACTAAAAACATGGGCCATTTGCAAACATCTAATATAGCTTTAAACTCTAACATCTATCACTATTCATTTTTTTGGAAAATCAGTATAAGAACAAAAAATTGATTCCGCTATTGGAGGTTGGATGATGAAGTAAAATGTCTTCGTTAGTGGATGCATATTTTCTTTCATTTTTACTCAAATGCCAATTAGCTTTTTGTAACAGAAGGTTTTCTGCTGCTCAAAAATAAATTTAATAAACTGATAAGCTTGATTAGTTTCAATGCTCATTGTCATGACATGCGTATCAAATAAATAATTCCATTAATTAGACCTCACCGAATTTTTTTTTTAATTTTATGTACCTTTTATATTTTTAATGGCAACCCTTGTTGGATGTAATAAACGAAAAAGAGAGTTGACACCGATAAAAAATTTCTAGATGGCATGATCTGAATATAAAGTACTGTGAAGGTTGCGTAGTTAATTCATAGAATACCTTTAAGAAACTCTGACTACATAATCACGAAACAAACATAGACACAATTGGAAAAAAATCTGAAAATAATCACGGGAAGAGTATATGGTTAATTTCTAGAGCCAACGCTGTCTGGCATTTGAATATGTTATTCAAGTTTCGACGCCAAAAAAACGAAAAGTTGTGAAAAGATAAGACCACTACCGATACAACATATTTTTAAAAGAGCATTTAACACGGAACACTGGAATCGACGAAGACATTCAGATATGAAATTCTAACGTAGAGTGTCGTTATCTGAACTCCAACAGGAGAATAAAATAAAGTTAATGCAGCTACGTTCAAGTAATTTATGTGTTTGTTTTGAAACTAATGCTATAAATACGTTCGAACTTCAGCATCTAAATCATTTAAATCATGCAACGTAACCTTTGCTCAAGCTTGAAAAATGTAATATGAAAGTTGAATACCTATTTGATAAAATTTTCGCCTATATGAGCGACTAAAGTAAAATAAGAATGCGTCAAATATACAATTTCTAAATTATATGTATCATCCATAACAGTTGTACTTAACAAAAATATCAAGATATAATATATACATTAACTTTACTTATACTATATGTACAGATCTAGTGAAATATTAGAAAATTATTTACAATAAAGCGTACATAAAACACCAAGATCCCAAAGTATTTAGTTACTAGAAAATTTAGCCGATACATTTTCAATTGGTTCTAGAAACATTAAAACTAAAATAGCAATAAGAATGTTAAAATATTTCAAATGGCACATATTTATAAAAATCCATACGTTGTTAGTCAACCAAAACAATCGTGTATAAAAAGTCAAACATCTAACCTAGTAACGATTTTGCATTGAAATTAAATACGTGTTTTTAAGCAAATCTATAAAATCATATTGCGTAGTAGTGAATTTATTAGACCCATACTTTCTCGGGGCAGAGAGGACTTAAGATAGTGGTTTGAGGATCTTCAGGTGTGTAATAATCGGAATCCTCAGCGCCAGCCAATATAACCCCATCACCATCAGCTGAAAACGCAGGGCGATTCCTTTTCTAGAAAATCATTTTTACAAATTTTCACATTAGAAACCAGTGTTTTTTTGTTTCCATAGATCTGTTGTATTTTTTTCAGGTTTTGTGAAATATTCGCATGTAGTTGTTGTAGTTATTAATATTTACCCGTTGTGTAGCTTTTTCAGATGGTTCGTCAACGTCGGTATCTGTATCATCGATTGACTCTTCAATCCCGTCAATATGTAAAGCTGAATTTGAAACTTTAACTGCTTGCGAATTCAAAAGAGGCGACAGATTTTCGTTATCACTATCTTCATCGCCTTCTATTTGTGAACGTTTCGAATTATTACGCTCATTGATAATTTGGACACTTTCCCGGCTATGATGGCGACTATGGACAAGTTTTTCGTTTGCCATTTTATCACTATCTGTTCGAACTATTCCGTTCTGTTGCTTATTGGCTGTTTCTGGATTACTTTCTTCGCTTTCCTTTGTCAAGAGGACAGACATACGGAACTAATAATTTTGAAGAGTTTTAAATTTTAATATAGTTCCATCGGAGACGTTCAGTAAATAACTTACCTCTGCAGGAGCCGAGTTTTTGTCTTTTGAACGCTTTTCGCCACGTGGTGTACTTTGCTTATCGTTTTTGTCTCGAGATTTGTTTAAAATTTCTATAGCCTAAAAGCAGTAATAATCCTTTTAACATAAATTTCCGAGCAATACACAGCTGTGTCCAACCAGAGAACAAAATGTACATACCTGGACAGCATCCAAAGTGTCCGTTCCGTCATTTGAAAGTGATCTTCCTGTTATCAATGGCGGCCCATTTAGAGCTTCAATCAGTGATATTGGGGTGTAGCCGGGAGGAATGTGTTCGCAATTAGGCTAGGTGAATGAATAGTTCGATTATTTAAACATTCAATATAATTTTGATTACATACATCCGATGGATTCTGTGCAGCTGAACTGGTAATTGTTGTATTCAAACTTTTTTGCACAGCACGAATTTGAAGCAGCGCTCTAAACGGCGCCCGACATATCGGGCAGTTATTAGCTTGATATCGTAGCGAATCGGCACATGAATTACACAAGCATAAATGACGACATGGCAATATTAACGTATCCCTCGTTTCGCTCATACATATCACACATTCACTTCCATTCTCATCACTGTCGTCATCTATTGTTGGCTTATTAATCGCCTTGTTTTCAATCCCGTAGATCTCTTGCAACAAGTAACACAGGCCATCAACAAAAATCTTCTGTTTCAATGCCCTCAACGCATATGTTCCATCCGCATGATGATCAACGACGCAAATCGTGGTGTGTGATTGCCTTGTTTCTAAACAAGCACAGAAATCGTTGCAGTCATAGAACCAATCAAATCAATTTTACTCACGTTTACCTTCAGCACCTTCGTCAACTACGCAATGTATTGCAAGTGGATACGCATCTCTTTCAGGATTATAGCAAAGATCATCTTCTGAATATAGATTTGGATTGAACATATGTGTCGGTTGGCTAAATGATTGGGTAGCACCACGCTTGTAACGATACGTTTCCGAAGTAAGCGACGGATCTCGTGGTGTTAAAATCACTCCGTTCGGTGTAACTTCCTCTGTACAAAAGTAGTAAATTGTTATTGCACATTTTGCGTCTGAATCAAATATGAATTCTATGTTCAATAAATTGGCTTCGGATGATTTTATAAAGCGAACTGATTCTTTGCGAATATTCACCAAGCTTTTCAGCGTTTTTGTAGGTTCGTTGGCCTGTGGTGGTGGATATGGAAACTAAAAGATTGTTTTTGATAATCAGAATTTGTTGTTTTATACTGAGAAATTTACTGCGGTCGGACGGCTGCCCAGAAAATTTAAATCAGCATTTTCACCAAATAAATACGCTTCCGGTTGAGGGGTATCAAAGCGCTCACCGCCCATTATAAAATGTGTTCCAAAATAATTGCCTGGAAATTATTCAGATATGATACAAGCTATAATAATATATATTTAAAAGAAGTCACAGGAAATTTTTTCATAATCGAATATAGCGGAACATGAATTGCCTACGATGAATGAATGAATATTTTGTAGCTAGGGTAGCCATTTGCATAGCAATTAACCGAAATTGTTCTGGATCAAAGAAACAAGTTTTAGAAAAGTGAGCCCTATAAACGGATTGCTTACTTGTATCTAGCTGACTAATGGAGGAATGGAGTTGCTAATAAGATGTTGCTATTCACTATTTAACAGCTAACTAATTACTAGAAAGTTCTAAAGTACTAGTTCTAGAACTAGGAAGTTCGCTTACCTAGTTACAACATTTCCTCAGTTATGCAAATTCAACAGGCTGCAACTCGAAAATCAGATTTTCGATTCACAATGAAAGAAGGGTCTGAACGCTTTTATGCACATTTACCAATATGACTGGCCGAATTTCAAGAACCGATAGCCTGTGTGGCAGTTACTAGTCTTATTGACAATGTTATGGCTTTTCCCGTGGAAAGGGAATTTTTTCTATTTCCTTGAATTTTTAATTTTTCTTAGATTATAGATCTTCACATCGGGAAGACGACAGATTGAATAATTTGTTTTGATGACCAACACCTGGAGAGGTTTTTTGTTCGTATACGCAACGCTTCCTTTATAGAAGCTGATAGACTCTTGCTCAGTGATATTGTGCCGCGTACGAATTTTAGCTTTGTGCGGCATCTAAGTACCTAAGTCTTCCTCTCTACAGAGAATCTTCATGATTTTGGCAAATTCGTCTTTAGATTTAATAAGTTTAATTTCTATGGCACCGATTTCAGGTTCGCAATTTGGTATAGATTGTGATTTCTTGGTAAATAATCTTCATAGGATTTTGCTTTGAAAACCAATCAACTAGTTAAAATTCAATACAGTTCAAAACAAAATGAAATGTAGCTTAGCAGTGTACAATATAACAACTTTTTCAGAAAATTCGTAATAAAATTGGTATGCAGGTTCTAGTATCATCAAATAAAAACGTTAATCCCTCCAGGATCAACTGAAGGATCACTAAAGAAATCCATTAAAACGTAAAAATCAATGGCCGTGATTCCATGTCTTAATTCGTATTTCAGAATATGTATACCTTAGGTTCAGTTCAATAGCTCAATGTTTGTGTTGAATCAAATTCAGATAAATATGCTAGCAGAAATATTTCCAATTTTTTTACGAGGAAAAACAATCAAATATTTATCATATCGCCTAATTAATGGCGTACAGGTGAATTGACGTAATGTTTTCTCGCTAAATATTCCATCACCTACCTGACTTCGGCGGATATTTATATCCATGATTAGATCCGACATCCGCCTCTTCCACGGCAGCATTTTGTCTACTCATTAAAGCACCCATTAAAGCTAAATTCTACTTTGCTTTGTTGTTAAAAATCGAAACAGACAAATGCAAATCTTATTCACATGACGTTTTCATTGAAGTTGATAGTTGACATTGTTTTAGTTGGTTCTACTATAATTTTGACACATAAACATTTACTCGTTATCATAGTAAAATCATCCTTTTATCTGCCTTTCTTCTTATTGTTGCATTTTGACAATGAGATGAAATATCAGACAAAGGTTTAAGCAACAAGTTAATATCAAAAATAGCTTAATAAATATGATAAAAAACCATCAACATGCAGAGCTTGCTTTACAAATTGTACTAGAGCAGTTCAACTTATCCCACAGTTAATTAAATTGCTAAGACTTTTTACGGAGATTGTCAAGAAGACAAGAATTTGACAGGTGGTTTTTTCCAATAAATTTTTCACTTTTTCTCAAGAGGTTTGCGAGGACTTTGTTTTGAACAATTTCATTCAAAGAACAAAATCGACGAACACTGTGATGTCAAAATCGAAAAAGGGTGACATCAGCGCATCGCCATAAATAAATACCTAACATGCAAGCGGTTTAATAGCTGCATCAAATGTGATCAAATTGAATTTGAATGTTGTGATTTTTCACCAGTACGAATACAGCCAAGTGTTAAGAAAATTTTGAATATTATGCTCGGAAGGAAATATGGACTTGTTACGTTTTGTTTTACTGTAACTTTACTATGTTTATTTTGTTCAACGATAGTATCGAGCTTAAGTGATCCATACAAAATATTAGGTGTTTCTAGACATGCAACAGCATCGGATATTCGTCGAGCCTACAAACAATTGGCGAAAGAATGGTACGCAGATTTGAGTTCTTTAACGGATATCATGCTCACCTTTTATTTCGCACAGGCACCCGGATAAGTCCAGTGACCCAGATGCGGAAAGAAAATTTGTTGAAATCAAACAAGCATATGAACTTTTGTCGGATAATGAACGTAGACGAGCATATGATCAACATGGGGTAACAAGTGAAGATTCACACATGTTCAGAGAACCCCATGACTACAGTCAGTATGGAAGATTTGCGCCGGATCCGTTCGAAGAGTTTTTCGGACATCGCTTCCATTTTGACCAAGATATCAGTTTGTTCCATAAATTATCAATAACCACAAAATATTTCGAACAAAATGTGGTATCCAAGAGTCGTTCAGTGCCTCATATTCTATTCTTTTATGCTGATTGGTGTTTTTCATGCATGAAAGCAGCTAATTCTTTTAAGAAAATGATTGACACGCTGGAACCACTGGGTATTGTCTTCGCAACTGTGAACGCTGGCCACGAAAGCCAGCTCCTGCGGAAGGCTGGTGTTCACTCTCTTCCATGTATTGTATTTGTGCTAAATGGTCACAGCTATGTATATAAAGATAGTATATATAGTTTGCAAAAAATTGTTGGTAAGTTGTTTATATTTCGTCCTTAAAATGCTTTATTAATATCTGAATTTATCCGAAGATTGTCATTCTTCCTCCAGTTTGCAGCACAGCATTTCTCTTAAAATTAGTCGATGTGTTAGTAAATTATCCTTTGTGTTTTTTTATATTATTTTTCTAATAAGGAAAGTATTTTCCTATATATATGTTATTATTCCTTTCTTTATCATGCACGCTCGAAAGAATCATGACCCAAAGTTCGTTTTTAAGTTACGCACAAATTCGTATTGGCTAATAAATCAGTAACACAATAAAACCAAGTAAAAAAACGATACAAAAGGCATAAACAAAAATTTAACATTGAAATTATTTTCTACTCGAAATTCCAAATCTTCCAAAAGATTACAAAAGGTCTTCTAAGACTAGATGCGCAAGTAATTTTTGCTAGGCAACCTTTAGGATTGCAAGCGTTCTAATTACATTAAAAAATGTAAAAAGTAACGTTCCTAAATAATTTCTAATGACTTTGTTTTTCTATCTTTTACAGATTTTGTCAGACATAAAATGCCATATAAATTAATTCAAACAGTTAACGACAGCAATCTTGAAGATTTTTTGAATGGGTGGACTGATAACCGCGTGAGAGCCTTAATAATGGAACCCAGAAATCAGCCGCGCTTGCGATACCTTATTACAGCGTACGCATACCGTCATCGTGTTGCTTTTGGGTATTTTCAAAATAGAATTAAATGAGCAATTACTAATGAATATTTTCAGTTTTGTCCACTTGAATACTCTCGAGACACAACAAACTCAAGACAGGTTCAAAGTTCACCCTAGCTTAGATACATTATTAATATTCAATGAAGATTCAACTCGGCCCGTTGCTAGTGTATCAATGGCTGATATTCCCACGCAGACTCTGGTGAATGTGATTTCTGCGAACCAGTATTTAGTTTTGCCTCGATTATCTTCGCAGGAAATGTTAGATGGTAAACTTGAATTTTTATTCCGTTTCTATATTGTATTGATTTTATTGTGATTGATGTAGGGGTATGCCCAACAGAATGGAATCGACCGCGAAAACGATTATGTGTAGTGCTTATAACAGAAAATACCGACGCGCATAATGATGCAAGACATGTACTACGTAAAATAGCGTTGCAAAGTGGATACAATGTAGAAAGAGTGCGATTCGCTTATATCTATCAAGTATATATTGTGGCTTTTCCATCATAACAGACAAAACCAAATGAATTTTCTTATTGAAGGATAAACAATCGGACTTTGTTAACGCCCTTTCAAAAGGCATTACTGACAATGATTTATTATTACGACTTGTTGTAATATGGCGGCGTGATACATCTCATATTAAATATGAATGGATACGTGGGGCTAAATTAAATATAGACAGGAAAGAGAAGGAATCCGAAGAACAAACACTGAATCAAACTAAACAAAAATTGGACGATACAATCCAACGACTCTTACGAAGCACGGAAGCTCTAACATATGAAGCTATGGTTAAGGTAGCCTATAACGGCTACAGTATAATGTTATCTCAAAAAACTATATAAACATATTTTCAGGACTTACTTGATGAACATGCACAAGGTTTGTTGGCGAAAGTATTCAGCAAAATGCTGCTTATTGTTGAATACTTCGCGGACAATCTCGGTGAAGAACATATTTTACCAGCACTGTCCGTGGTCGCAACCGTTGCATTTATTCTGGCAGTCGGATATTTAATGGCTTATCTCGTTCGGGTTGAAGAAGAAAACATAAAGAAACAAGGTGTGAAATTGGAGAATAACAACGGTAAGTATAAAAGCTCAAACAGCAGAGTGTATCTGCCACAAGAGAACAATCTATTGTCAAATCTTGATTTTTACTGCAAGATTTTTTTTATCAAAATTTTACATATAATTGCTGTAACATTTAAAGTTAATTCTACTACGTTCATTGATTGTACACACGTAAAAATCCAATCTACAAACCATATTTATATAAATAGTGAGCGCCTTTATCATTAATCACAACGTAACTGCGAGTACAAATTGAACATTTCAAATCAAGCATTTCTGTTTAGTTTCCTTTACTAACTCCCTCTGACTGAACACTATTTTACCGCACTCAATCTGACTTAAAGAACCCGAAATGCGTGTTCGAAAAAGTATTTCCCAAAACTTGCAATTTAGCGGAGGAAAATATCAATTAGCTGTCGATAGGAAGATGATTGGCTTCAATATTTGTATTGTATATCTTGATGCAAGAATCTTGACCATTGACTATTTGACCCTTTGGCGGGCCTGGTTGAAGGCTGTGGATTCCACTTTCTTATATATATTTTTTTTATTTTTTCATATTTAGCCGTAAAGCAAACATATGTGCCTGAACTGAAATTGCACGAGCTTCGAGCTGAAAAATATAATGGCCTTGTCCGACTGTTAAAGCCAGGGTGTCGAACTGTAGTTCTTATAACTGATCTTCAATCGCGAAGCAAATTAATTCCTGGTTTCCACAAAGCTGTCTGGCCGTATCGTAAAAATAAAACGCTCATGTTCTCGCACATGCTGATTGAAAAAGGTCTCAGTTGGTTCTCAGAGTTATTGCGATTATCACTTCCTGAACAACGTGATCTTCAAATTAACCCGCGCAATTGTATTGGAACTGTTTTGGTGCTGAACGGACATCGTAAATATTTTTGCATGTACCATGCTAAACATCCCGAATCGAAACGCGGCGCTAAGGTAAGCCTCAAAAATAAATTAAAATCTTAAGTATGTAGCAAATACTGTCTATATCGCGCAGCGAATGTTGAAAATGACTCGCCATCTAAGTTCTTCGCCCAATTCCGACCCAGAAGCTGGAGCATTTCTAGGAATGGAAGATAGTGATTCATCGGAAAATAGTGAAAACGAACCAAAAATTCTATTAGAAGAAAATTTATTGGATGGACTAAGCAATTGGCTGGACCGCGTTTTTGAAGGAACAACTCATAGGTATTATATTAATTATTGGCCGGATTTCCCAACCAAATAATGCTGTGGGATAAATATATTTAATGATTAGTTTAAACGGATATGATTAAAAAGTATGCACCAAATTAAAATAAAGCAAGAAGCAAATATTTATTGAAGTTAGGTTTTATGTTCCTGTCAATAGATATAATTTCGTTCTCTTAAGTTTTATCTATTGTTATGAACTGTTGAAATATTAAAATGTATTCTTCATTTTCTACGATTATTCTCTTCATTTTCTACGATTATTCTCTTAAGGATTTTTGATGAAAAGTTTGTATTCTAGTCAAAGGAACGTGTTGAGAAAGTTTTGTCGTAATGAAAAATGCCGAATTGATTAAATAAACACCCCAAATCAACAAAGCATTAAAAATATTAGAAATTGAAAAATGACGAATAATAATCTAAAAATATTACAAATAGTTTCATGCCATTATTTACTTCAAAGAAATCTGGAAAGTCCGTGATTATTACCAAAAAATTAAATTAAATCCGTCAATTTTACGAATAGTTATAACTTCTTATTCACATTATTCGCATTGATAACTCATCTCATCCTCACTGTTGCAAATTTCAAATTCGTATCAATATTGAACGAATATTTGTAAGAATTTTTTTTAACAATAAAAAAATGTGATCATGGACTAAGGATTTTCTTAATTTACCTTCTATTGGTTCATCAAATTTACCTTGTGAACAAAACATTAACTTATAGCCAACACCACACACATACATTAACCCGTTTGTTTGTATGATACGATTTCATCATGGTAAATAATGCATGCCAATTATATTCAACCCATTTGTACAACAATAAAATGAATAAATCTAAGCTTATAAAATATGACCTTAAACAAGAATCTTGAATAAATCTTATTACAAATTACATAAAATAAATTGAGAAAATATCAAAGCATTTACAAACGGCAACTATCGGCCAAAGACGTAGGATCACTAATTGTTATTTTAGTTTGAATTATGTACTTTCTAGATATTTACTCCTAAGTCCGAACACTGACAATTGATACATTAAATTACACAAAACATATGTAATGACTTTTATTAAAAACGTGATGTGCGTTACAACGCGATTGGGGTATATGATGTCTTATACAGTAACTTTTTCTGCACTGTATAAGATCTTCTAAGTGAGCTCTGTACGTACTCAAAACTCCTCTGGAAAGAATTTTGCGTAATTCGAGTGTAATAGATACAATAAAATTTTGGAAAGAAAAATCTAACAGGACTAACGCTTATTATCGGATCGATTGAATGCAGAAATCAAGAAAATCGCTAGACACTAGTACTGTCGGACTCCAATATTATACTTTCGTGTCTGTTGGAAATGATAAAAATATGGATCTTAGTTATTAAAACAGATGAGATTCCAACGACTAGATTCCTAAACAAAAGTTATGTTGATAAAAAGATTTGAAGTCAGCTTAATGCGAAAACGAGGATCAACACCAAAGAAGTCGGGACGATCACACCATTGTGTAGTAAATTCTGCTTCAACAGATGTAAGAAGCCGCCAAGCAGGCCCGAACGCAATGTTTAATCCTGGTGGTGCCGAAGTCCTTAAAACAATGAAAATAGCAACAGTCTAAGCGAAACAATTGATAAGGTATCCCGAGTGGAGTGTTGAAAGTGACTTCACTAAGTCAATAACGTGACCTGACAGAAAGGTTCATCGAGTCTCTGAGCATTGTCTTCTTTGTGACGCTACAGGAATACAATTCTCAGTGGGGTTCAATGATTTCCAAGTGATCGTCACGAATCTTTTCATGTATTTATAGGTATTAATATAAATCAATGTGTAATAAATAATACTCGACTGAAAGATTTGCTGAAGTTACACAATCAGTTCAATTGCGATAAATAATTGTAGCCGTTGTTTCACCGCTCAGCTTACGCTAACTACTCTTGAACTCTTTATGTTTATAATCACTGTCGCATTAAAAATAGTATAGCAATGGCAGAATTGAAATCAACTACAAACATCTTTAAGATGTCATAAAAATTTGAAATTACTGTGTAGAAATTTAAAGATTCTAGTGTGGGATATACTTCAAAAATTAAATGTCGAGTTTGTTTTCACACATCCATTTGATGATGATTAAGATGCTGCATCATGACAACGAATAGCTTGTATAGGGGAAGGCGTTCATCCATTTTCTGAACGAGGGTAATGTCGTTGATATAATATATATAAATAAATGATAATGCACTACTCATCTTGTACTCATATTAAGTTTAAAATAAGAGAAGACAGCATTTCGCTTTGTTTTTTTTTATAAATCAAAAAAAGCAGCATCCACCAAGTTAACTGTACTAATCGCTGCGCCGAAACGATGACAATTGGTATGGAGTATGCTCAAAAACCACTGGGGATATTCTAGCGAACTATATGAAAGTGCAGAAAGTTTCCATCGTAACATGTATCTCTTTGACTACTTGACTACTCATTGACTACTAAACCAAATTACGCTGTGGCATAGTTATTTCCAATAATTAGTTTAAATGAAGGCGAAGAAGAAGCAAGAATAAAATACCCCCCCCCCCCTTCTTCCTACAGGCTAGTAGGTGGTATTGGCTATGGTGCTGTACACATTAGCCAGCGTTCTCGATTTCAGTGCGCTTAGGCTGCTTTCCTGTTCGTGCCCCTTTGGGGTCACTGTGATGCGATTTGCTTTTGGTGACCTAGTTCTTTTTTTTAGTATAAACATTGTTTAGTTGGTTTGTAGGGTTAACAGTTTGGGAATGTTGTTATGGTTAGCGTGAACTATTGGTGGGGATTGAGTATTGGACGCTCACAGTTCTGCCTTTGCTTCTTCCAGGAATTTGCCCAGCTGCCAGATATGAAATTTTTTGTTAGAATTGAAAGTCTTATCTATTGAGGATACTTCTTTAAACTTTGAAAATTTATTTCTTAAATTATCAAAGAACGAGCATTTGAAGATTTGATGTTCAAGTTCATCACGACTATTGCACCAAGTGCAACGGTCGGATGTATTTATGTTCGCTTTCTTCAGTCTTGTCTTGTGGTACGTTTGTCAGTATCCTATTTATCCTATTTAGTGACATTACTGTCTAAGTGGATATAATGGAACCAAGGTTTTTATCGAATAAAAGATTGCTTTTTTAGCCAAGGGCAGTCTTTTAAATTCTCCGTGTTTCCCTTGTACTCCGTTATCCATTCATCATTTACTTTTTCATGGATTAATTTTGTCGTGTCGTCCCATTCTGTGTAGTTGGGGGCATCATTGCCCTTATCAAAAGCTTTTTTGGTCGCAGTGTCAGTACGACTGAAGAATAAAATATTTAATGAAATGAGGTTTTATGTTCCTTTATGATGTCATTTTGTACGTTTGACTTTTATCTATTGCTATAAAATATTGAAATATTAGAATAAACTCTTAAATTTCTACGATTATTCTCTTAAATGATTTTAATGAAGTTTGTTTACGATTGATCTATGATGTATATTTTCTTGTTTTCACCGTCTTTTGGTTCTGACATTGTGTTTCGTCGGGTATCCCAAATTGAAGTTTCATTAACATTTCAAGAAATTGTCGTTTTCACGCACATCTTACATTGCCAAACACGTTTACTTCTGATCTGAGAATGGCTGTTTAAATTTCCAAAATATTCAAATGAGAACATACAAGTTAAAAAAGCTCCACAAATTCTATTCTAATTATATAAGAGCATTTACGTACTTATGATGGAATATAGTTCACTAATGCGTTAAGTTAATATATAATCAAACAACAGCGAAATTGTACAATCTTTATTTATGCTTTATCGATTAGCAGTTACTGACAAATTTCGAAATAAAAAAAATCAACAAAGATGTTATTAATTTACTATAGGAATTGTTTCAAGACTAAACACGATTGCATCTGTTAGTTGCTGTTAAGATCGTTTTCGCAATTTCTATATGAAACGCCAATACCAAAACCAGTACCAAGGATAATTGGCCAAGCTCTTCGCCGCATGAATAGAACTGTAAACGCTGTGCCGACTAGGAACCCACCACCTGAAAGATGAAAAAGGAAAAAGGCTTCAATTTCACACAGACAATTCTTTGATAAAATTAAATAACTTCAAATTTTGCACGTTTACTTTGTTGTTTCAAATCATTTGACCAAACCAAAACCATTTAACTTAACCATCAAGAATACTTCTACACTTTTCATTATTTAATATCAATCAACGTAGGACTTTAATAAGATAAACATTATGAAAGCCAGATTATTAGATTGAACGTACATGATATCGTTTTTTGTCAAATCTCCAACGCAAACGTCTAACTGAATGAAACGGAATTTTATATAGACTAAAAGCAAATTAATCTAAGGAATAAATACATCATTAATCGAAAGCACAATAACGAAAATTTGTCACATTTTACAAGGGACCAGGCGAAAGTTCTCAGATGTTTCCACTTCAATATTTTTTTCATAAATCGATTCAATTCAGCCTAGCTATCCATATAATTTTCTAATAATATGATTCGGGCTTGTCTTCCGGATCGGCGGCATTCAATTGATGTTCGCATGTTCTGAGTGCTACACCAGTGCCAATGCCACCTCCGAGAACAATCGGCCATTTCTTCTGGCGCAAAAACAACAAAGACAGAACAGTACCAATTACTAGGCCACCAGCTATAATAAAAGAAATAATTCAAGTTTGTTAAATTAAACTTGCATATCAATAAATATACAAAGATTTTCTTGATAGAATTAATTAACGTTTTTCAATGAACTATTGGCTTATTAGAGCTCGTATGAGTAGCTATATAAAAGTGTACTCGTAGTTACAAATGGGAGATCTCGGCCAGCAGCAAGCACTTATGGGTGAATCCTTAAATTTAAGACCAATTGTCAGGAGCGCTCAACATGACCAACGACGGTATTTTTAAAAGTTTAGCACGGGTATTATTGTCGAAGAGGGAAAGTGTTTGTCGGTATGAGTTCACTAAGTGATCAATGGAAAGCAAAAATATATACTTCAAGAATTCCAGCGACAGATCAATATGCAATATATGAATAGTCAGACTATAATAGTAATATATAATCTATATAATAGTCGCCAGACTAGTATCATGCGAAGAACCGGGTTCACCCATTGCGGGTGAGCGCTCCTAAAATCGGTGAGCTCCAGGTGAGCTGAGCAACCCGATGAAACTACAAGATGAAAACTAATCAAACCTGTTTGGCACATATAAGAAATATAAAGCAAATGGTGAGATTAAGACAATAACACAAAGAATTAGTTAATAGCATGGCCCCGCCCCATACAATTGATTGCACTTGCTTGAAGCATGGTAAAATAACGTCTTTCTGATGAATGGTTCTCACTTCACGAAGGCTTTCGTTAACAAGTGTACTGTTCTATATACAAAGTAAAACAGCTTAAGCTTATTAAAGCCTCGTACACTTCTTTGAATGCATTTGTAATAGAGATAGTGAAAGGAAAATATGTAGAGCAAATATGCATGTGCAAATATAGAATAAAGTGATCTGCAACGAGTTTTGCGAAAGACAAAAGTTTTACACGGTAGAAGGCACTGATGACTGGTAGAGTGTTCTTTAGACGATGTTTGCCGGACCCCTTTCAGATGGTTTCCTTAAGATATAATATATTTTTATGAAGCAACCTGTATGCCTGCGCCTTCTCTTGTGAACAGTTATCTAAGACACCAAAATGCTCGCCCTTTGCGAGCATTTAAATTAACGAAGCCATAAATTCTTTTTTCGTATATCAATTCCAGAGCTAATTTCGAATTGCGATAAAATGACCCATTGCGTTCGCTATACATCAAGTGCACACAAGAATTGTGGCTGAAACAGGAATGATCGAAGTTAATAAAAACTTATGAATAAATTCTTGGGAGCTTTAATGTTTCTTCAAACTAGATTTCATAATTTTCGTCTGATTAAGCAGTTGACATTACCCTGGATCAAGGAGTAGCGTTATCCTTACGACTTGGAGGTGTGAGTCAACAGAAAGCAATTTCGAAAATATTCTCTGGGAATTCCTGTACCAATTCTGGGGATTCCTAATTCAGTCCTGAAATCAATCATTATGTAATAAAAGAAACACAACTTACTGGCCTTCATTAGCACATCAGTCAGGCATCGATCCATCCTCTTCCCAAATTCTTCCTCTGAGAATGTTGTACATGTACCTTTCGCTGCCATTTTAGTCGTCTATCTCAATCGATTGTTGCAAATTTAACCTGCACCAGGTTAACTTCTAACCTAGCCGTTCGGTAAACTAGTCAACCTCAAAGAGGAGGAATTCAGTCAAATTTTAACACAAATTTGACAGCTGAATATTTTAATGAATTTTTGTTCCGTCTATGTCACATGGATTTCGCGAAGAAATTTCCCTCACAATACACTGCCAATGCTCAGATTTAAATTCAAGTTTATTGATTTTTTAAACAAATTCTAACTAATTTATTTCTCGTTCTTACGGAAAATTGATATATAGAACCTGCAAGCAATACAATTTATTTCCGCTTAATATAAAATTAAATGCAAAAACTGTCATATTATAAATATTAAAAACAAATGAGAATAAATTTGTTGCTGGGTTTGCCACGGTTTCGGGGAACAAAATGTTAAGAGTATTAGTAATAATTAGAGTAGGTTGTGATTATTAAAGTATCGAAAATTTGTTGCGATCAAAGTGAAAGCATAGCGTATTACATAGTGTAATATAACCGTATTATTTTACTCAAAATACGAAGCAATTTTATTTTACCTAAATTTTGGGTTATTTCGGGTTGTCCTGACGATATAATGATCATTGAGATTTCCCGTGAGCTAGTGTCACATGCTTTTTTTTATGTTATTTAGCAATAGGATAGCTTATTTAGCAATAGGAGCGTGTTCTAATCCTTTCCACAATGCTGAGGAAGACCGGACAATAACGGTTAATAATTTGTTATGAAAAATTAAGATTTTAACACGCAAAGTTAAAAGGCTGGTATTGCTATTATTTTAAATAAATATTTTGTGAAGATGGAAGCAATTACGATTTATCTTTAATACTCTCAGCTAGGCTGAATAATAACTTTGTTTGATTTATTCCAATTTCAGAATTATATTAACCTACGCAGCATCATTTCTAATGAATTAACCAATCAGAGATCATATTCGAATTGCGCGGAACATTTCTCAAGCTTTTCTATGAATTTATCCCTTATACAAATGCGAATTCACTATAAATTGCCCATTTGTAACGTCATTATTCACCGGCTTTACACAAGTTGCATCTTCTGTCTCAAATATTCTTGCAATAAAAAGAGATGGGAAAATAACAAACAACCTCACGGAATGTTCTTGTCAAATTTTTTTTGACGATTGTGAATATGGTGTGTCAGTGTTAAATCTTGTCACGTCGGTGAAGACAGTTGCTAAAGGACGGGAGACATTTGGGAAAACTGTAAAAATGGCAGATGCTGAGGTGAGTACAAAACAAAAATGAATTATAAGTTGATTTTAGAACATTGATTAACTGAAATAAATAATCTACGTTCTTATAGTTGTCAAAAGCTCTACGGGATTTGCCAAATCGTGTGTTGAATGTCGGCGTCGAAGAGCGGCATGTGGTGTTTCAAAATGTGTCGGCCGTGCTGTCAAATCCAGGTGAGCAAAACGAATGATGTGATAAGAAATATTCCATGTCCATTATAAATTTCACAACATTGCAATAGATTATTTGTACTTAAAACTTTTTCCGGCCTATATGAATGGAGAGCAAATGAAATATAGTGTACCATGAAACATCCTTGTAGGGTGGGTGTGCGTTGTGATACGATCAATACTTATGTACGTACCTTGTACGTGGGATTTTAGGCGGCACGTTTATTTTAAAAGATTGAGATTCTGTTAGAAAAAGAGAAAAATAATAGTAGCTTCTATTTTATTTCGTTATTTGCATTTGAGTTAATACACTTACATTTTCAATGAGGGCGATGTTGCAAGAACGTCTGATTCGCGAAATCCTTGACAATATCTTCAGATGCATGTAATCTTATTAAAAATGAAAATGTTGGAACCACTTAACGATAACATCAATGCAATGGAGTTGTCTGATGACCACTTAGTTTTGAGTATGGTGGTAAGCTTTATCAACTTTTTAAACAGGAGAGCTACAATTTATGTATGGTACAAAATTGAAGACTAACAGTAGAATGCAAAATAATTCAACGGCAACATAATTTAATTCGCGTCTCTTTAGAAGAAAAATTGCCTAAAGTGAACAGGTTCCATAGAAACGAAGATTGGAACTTGCTCATTTTCCGGTAAATTGCATCAGTTTAATACTAAAAAGAATTATTCAAGCCTTATCTAGAAGTATTGTTTATGCATAAGTTCCATGCATGTAAATTTCGTTACAAACCTATTAACAAATGATAAATATTTGAACACATTTTTCTAAAATTCATTGACGGAATCAAAGAAATAATGCTTTACTATACATTCAACCAAGAAGTGCTTATTTGTTGAATTCTAGCCACTCGAATTTATTTCTTAAAATGACAACGAATTTAAACAAATAATTTGTGAAATGCGTTTTTTTTTGTCACTAAAACTAAGACTTTAGATTGTGGAGTTTAATTAATTTTTTTCATGCATTTCGAAAAATATCTTGAAGCAATATGGGAAGTAATAACTTTGTTTCCGTCGCATACCTTTTTTTCGATGCTATACATTATTTGAAAATTTTGCTATTTTAAATATCTTGTCCAGAACAAGCTACGCACATAATCAGAAAAGTATTTAATTATGTACATACATACAAAATTTCCATTTTCAAAGATGCAATGTTTCTATTGAGCATTTCGATTTTCTTTTTGTTTTATACTTAACATGTATAATTTATTTGATCTATGGGTGCATAAAAAGTTTCTTTATTCTATTTGTTAATAGGAATAAACCCAACGATTGTCCGCGGTATATGCAAAGTCGTTGGAACGACCTTAACAAAATACAAAGATCCTGGCTCGCAACTTATCGTTCGGGATTTTATTTCTGATTTGATGCGTGAACATCCGGAGCAAGCTCTTGAACATTTCAATGGCGTCTTTAAATCAATTGTATCTAAAGAGCTTCAATCTGCGCCGGCACAAAAAGCTGCATTTGCCGCAGTTATAGCGCTACTATGGACGACAATAATCATAGAAAACAGAAAAAAGGACTCGAATGTTACTCAGCAAGAATTGCCAAAATTGATCGAATATCAATCACTGCTGTATCAAATTGCATTGACCAATGGAAACAAAAAAGTGATAGAAAAAGCCGACAAAACACTTTTTGAGCAATGGTCTAATGAAGATTCATTATTAAATGACCACTTTAAAAAGTTTCTCGATAAGGAACCTGCCAGCAATGTTATTGTTTTCCTTCTTCTAATGGTTCGGTTTGATCAGAACGACAATGGAAATGATTCTCTTCTCATCAGCAATAAAACAAAGCTTTTAGATCATTTTGTTAAAGGTTTAATCACAGTGAAAGTGAAACCACATCCAAATTGTATTGCCGCTTGCCAATTACTTCTTCGATCAATTCAAAAAAGCGAATTTGAATCAAACATTTTGCCAGCACTTCAACGAGCAATGTTACGAAGTCCAGAAATTATTTTACAAGGTGTTGGAATGATCGTTCAAGAGCTCGATTTAGATGTCAGCGAGTATGCCGTCAATATTGGCAAAGTTCTTATGCAAAATTTGTATTCAAAGGATGACACCGCCCGAAGTGAGTCTGTCGAATCACTAAAAAAACTCGCAACGAAATGCATTCAACCCAAAGCAATTGAAGATATGATAAAAAATATTTTTGCGATTTTGAACGGCTCAGATGGAAAGATCACGGTAGCAGAGTATAGAATAAATTTATTGCAGGTAAGATTTTCTATGAATAATCTTCATTTACTTAGATGATACCAAACTGTGAGAAGCTTCAAGCGCACATAGCTGTCATAGGAAAAATCGGTATAATCATGATCAGGAGCGATTTGGACTAAAGCTTATCTTATATCTTTAAAAACCATATATATCTTATAAACTTATAAAACCATATACGTCTGTCTGAATAGTAATGAAAATAGTGGTAATAATTATTCATCTTTAATAAATCAGAAATCAATAGAAAAAGGACTTTGAAATAATCGTAGCTAATAATCCGGTCAATTACTCAAGCATATCGAATAGTTAAGTTGATTTTCAATAGTTGAAAGAGTGTTATGGTGTTTTAGAATACTTGACGATTCTTATCTTTACTAAATTTTGATAAATATTTTTACTCCTAGATCGTTTTTGATATGTATTGTCTTTGTTGAATTTTATTCCGTTTTGGTCTCTGGAGATATCCAATGTAAACATCGAGTTTCCTGTATTTGAGATTGAAAATTAATTGCTCCAAATTTTTAATGTTGAAAAATATATAAGGAACTATTTGAATCAATTGATAAGTTCGCAGAGCGTACAAAATTGATTGAGATTGATTTCTTGAAACACCCCTTCAATGAAGAGCAAATTTGACATAGAAATCCGTGAGAAGAAGTATATACGAACGGATGATTAAAACTACTCAAGTTAGCGGATTCGGAATCGCGATTTGGAGCCTCACTGCGGGCTTGTGGTATCACTTGAAAAATTCTTCACACAGATGTAACACACGTCATTTATCCTTCAGACAATGTGAACCGTCTAATTGAGCATAGATTTGCGTTGGCTCTCAAGCCTTCACATACGGCTAAGTATTTATGAATGGCCTTTCCCTGCTCCCGACAAAAGCCAGGATGATCCACCAGTTCCGTGTTCGCCCGCAATTTCACTCTGCTATTTGATTTCGATCCAGCCACATGAAATTATTATGATTCAGGCAACACTTAAGAAGAAGGCATTCTACACTTTCTTCCTCCTCTCTGCTGGCATATCGCGGCTTATCGGCTTGACCAGTAATTTGGTTTCCTAACCCAACGGCTATGGACTGTAGGCAATGCCTACTGAGAGGCCACTTATTAGGGCGAGGCCAAATGGCTCGACTTATTCTGCATCAATTGCAATCATTGCGGTTCTATCTGCACCTAGAGAGGGGACCTCTTTCGTTCCACTTTCCACTGTTGTGCAAGCAGTGGCACATTGATCGAAACAACTCTTGCTACCTCGTGCGCTCTTTCTCTTCCCTCTATACCTCTGTGTCCTGAAATGGACGTTAGTTTCACTTCCCTTTGCTTACAGTCCAACTCTAGTTAGAATATGCTCTGACAATTGTCAGTAGCAGAGAAGAACTTTTTAAACTATCATAGTTGTTGCTAAAATATTATATGTATATGTTATACACATTCCTCTGCATGGCAATAATGAGTGAAAATATATATAAAAGATTATAATAAAATTGCACTGTTTTATCTTCATCTCATGTATTAATCAACTACTATATTATGCACACGTGCATCAATAAAATTATAAATAAATAAATTCATTTGTATTCGTAAGAATATATGGTACATATAAACCAATGTGACTGATGGCCTTTTTTTTTATTCACAGGGCGCAGGTAATCTGAGCTATAATGCAGTATCAAAAGAAAACAAGGCCGGTATCCTAAACACCGTTACCGATTTGTTCTCCAAAGTACTAGAAACTGAAATACAAGAAAAAGTACTATGTCATTCACTGGAAATGTTCAGTTTATGGTCAGCAAATTTTAACGATGTATTACCAAAGCGTATAATGGACATTTTCAAGAAAGGCCTTGAAATGAAGTCCACTTCGCAGTCAGTGCGAGTATCATATCTTCAATGGCTTCTAGCCTGTCTTGAAAATGGACGACTGCCCAGTGATATTGACCTTTCGCCATTGCTGGTGAAAACGGTTGAAAAGGCCAGTCAAAACACTACTCAAATCCCTCTTGTTTCAGAAGCAGTTTGTGCTGTTTGTATTATTTTAAAAACAGAAACTGGAGATCAAAGCATGCAAAAGTTAAACTCGTTCTGGAATATCATTCTAGATACAAACAAGCAGATTTTTGTTTCGGAAAGGTTTCTTACAACAGCACCGAGTGATACTTTGTGCTACGTAATGTTGATGTCGGTAAAGTTGCTGACGGAACATTTTAATAAATTAAAAGGAGATGCGAAACCTATTTATAAAGCCATCATTTATGGGATCACATCGGCTTCGAGTAAAGTACGCCATTACTGTTTGAATCTTATTCCACAAATTGTAAATTGTGCGGATGGAGTCACATATGCTAAAACTCTGTTGGATGAAATAACAAGTTACATTCAACAAGCCAAAATAATTTACGAAGGTGATAATGTTACTGAGGAAGGATTTATTCCATCATCAGCATTTGTGGATGCGATAAGAGCGCTTTGTCAATTTAAAGAAATTAATACAGCGGACGCTCAAATGATTGCTCTACATAGCTTACTCTGCTCTCATCATCAGGCGATTGTTTCGAATGACAACGAGTTTTGGGAAACAATAGTCACGGACGTTTTGCATTTAGATCCGAAATCATTTATTGCGCTGAACATATCTCAAATTCGTGAATTGCTTTTAGACAACTACAAAGCTAGCAGAATGCACGAAAATGCACTATCGAGCATGACAAAAATTAGTCCAGATATAATCCTGCCTATTATAATAAACAAAGTCACAACAGAATTGAACAATCCTGATATGTCGAATGTAACAGACGACGAATATTTCACTTATCTAACACCCGAAGGAGAACTGTATGACAAGTCAGTCATTCCAAATGTTGAAGACATATATCAAACCGCAGGATTAAAGCGCGAAAACAAAGTCTATAGCTACAAGGAACAATTGGAAGAGTTGCAATTACGTAGAGAAATCGAAGAGAAACGTCGAAAGGAAGGGAAATCAAAACCGCCAGCGTTAACTCCAAAACAACAAGAAGCTATTAAAAATCAAACGGCAAAGGAAGCTGCGATCAGAAATCGGCTTCAATTACTGCATGACAAAGTAACTGCTCTCGTATCAATAATTCGTGCAGCGTGTACAGGAAATCAACAGCAAGTGTCACTGCATTTCTCCAAATTGCTTGGTTCAATACTCCGAGTGTTGAAATCGCCATTGGCGGCTTTACCCCTTGTTGAATTGTATATGTACTTGAGATCGACATGTTTTGCTCATACTTTGGCTGACCTGGGCCATTCACTTGCAATTTCCACAATCCGCCTCTGCCAACCACATTGTGATTTGAACGAAGATTGGCAGAAGGAAGATATTGCTGAAAATGTATTCAATACATTAAATAAGTTCTATAATCAGACTGTAAGGAAAAACCAGGACACTGATACATTTGAGGAAGGATTGCTCTTTTCTCCGGCATTTTGTTATGCTTTTGAGTTTCTGAAGCGTGCAGTTGACGTGAAACCAGTTAAAGGAGATGAAAGTTTGTTGTTGATTGCCGTTGAGTTGATAGAAAAGCATGCTCAAATAAAAGGCGATACTGTTAATGGAGAATCGACCGATTATAAGCACCCTAAATACATGCCGCGTCTGGAAATGCTGCGTCTTTTGATCAAATTGATAAGTAACTATCGCGGGAGAGTGCAAAGTAATGCGGTTGCCGCGTTGCTTGAAGTAGCCGAGAGTAGCTCCAGTAAAGAATATTGTGCAACGGCCAATAAAGAAGAAATAGACCTTTTACTTACTGCATTGCAACATAATTTGGAAGCAGTAAGAGACGTTGCATTGCGTGCTCTAACAATAATCGTGAAGACGTTGCCCAGCTTCGATGAAGATTACAATTTTGCTTTGTTGCTTACTCGTCGATTTTGGGTTGCTAAACATGATGTATCAGAAGATAATCGTGTACTTGCCGAAAAGTTATGGGAGGAATCTCAGTTCGAAGTGCCAATGATGATGTTTGAAGAACTTATGGGCGACGTTATACATCCGGAGCCTTGCATTCAAAAAGCAGCGGCTGTTGCTTTTGTGGAAATTCTTAAGATTGATTCCTCTTTAGTGCAACCGGTTCTTGACCAACTTTTAGAAATATATCAGGAAAAGTTGACAATGATCCCACCGAAACTCGATCAATTTGATCGGGAAATTGAACCCGCAATCGACCAATGGGGTCCACGACGGGGAGTAGCGATCGCAATTTCCCAAATTGCTCAATTCTTTTCATTGGAAGATGTAGATAGAGTTATACAATTCATGGTGTCACAAGGCTTAGGAGACCGAGAAGAGATTGTGCATAAGGAAATGCTGGCAGCAGCTTTAGCTATTGTGGATTTGCATGGTAAAGAGCGTATAGCGAAATTGCTTCCCGTATTCGAAGGATTCCTGGATAAAGCGCCAGACTCCCGGAGCTTTGATAATATTAGACAAGCAGTTGTGATTTTAATGGGGTCGTTGGCAAGGCATTTAGACAAGGACGATGCGAGAATACAGCCGATCGTAAAACGACTATTGTCAGCTCTATCGACACCATCTCAGCAAGTGCAGGAAGCTGTTTCCAACTGTTTACCGCATTTAATGCCTTCAGTAAAAGATGATGCCTCCGCCATGATCAAAAAATTGATGCAACAATTGGTGAAATCGGAAAAATATGGCGAAAGACGAGGTGCCGCGTATGGAATTGCTGGAATCGTAAAAGGGCTTGGTATACTCTCGTTGAAGCAGCTGGATATTATGTCGAAACTTACACAATACATTCAAGACAAAAAGAATTACAAAGCACGTGAAGGTGCTTTGTTTGCATTCGAAATGCTCTGTACAACTTTAGGTCGGTTGTTTGAACCATACATTGTACACGTGCTACCACATTTGCTTCAATGTTTTGGTGACTCTTCTCAATATGTGCGTCAAGCGGCGGATGATACAGCTAAAGTGGTGATGGGAAAGCTATCTGCTCATGGTGTAAAGTTGGTGTTACCTTCATTGCTTAATGCTTTAGATGAAGACTCCTGGCGAACAAAGACTGCTTCTGTGGAGCTACTCGGCGCCATGGCATATTGTGCTCCGAAACAGTTGTCATCATGTTTGCCAAGCATCGTGCCCAAACTGATCGAGGTCCTCGGCGATTCTCATACCAAAGTTCAAGAAGCGGGAGCAGATGCTTTAAAAGTGATTGGCTCGGTTATAAAAAATCCAGAAATTCAAGCAATAGTTCCAGTTTTACTGAGTGCGTTAGAGGATCCATCTAAAAATACATCCATGTGCTTGCAAAGTTTGCTGCAGACGAAATTCGTTCATTTCATTGATGCGCCATCTCTGGCTCTGATTATGCCTGTTGTACAAAGAGCATTTATGGATCGGTCGACAGAAACTAGAAAAATGGCAGCGCAAATTATCGGCAATATGTATTCCTTAACCGATCAGAAAGACTTAACACCCTACCTGCCGAATATTATTCCTGGCTTGAAAGCATCTCTTTTGGATCCAGTTCCAGAGGTCCGTGCCGTTTCAGCTCGAGCGTTAGGCGCTATGGTCCGTGGAATGGGTGAATCCTCGTTCGATGATCTACTGCCTTGGTTAATGAAAACTCTTACGTCGGAAACGAGCAGTGTAGATAGATCTGGAGCAGCGCAGGGTCTCTCAGAAGTAGTAGGAGGCTTAGGAGTCGAGAAACTGCATAAACTAATGCCTGAAATAATTGCAACAGCTGAACGAAATGATATTGCCCCGCATGTTAAGGATGGTTACATAATGATGTTTATTTACATGCCAGGAGCTTTTCCAAAAGAATTTACACCTTATATTGGACATATCATTAATCCGATTTTAAAAGCATTGGCTGATGAAAATGAATATGTACGAGAAACTGCACTGAAGGCTGGTCAAAGAATCGTCAACTTATATGCTGACTCAGCAGTCGCTTTACTACTGCCAGAACTAGAAAAGGGTCTGTTTGATGATAACTGGCGAATTCGATTCAGTTCTGTTCAATTGCTAGGCGATTTGCTTTATCGCATATCGGGAGTGTCTGGTAAAATGACAACTGAAACAGCGAGTGAAGACGACAACTTCGGTACTGAACAGTCTCATTCGGCTATAATTTCTTTCTTGGGTGCGGAAAGACGTAATAGGGTATTAGCTGGATTGTATATGGGGCGCAGTGATGTCTCGTTGATGGTACGACAAGCGGCTCTACATGTTTGGAAAGTAGTTGTGACGAACACGCCTCGTACGTTGCGCGAAATCCTACCAACTCTTTTTGGACTTCTGTTGGGTTGTTTGGCGAGCACAAGTTACGACAAACGCCAAGTTGCGGCGAGAACTTTGGGCGATTTAGTAAGGAAACTTGGGGAGCGAGTTTTACCTGAAATCATTCCAATTTTAGAACGTGGCTTGAATTCGGATCAAGCAGATCAACGTCAAGGAGTTTGTATAGGTCTCTCAGAGATAATGGCATCCACATCTAAGGATATGGTGACAGCATTCGTAAATAGTCTTGTTCCTACTGTTCGCAAAGCTTTGAGCGATCCACTGCCAGAAGTCCGACAAGCAGCAGCAAAAACATTTGATTCCCTCCATTCGACGGTTGGATCTCGTGCTTTAGATGACATACTACCATCTATGCTCCAGGGATTATCCGATCCAGATCCAGAAATAGCTGAGAACACGCTCGATGGATTACGTCAAGTGATGGCAATAAAGTCACGAGTTGTGCTACCCTACTTGGTGCCGCAGTTAACAGCTCCTCCTGTGAATACAAAGGCTCTTTCTATTCTTGTCTCCGTTGCCGGCGAAGCGCTGACTAAGTACTTGCCTAAAATATTGGCAGCACTACTGCAAGCATTGGCGAACTCTCAAGGCAAACCGCACGAGTCACAAGAACTGGAATATTGCCAAGCCGTTATTCTCTCTGTAAGCGATGAGACCGGTGTTAGAATTATAATGGATACTCTTATGGCAGCAACGAAATCCAGCGACCCAGCATCAATGAAAGCTGCGGCTACTCTACTTTCTGTGTTTTGTACTCATTCTCCAGGAGATTACTCACAATATGTGCCGCAATTACTTCGTGGTCTTCTCCGATTATTTGCAGATACCGATAAGGATATTTTACAAAGATCATGGGACGCTTTGAATGCTGTCATCAAAACACTCGACTCTGCTCAACAGATCGCTCATGTATCCGACGTAAGACAAGCTGTTCGTTTTGCTGCCAGCGATTTGAAGGGACAAGAATTACCTGGTTTCTGTTTGCCCAAAGGAATATCTCCACTTTTGCCAGTTTTTCGAGAAGCAATTTTGAATGGTTTACCAGATGAAAAGGAAAATGCTGCTCAAGGGCTTGGTGAAGTAATCGCGCTTACCAGTGCGCAATCATTGCAACCATCAGTTGTACATATTACAGGACCTCTTATACGTATTCTGGGTGATCGGTTTAACGCTGGCGTGAAGGCGGCAGTGTTAGAAACTCTGGCAATTCTCCTCCATAAAGTCGGTGTAATGTTGAAGCAATTCTTACCACAACTTCAAACAACATTTTTAAAAGCTCTGCATGATCCTAACCGAGCAGTTCGTATGAAAGCTGGACAGGCATTAGCGGAATTGGTTGTGATCCACACAAGAGCAGATCCATTGTTTGTTGAAATGCATAATGGCATAAAAAGCAGCGATGATTCATCGGTGCGTGAGACGATGTTGCAGGCTCTTCGAGGCATAATAACCCCAGCAGGTGAAAAAATGAGCGATCCATTGCGGAAGCAAGTCTATGCTACCCTTTGCTCAATGTTATCTCACCCAGAAGATGTGACAAGAAGTGCCGTCGGTGGTTGCTTGGGTGCATTGTGCAAGTACATGTCCCCCGAACAATTGGATGATGTTTTGAAAAATCACCTTTTAAATGAAGATGCGGCAGAAGATATAACATTAAAGCATGGACGAACCGTCGCATTATTCGTTGCACTTAAAGAAAGTCCCAGCACTGTTTACACACCCACCTCCGAGGCGAAAATTATCAAAGTCTTAGTTGCTTGCATATCATCAGATAAAGTAAACATCGCAAGAAATGGAGTCCGCGGAGCAGGCTACCTTCTTCAATATTGTCTTAACGAAGAAATGCAAACACCTCAACAGATTGTAACACCATTTGTTCGCGCTATGAATCACAACAGCCATGAAGTGAAGCAACTCGTGGCAATGACATGCAATTATCTGGCCAAAGTTGTGCCGGCCGAAAAAACAGCACCCGAATTGCTTAAGGCTGTCATACCTACATTGGTCAATGGCACTAAAGAAAAGAACAGCTATGTACGATCAAATTCCGAAATAGCTCTTTGTTCAATTCTCAGATTGAAGTCCGGCGAAGAACACTACCAGAAATGTCTGCAATTATTGGAGTCGGGAGCTCGAGATTCTCTGAATGAAGTAGTTAGCAAAGTGTTAAGGAAAGTTGCCCTGCAACCAACCGGAAAGGAAGAGGATCTTGATGACACCATTCTGTCTTGATTGCCATCAGTTATATCAAACGAATACAATGTGTCCCTTTTAAATGATCATAAAATCGCCCGTTTTTATTATCAGAAGCATCAATTTTTTTACTGGTCTGTTGTCGTTTGCATAATCTTAAACTTGATTTCACGTTATATGACAAACTATTTAGAATTATCGGCAAATGTTAATTTTCAGACAGTCCAGAAGAATTTCGTTTTGCATTTTTCCTATATTTCCAAAACAATAGAGTTAAATCATTCGCGTTCAATAAATTTATGTAAACATTTTCTAATAATTATATGTATTAAATGTAAATTACATATTTGTTACATTTCTTATGTATTATTATTATATTTTAGTTTAAATATAAGTCATATATGTGATACCTACTACAAATATTGTTTTCTTTCTCAAATCCTCGAATCCTTTCTTAAATTGAAACTTCTGTGTAGTAGTCATTAGTTACTCATGCAATAATAAATGTGATTTCAAAGCAGGCATATTCTTAGCTTCATATTCACACGTATTGCACTTTAAACCTTGATTACTCAACTCCGCTATCATATCTTTGTTCATGCGGGGAAGTGATCCTTTTTCCTTTATTGCCTGGCAAACATCTGCAGAAAAGTTGAGTTGAGCTGTCTGTTATGACTCGATTTCCATAACTTACCGTCGTAGTGCAAAAATAAATTAGTATTAAAACTATTCCAGTGCTTCTTTGTTTTAAGACACGGCGATATGAAATCTTTTGATATTACATGCAAATGCAACCTTTGCATGCTTGGTACCGCATGGAAACCTATTTTAAAGTCATCTGTCTTCATCTGCACTATCTCTATTGCGTTAATTGCTAGCAAATGCAATTCGGCGAGGAGATTTAAGTCTTTACCCTTAACCTGTGGAAATGGAATGCTAATAGCACTTGTGGGGGTGATTTGTTTTTATATGTGTTTTAACTTACATGATATATACTGGGTATGTCTGCTTTAGGAAGAACAAGAAAATGATGTTTAGCCTTTGGATATTTATCTCTTATCACAACGGCGCAATCAGATGAAATCAGCAGTAACGCTGGGTCGTTCATTGACTTGATCAAACCCGTACTCCACGATGATTTTCCTGATGGCGAAGAAGTCATTTTTAATTGTATTGTTTGCGTTACCCTCGATATCATCCTTTTCCGAGCAGGAGGTTTCATTTGAATAAATTTCTGGAAATTTGGAATACATTACTTTCCGCGGATATACCTTCAAAACTTTTCTAAAGACCAAGAATCGAACAACCATCAATCTCCAAAAAACATGGAAAAGTAAATGGGCCAGATTATTTGAACACTGGGCATCCTTTATCGATCATAAGCTCGCCTAGTACTTTACTATATCAAAGTCTCTTGTTAGCATGCGTAAGAATTGAGGGATATTGAATATGGTTGTGGGGAATGTTCAAAGATATGTGCATTGTGGTCATAAGCCCAAGGAAAAAGTTTCATACTATCATATTTGCTGTGACCAGAAGGCCTCTAAAATAATTTAAGGGCTTTCTGGAGAGTTTATTATTATTTCTCAACAAGACATTCCATTTTTTGGGAAAATTGAAGTTTAAACTGCTGTTTTACACCTGGTACCAAAGAAAAAACGGCGGTCGACATCTGTGCTAGATTATAATCGACACTCACCTTTCGAACATTTCTTGGTTTTGAAAAGGTATTATAGGGTCTATTTGCTAAAACATCTGTCGATTGCCTTCATTGTTTTATTAGAGAGAAAATCATTATGGAACAGAGCTTTGTTGTTTCTGCATTTACATCTTTCAGTTTGGAATGGCATCGTTTCACAGTCGTTTCACTTCAGCTCGAGTAGAAACCAATAATTAGAAACGTTCAAATGAACAATATTCAACATATCAAAATCTTTTGTTTTTAAAAAGTCTGGCAAAAAACATTGTATAACCCTCGGCGTTTGTTGTGTACTGGAAGATTATAGCTAGAAACCGTAACTTCAGCAAAACGTACCTATCGAATTTGTGTTTGGTTAAGAAAAACATGCTTATATTGGTAAAAGAAACACTACAGAGCGTCAATAGAATTAAACCCTTCGGTCGAAAGGATCCATAAATTGGCAATTGTTTTCGATCGAAATTATTCCACTGTATCGCAGCATAAATTTCAAACTGAAACATATTGCATTTGAAAGCTTGTAAAAAGATGTTCCTTACCTGCTAACGTGGATGAAAATAACAGCATGCATGTAATTCCACTCAATGTAAATAATCAACTTGTGCTTGTAACATATATCAAGTTATTTAAGATGGACATTTTTCAGCAATTGAGCAATGAGCAATTTTTTACGGATTGTGTCTTGTCGGTATTTTGTCCCTTGTCATGTCACAATATAAATAACCTAGTACATGCGACCCGATTTTAAACGGCTGAACAAGGGTTCCTTTGGAATTAGCTGGTGTGTTTGAGTTACCACTTTGAATTGATCTGATTGAATCTGCTGTCAAATGCCCAAAAGGAATGGTGATTTCAGATCCCTTCTGTTTCATTCAAATAAACTTCATTAATGGTTAGACTACATTTATTGGTCTTAATACATATACAATTGAACTTATAATTAATAAAAATTAACTGGCTAATATTCACACTAATTTGTAAGCAATACAAAAGAAATTCCTTGGATCCTTAGGTCCGACATATTTAATGTTTAAAACACTTAATTTGCACTTTCGCAAGCATCCACCCAATCGTTGTAAACATCAATCGGTTCAGATAGAAAGTTGATCGTAGTTTGATAGTCCTCCAAACATACACGACATGTTATTCTTGCAGTATTTCGACTTTTATCCCTGTTAAATGAAAATTTGGAGGATTAATTACACGTAATTACAGAATAAATGCATTTTGGACCGACATTTTAACTTCACAAGACTTTTCATGATTGCAAAATGGGCAATTGAATTGTTGATCCAGCGGCTCGATAGCTTTTCGTTTCGGTGGCGGCTTTCTTTTCGACTTTCGGCGGCCCATAATATATACTCAAACGAGTAGTTTTGTCTGATAAATACCAAATTCACTGAGGCAACAAACTAGCTGCACTCCCGGTTTGTAATGATGTGTCAAAACAAAACATTTCGGATTCGAGTCTGAAGTTGTAGCGGGGTAAGAATACAGCGGTTATGGTGGAAAACTATAAATATTTAAACAATTTCATCTGATGAGCGTGGGTTAGAGGGATTGTCATTCTCTATTCTAAATTTCTAAATCTTGAAGCTTGAAATGAGATTGACAAGTAATCCTGATTAATAGTAAAGGCGATTATTTTCCAACAATTGACATGCTTAATCGAGCGCTTTGACAATCGACACAGAGCTATGTCAATTCAACTGAGCTATGAGAATTCGGTGCTCTGTCAATAGTGTTTCATTTGGAATAAAGCGTAAGCATTGGCCACGGATTCATAGTTTTCTATTCATTTGTGCGTCTGACGTTAAAATATATTTCCAAAGCATCTGATTTTGTAAAGACATCAAAAAGTGAGCATTGCATGTAGCACTACATAGCGTCAGAAACAAAATACGGGAAGAAACCGGGTTGATCCCGCGGTCAACGATAGGAGCATCCTGGATTAAAAATAATTTAATTCATCAAAATGCCGGTTAAAACCATATGTGACGAAATTGAAGAAGATGGTACGTTACAAAGATCTAGATATAACATTCAGTTCCTTCTAACACCCGTTCTTGCAGAGTTTTACAAATCCTTTCTAACAGAAAAACGTGGCGACTGTGCTATAGCAGCCTTTTCGATTCCGGAACAAATCAAAAAACTTACTGACGGTCTTGAAATTTTGTCGCTTGAGCTCCAATCACAGGTACGAGATCAACATGGAGCACTACTGTCGCAAGCGACGCATGCTGCACGTCTTGATACATCCCTGAACACAGTTGCTGGTCATATGGAACGCTTACAGAATGGTGCGAATCGTCTTCGAAATCATATTGGTAATCAGTTTGCTGTGGTAGAGAGTCAGACGAGAGTTCTTGGAAGATTACACGACGCATCGCATATTCTACGTTCTTGTGGGAATCTGTTGCATTTGACGAAGAAACTGCGCAACACACGAGATGCAAGCAAACAAGCAGCAATACTGTTTGAGTTGGGTAAGCGTCCTTCACCATAGCAGTATTCATTTAGTTAAGGGAGTTTTACAGAGCCGCTGGTCGAGGATTCAGAACTCAGTAAGATTGATTTCGTCAGAGAAGATAGGTCTTTCGTGATTGCAAGTCGTCAACGTCTTAACAATTTAGCACACGAAGATTTAGTTAAAGGCTTAAGAGATGGAAAGGAAGCGCAAGTGGCAAGTAGTATTCAGGTAAGTTTGAAGTTGTGTTGATATAAGCTCATTTGCGGATATAATTTTTGATTGAATTTGCACAGAAAAAAAATGAAGATTTCTAGACATTAAAGCTCGCTCTTCGTTACGATTTCCGTTTTTTTTTTTACAGATATTTGTCAATCTTCATACAATCAACAAGTGCATTGATAACTTGATTGAAACCATTTTAAATGAAGTTACTCACTCATTGAAAGAATGTTTTGCTGGAATTGACTTGTCTGCACTGACAGCTACGAAACTATCACATAGTGAATCAGCGAAGGATTTGCGTTTAGCTATGCCATTATCCACAACCATGCCTAAAGGGCCTGGGAAACTTCCAAACCTAACAACGTCTCAACACTTCCGTACGAAGCTATGGAAGTCGTTAAATTGGCTGATAACAGAGGCGCTTTATGATTATTGTCAACAAATATCCTTGCTACAAAAATGTCTGATGAATGAGTTTAGAAATACAAACGCATTTAAAGATAATGAGGATGTGCAGGCAAAGTTCTATAAACGTTTGGAGAATTTGCTACAAACATCTTTCGCAGAAAGTCCCGCACACATTTCTCAATGTTTGCAAGAAGGCTTGCCGAATCTTTTATCTGCCATTAAGACACTGCAGTCGAAATTGTGCTCGAACGAAATTTTCAGTGAGAATATATTCGAACCTTTAGAGGTAGGATACCTGTCAAAATGTGGAGCCAATTTAAAGGCTAGTTTATTGGGTGTTGATTGTCCCACAACGGACAATGCTGACAGTCTGATTCGATCGGCAGCAACCGAGTTGAGTGCAGCTATGGTAGACAATAGACTGACAATGTTGGTGGCGGCCGTGTTCAATGCTTTAAACAAGGACTTTTGGACTAAAATAGAAGCAAACGTAAAATTAGGAACTGATTCAAAACAAGTTGTTGGTAAGATATTACGAATATCTATAGTTGGCTTTACTATGAGAAATGAAACGTTTTTTGAAATTTAGTGCAGCCGAATGCAGGTCAAATTCAAAATACAACGCTTGCGAATCTGATTCACTATCATGCTGAAGGCGTGAAACGTCTTATTGCTAATTTGAGAGATAAAACACCAAGAGAGGTCGCGGATAGCATTCTACAAAATTTAGATCAAGGAAAGAATTTGACTCTAGCAATATTGCAACAATTGATTGGTATAATATTAAGAGTTAGTAAATTTAAAGAGAGAGACATTTTCATTCTCATCAGAATCAATGACAATGACTGTGGGCATAATCTTACTCAGCATGCACCGAGAACCAGGACTGAATAGTGACAAACTTTCAACCGCTGGTCCTTCATTGTACATGAAAGAGTTGCAAGAATTTTTGCAAAGATCTTGGTCGTTGCATATGGTTCCATTTACTGACCAACAAACTGTTTCGGAATGGTAAAGTTTCTTAATTTTCTTCATAATTATAAACATTTTCTGATACACGCCAAATACAATTCCGCCGAATATAACTCCCCCTTTTAATTTGACCAGTGGCGAGCAGTTAGCTAGTCGATGCATTGAATTATTCATCAATAATATATCAATATTAAGACCGGTTAGTGCAGCAGGTCGAAGTCGATTGAAAAACGACTGCAGTCATTTGGAGAGCGCACTTAAGCCGATCGTTTCAAACCTATCAACTATTGGAAAACCCTATAGGTATTTATTTGCATATAACATCAATTCCCTTTGATAAATTGAACACAAAATTAGGCTACTGCGTGCAATGTCAACGTTGATTATGTTAAAGCCAGAGCAACTAGCTCAACAAGAGATCGTACAGGACGGTCTTATCTCGAGTCATATTATTTTATTTTTGATGTTCACTCACGCCGGAAATGAATTGCAAAGTCCGCACATAGCTGCTAACTGGTCGAATGAAAGGTTGATTCAGTGGTTGGACGGACATACTTCGGATAAGGAGAGGTAAATTTAATGGAACGATTGGTCTGCTAAGAAATTTTATGTTCACTAACATATTCGCATTAGGCTGGAATTGGTTGCAGGTGCGATTCATCGTTATCGTGAAATTGTTCGACGAAAGAATAGTGCACAGTACGATCCTGTTTATCCATTGCTTTCAAATTATTTTGAAACTGCTTATAACATTCTAATCGGAAAGAGAAGCTAAACAATCATATCAAATGTAATTAGCGTATTTTATTGTACAATACTGGAAAAACAACTAAATACTGTTATCATTCTAAAATATTTTATTTAAATAAAATAAATTACTTGTTTTATTTTAAATGTTTTACAAAACAAAATTGATTGATGATTATTTCAAAAATCGTTTTATTTCCGATTACGACTAAAAATTAATCAATTTAATCTATGGAATTTTTATTAGAGCGTCGTTGTATTTGTTACTCCTTGCTTTTCCTTGATAAATCGTTCCTCATCTTTAACAAATGCATCTTCATGTTTGATGTATGATAAGAATACGTTATACAGAGCTGTTACAACATTCACATACATCACTCGATATTTTGGATGCAGATAGTAGAAGTTGTAAAATTGTGCGAAAGGCCAAACCAACCAGTCAACCTGCAAGTATGAGTTGTATAGTTTCATACATACAGACATTTATTTCGTTTGCTCTTATACCATATATATCGTCAAGAATTTAGATCGGAATTCTTCACCACACTCCACTGCGTTCTTACCCTCTAAAAAACCAGCTGAATAGAAGAATATCACAAGGCACAGTGGAGCCATTATTATCTGTACAAAAGTGACAACGCGTCAGAAAATCCAATGATATTTTGAACATTTTCACTTTGGGTAATGACTTACTTGGTCCAATGTGATTTTTTTCAAAACAGTTTTCATGGATACAACTGGCATAATTTTATCCATCCATCGATAAAAGTAATGATGTAGAGGTCCTTGTGCAGCACCAACGATGAACATGCGTCCTGTAAGATTATGTTTATTTTAACGGGTTTCCCATCAAGTTGGTGTTTGTTTAGTATAGAAAACTTGAAATAAAGATCATTGTCATGCAATACGTTTAATTTGAATGTTCTTCTATATTCTATTGAATTTTATTATTCCTACTAATTATAATATACCTCTGTAATTTTGTTTATTATTTTGATATAACATCCATTTAATGTCATTATGTCCCAGAATATCAAATAAATTATCAGAAGACTATTTTAGTACGTTACGTACACATTTTCTAAGCTATTTTCTCTGGTTCGCAGTATTCGCAACAATATTCTATGTTCTCATATACAGGACCACCATCGCGAACACAGGAATCAGTACAAGAATATTGTTAAATTTCTCCAGTTAAATCATCCAATATATGCCCACTGATTTTCGCCCTTAGAAACTTCTCGCCTCGTGGTGTTTTTCTTTATGACCTATTTTCATCCACCAGAGGTTCGACTTTCGACAATTCTCTACAACAAGAGGAAAGGGCGCCTTGAATCCATTAGGTACCCTATAGGGCTAAATGCGATTAGATCACGTATGGGCGGTTTCCGAAATCAGAAACAGAAATCCTCAATCGGCAGCAAAGCGGACTTAAAGACGTTAGAAACATCGGTAATCGTAACGAGAATGGTTCAAATTAAGTGTAACGAGCTCATCACTTTTAGTGTTGAATTAGGTTGCCTTATACTGAATACTGAGACACGCAGGAGTCGAGGGAAAGGTGCAAGCGGATCGACTAGCGAGAAAGTGAGCTGCAAAAAAATATGTGAACTTTTAAGTGCGTCCAAAACGATCTTCATTCCCAGGCGTCCTAAAAAAATGTGGGTGAAGAATGCAATAAGCTCTGAAAAAGATTTCAATTTTCAAATAAAAGTCGAAGCTCTTTCTCGGCCTCTATGAGGCGAAGAGTTTGCATCAAAATTGCGAAGAGAAAGCTATGGATCCTTACAGATAACTCACGAGACCTGAAAGCGAACGGTGAGTGTAGTTTCGTGAAAGAGGCACTAGTGCGTCTAGTGACATACTGCTAAACTCAGACAGCATCATGGAAAGGAATTGGGACGCCTGGGAGCAAAGTAAATCATTGATATTAAGAAGATAGATTCTTTCGACATGCCTTAGGTGCACCAGAAACGAGTCGCAAAACAAATCTTCGAAGTGCAGTTTTTTCGCATACAGAATCAATACTTAATCAATTATGCGTTTATTAGAGAGGAGATGAGTTCAAAGAATGTTGACTGATCTCAATTCCGTAGTCTGTAATGGGACTTGATTCTGTGAACATGTAATTAGAGAGCGAAAACTTTAACCGATGATGATTGTGGAGTATTTACATTTAAATTATACAGCTTCAAAGTTCGGGGCAATCATTTGCTTTCAAACCACAAGAGATTCAGTTTTCACGTTTTTGATTCTGAATATATTTTTTCACTGTGTTTAAAATAATTGTTTTATTTGACTTTTAATCGGATATCCGCTGTCTAATGCGTAATATATTGCCTAATTGAAGTCTATTAGCTATTGATATTAGATATTGATATATTATTAGATATTGCCTAGATCTATAGAAAAAGGCGTTTGCGACGTGAACGTTTTCTTTACCCAAAACTTTTTTAATCCACATTCATTATCCATTTATTTACTTGTTTATCTAAAGAGGACAAGCACAACTGCCACTAAATTTTTCACTTTTTCTGTTTGAGCAAGTTTATTTTCTTTTGTTTTTCTCATTGCCTAATAGGCAGCGCGGCTTCATCAAAAGTAGATCGTTATTCCCTTATCTTGTTTGTAAATCTTTTTCGTTGATCTTCGGTAATTTTACATCAGCGGTAAATTTATGGAAACGTTTCCAGTGGATCAATAATATTTCAGTTATCGTTAACGATTAAATATGATATAAATTTGTTATCAAATTAATTTTGAGGTATTAACTGATAACGAAAATCATCTTTCGATAAGGCCCTTCCCAGAGCTCAAATGTTAATCTTAGCAAACTTCTCATTCTTGAGTTTATAGTAAATACTTCAAACAACCATTTTCTTCCAACTTCCAGCATCCGAAGTACCTGTAACGACTTTTAGGCAAAGTTCAAATGATTAGTTCAGTCCCGACGTTTTTGTGCTTATGTAGCCATCAACCTTTCTTATAGTCTACAAATAGGTTTTGGAGCGTTTTTTAGTTTTCATTTCAGAGTCTGTTGATAATTTGACTACCTAGAGTGTATCATAAAAACAGACAAATAAACTTTACCTATTCGTGCAAAGTCGCATCGTTTTGTGGTCAATCCTCTTTGATATTCAATTTCCTGAGCCATCGCATCTCCGATGACCATCAGGACACCCGATCCAATAGTGTTAGTCGTTAGCAAATAGCGACCAAACAATTTTTTCGTTATTCTTTTAACAAAACTCGTTGGCTTTTCAGGTGTGTTGTTTGATTGAAAGTTTCGAACAGAAACTGTGGGATTTTTATGAACTTGAATAAATGGCGATCGATTTTGTCTAAATTTAAAATTATTTCGACATAAAGTTCGTATTGCTAATATTAACATTTTCAGGTACTTCAAATTTTAAACACACAACTATAGCATAAACTTTAAAACAATTATTTGGCGAACTTTAATTCCACGAAAACCCCATAGCGAACGAACTGAAATGTGTTGGCATGAACATTCATCGGGTTGTTTACGTTTTTGCTTACGTAATGTAAGAATTTCTCAGCTGATTGTCAACACAGGAATGAGTTTCGTAGCAAATGTATGAATTACCGTGGGCCCAAACCATGTCTACACAAAAATCGTTACATTCCCGTATATCGTTCCCGCTAATCGTATTGAATCGGACTTTATATATGGTTTACAAATGGAGTAAAGAAAGATTTAATAATGAATCTAGTTGCAATCATATAAGGATTCATTGGGTACCGAATAAGCTAGCTTACTAAATTTAAAGATTAAAAAAGCGAACCTATTTCTCTTTTTTCAGTTTTGTATTTGGTGAATGTTTTTGGGGGGAGAGATTATTAGATTCTTAAACTTTTTTCTTTTTTCCACTATCACAAAAAAATGAAATTCAGTTCTTTTGAATAAATGAACTTTATATCTCCCTATTACATTTATTAATTTTGAACTTAGGTGATTCGTTCTCGCAGGACATTTTATACTTGTTTTTCAGACGTACTGGGCTTAGCTTTTTGCGTTCAGGGCTTCTGCTCATCCAGGATAGTTTCACTTCTTCCAGCAGCATGAAAGTGTCCTTTGCGGGCGCAAAATTATTGGGAAACATTTCGAGTTCAGGTAAAAGGATATGAAGATAACGGATAGACGGAGTGGGTGGTTCCAGTATGGTGTGCGTGTGCGTAGGGGGAGGTGGCGTTATGTTTAGGTCTCATAGGTCTCTCTAAGGTTTAGGTCTGAATCTTTTTAGGTAATTGTTAATGTTTCGTTCATAAAATTTTCGTTTTGTTTAGAGAATTCGGTTGAAGATTATGTAGATTACATTAGAGATATTTACTAGTTTTTCCGTATGTTTCCAGACCAGTTTCATAAACGCGAACTATTTGCCTGTGCAGTAACGCCGTGGTGTCGGGTTGATGTGTGTGATTCGTAGGGGCAGTGCATAGTTGTCCCGCTGTGTACATGTCCTTTGTACTTTGCAGTTAGTATACTCCTAATTTTAAAGGCATGTCGGATTCCTTGATAATCGAATAATATTTCTAGTAGCAAACTGTTCGGTGGTCGGAAAGACTTGGATTCATTTGGAGGAAGATCCGGCGAAAATGTTTGCTGACAGATTGCTTTTAAGGCCCTGCTTTTGTAGTATCAACAACGTGTCCCTATTTATACAGGTAGGAAAAAGTCCGTGTTTTTTTTTTATTTTGAGGGTGTTTTATGAATGGGTTCCGGGCTTTTTGTTGGTTGTAGTCGTATGGTACCTATTTTGATTTTTATAGAGCCGTTTTAGTGACTCGAAGATTATATCCGCATGAGTGCTTGTTTATTCATCAAACGTTGTTCATCAACTGTTTTTTGTTTGTATATCTGCATGTTTTCTAGTGCGTTCAACCGTTGTTCTTTATGTTGTACCTTTACTACCTTCACTGTTTCCTTGACGCAAGGTGGTACAGATTTGTTGTTAATCATGTGGTTCGCGAAGTTGGATTCAGGACAAGATTTCGCCAGCACATGAGGGACTACTACAAAAAGGGACAGAAACCGGACGCAACAGCTGAGTTGAACTTCGTAAACCACATGACTAACAGCAAATGTATACCAACTCGCGTCATGAAAACAGTGAAGGTACTACGTGCATAACATAATATATTATAAATTGTGTACATTGTTTGCCCTAAATTTTTGTTATTTCAAATAAAGCTTTATTCTGAATAAAGCCGAATATTTCTAGTAACATGAACAAGAAATAAGGACCAATGCAAACGCCACAGGAAAAATTAGAAATTTGAAGAAATTTTCAAAAATTGTTCTCATGGCTCATAAGAATCTGAAAACTAAATTCTTGCATAGTTAGGGAATTTTGCATTCCATCCAGCTGATCTCTATAAATCGGTGAATGTAATAAATCTACGTAATTATTTTAAAGCAAAGGAGTTCGATATCCTATCAGACCGGTGCTAAACGGTTTTATTTTGTTAAATTGTTACGTCTTATCTAAAGAATGTTTAAAATTTCCTTCTCAAGATGACTAGATTAAATTCCACTCTCCACTTTAATCGAATCCGTTTAAGCGAAGAATTTACATTGTATTTGCTCGTTTTGTCGTTCTTCCAATATCTATAAAAACATCCAATAAACAGGATACGTGCCCTACATCGCGATTATGACTCCCAAGGACACAAAGTGACGAGGCATAACATCCGTCGATACTACTATAAAATCATTGCGAACAATACGGCGATTCAATGTGTCTAGAAACCTCAACCTATTTCTTCTTGATTGCATACCGACAGATCCTCTACTTTTATACTTCCGGCTTAGTTAACATGAATGCTAGGGCGCTTACTGGTACAGGTGTTTACTCCACCTGAGGTTTTCTATGATTTTGCTATTCAAAACAAGCGAGCGATTTTTTTAGTAGGAGCTTATTGGAAAGCCGTTTATGTCCCCATTGAAAACTGAAAAGATATCTTGTATCCTTGCGTTCCGCGGAACATAAGATATTAGGGACAGATTTGCTTCTTGTTGTTGAGCTGGTGAATTGAGTACACTGAACTTGTCGTTTCATTCAAGTGCATATTGATTGATCCTTTTAAAAGACCTGATGAAAATTGTCGAAATGGAAAATCATTAACTTTTGCGGTGGGGAGCGTGGGCACATTTGATTATTTGTTTTGTAGTAAATTTCGATATGGGACGGATTAAAAATATGTTTGTAAATAAATCATATTTAAATAAGTAAACCCATGTTTGCATATCCCAGAAGAGAGTAATAACGTAATATTTATTGCTTCGGCGAACGTTTTCTTAGTGGGAACTTTACCAAATTGCAAGCTCCTATCTAAAACTTCTCATTTCCCATTTATTACAAAATTCCCGACAATTTCACATGCAGAATCTCAATAGCAAGTGATAGTGTGCTGTTAGATTGGAGGATTTACCTCTAATGCCTCACGACAAGGAAATTAGATTCGACATCGATTCCTTCATCTAGACGAAATGAAAATCCAGCGCTGTCAATAATAAAGCTGACTGGGAAAGTTTTCGTCAACACTTTTCACATTACTTTGTCAATGTTAGAACAAAGCAAAAGCATAGAAACGTTGCGACGAGATAATTTTCTATTTATTGCTACTAAGTGTATCTATTTAAAATTCCATTACACGCGAACATGGAAAATTACTTCAATTCATTCGAACGGAATGTAAATTTCTTTCCGGAAATTAGTTTTCAATTTTATCGAGAATTGTCTGGAGTGATGATGTGACATCAATTTGAAATGACTCTCAAGATGATCTTATTAAAACGAGTGAGTGGTTGGGGGTTGGTATCAATAATTTCCAAATCGGAAGGATGTATTAATTGTTGTATATATCAGGTAATGTTAATACAAATAGAAATATCGAATTTAAAAGTTAATTTGTGTACACATAACAGAAATTGACGCGGGGTTCGAAGGAGGTCTCCAAGTTTTTCTGAACGAATTGGTATTTTGGAATCGGAAGAACAATTTGGCTTCAAAGCCAATCATTCTACTGAGCTCAAGCTCGTATGGGGGGGCACAGGACATAAGAACAGTTCTAGAGCGCAGAAAACCAACAGTTCTTGTTATGTTTAAGGTAGCCAAGGCCTATGATAAAGTTTGGCATGCGGGACTTGTATTCAAAATGCATGAACTCAACTTGCCACTGCAGATCACCCAACTCATTGGCTCCTTCTTAGAAAATAGAACATCAACCTTGCGACCCACTGAAGCTGGATTTTTCCAAGGATTGTTCATCTCACCGGTCCTCTATAATATATAGACTGCAGATCTTCCCAACCAAATAGTGTTGCAATCCTTCCAAAAACGAGTGATTAGAAGAGGCTCAGAACTCAGAACTCAGACTCGATGGAACACCAGAAACATTGACATATAAAAAGACGTTAAAATAGAAACAGTAGAAAAATACGTACATGATACGGCTCTAAAATGATAAACAACCACAACATCGACCAAATAATACACCAGAGTTTAAAATATATAACAAAATCGATCAGACCACGTTAAATTGAGTAAAGCTCACGGATAACTGGGAGTCAAAGTGCTAAATCGCATTAACTTCATGCACCCCAGACGACAGAACGAAAGAAATGGTGGCAATAATTTAATATTTCCAGAAATATTTGGAACTCATCAACTTCTAGCGAAAAAGAGGAATGAATCGTAGTAGTGTATTATATTAGTATTGTAGTATTATAGTATTTTAGTGTTTTTAACAGACCTCATCTATAGCTTAAACATAAAACAACGCTAAATATTTCGAATAAATTTCCGATGTAATGGCATTCCATTTTGGTTGAACTCCTTCGCTATTGAAGAAGAAATTTTTTGCAGTGGTGAATTTTCTCTCATTATTTCGTTGAACAAGAATGATTTTCGCTAATCTTTTGTGTGAAAATGCTACACAAAAATAAATCGACTTATACTTTTTCTATCTCTGTCTGATGGGTGCCGCCCGGGAGTGTTCTTACTGTTTGTGATAACCTTATTAAGCTTGCGGCAAAGAGGAGGAAAGCTTGGAAACATTTCTTTTGGATTGCTTCAGTGTGACTAATAAGCGCCTCAAATGGCGGAGGACCAATAAGAGGAAATCTCCGAACTGAGGGATTTTTCTGAGGATCATCTGTAATATAATAAATAACACTATAACCGGGGAGTTAATGACATATGCTGGCCTATGGTGCATGCAACAGTCGAGTACGATTAAGCTTTAAACAAACATAACAAATTTCACATTCAACTTTCAACGCTGTTTTTTTGATGAATTGATTTTTATATTTGTTATATATTTTATATATATATATATATATATATTTGTTATATATATATATATATATATATATATATATATATATATATATATATATATATATATATATATATATATATATATATATAATATTTTATATCATATTATATTTATATTATTGTAATATCGAGGACGTAAACACATTTAGACTTAGTTTTTAGGATTGTAAGACGACTGGCTTTTCCCACTTTCACCGATGAAAAAAAACCCGAATCCAAAACAGATGTCGAAGGAGAGAGTAGCAAAAAGAAAAATCCCAAACCCCGAAAAAAACCAAACCCGTCAGGTAAAGGGAAAAATGTTGAAGAGTCGGGGAAAAGAGGGTTTTCCTCCTTCGACATCGACAAGGGAAGAGTCAGTCGAAGACGCCACCTTGGCAACATCAATACGTGTATTGAAACTTTTTTTAATCAATATTGAAACTTTTTATTTTCGTGTAATAAACTTTTCATTCTTATTTTCAACACATCGGTTGTTTATTTAGCACTAGTTCATTATCTTACATTTTTGGGGGCTCAACCGGGATATAACCTAGTGCATATATCGTGACAGCCGCGAATTGTGAAGTGAAAAAGAAAATTACGCGTTTTAAAAACTAAATTTGACTGTGCTAGTGATTAAAAGCAGATTAGTTAAAAAGTGAAGTGAGTTTGCACTCGGGGAAGGAATAAGACGAAACGCGGACTATAAGCCGAGTGAGCAAGCACATTCTAAAATGACTGATCCTGCCGAAATCCTGGCCAACCTGTAGAGCTTCAAGGTGGACGAACTTCGAGCTCATCTGGAGAAATTGGGTCTTGCAGTAGCCGAAACTAAGCCAATTCTCCGGGAACGTTTGAGGACGGCTTTGCAAGAAGATGACTCTCCGCACGCCGAGCAGCAGAATACGAGTGAAGAAGTTGAAGAGCTTTCATATCTTCAAAAAAATACTGGTAAGCATGCCAGTAAAGTGACAAAAAGTAACGTTCATGACGAGGACGATGACAAGGGTACAAGCAGTGAAGAAGAAACAGAGGATACCTCTGAAAATCCTGACGAAGCAGTTCCAAAAACGAGAGGAAAACGTCAGAATGACAGACGACTTCTCTCCTTCCGCGATGTTGAAGAATCCTTGGAAAAGTTTAGCGGAGACGACCAACTTAGCGTCACGCTGAGGAAATGGCCGAGCTTTGCGAATGGTCTGATGCTCAGAAAGTTGCCTATGCCAAACGTCTGTTAACAGGTTCAGCCAAGCTATTCATCCGCTATATGCAATGTGTCAAGACATGGAAACAATTGGAAAAGGCTCTAAAAGACGAATTCCGCGAAGTAATTGAAAGCCACATGGTCCATCGGATGCTGACGCTACGAAAAAAGAAGAATGAGGAAAGCTATCAAGAATATATCTACAAGATGTTGGAAATATCAGGCCGAACAGACATGGATGTCAAAACTGTAATCAAGTATATCATTGAAGGAGTTCCCGATGAACCATGTAATAAGGCAATGCTGTACGGGGCCAAATCCATACGGCAGTTAAAAGAACGATTCGCTCAATACGAAGACATGAAGAACGAAGCCATGAGGAGTAAAGTGAAATACGGTGATCGGAAAGATGATAAGTTTAAAAGTGATAAAAACGAAAAGGGCAATAAGTCCAGAAATAGTGGTACTAAAGACAAAAGGTGTTTTAACTGCGGTTCGAAGGATCATATCGGATCAAGCTGCCCAGACAAGGAGAAAGGATACAAATGCTTCAAGTGCAACAACTACGGCCACATAGCTGCGAAATGTCCTACTACAACTAAGGAGACCAACATAGTATCTAATCCAAGTAACCAGAAACATATAAAACAGGTAGTAATTAAGAATATTGAATTCGATGCATTAATCGACACAGGTAGCGATTTAACTTTAATAAGAACCGATTAGTATGTAAGAATAGGATCACCTAAGTTAGCACACAATTGTCTTAA